>CM031625.1:14295954-14421659 GCA_018398815.1 Conus ventricosus | reverse complement strand
TTGGCTCTTCTTTACCCCTTGGCTTTAAAAAAAATAAAAAATTTAAAAATCTGCATTTTTGAAAATAATTTTCGTTACCAAAATTAAATTGTAGTCGCTTACTAGATAAATTTAAGTTGTAGTTTTATTGTTAGGACATTTACTCCTGCTTCTGATTACACCAAGTTATCTGAAACATTTCTATGGAAATGAGAATTAAAATGTAAGGAAATTTCCCCCGTTAGCCCTTGTGTTTTACAGCGTCTGGCATAGCATTGAAATTGACATTTAAATGACTTGATGGCACAGTGTGTGTGTATTAAATGTAATGTATTGTATGCGCTGTTCACAAGTCTGTATGTTATACCTGCATACAGGTTACATGCATCTTCTTCGTGCTCTCTCCCTCTTCGGTGTGTAATTCATCATCTACTCTCTCTCTGTGATGTGCATTCTCAACTTCTCACTCTCTTTAGTGTTGAGGTGTGTGTATTTTACCTGCATGCGTCTGCCCATGATGGTTTCAACTCTTATATATCCAGAAATAATGTAACAGAAGTTTGTTCAGACGAAAGGTGCTTCATTATAATCAACTTTCACACTGCAAAGTATGGATTTATAGCTAATTCCATCTCAGAGGAAGGTGTATTTAACCACCCACAGTCCCGACATAGGTGTAAGTGGCGTATAGTCTCTACATGAGAGTAAGGGTGTTTAACCACCCACAGTCACGATGAGATAAGTGCTAAGCCTCGAGGTGAAGGGTGTTAACCACCCACATCGCCGAATGGGTAAGTGGCGTATAGCCTCTCACAGCGAGAAAAGCTATTTGTGTTTTAACCACCACAGTGGTGATTGAGTATACTGTACAAATGCCTCTATGAAAGATGTGTCCTGCAAACCCATGTCAAAAATGTGAAAAGTTTTGCAGTCCGTCGTGGGAAAGTTAAACTCAAATTTACTGTGTTCGGCGGCCATTTTTTAATATAAAATAATAAAAATTAATTGTAAATTCGCTGTTATAAGGTCTTTCTCCTAATCGTGAAACCTTCTTTATTTAGCGACTAGTTACTCCTTCCAGGAAGTAGAAACATCAATTTAACACCTTCAGGAACCATATAATCAACTAAATACCAAACAACTCTTTAGTTGTTAGTCAATTATCTGTATTTTCACGGATGCCTTCTATGTCTTCTCTTATCTATCAACATAATAACAGTCTTTAATTCTTCAAACCGTCCCTTTAAACACTCTCTTACTATTCGCCTAACCAATCCACTGGAAGTAGTGATCCTGTACCTGTGCATAAGTCCCGTGTCTTTGTGTGTTGGAGAATTTCTCACGTTGATTTGAGTCAAGGGGGTGCCTTGTAGATGTAAAATCCGGGGTGTGATCGTGGCCCTCCTGGACTTTTGCGTAATGGGCCATTCAAATATGGCCGCCACCCGCGCCATGGAATCCTATTTGTGTTTTAGACATTATATACCACTTGTAACACTTCTAATCCAATGATTTTGGTGTGCTGAGTTCATTTCTGGTATTGTTTTGTCCATTTGGGGTCATCTTGACCTTCAAATGCCATGGTCAAGGTAATTTTCTTATACTGACGGTCTTGGCCGTAACCTAGCGATATTCTAGCTGTAACAACAGGGCTCCTATACATAATGCTACTAATTCTGACATGCATTTTCACTGTATGATTCACTATTAAAGATATAAGTTATTCTGATCTTGAATTCACAAGTGAACGCCGTTTTCACCTATTCAACTAAAACTGTCTTTGCTGCTTTTTCACTTTTTTCTGTATTGTGTGGTCAATGACACATCCCAACAGAAACAGAAAAAGTTCTCAAGTATGCAACAAACATGCTCAATGTGACTGACTGTAATTGTCTCTTTCCATCACTGATTGGAACATGGAGAATTATTTGCTTTCCATGGCAGAATGTGACACAGCAAAATCCAGTAGAACAGCACCCACACGTCGAGTGTCACACTTGCCTGCCCACTTGCATATTGTGAGCAAAGTGGGTGGCAAGGGCTTCATGCATTTAGTTGGCAACAGGGTGTCAGAATGTTGCTCCCACACATGTTCTAGTGGTTCTAGGTAGTCCTCACGTTGACTGGCCGCCCCAAGCAGATGCATGCTTTGTGCACCAGAAAGGCTTCTCGGTGGATGTGACCTCTGATGACACTGCTTGTGGGTGGGAGAGAGTCAATTCTAGCTGTAGCACTGCTGTAGTTCTCCACTCTGAGCTGGTTGAACATTTCAGCAGTTGTTGTTGGTCTGACACCCGCCCAGACATGTACATGGTACATTTCTGCCAGAGCTTCATCTTGCTCTGACAAGCTGTCTATCCAAAGTTCGTCAGATGCTGTACAGGGTCAGCGACCTCACAAACTTTCAAAGTTGTTGCAGACAGCTGAACCAAGCATCAATAGCAGTTTGGTGCGATGAAGGCGTGTTTGCTGTGGCGGCAGATTTTACCTGCATGAGACAGAACAGTTCAAGGATCTGCTCATCTGCTTGGGACCCTTCCACTGGACTCGCATTCTGCTCGGGTCCCAGGGCAAACTGCTTCGAGGTTCTGGCTTAGACGACGCACTGGTTGAATGTGGCGTGTTTGGACGTGGCCTTCAAGGACATTGTGGAGGCACAGAGAACCATGGACATTGCAAAGGAGCATGGCATGGACATCAAGCAGATACTTGCACACGATCTGCTGCCAGTGACTCCACTGTTTGATGGTGATCTTCACGCTCACGTCACAGTCAACACTTGTTGGTGAAATTGAATCTGAACTGGACCTCACACAATGGAATCAGACGTCTCTTCTTCCCACTCATGTTGTGGTAGACTTCATGTCAAAGATGCGACAGATGCCGCTAGCAGAATTCTCTACCCTCGGTGATGTAGTCACTGCAGTCATCACATCAGCCACAAGCCTCTGCCATGAGTCGGACTACGTTCACCTGCTGTTAGATTCATACGTTGAACTTTCCCTGAAAGAAGGACAGCCCATGAGGCGAGCTGGTGTGACGCCCATTGACAATATTGGCATGAACGCAGACACACCCATCCCTCGACAGCTTGACAAGTTCTGGGCATCTGAGAAAAACAAACAGAATCTTCAGCTGCTGGTTCAAGTATAGGTGAGCAATCGAGCTGAAGGAAATCTTGTCATCATCGCCAGCTCTGTCGTCTCTGATGATGAGGTGACTTGACTTAGTCCTCTGAATTCCCTGGTGAACATAGGGCCGCAACCACATTCTTCCAGCGGACACGGTTTCGGGAGATCCTCTTCAGCTCGGCCCACGTCATTCCGGCGACCTTCACCTCTGCGTCGGTACTCCTTGGCCATGTCTGTCTTGGTCTTCCCACTTTTCTTTTGCCCTGGGGGTTCCAATCAAGGGCTTGTCTTGCGATGTTGGATGGAGACTTTCTGAGGGTGTGGCCAATCCATCCCCACTTCCGTTTTCGATTTTGATTTCATTGGAACTTGCTTGGTCTTGTTCCACAGTTCTGTATTGGCAATAATATCTGTCCATCTGATGTTCACAATGTTTTGCAGACATCTGTTGATAAATGCTTGGAGTTTGTGAGTGTTTGTCTTTGTTGTTCGCCACGTTTCAGAACCATATAGAAGGACAGATTTTACATTTGAATTGAAGATTCTGATCCTGTTGTGGAGTGAGAGGGCAGAGGAATTCCAGTAGGCCGTAGCGTAATAAAGATGTGCCTGGCTTTACTGATGCGGCTCTTGATATCCTCATCTGTACCTCCATCTTTGCTGACCACACTGCCGAGGTAGACAAACTTATCAATTTCAGTGATGTCTTGCTGTTGCAGTCGTAGTGGGTCTCGTTGTTGGTTGTTGACTCTCATGGTTTCTGTTTTCTTTGTGTTGATTTGAGCTGGCGGTGAAGAAATCCCGGACCTGCACAGCTGATTGAAGAGGCAGACGCCAGACTGGTAGTAGATGTGGAGTGGGCTGTTCGCGTCAAACAGTGCAAGAGAGTTACAGCAGTTTCCAACGACACGGACACTTTCCCACTACTGCTTCACTACACCCCTCAGTTCTAAACGCTGTGGTTGAAGGAAATCTGGCAGCAGTTTGGCACACGTGAGAAGCGGCGGATGCTTCCACTGCACCAAGCAGTTTCTAGGCTTGGAGCACCGCTGGCCAAGTCAGTGATCAAAGCACACATACTGACTGGCGATGACTGTGTGACTAAGGTAGGGACGAAGAACGCTGCTATGGCAGCTGACCCTGTACAGCATCTGACGAACTTTTGAGCGACGGACAGCTTGTCATGCAAGATGAAGCTCTGGCGGAAATGTACCATGTACATGTCTGGCGGGTGTCAGACCAACAACAACTGCTGAAATGTTCAACCAGCTCAGAGTGGAGAACTACAGCAGTGCTACAGCTAGAATTGACTCTCTCCCACCCACAAGCAGTGTCATCAGAGGCCACATCCACAGAGAAGCCTTTCTGGTGCACAAAGCATGCCATCTGCTTGGGACGGCCAGTCAACAACGTGAGGGCTACCTAGAACACTAGAACATGGGTGGGAGCAACATTTTGACACCCTGTTGCCAACTAAATGCATGAAGCCCTTGCCACCCACTTTGCTCACAATATGCAAGTGGGCAGACAAGTGTGACACTCGACAATGTGGGTGCTGTTGTACTGGAGTTTGCTGCGTCGCATTCTGCCATGGAAAAGCAGATAATTCTCCATGTTCCAATCAGTGATGGAAAGAGACAATTACAGTTACATTGAGCATGTTTGTTGCATACTTGAGAACTTTTTCTGTTTCTGTTGGATGTGTCATTGACCACGCAATACAGAAAAAAGTGAAAAAGTAGCAAAGACAGTTTTAGTTGAATAGGTAAAAACGGCGTTCACTTGTGAATTCAAGATCAGAATGACTAATATCTTTCATAGTGAATCATACAGTGAAAATGCATGTCAGAATTAGTGGCATTATGTATAGGAGCCCTGTTGTTACAGCTAGAATATCGCCAGGTTACGGTCAAGACCGTTGGTACAAGAAAATTACCTTGACCATGGCATTTGAAGGTCAAGATGACCCCAAATGGACAAAATAATACCAGAAATGAACTCAGCACACCAAAATCAGTCGGATTAGAAGTGTTACAAGTGTACATATTGTCAAAAACACAAAAGTTAGGATTTTCACGACGGCGGGTGGCGGCCATATTTGAATCGGCCATTACGCAAAATGTACCAGGGTGGTGCCCGATCACCTCCGTGATTTTTCATGTCTAGGTGCCCCTTGACTCAAATCAAGTGAGAAATTCTCCTAACACCATAATGTACACGGGACTTATAGCCAGGTACAGGATTAATATTAATAAGCTCTCTAGCTACGTTAGGTTTCATTTTTAAACACAAATAAAATTATAAATAAAAATTAATTAATCAGTTTCTCTTGTAAATTCAACTGTTATTCATAGTCTTTTCTAATCGTAAAACTTGATCTTCATTAAAGCGAATAGCTACTCCTTCAGGGGTAGTAGAAACAGTCAGATTAACATCTTCAGGGCCATATTGTCAACTAAAATGGCAAATAATTTTATAATTGGTTTGGGCCAATTATCTGGTATTTTACTGATAGCTTCCAATACATCTTCTCGAATGTCTATACGATTAAAAAGATCAGTAATTAATTCTTCAAACCTGTTCTTTAACTGATCTTTATCACCCTCCCTCTCCCAATCCAACTCGTAAAGTATATTAATAAGCTCTGTAGCTAATTCGGCCTTCATTTTTTAAAACCAAATTTAAATCATAAATTAAAAAAATTAATTAATTCTGCAAACCCTTAATTTTTATGTCCCTGGAAGAGAATGTAAATATCTTCGTTCACGATCACCCATATTATTCTACACGGAAACCCCCGTTTCACTGTGTTAATTTTGTCAATATTTAGAGGTTTTGGCATGTTAATTTTGTTTAGAAACATGTGTTAAATTTGGCCAAAATTGACATGTGATGGACGTGATTTGTATGTGAAAATGGGGGTTTTCGGGCAGAATCACATGGGTGGTCTTGAACATAGATATTTACATTCTCTTAAGGATGAGCACACATCTATCGTTTGATTTTACACCCAACAAACGGGGCTCCATTGACCTAGACGACTGATAATTACTGCTATATCAATTCTGGTCCTACCACAAAAAGCTGAATTATAATTTTCGCTATTTCAAATTAATGTGTCACATGTATCGTGCTGTGTTTCACGGTCTCGCTGTAACCGATCACAAGAAGCCCTAGTAATAATTTATTTTGCGTCATTTTGTCTTTGATCGTTTCGGTACCGTGTTGTCGTTGCGATCCTGGATTTGACGCTGGGGTCGACGTGGAGAACGTCGACCCCTTAATGCCCTGAGGCGCGGCGGGAAGTGTCTGCTGGTGCCTGGCTTGGAGGCTGACCATGACCTAAGTCCCGTGGTGGTCCCCGGTAACCAGCATCAAGTGTTGGATTACCATCTGCCCTGGCCTCGGCCACCTGTTGGGGTGATAGGAGTGTGACAACTCTGCAGAGCACGTGATCCTCTCATCCTGCTTGCAGGTCGCTGGTGGTTGTCCGGGCTGGATATCCGTTTGTACCTGTCTTTGTGGAGAAGGAAAAGGGAATGGGGCAGAATCTTGTTGGCTCAGTGTTTTCTGCATGCCACTGTCCTTGTCGTCGAGCTGTCCTCGGGCACGGTCATTGTTGACTGAACCACTATCATCCCGTCTTCAGCTGACGAATTTGATGCCATGGTAAAAACCCGTATACCCTTCCGCCCACAGGTCTTTCAACTCGCGCTCGCTGCTCCTCTGTCAAGTTGTCATCGAGGCGAACACCAACATCGTTTTGTTTGCCCCGAATGGTTTTGTTGCCGATCAGATTCCGTTTGTCTTCGTTCCTTTAAAACTTTATCAATGTGGAGGCGTGGTCGGGTTTGGATTGATCTTTTCTGACCTAGTCTGTATATGGAGGTGAAATCGTTTCAAGACCAAGTTTTTGACAGGTGATGCTGATCAAGTACGTCAACTAACGTCTGTGCACAGTTCTACCCTGTCTGTTTCCTCTGGTATTCCATAGAACACAATATTGTCCTTTCTCATCAACATGTTGAGTCATTCCTATTGTTCCATTTGTTCTAGTATGTATTCTATCACTTTCAAATTACAAATTTCTTCTTCTCCTTTTTTTAAGTTGTTCGGCAATATCTTGAAGTTGGGCGGACATCGGAGAAACATGAGAGAAATGACACTGCATGTCAATGGCCGGACTGTCAGAGCGGTGATCCATATACATCTTCATGTCTTTTAACAGTTCTACAGAGAGGCCGGGGTTTTCTTCAATGTCACCAGAAAGATATAATAACTAAAGTCCTAAAGAGAGGCCGGGGTTTTCTTCAATGTCACCAGAAAGATATAATAACTAAAGTCCTAAAGAAGGGTGGACATATCTTAGTTGACTGACAATCTGTTCACATGTGCACATGACCTCTGATTTGGCGCAGCCAGAGGGAACACACAGGAACAACAACCCTGACAATTGCTGACGTTTCCTCCTCACCAGTCATACACACATTGCACACAGTCATACACATATTGCACAGTCATACATACACTGCACAGTCGTACACACATTGCACCAGTCATACACATATTGCACATAGTCATACACACACTGCACAGTCACACATTGCACACAGTCTACACATCACACAGTACACATTGCACATAGTCCAGTTTCATATTCAATGTGCACCACATACCTCACTGCCCCCCCCAAAAAAAATGCTGCACACAGAAGTCACGATCATGCAATACAAGTCCGTGAACAAATCCCATGGTGTGAAAAGGTAATACGATTTTGCATTTCTGAGTTAGGCTGACCATTCACCTTTCCTTTTCAGCAGAGTAATTAGTACTGTTGATTACTGCGAGGCATCCTAAAATAAATCGGTTTTGGACATCTGTTGGAAAATTATTTGGAAACAAAAAATAAACAAACATTTTCAACTTGTCGCAGCACAAAAAAAAAACACACGTCTTGCCTGTTCCACTGTGAACTGTTCACAGAGAGAGAGAGAGAGAGAGAGAGAGAGAGAGAGAGAGAGAGAGAGAATATGGAGAGGAAGAACACAGAGAGAGGGACGGAGGGAGGAAAGAGAGAGAGAGAGAGAGAGAGAGAGAGAGAGTGAGAGAGTGAGAGAGAGAGAGAGGATACCTTGCTTTTTAGAGACGGACAGAAAAGATGTTTGGAACATTCGTTCACGAACACAGTCACACTGTCATCAAGATAAAAAGTCCACACTCACAGCATTTACTGATAACCTGGACTGTTGTTCACTCTAATATGGCAGTTAAGTGGATGATACCAAAAGGAAGACTACACAAGCATGCCATATTTCAGTATGTTTGAATACAATAAGAAAAACAGATTTAGAAAAGAAACATACGTACACAGAAAAAAAATATGTCAGTGGCATGACGAAGTTATTATTGTTGTCTTTCACACAAGGAACACACTCCGGAGTACAAATTGATTTTTCTTCAATGAGAAAGCTGACGATCATTTCAGCAACCTTTACTCCCCCCCCCCCCTCTACCCATAATTCTTTTACAAGCAAGTGTATGCATCTGGCCATATATGTGCCCGTGTGTGTGTGTGTGTGTGTGTGTGCGTGTGCGTGTGCGCGCATACACCTATATGTGATGTACATGTGGGTGTTGGTGTATCCATGTGTTTATGTACCCACTCAAATCCATGTGAGTTAAAATGTGTTCATGTGCCTGCATCTCTGTTTGTATACTTAAAAAAGCAAACTAATGAACTGACCTGCTGACTGATATTCATGGAGGAAAGTGTTTTATGACCCTCCTTTTGAACGGTCTGAACGCATCATGGAAACAACACTTCTTTTTTACCAGAACATCAAACCAGAATATTCCAAAAAACTTATGTGAGGCAATGCACACTCACAATGAACACGCACCAAAAGACAACGACCGATTTTGGCCAGATGTTTGTTTATGATACTCGCAAATTCATGACAGGAGATGTAAACACACGACGCGTATGTGATGAGCTATCCCACTGTGAAATATGTCTCCAGTTTTGATGGACAGAAAGAGCTGGGATCCACAGTGATGCCTGTAGGCAGAGGCTGGAAGAAAATGGACTGATGCACAGCGAGGAACAATGACATGTGAAAAAACACAAGAGATGCTTCATGCCTTTGGGGGTAAGTTAATCACAAAGAAAAGGACTACTGACAATCTTCCCTGCAGCACCTAAGAAACACCAAGAGGATGCTTCATGCCTTTGGTGTGTAAGTTAATCACAAAGAAAAGGACTACTGACAATCTTCCCTGCAGCACCTAAGAAACACCAGAGGATGCTTCATTGCCTTTGATGTGTAAGTTAATCACAAAGAAAAGGACTACTGACAATCTTTCCCTGCAGCACCTAAAGAAACACCAAGAGGATGCTTCATGCCTTTGGTGTGTAAGTTAAATCACAAAGAAAAGGACTACTGACAATCTTCCCTGCAGCACCTAAGAAACACCAAGAGGATGCTTCATGCCTTTGGTGTGTAAGTTAATCACAAAGAAAAGGACTACTGACAATCTTCCCTGCAGCACCTAAGAAACACCAAGAGGATCTTCATGCCTTGATGTAAGTTAATCACAAAGAAACTACGACATCTTCCCTGCAGCACCTAAGAAACACCAAGAGTCTTATCCTTCATGATGTGTAAGTTAATCACAAGAAAAGTGACTACTGACAATCTTCCTGCCACACCTATGGAACACCAAGAGGATGCTTATGCTTTGATGTGTAGTTAATCCAAGAAAAGACTACTGACAATTTCCCTGCAGCACCTAAGAAACACCAATGTGATGCTACATGGCCTTGATGTGTAAGTTTAATCACAAAGAAAGCCTACTGACAAACTCCTGTCGCACCTAAGAAACACAAGAGATGCTTCATGCCTTTTGATGTGTAATTAATCACAAAGAAAAGGACTACTGACAATCTTCCTGCAGCACCTAAGAATACATGAGGAATGTTTCATGCCCTTTGGTGTGTAAGTTAATCACATGAAACAGGACACTGACAATTCTTACCTGCAGCACCTAAGAAACCACCAAGAGATCTTCATGCTTGGTAAGTTAATCACAAGACAAGACTACTGACAATCTTCCGCAGCACTAAGAAACACCAAGGATGCTTCATGCCTTGTGTGTAGTTTATCACAAAGAAAAGGACTCGACAAATTCCCTGCAGCACCTAAGTAAACACCAGGATGCGTCATGCCTTGGATTGTAGTTAATCACAAGAAAGGATACTGCATCCTTCCTGCATGCACAGAAACACCAGAGGATGCTCAAGCCTTTGATTGTAAGTTAATCACAAAGAAAGGACTATGACATCATCGCAGGCAGCACCTAAGAAACACCAAGAGGATGCTTCATGCCTTTGATGTGTAAGTTAATCACAAAGAAAAGACTACTGACAATCTTCCCTGCAGCACCTAAGAAAACACCAAGAGGATGCTTCATGCCTTTGATGTGTAAGTTAATCACAAAGAAAAGGACTACTGACAATCTTCCCTGCAGCACCTAAGAAACACCAAGAGGATGCTTCATGCCTTTGATGTGTAAGTTAATCACAAAGAAAAGGACTACTGACAATCTTCCCTGCAGCACCTAAGAAACACCAAGAGGATGCTTCATGCCTTTGGTGTGTAAGTTAATCACAAAGAAAAGGACTACTGACAATCTTCCCTGCAGCACCTCTCTTAAAACATTCTGAATCCATTTTGACAGGTTATGATAAGTTCAAGAACTCAACACGCAAACTTTGTTCTTTAAGGTGCAAACTTTTCTTCACAGATCAGAGAATGTGAGCAGAATCAACACACACACACACACACACACCCAACATCTCTGAACCTGGAGTGCTAAGTATGGCTGCCTAAATGGTTGATGGGGACAAAAAAAGAAAATGTGACACATATTAAAAGCATTCATTGACATATGTGAATGGGGAAATGGAAGTCCACAGATACACAGGCAGAAGAAGCAAAGACGATAAATCCTTGATGTGGACGAGATCCTTGGCAGGCAGTTCAGGACTAGATCCCAGTGAAGTGTCCCAGTGTTCAAACAAAAGGCAAGCGAGTGCATCACAGACATAGAGGCGCGGAGACTTAAAGAATACATATGCACACATCCTCTCACAGACAGAGAGCTTCCCCCCCCCCCCCCCCCCACACACACACATGTTGCACATTGCGCCACAGTAATCAAACACATAGTACTGAGATACACAGAAAAAGAATGCCGTTCTGAACATAACCAACATGAAAACAGACCACAGTTTCACATCAGATACAAAAACCACTGGGACAAAATCTCTATCTTCAGCACTGAAACCTCTTTTAAATACCCCCTCCCCTTTCCTCTACTACATACCCAGACACACATTTTTGATGTTGGTTTTGTTTGTTTTTAGTGCACTTTTTCTTTGGCTTCCCATGTCTCATGAAAACCAGACCTGATGCTAATACAATAAAATCATAGAGATTTGACAGTCTAGAATCATCATCCTTGAAGAACAGAGCAAATATGCAGCAAGGTGCAGAACAACATATCCCACTGCCTCAGTACAAATCCATCTATTTACTGGATTTACTTCACACTGCCATGGTACAAATCATCATCTTATTACCAGAACTGGCAATCCAGTGACCTTGGACAAAAGCAGTAGTTCACCTCAGCCTGGTTCAGTCCAAACATCCTTCCATGACATGTAAAACACACAAACACACACAAGCAGGCATCGCATGGGACACCCTAACGGAGATATGACTGGTAACTTGTATGAAAAAAAAAAAAAAAAAGAAAGAGACAACAGTGAGAAAATCAATCATGGCTTTAATCCTCCTCCTCCATTATCAAAACAACAAAAAGTGTCGGTTTTTGAAAAAAAAAAACACACACAAAAAAACATGCAAAGTAATCTGAACAGTAATACAGTTCCCAAATCATCGGAAAGTACATCCAATCAATATCAATAAATAAACACAGGCACATATTGCAGACAATAAACTGCACCTGTCAATACAAGTACCTTTGTTTTATCTTTTGGCACAGTTAATGTACGTCTTTTAATTGCCTCGTTATCATCACACTTTGATTGCGTAGCGAAAACCAAATGTAACTGACATACTTTGCTTAATACACTTATAGAATACACAAAAATACACATATGGATACAAACACAGAATCCACAGATTAAAAAGTCCAAAAAGTGCTTCTTTTTCTTGGTGGTGTTTCTGTTTGGCTACAATGGATCTGAGATAAAATTCATATTTAAATAACACCTCCACATACAGTTAAACAATCAAAATTACATTTATTAGATGGATGTTCACAGGCAAACAGACGCTTTTTGTCATCGTTATCACTCTTTCATCCCCTCTAGCTGATAAAGATGTCCACACACACACACAACACAGGCATCTGACATTATTTCATATTAGAGCTCCACATCTTCATTCAACAAATTCAATGAAAAATAATTACAGGCGCTTTTGTCATCATGATTACTCTTCAGTCCCTCCAGCCAATAAAAATCTACACTCAAACACACAGACATTTGACATTATTTCAACAAACTACATGAAAAATGATTGGGGGATGAAAGGGAAGGGGTATTCCTCCAAAAATCTACTCATTTCACCCACATATGTATGAAGATAAAGGAAGACAGTCCCACACAAAAAGTGTGTGTGTGTGTGTGTGTGTGTTGGTGTGTGTGTGCGTGCGCGTGGTGCATGTGCATATACTGCTTTCAAAAGGTGCTCCTCAAAGTAAGCTGATGTTCTTAAAGTTTTCAAATTATCTTTAACCTTTTTTTCAGGGGGGGGGGAGGAGGAGGGTGAGTGTTATTAAAGTCTTACGGCTAGGCTACAGCATAATATGATCTCCATGGTCATTTCAGGGTACACCAGTTGACTGCTTGAATCAAATATTCATCAACTGTTTTCACTCAAACTCCCTATTTCACTTTCAATGCAATAAACATCCAATGGGTGACTTTAACTAAGCCTTCTTTTCCTTTTCAATGCAATAAACATCCAATGGGTGACTTTAACTAAACCTTCTTTTCCTTTTCAATGCAATAAACATCCAATGGGTGAGCTTAAAAACAAAGCAAAATTTCAAAGCTTCAATGTTCATGAGCAGCATAGGAAATATTCCAATGACATCAATGATGACCAATATGTCAGCAGAAACATGGAACTGTCTGGTGGGAGTTGTTCGACTTTGGGAGTGGCAGTGCATCTCTTCAGGCAAAAATATAAACGATGTTTTCTGGAAGTCAATATCTCTGGAGCTCATACTCATTGGCTGTTTGCTTTGGTCTTGTTAGCAAACCAGAAGAAACTAACCTTTAAAAAAATCAGTTCATAACAAGGAAAAAATCTTGGTTAAAAAGTCTGTATGAAAGATAAAATGCTAAATAACTCACTGTTGCTGAATGACTGAACGATAAATCAAAAGTCATAACGACTGAACAATATATCAAAAGAACAAAATCTGCCATCTACACACACCCACAGATGCATGTGCAGATATACGCCCACATACATACATGCTTGCACATATGTACACACACACACACACTCATACAGACATGGTAAAAATATGCTGGGACACAAATACAAATACATACATGCTCAAGTCCACACATACACACACACTGACACAACATACACACATGCATACATACACAGCATACAACAGGAAGGCTGTTGCAGAAAGTACAAATCCCTTTCAAAATACTGGTACCTCAGTACACATATATACATAATTATATCAAATAAAAGATCACTTAAGACATTAGAAAAGTCATCTTCAATGTCAGGCAGTGCCAATATGTCCCTCTTTGGAGAACGTGGTCTATAAAATTGCAATCTTTGCTCTGAACACACCAACAGTTCATCAGAGTCAGCACCATTGCTTATCGCTTGAATCGCCAAACATTGTCAGCACACACTGCCATCAGTGACACACCTGCCTTCAATTCAAAGTACCACAGTGACGGGGCTGAAAATCACCTGCCAAGCGCTATGACACAGTTCCTTTGGTATCCAAGAGAAAGAAACATTTACAACACAACCCAATCCTATAAACTAAAACCTACATCTACAGCGGGATGTACAATATCCGATCAAGTTTCTTAGCAGCCCACCCTGTTCGCTGGATAATGCACACACTTGGACAATGCACACACTTGGACAATGCACACACTTGGACAATGCACACACTTGGACAATGCACACACTTGGACAATGCAGTTTAAAGGCTGAGAGAGTGACAAGTGCATGCAATGCAAAGACCTTGACCCTGAAGCTCATTTTTGTCAGACACAGGACTGCACTGTTGGAGTATGGATTGCTCAGTCTGTCAGACCTAAATACTATGCATTCATTATCCTCCACAGTCTGATAATAGTATGTGACAGTTGAACAGCTGCTTAAAAGACAAGAGAGAGAGAGAGAGAGAGAGGCAGACAGAGACAGAATTTTCCAGGAGGCAATAAAAATAGTCTTCAATCAGCAAAATCCTCAAATGAATTTCGCTATTGCCAACTTTCAGACTGATCCAGACACTTTACTAGTGGTGGACAATGCTTTGTGTTCTTGACCCAAGAGTCCTGGCTTCACTCCCTGCCTAACAAAGCCTGACGATGTCTGTACAGACAAGCCCCAACTCCTTCACTGGACTTTAAAGTGACTTCACTCCCTGCCTAACACAGCCTGATGATGTCTGTACAGACAAGCCCTAACTCCTTCACTGGACTTTAAAGTGACTTCACTCCCTGCCTAACACAGCCTGACGATGTCTGTACAGACAAGCCCTAACTCCTTCACTGGACTTTAAATAGTGACTTCACTCCCTGCCTAACACAGCCTGACGATGTCTGTACAGACAAGCCCTAACTCCTTCACTGGACTTTAAAGTGACTTCACTCCCTGCCTAACACAGCCTGACAATGTCTGTACAGACAAGCCCTAACTCCTTCACTGGACTTTAAAGTGACTTCACTAACTGCCTAACACAGCCTGACGATGTCTGTACAGACAAGCCCTAACTCCTTCACTGGACTTTAAAGTGACTTCACTCCCTGCCTCACACAGCCTGACGATGTCTGTACAGACAAGCCCTAACTCTTCACTGGACTTTAAAGTGACTTCACTCCCTGCCTAACACAGCCTGACGATGTCTGTACAGACAAGCCCTAACTCCTTCACTGGACTTTAAAGTGACTTCACTCCCTGCCTAACACAGCTGACGATGTCTGTACAGACAAGCCACTTACATGACACTGTAAAGCAAAGTTCTGTGTGGAAATGCATTCAGTCAACATAATGCTCGATCACACATTTCATTAAACACCATCCTGAAAACAGCAGCAGCTCACAACGAGGTCAGCCCCTACGCCACCCACAACGTTGTCTTCCTGACCGACACCCTGTCCATCTTGCAAGCCCTTCAGTCCAACAGCGATCCAGAACTCAACGATCTGTCCTCATCTCTCGCCTCCCTCTGCACAAGTCACAAAGTCACCCTGCAGTGGATTCCCTCCCACTGCAACGTGCTTGGCAATGAGACTGCTGACTCCCTGGCAAAGGAGGGCACTACAAAGGAGCAGATGGACAGATCTACCAGCTTCAACCGAATCCAGGACCATCATTAAGGCCAAGCTGCAAAACAAGTGGAAGCCGCAGCATCCACGCCACAACAGAGCAGACCCGTACTACCTGCTGACTCGTCGAGAGCAGGTAGCCATTTTCAGGCTCAGGACAGGCCACAACCGCCTGAAACGCCACCTATTTATTAAACTCTGTATCAGCAACACAGAGCAGTGCCCTTGCAAACAGGCAGCCAGACAACAGAACATCTGCTGCAGTCCTACCGGCTCCACAAGTGCTCCAAGAGAAAACCTGGCCCAACCCAATACCAGTGGCTCAGAAGCTCTACAGAGGACTGGAGGACCTGCAACATACTGCCACCTTCATCGAGGAGACAGGGAATCCATCTGATAAATGACGAATGGGACAAAGACATAAAACCCCATTCTATCCTTCATAGAAGAGCTGATCATGGTGTGTCAGTGAGATGGATGATTAAAAAAGAAAAAGAAAAAAAGAAATTGTATATGAGCATACTGATGTCATGTTAAAACATCATTCCTGGAGACTACCATAATTGGGGGGGGGGGGGGGGGGGGGGAGGGTGGGGGGGAGATATATTCAAAATATAGTCCCGCATGGCATGCAAAAATCTTAATTCTGTTTACTAAATTTTTGAGTTCCAGTCCAGTCTGAAGACAATAAGGAGACTTCCATCAGGCCATGGTAAGCCTGGATTTTTCTCCCATTACCGTGACATGTTTGCAGTCATACATGCATGTTTCTCTGTAAATTCTGGCAAGGTTGTACTCAGCTTCCCCATTATGGGAGAGAACTGCAGGGAAAGATAGGTGAAGTGGTGTGTATGTATATGGGTGTGAAGAAGAGTTCAACAATTCTTTAACTTTTTCCCGTAGAGGCGTTTGTTTCCAGTTCCTTAATCCTTTGAATTAATCAATTGTATTTACTGCAACATTTCTGTCTATCACTTTCTCTCTCTCTCTCTCTCCTCTCTCTCTCTCTCTTAGCTGTAATGCTTTGAACAAATCTTGAAAGGTATTTATAATAACTCTACCAGATAATGTGGTCAAACGAATTACAAGACAAAACATGACACATATCAGCCACTTCAGTATGCCTTGGCTTAAAAGCTGTGTCAGGCCAATTGACATAGGATAGAACACCAAGGCTACATCAAAATGTTGTTATGCTCTGCATAGTTATGCCGGATTGTCTTCAGTTGTGACAAGCTCCTAGCATAACATTATCAGTCTCCAAAACCCCCGAAGTCGGAGTGCGGCTGCCCACATGGCGGGGTAATCAAAAACGGTCACACACGTAATGCTCTCACCCCTAGCTGATGCATTTGTACCATAGTGTTCAAGTACTTTCGCTGTTTGGATGATCCCTGGAGTCTTTTAGCCAGGGTACGTCAGCAACAACAACCACCTCTTCAGTCTTCTTCAGGCATGATGAACGACACTGGGGACCATGAACATGTAGAACAAGCCGTCACTTCTCTGGTCAAACTTGGCACAAGATGGCAGAATTTGACAAGTGATCGCTCGTTCTTCATGTTCATTGTCCTGAATGTTGTTTATCTGCCTGAACAGCCCTGATGTGGCCCTTTGCGGTCGGCTGGGCTATAAGCAACATTATCTGATCTTAACTTGCCTGAAGAAGACCTAAGAGATCAAAACACATTATCTGCCAGAGTTAATTCAAACAGCTTTAACAATTTGTTTAAATTTCCACCTGAAGTCACCTCACTTTGCAAGTAACTGTCATGCTTTGAGTGTTGAGTTGGCTTTCATTATACAGTCCATAAAATTCTCTGTAACGACACTCAGGACCATACACTCCTTTTTGTTCCAGGTTTCATCTTTTTAAATGGCCCCTGAACAATGGTTATATCTGCAGCTGAGAGTGAATGGCATATGACATGCATGAAAGTGTCCAAAGAAGACACTTTTCCTAACTCAATCCTCTGCACAAAATTGGGGTCTTTCTTTCCTTTGTTAGTCTGAGAAACAGGGGACATGTTTCTGTTCTCTAATGGCAGTATAAAGTATGGCATTACTGTCTTCAGTCAGTGTAGCAGTGAGGAGTGTCTCTCCTTCACACACACTTCTCTTGGACATTTGTTTCCATCTGGCAGTTTGATCACCAATTGCAAACAGATTATCTGCTCATACATAATTCAGAAATATAATAAAACTTACATTCAATGTGTGTGACACTTATTCACAACACAAGTAATGCTCTTGGCATGCAAATTCCAGCCATCATCTCCACCCCCACATCCCCAAGCACACACATCAATCACTATCACTGATAGCATTCAAATGAACCAATCATAGCCACTTTACATCAACACCAAATGGTCATACACTGCTTCATTAAAATACTACACTCTCTAAAAGCAACAACAGAAGAACTCAACACATTTTAAGCCACACATGAACATATTGAAATAAAACATTTCAAAAAAACACATGGATATGAAAATGTACTTTCCAGATTTTCTTACAGCAAACGTGCAGAGGGCATCTGAATCATGATTCTCCACCGACTCAAATTCATGAGCAAATTATTTCTGGTCACACATGCGAACCACCTCCCCTTCTCACCACACACACATTCCATTCCTACACAGATTGTTCTGTGATGGGAACCAAGGAACTACTACTGATGTTTACTTTCAAACAACACAAAACAATGAAAAAGGACTGATAATTCTCTCCTTGTCTGAATGCTTTGGGGAATGGGATATTCCAGATTGCACAATTGTTCTTTCCTCATTCTGTGTCAGTGCATTTTTTTTCCTTTTTTTTTTTCTTTTTTTTTCTCCAGTCTGCAAATCAGGAATGAATGAAAATGATCAGCAGGGTTTTTACAGTTCTGTTTGTCTCTCTTATAACCTGAACTCAAATATGCACACTCCCGTCATTATTAATCACATAACCAAACAGATGCACATGATATGAACAGCTTCCCACCCCAACCCTCCTTTTTTGTTTCTTTTTTTTTTCTAAATGACAAACTAAACACAGTTTCAGCAACAAATGTATTAACATGTGTTTGAAAATGGACAAAATCCACCGATGCACAGATAAAAAAAAAAAGTAAAGAAAAAAAACCCAATCATTAACAGAAGTACACTGTGCCAACAAACACCAGGCTGGATATGGAACTTGTCACCACCCATTGCAGGCAAGACTGAACAAAATCACCTTGGACATGAAAGAAAGCAACAAACAATTCAAGACAGCAGAGAAATGCGTGCTCCTCCCATACGAAGAAAAAAATCCAAAGAAAGAACAGCAAGCCTTGTATTGCACAGGTTTTGTTCACCGCCTTTCCAAGTGACTTTGACACCACATCCTCCACCACCTCACATGATATGGCAAACAAGGGTAAAGGTCCCTGGCAGAGGTGGAGGAGGTGGGGGGGAGGGGGGGGGAGTGGAACTTCCTCACACTACACTGACACTAGCCAAAAGGACAAAGCATTCTGCTGGGCAGTAACAATGCCAATTCTTTGGTGCTGGATGCACGGATTCCAACTTGGACATATTCTCAAAAGTGAGCTGGGTGAGCTCTTGCTCAGGAGCTATTCAGACATTTGGCTACAGTCCAGTCTGTACTTCACTGTTCTTTTTTTTTTTTTTTTTGCATACCACTGGTTTTTTCTTTTTTCTTTTCTTGTTGTTGTTGTTGTTGTTGTTGACAGTCTAACTCCCAATCGTCAACACACCATGTTTGTTTACAAAAAAAGAAACAACAACCTTCAGCTGACAGGATTCAAACAGACAATTGGGGCCGGATAGCTCAGTTGGTAGAGCGCCGGACTCGTGATCCTGGGGTTGCGGGTTCGAATTTCGGTATAGGGGGATTTTTCCCTCGGAGTTAACATTGGTTCTGACTCCATTCCCAATATAGTCCTTCGAATGAGACTATAAACCGAGGTTCCGTGTGTGAACGCACGCATAACATCTTGCACACACGTAAAATCCCATCACCAACTTTCGGAAGAGAAGGCCAGTTTGGCCGTTGGTATGGATGACACGTGACACATAGCATGCACCTTCCCCGAAGATGGAGTATGGCTGCCTTAATGGCGGGATGAAAAAGGGTCATACACACAAAACTCCACTGCCTGGCTATACAGGGAGTGTCCGCAGGAGTATCAGCCTGCGTACGCAGAAAGAAAGAAAGAAACAGACAATTAATAATTTTAATGGTTCTGAAATGTCAAATGGATGGCAGAGCATACCAGGCCTTTCCAATGGGGACAGGGAACAAACTGAATCTATATTGCTGCACACACAGCAGTATGAACTATGCTCATGGTGTATAAGACTACACACACACACACACACAACACAGAGCAGATATGAACAATACTCATGGTGTATAAGACTACACACACACAAGAGCAGATATGAACAATGCTCAGGTGTATAAGACTTACACACACACACACACACACAGCAGATATGAACAATGCTCATGGTGTATAAGACTACACACACACACCACACACAACACAGCAGATATGAACAATGCTCATAGTGTATAAGACTACACACACACACACACACACAGAGCAGATATGAACAATGCTCATGGTGTATAAGACTACATACACACACACACATACGGATGCGCAAACATCACATGCTCATGTTCGTGCATATCCACCCCTCATATCACCACAAAAACACCAAAGAAAGTGTCACTGACCAGAAAAAGGCAAGCCTATCTGTTCCCCTCCCCAAAAAAAACAATTCCAGTAACTTCTATTGCTTTGACAGAACACCTTCCTTCTCCAGTTCACTGTATGTCCCGACACTGTTACCATCTGGTCTTCAAATCTACCCTGTATTCATCCCTCTTTCTGTCAGTTCTGTGTGACACCATGCTGTTGGTTCAGCACTAGTCTGGCTGAGCTGGGAGAAATTCAAGCTTTTCTGGTGTTTCAGTGGATGTCACAATTCTTGACATTTTTGTTTAAAAACAAACAAACCCTCATGCATTGTGAATAAACAAGGAAAAAAAGAACCATCTATTTACAAACAACATTGTGACTTCTTTAAGTATATTGGTGGGAAAAACAATTTCAATCCAAAAAGTTTTTTCTTTTGGGGAAATTGAGCTGACACTGACCGAATGGCAGTTGAAGAGATAATCACACAAACCATGGCAAGTTTCCATTGAACTGCTAGGCATAAAATCCTGCCAATTTTAAAAACAACAGCTTTGGATGGGGAAACTCACTTTGGTTTTCCAAACTCGTTGGACACATGCACTCCAGTGTTTTCCTTCCGTGTTACTGGCATGTGCCACACCACTACCAAAAACAACACCATGACAAATCACTGCTTGGTGACTTCAAGCTGTGCACGCCATGATTGTGTGAGACAGACACACATAAAACCCAGCCTATCTTAATTCACAGTAACAGTCTTTGGATGAGCAAAGCTACTTTGGTTTTCAGAGACAAAACGCCTTGGACATCCCAGCCCCAATCTTTCCCTGTGTTTTGTTGCTGTGTGCCACCACTGGGCGACCATCAACTTTGCAAATCAAAATCAATCAATTCAAGGATGGACATACCTGTACCTTCTAAAGAGGGGCAGAGGAACAACAAGACAGATGTCTGGATGTATGTATGTGTGTGTAAGTAAGTGCATATTCGTATGCAAGGCATGTGTGTGTGTCTGGATGTATGTATGTGTGTGCAAGTAAGTGCATATTCGTATGCAAGGCATGTGTGTGTGTCTGGATGTATGCATGTGTGTATGTGTGCATAAGTAAGTGCATATTAGTATGCAAGGCACGTGCATGTGTGTTTATATGTGGGCATGTGTGTGTATTGATGTTTGCTCTACACACATGCACCCCAGCATGCTTTTAGTCATAAACACATATACATGCATGCAGTCACATTGTGTGCATGCACACCACACACACACATACACATATACACACAGAGAAATATTTTAAGTAACTATCTACACACACACTTGCGTTCAAGCACATTCATGTACATCCCTCCCTAGCTTCCCCTCCTCTGCATACATGTTTCAGCCAAAATCTAAACAAGATCTTCAACAGATGGCACAACAAGCACAAAAACATCCACTGTCTCTTGTTCCCACTGTGAAGAAGACACACTGTGAAGTGTTGACATTTCTGCCCAGTTTAGCTCCGATTTGTTGCTTAAAGTTGTCCTTCACCAAGCTGTGTCTCACCCGTCTTATTGACATTACTCTTCTGACTCTTCCTTCGACACCCCCCCCCCCCCCCCCCCCCCCCCCCAACTCATGATCTATAATGAAACCCTAGCCCTGTTTTCCTTGCCATGTTCAAAACGCTTGTCCTCTTTTGATACCACTGCTCGTTTGATTATACTGTTTAGTTTCTTTGTTTTGTTTCATGAGAAAATGACACACTGCACTCTTTGCTGTCCTTTCAATGTTCAAAACATTTAGTCAGAATTTAAGGAAAAAAAAAAAACGAAATAAAGAAAGAAAAATAGCAGAAAATATGTTTTCTGGAACACTGAAAAATATGGCACATTACGGCAAATAAGAGAACAGATGGTGTTGAATATTAGGTTCACAAGCACAGTGTGAAGGAGGAGTCAACTTTATCTTAAGCCAGGACAGAGAAAAATGAATCTGAGGTAACAGTTTTTCTGTATTAAGTGAACAGAAAAATGATGACTGATGTAGCATATTCATAATGCAAGGACAGAGAAATGTGCATGATGAACTGTTGACAACAAAGAAAAGTGATGAAGAATGGTTTCGTTTTGCGAGTTTAGAGAAAAATGATGACAATACTTTCTAATGTGAGAACAGAGAAAAACAGTTGTGAAGTAACAAATTCCCATGTGAAAACAGACAAAAAATAAATGTGTGTACCTATGTGAGGTCCAGAAAAATTTTTGTGATGTAATGTTTTCTTATGTGAAGAAAAAGAATTTTTTTTCCCCTTAAGAACATTTAAAGCACTATCATGATATAACATCTTTCTATGTGAGGAAAGAGAAAAATCATCACGATGTAACATTTTCCAGTGTTAAAATATAGATTAATGATGATGACGCAATGTTTCCCTGTGACAGAGAAAAAAGATAATTATGTTCCATATTCCCATCAGAACACAGAAAAAAATGCTCTTGGTTCACATTTTCCCAGCATGAAGACAGATTATCGACATGGAAAATTTTTGTATGCGAGGATACAAAAAAAAGATAAAGATGGGAGCTTGAGGACAGAAGAAAAAGAGAGATGAATGTGCATCATTTTGAGAACAGAAAAAAAAGAGAGAAGAAAATGTATTATTTTCCAATGAAACACAAAAATGGTAACAATGTAGCATTTACCTAGATGAGGATCGAGACAAAAGATGCAGTGCTTTCCCACATGAAGACAGGTAAACATGGTCAAGATGTAATATTTTCTACATGAGGACTGTGGAAAAAAAATTATGTAGTGTTTTCTGGTTTAAGGACAGGTACGAACAGCTACGATGCTATGTGTATTTTCAATGTATTAACAGAAAAAAATTAGTAAATTTTTTCCTCTTTGGGGACAGGTACAAATGGCCATGATATAATATTTTCATACTTGAGGACATAAAAAAGTAATGTCACATTTTCCTATGTGAGGACAGGTACAATGGTCGTGATGTCACATTTTCCTATGTGAGGACAGGTACAATGGTCGTGATGTCACATTTTCCTATGTGAGGACAGGTACAATGGTCGTGATGTCACATTTTCCTATGTGAGGACAGGTACAATGGTCGTGATGTCACATTTTCCTATGTGAGGACAGGTACAATGGTCGTAATGTCACATTTTCCTATGTGAGGACAGGTACAATGGTCGTGATGTCACATTTTCCTATGTGAGGACAGGTACAATGGTCGTGATGTCACATTTTCCTATGCGAGGCCAGAGAAAGGACCCAGGTGTTCCATAGCCACATACCTATGGTGACGGCAAGCAACAGCTGTTCTGGCTCATGTCCTCCCTCTCCCCTATATGCACACAACTAATCACTAGCACCCATACTATCCACCTTCCACGATGAGTATAACCAATCTGTTTGCCTCATTGAAGTAAGACTGAACCAAAGGTGTCAAAAGTAGATCACTTGTTCAACATCCCCCCCCCCCCCCCCCCCTCTCCCACACACACACACACACACAAAAGACTTGCATTTACACACACCCACATGGCACACAGAAAATGACTCATCTACGTGTAATTATTGAACATGGAATCAACAGGCTTTTGGAAATACTGTGACGACTTTAATGATCTGAGAGAATCCTGGCCTTCTCCTCCCCCTCATCCCTAAATCTGGTACATCAACTGTCCGCTATGAGGAATGAAAAACAGCGAAATTACATTTTTCCACATAAAATGTGACTGCCTGGAACGAGTGAAAGGTTTCACAACAGTATATAGTTCAGAATTAGGGGCAGAAAATTTTGAAACATTAGTGATCTCTATTTACAAAGATAAATCTGCCCCCCCCCCCCCCCCCCCCCCCAACCCCACCACCAAATACTCATAAGGGAGGGGTCTTAAATGGGAGGCTGTGGAAGAGGAGGTCATGACATAATAGTAAGGACTAAGACAACAGGAATGGCATGACCAATAGTAAGGACTAAAGACAACAGGAATGGCATGACCAATAGTAAGGACTAAAGACAACAGGAATGGCATGACCAATAGTTAGGACTAAAGACAACAGGAATGGCATGACCAATAGTTAGGACTAAAGACAACATGAATGGCATGACCAATAGTTAGGACTAAAGACAACAGGAATGGCATGACCAATAGTAAGGACTAAAGACAACAGGAATGGCATGACCAATAGTAAGGACTAAAGACAACAGGAATGGCATGATGGTCAGGCTTTCTTGAAAAATTGAAGCTAAGTTTAATATCTAAATCTTTTCCACATCAAAGGATTTTGCAATTGAAATTGTGATCTCACCTTGAGCACATCTCTATATAACCTTCACCCTTTCATCCAATGTTAGAATGTTTCTTTTCCCCTTAAGATTTACTTAACATACTGAACAAATTTGCTGGCCATCAGCCACTTAGTTGTGTCCGTTCATGCACAATCAGCAATTTCTGGAAGGGAGATAATCAGAACTGCAGCCTGAGGACAAACTGCTGTACATATGGCAGTACATGATGATACACTCAACCACACAGCTGATTGATTTTCTTAATTTTTATTGACTGATTGATTTTCTTCATTTTTATTGACTGTTCTGCCTCCATATTTTTTGTGTCATTTTTGTAAAAGAAGTTAAACATGAGGTTGTTGGTCCAGTATAGGTGACGGTTGTTGATGGGGATGCGTTTAAAGAATGAAATAGATCAGTCAGGGAAAAACTGGTTCATTATAGGGGTAGAGTCACCAATCAGGGAGTTGTATGGAGAATGTGACGAGTATAACTGTCTTAAGCCCTCTTCTTTTCTTTTTGAAGGAGAAGAAAAAGCCCGATGTGAACTGAAAAGTTAACCGAGTAATTTGTCGAAGGAGACCAGTCAGACTAGAAATAATTCCTGGTCAGCACTGGCAAAGAGAGTAACATGCCATGAATCACGTTGAAAGGTGAATGACCGCAGATGAGAGTCGAGGTCAGAGAATCAAAGCTGAGACAAGACTGCCAAATGGAGGAACTGACAAATTACAATACGCAATGATCCGGATCACGTAACTTTGTTGGTGTAATGGGCACCTCTACCTGCTAAAAAACTGTGTATGGATTTCAGGAGCAACTTTGAAAACAAGGTAATTCCCGAAAATTTTTGACAGGTCGACAGCTATGAATGACGGGCAAGAAAGATATGCTTTGCACATGGGAAACATAAATTGAAGAAAGAGAGACTTTTTTTTTTAACCAGAAATGAGAAATACAAACAGAAATGAGGCATTCTGACTGTAAATAGGAATACACAAAGGACAAGGGAGACCTGACAGGAAATACAGAATATACACAACCAGTGAAACAATACAAACAGGATGGGTGGAAAAAAAGAGAAATTTGGACAAGAAATAGGTAATACAAACAGGATGAGTGAGAATATTATAAGAAATTAAAAAAAAAAGAAAGGGGAAGCATCTTGATGGTTGGTAAGAAAACACAAACAAGTTGAGAAGAAATCTTGACAGGAAGCAAGGGAAGTAAACACGATGAGAGAGAAATTTTGCAACAAATTAAAGAATACAAAAAGGAAGTGATCAGACATTAAGACAGGAGAGAACTATAAACAGGATGAGAGAGACATTCTGAAGAGAAATAAAGAATACCTACAGGATGAGAGAGACATTCTGAAGAGAAATAAAGAATACCTACAGGATGAGAGAGACATTCTGAAGAGAAATAAAGAATACCTACAGGATGAGAGAGACATTCTGAAGAGAAATAAAGAATACCTACAGGATGAGAGAGACATTCTGAAGAGAAATAAAGAATACCTACAGGATGAGAGAGACATTTTGAAGAGAAATAAAGAATACCTACAGGATGAGAGAGACATTCTGAAGAGAAATAAAGAATACCTACAGGATGAGAGAGACATTCTGAAGATAAGATAAGATAATGTTGCTTATAGCCCAGCCGACCGCAAAGGGCCACATCAGGGCTGTACATTCTGAAGAGAAATAAAGAATACCTACAGGATGAGAGAGACATTCTGAAGAGAAATAAAGAATACCGACAGGATGAGAGAGACATTCTGAAGAGAAATAAAGAATACCTACAGGATGAGAGAGAAATTCTAAATGAGAAATGAATACCATCAGGATGAGAGAGACATTTTGACACGAGAGGACTAAATGAGAAATGAATACCATCAGGGTGAGAGAGCCATTTTGATAACAAAGAAGGAATACTAACAGGATGAAAAGAGCAAATTTTGAAAGAGTACAAGAAAAATCAAAATGAGAAGAAAAAAATTCTACAGTCAGAAAAGGAATTAAGACCTTTTGTTTGTCTTTCTTTTTTTTTTTGGGGGGGGGGGGGGGGGGGGCATTGTGGGGTGGGGGTGGGGGACGAAGGAGGAAGGGGGATGGATCTTTCTCTCTTTCTTTTTTTTTTGTGCCAGTTCCTTTTCAATTTCGATAGGTGCTCTATTCAAGATTAAACAACAAATTTATGTGTCGATCAAAACAATCTGATGATTCTCTTCCCTTGAACTGTTTCACCAACTTATCCACAAACAAAGGACTTCATACTCAATCAGAATGGAATTTTCACATGTACTGGCAGACACAGTTTTACAGTGAATGAATCAGAGGTGAGAGAAGTGTTGCTCAATTCACACACACACACACACACACATACATACACAAACATATAGACCAGTTCCAATGTGTGGCGGCCACTATGGGCAAAGCATTTGAAGCGCAACAATTTCCCTTTGTTTGCTGTTTGGTGGTTTGGCGGTTCTTTCTTTCTCTCCTCATTTTCTCCCTTTTCTTTTCTCTGAGCCTGTTCCACTGTCTCGCAGGAATAATCCAATCCACATCAGTCACACGCATGCACGCACACACACACACACACATACACACACATGCACATCTCTTACACATACACACACACACACACTAACACACACAAACATCTCTTGCACATACTTACCACAAACACACTCATACACAGCAGCAAAACACTATTCCCCGGCTGACGGACAGTCGTCAGTGTTGAAATGTCAGAAGAAAGTGGCGAGGGAGAGAAGATTAGGGGCTGGGCAGGACACTGGTGGATGTCGTTCAGTTATTTTTAGTCCTGAGCACTGAAGTGGCACTGGATGTAGGAGGAGGGCACGAAACCCTCCGTGCCATCGCTCTTCCTGACCCGCGTCCAGCCATCCCCCTGGTCTCCTTCCAGAATCTGCATCTCCTCATTCTCTCCCATCGTCACCGACTCATCATTCATCGCTGTAAACACACAAATGTCGTTCTAATCAGTTTACCCCTGTAGAACATAATAAATGATAATGATGATGAGAATTTCCTGAACATGACCATAAGTAGACAGGAATCTGTTTTGATGTATACTGTTTTGTTTTGGTTTGTTTAAGAACACAGATCTGGCCGGGTATTTCATTGTCTGTAAACTCCCTAGCCTTTCTGGTTTTCTTTTACTTGGAAACGATGAAAGATATTTGCCTTATTAATCATTGAAAAGAGTATGGATGCACAGGTAAAGACATGTCTCTGTATCTCTTTTCATGGTTGGCAGCCTGAATAGTTCAGTTGCTTACAGCGCTAAATCCACATTCAGATGGTTCTAAATTTAAATCATATTAGCGCACGAGATGAACATTGCAAGGGTTTTTTCTTTATGTCTATCAGCGGTCCTACTGCGGAAAAGCAAAAATCCCTGAAATTGCAGATAGTTCACCATGGATTCCACTGCCTCTTTTCCCCTCCCCACCCTCCCTCCCAATTCCATTTTCACAGGTATATTTTCTTTTCCACCAACTATCAGTTTTACTTTTCACCGAGATCTCTGGAGAAGTGGGAGCTCAGGCCCGTCTTACCCTTATCCTGCCAACGTTGCATTTCTGCAACCATGTGGCTAACAGCCAACATTGCCGAAATGCGACCAACTAGGTTAACAAACTCCTGATACTCTCACTCTCCACTCTGATGAGACAGAAAGCCATTGTTTGGGGATTCCCCGACCTGTGCTCACAGCCATTTGCTTTGTCAGAGCACTGTTCAGTTAAGTGGTCTTTTTTGTTGTTGATTTATACTGACTGCTTTACGATTCACTATGACGTCACAACCAAGCACTTCAGGTACTCAGCCTCGCCATACAGATTAGGTGCTGGAAATATCGAACAGACGGTCAGTTGATCCTGACCCAGATGAAGAGCACCCAGATTGTGACCGAAATAGATTATGGGGTAGGGAGAGCTTGACCGAATTACCACAAAGAGAGGCTGACTCTGTTGGACGTGTGCCAAGTGGTGGGTAGGGGGTAGTACACAGCATGGCACGTACCAGCGTGTTGTTGGCTCTGGACCAACTATCAGTGACTGAACTGAAAGCCGTATAAGTGGAGACTTGACAGGGGGCAACCAACAGCTAAGAGGCAATGAACTGTAAGCACAGCTGGCTTGCAACGGATTGAGGCCGAAGGGGGCATGGCCGACTGACACGTGTCGGAGGTATGCTGCAGAAATGAGTTTGAGTGGGAATTATATGACTAGCTGGACACATAAGCCCAAGGAGAATTGCTCCCCAGGTTCTAGAGACCAACAGGCAAGTGAAAGACTTGAAAACAAAAATCATTGCTTTAACCCTCTTGTACTCAGTTTCTCTGACTGCAAACTTCCCTAGATTTCAGATTCTTTTACAGGTTTCAGCCTAAAAAATGGGTATGTTATTAACTTATGGGGAATGTATGTGAACCGCTAGGAGAAAGAAAATTGGCAGACAGTTTCAGAAGAGCATGCACTTCACTTTGAACTCTATTTTGTCTGTCTTAGAGATATAGGTCGTGTCACTGTCACCAAATTGTCACCAGACACGTGACATTTTATGATGACAATCAAGTTTACAGCATGCAAGCATGCGCAGTCACCATGCTGATGCAGGCTGTTAGTGTAAGATGAAACCTGAGGCCTACCTGACGTAAACCATCTGCTGCCTGGCAGTACAGGTCCCACTGGTTGTCCCACAATGTCATACAAAACTTGTCACATGTCACACACAATACTATAAAAGAGGGTCAGGTGCGCCCTTTGCAGCTTGTTTTTGTCTTGTATACCTGTTTCTTTCATCAGTAGCAGTCTTAAAAAACAAAGAGGAACAAACAAAACGAAAAAAAACAAGTGGTGTAGCAGTGTCAGGTAACGAGTGAGCCGGCCCAGTGGGTTCCTGAAACGGACGCACCCTGCCATGCCGTGTGTCGCGGGCCTCCATTTTGTCTGAAGCGCCGCCAGTCGAACATTGTATTCCGGGTCGCTTTGCACTTCACCGTCTTCTCCAACACTACTACCTACTTCTATATCACTTTCATTCTCCATTTTTCTTTCAAATGTCTCCACTTCTACAATAATTTCATCTAACTCCTTGCGAGTGGTCGACCATCTCGTCGTTCGTAGCAGACGCGAAAGCCGCCATTGTGAAAGTCGGTCAGTTTCCATTCACAAAGTTACTCGCTGCGTTCTGTGCCTGAACACACACGGTTCCATCACCCAAAAATAGTGCCAACACATGATTGGGCATGCCTGAGTCTTCCTAGTTACTGTCTGCGACTGTGTGTGTCTACACACGTGATCACTGCGTGATGGAAAATTCCCACAGAGAGGTCCCGGTACGTCCGGTACGGGAAGAACAGGCGCCCGACGTTCAGTCCCGGATTCTCCCGTTGCGAGTATAAGAGGGTTAAACAGTGAGAGTGTTTGTGTGTGTGTGTGTGTTGTGTGTGTTCCCTTTTTCTTTCTTTCATGTGTGTACCAGTTGGGCATAAGAAAGTGTGTGTGTGTTGTGTGTGTGTGTGTGTGTGTGTGTGTGTGTGTGTGTGTGTGTGTGTTGTGTTTCCCTTCCCTTTTTCTTTTTCATGTGTGTGCCAGTGAGGTGTAAGAAGTTTATTATGTGTGTGTGTGTGGTGTGTGTGTTTTGTGTGTGTGTGTGTGGTTGTGTGTGTGTGTGTGTGTGTGTGCGATTGCTTTTCTGCATCACCTCATTAGTCATATCACTAATTATTCCTCTGAATGTTGTTTCAGGAGTGCTGGTGAACAAGGATGATTTTCAACCTGTGGATTTTTCCAGTTCTTGCTGCTGGGGTATGTTGATTTATTGCTGTTTTGTTCATTTTTCTGTTGGATATTACATACTTTTCTGGTCTTCATTTGGTGAGCGGAGTATTTTTCCTTTTTTGTTCAGAGTTTGATGGCATGCTTTCTTCTTTTTTATGTTAAGACAGGATTCATACAGATTTGACAAAAAATTCAAGGACGTTTTTTAAGGACTTTTCAAGCGCTTTAAAAAAAATTCAAGGACTTACATCAAGGATAAGTTTAAGAACAAAAACCATGAAATACTGACACATGTCAAACTATTCACTGTCTATGACATTTTTGCATTTGCAGCAAAAAGTCTTGCTTTTGTTTCCACCTGGGTCTGTCTGCAGCCATTCTTCGTACTCTTTTTTCCACCCAAACAATGAATATTTCCCCGACATGTTGGCTTCCCACTTTCAAGACAGTGGATCATTCTATCATGTGCACATGTGCCATAAAGGCCGGTAACTCTGTTGATTTTTTAACCTGAATAAGACGACTCATCGGCGAGATCGTCGGTCAATACCGACTCGGACTTCTTTTACTTTCATACTTTTTTACAATTTGGTTTCAGATTTTTTTTTTTAACAGACTCAAGATTTTACAAAGACTTTATTCAAAATCATTGTCAGTGACAAAATTTAAGCACTGTTTAAGGACCTATGAGCAAAAGCCTGATTTTTAAGGACTTTCAAGGTCATGAAAAGGGGACCCTAAAATCAAAGACTTTTAAGGATTTTCAAGGACTGTATGAACCCTGTGAAACTAAATATAACATTCAATTTTTTGTTTCGCTTTTTTTTTGCACTTGAAATTACCAAAAATTTAGAAATTGCTGTTGACTAACCATTACTAACATTCTATTATTTAATAAAAGTACAGTTTATTTCCTCCATTTCCCAAAAAAACAGCATGAAAATTGGTTGCTTAGTTCCAGAGATATCCGCCTTTCACACATGCTGGTATGAAATAAGAGATTTTTTTAAAAAATGGCTGGCGATGGGGATTTATGCAAAATAGAATGTCTGGCGGTGAAAGGGTTAATGCAGTGTTTCTCCTGGCGGTGTCAGTTGAGTGTTAGGCAAGTCTCCTACCCACATTGTCCTGGGATGGTTTGCCCCTTCACTTTGGGTGGATGTCAATGTTAGCCTGAGCATACAAATCATTACGCACGTACGCACACACACACACGCACACACGCATGCACACACACACACGCACACGCACACACACACAGAGGCTGTACCTTCAAAAGGATAGAGAGCCCGGCAGGTTCCTATGGCGGTGAACTCTTCATCCAAATCAGCATCTCCAAACTCATCGCCAAACTCGTCCCCATCAACAGGGCTACAACAGAACACACAGGGGCAACAGTGAGGGTCTGGCAACTATTTTTGTCAGTGATATCTTTGGGGTGTTGACTGTCGGTCTTTGCTGTTCTTGTGTTTGTTGCACAGGTCCCAAACTCATATTCTGTTCAAGGGAATCTCCATCTCCAGTTTCCATTGTCAGTAGGGAAAGGCTTCTTCTATGCCAGTTCCCCAGGGCAGAATCACTCCTCCAAAGCTTTGAGCAAGGGGGATGTGTGTGTGTGTGTGTGTGTGTGTGTGTGTGTGTTGGATGGGTAGGATAAAGTGGGCTTGTGAGAGGGTGGGAAAAGGTTGTGTGGAGGAGGGGAAGTAGTCCGTCAGGCAGCATGCCTGACCAGTGTCCACTTCAGCAACTGTTGGTTATCAGGATGATGTAGGGCAATGGGGAAAGAAGGGGGTGGGGGGTGGGGGAGAGAATGTTTTGCACACACAGAAAAAAATGTTTTTCTTTTTATGTGCAACTGTACGAGTTTCTTTCTTTCACTTCTCTATGTATATTTTTTTCTGCCCTGGACACTGCTGAATGTAAGTAAACTGAGTTCTTTTTGAGAAGAGACCTGCACTGAAGACAGGCAGGCAAGGCTGAGCGAGACAAAAACCACAGAGAGGGAACCAGGTAAGAAAGAAAAAAGAGACAACAAAACAGACAGGTGGACAGAGAGAAATCAGAAAAAGAGACACACACACATACACATACAAAGAAAAAAGACACATCACAGCTAGACACAGACAAACGAGCCAAGCAGATGCAACAAACTGGAACAAAGACAACACAGGCAAAAATACACATACAGAAACAGATCCATCAACAAACTTCGAACAACAACACTTGAAGCCAGCAAAGCACACAAACTCACACCACCACAATAAAGACTTCACTGCCCATTGATCATGGAAGCTAATCCAGCATTCTCAACATACTGATTGTGTGGTTGTTGTGGTGTTCCGGGCGCGGACACTGAAGGCTGATGCTGTCCACTGTCCGAGGAATGGACGCTGTCCCCAGAGGTACTGCTACGTCGCTGTCGGCCCTCACATGATGCCAAGTAGCCCTGAAACAATGTGCAACAATGCTTCACAGTGTCTGTATTTACAAAAGAGTAAGAAGAAATCAATTCCAGAGTCATTCCAAGTCAAAACACAAATGGATCAAGCTCATTCACTCACTTACGTGTAGACGCACAAAAGCATGCATGCACACAGCTGACTTACACATATCACCGTCAACCAGCAACCTCTCGTCACACTCCTAGACTTCAAGGAAGGGGATGATAAGGACGGTTGGTGGGAGTGGAAAAGGGGATGGGGGGCTGAAGGAAAGGGTGTGAAAAGGGGAGAGAGGAACAGGGGCACGGGGAGTTAGACCAGACCCACCTCAAACTTGTGCAGCTCCTGTCGAATAGCATCCAGTTTCTGCGCGTTCTCCTCGATCTTCTTCTCCAGCGTATGGGGGTCCCCCAGTGCCGGGTTGTTGGTGTACACATCCTTGAGCTTCAGCATGCCTTCCCTACATGCACAACACACACCACCATTGTTTGACACTTTTCTTTCCCCTTTATCTCTTGGTTCTTTTCTGTTCTGTTGCCCCATCTTGGCTCTCAAAGGTGTACTTCTCTCACACCGCTCATTCCAACTCCTCAACACTTTGTCACATTCAACTCCACAAGGAACAAGTAAACTGTAAAACATCAAGCTGTCAGGATGTCACCCATCAAAAAAGGAAGCTGCTCTGTTGCTGTGTCCCAATGGTGATATCGAGCAGTGCCCATTCCAATGGGACGTATTCTGAAACCTGTCACTTGGGTCCCCAGCTTAAGACATTAGCTGTTCAGTCACAGAGCCACAGGGTGGGTGGGTCCTCCTTTGGTATGGTGACATCACCAACTCCCTCCAAACACAGAGCCCATCAATCTCCCTAATCCATTTGGTGCCTGGTTTGTTCAGTGGTGCAGCAGCAGACAGAAGGAACCATTGCTCTTTGTAACACCACATAGCAGGCAGAAGGAACCATAGCCCTTTGTAACACCACATAGCAGACAGAAGGAATCATAACCCTTTGTAACACCACATAGCAGACAGAAGGAACAATAGCCCTTTGTAACACCACATAGCAGACAGAAGGAATCATAGCCCTTTGTAACACCACATAGCAGACAGAAGGAATCATAGCCCTTTGTAACACCACATAGCAGACAGAAGGAACCATAGCCCTTTGTAACACCACATAGCAGACAGAAGGAACCATAGCCCTTTGTAACACCACATAGCAGACAGAAGGAACCATAGCCCTTTGTACACCACATAGCAGACAGAAGGAACCATAGCCCTTGTAACACACAAGCAGACAGAAGGAACCATAACCTTGTAACACCACATAGCAACAGAAGACCATAGCCTTTGTAACACCACAAGCAGACAGAAGGAACCATAACCCTTTGTAACACCACATAGCAGACAGAAGGAACCATAACCCTTTGTAACACCACATAGCAGACAGAAGGAACCATAACTCTTTGTAACACAATAGCAGACAGAAGGAACCATAGCCCTTTGTAACACCACAAAGCAGAGAGAGGAGATGGAGTGAACTGACTGGTGTGTTTTGTCAGTGTTTTGCATGGAATGCAACAAAACGGAGTGGTTGAGTGTGGCAGACCAGGAGGGTGAGAACGTCTACTGGGCACTCAGCATTGAGTTAGCCACAAAATATGGCCAACCACACTGAACAACCGCTGTAGCTTGCACAAGTTTGACTGGTACAGTATACAACACCAACAATACAGAATTCAATTTGCAGGTACCCACATAACTGACACATTCCTGCAATCTTAACAGATCATTCTGATGGTCTGTCGTGCAGTATTAAACTCTCTTAGATGACTTATCCCGTCTTCAGATCCACTTGTGAATGCGGGCGTTACACCCGATCTAATGTAAGCACTCATGACCACAGTGCCCATTATTTTCTCTTATTCTCTTATTTTTAATCTGTCACTTTATTTGTTTAGTAGAGACATTGTTGATAGCTTTGATCCACTAGCATTTCTGCAAACCAAGCAGTTTAAACTGTCCAAACAGGGGAGATGTCCTGGGGAAGTTGGAAAGGAACATGCTTGTCTCCTTACCACAGTTATTCTCTCTTTATCACCAGGTATCCTCAGTAACCATCCTGTTAGGACAAACATGTCACAAGTCTAGATCACCAAGTATCCTCAGTCTATCATCCTGTTAGACAAACAATGTCACAAGTCTAGATCACAGGTATCCTCAGTTCTTCATCCCGTTAGGACAAACAATGTCACAAGTCTAGATCACCAGGTATCCTCAGTCTACCATCCTGTTAGGACAAACCAAATGTCACAAGTCTAGATCACCAGGTATCCTCAGTCCTATCATCTGTTAGGACTAACAATGTCACAAGTCTAGATCACCAGGTATCCTCAGTCCACCATCCTGTTAGGACAAACAATGTCACAAGTCTTAGATCACCAGGCATCCTCAGTCCACCATCCTGTTAGGACAAACAATGTCACAAGTCTAGATCACCAGGTATCCTCATCCACACCATCCTGTTAGGACAAACAATGTCACAATCTAGATCACCAGGTATCCTCAGTCCACCATTCCTGTTAGGACAAACAATGTCACAAGTCTAGATCCACCAGGTATCCTCAGTACCACATCCTGTTAGGACAAACAATGTCACAAGTCTAGATCACCAGGTATCCTCAGTCCACCATCCTGTTAGGACACACAATGTCACAAGTCTAGATCACCAGGTATCCTCAGTCCACCATCCTGTTAGGACAAACAATGTCACAAGTCTAGATCACCAGGTATCCTCAGTCCACCATCCTGTTAGGACAAACAATGTCACAAGTCTAGATCACCAGGTATCCTCAGTCTATCATCCTGTTAGGACAAACAATGTCACAAGTCTAGATCACCAGGTATCCTCAGTCCACCATCCTGTTAGGACAAACAATGTCACAAGTCTAGATCACCAGGTATCCTCAGTCCACCATCCTGTTAGGACAAACAATCATGTTACAAGTCACAAGTCTAGATCACCAGGTATCCTCAGTCCACCATCCTGTTAGGACAAACAATGTCACAAGTCTAGATCACCAGGCATCCTCAGTCCACCATCCTGTTAGGACAAACAATGTCACAAGTCTAGATCACCAGGTATCCTCAGTCCACCATCCTGTTAGGACAAACAATGTCACAAGTCTAGATCACCAGGTATCCTCAGTCACCATCCTGTTAGGACAAACAATGTCACAAGTCTAGATCACCAGGTATCCTCAGTCCACCATCCTGTTAGGACAAACAATGTCACAAGTCTAGATCACCAGGTATCCTCAGTCCACCATCCTGTTAGGACAAACAATGTCACAAGTCTAGATCACCAGGCATCCTCAGTCCACCATCCTGTTAGGACAAACAATGTCACAAGTCTAGATCACCAGGTATCCTCAGTCCACCATCCTGTTAGGACAAACAATGTCACAAGTCTAGATCACCAGGTATCCTCAGTCCACCATCCTGTTAGGACAAACAATGTCACAAGTCTAGATCACCAGGTATCCTCAGTCCACCATCCTGTTAGGACAAACAATGTCACAAGTCTAGTGCCATAAGGGAACTACCACCATTTTGTGTTGCCATTATATATTTCTTGTTGGTTTATCGTTTTCCTCAAAACCTTCTGACAACCATTTTTTGTTGTTGGTTTTGTTTTTATTTCCGTTTTTCAAGATGCTACTTAGTTGTTGGTTTTGTTTGTTTCAAAATCTTACCTTCAGACAATATTTGTTGTCAATCTTACCTAATGATAATGATGTTGTTGTTGTTGTTTTAGTATCCTTTTAACAAAATATTACCAAGTTGCCTTTCAACAGGAAGTTCCTCATGTTTGGCTGAATCTGTTCTGCACTCCCCCCTCCTCCCCTCTCTATGTACAACTCCCCCCTCCTCCCCTCTCTATGTACAACTCCCCCCCTCCTCCCTCTCTATGTACAACTCCCCCCTCCTCCCCTCTCTATGTACAACTCCCCCCCTCCTCCCCTCTCTATGTACAACTCCCCCCTCCTCCCTCTCTATGTACAACTCCCCCCTCCTCCCCTCTCTATGTACAACTCCCCCCTCCTCCCCTCTCTATGTACAACTCCCCCTCCTCCCCTCTCTATGTACAACTCCCCCGTCCTCCCCTCTCTATGTACAACTCCCCCCTCCTCCCCTCTCTATGTACAACTCCCCCCTCCTCCCCTCTCTATGTACAACTCCCCCTCCTCCCCTCTCTATGTACAACTCCCCCCTCCTCCCCTCTCTATGTACAACTCCCCGTCCTCTGCACCACATTTCCAGTCACTTTCAGCATGTACAGTCGGGTTCACTGTGATGTGTCCACACTGCATACATCACTGTATCATCCCTTACTCACAGACCAACCCCCCCCCCCCTGCTGTGCTCAAGTAGCAGTCACACAAGATACACACGAAAGAATCATAAACAAATAACATCTAAAACGGGACTCAGCAAACATGCTTAGTAAATTGTGTCCTGCCTATACAGGATCAGATTAGGTGCCACTGAACACCCTTGAAAGGGCAAGGTAGTTATGCAGTGGCTTTCCCAGTGCGTTGCTTAATGATGATCTGATAGTGAGTGCTCCTGGCAGACTGCTGATGCTAGGGCTGTGGCATAAGGCAACTGGTGTGGTTGTGCAAGGGGTAGCCGCAATGAGCACCATGGGAATAGCGTAACTGATGGGGATGAGACAGTAGCGCGCGCCAACCACACACCCACACGCGCACGCGCGCGCGCGCGCACGCACGCACGCACGCACGCACAGCACCACACACACACACACACACACACACACACACACACACACACACACACACACACGCACACACGAAGGCTTAAAATCTGTCTGGCTTACCTTTCCGACTGTTCCTTAGCCATATCTCTTTTGATGCCATCAATCTTCTGCTTCAACTTCCGCTTCCTCTGGTTGGGGGTAAGTCACTGAAGTCTTCTTTCTGCTCTTCCGTCTGTTCGATGTAAACACACACACACACACACATACAATGCTCCATGCTACTCTCACTTGATCACGAAAAGACACAGGAGGGGAAAAAGGAGGTACAATAAAAAAAAGCGTCATCTGTCTGAAAATATGTTAATCGTATTTCCAATATCAATCAATGGCCTAACGGAAAAAAAATTTCTTTTTACAAGCACCTTTCATGGAACACTGAGCAACTATTCGTTCAGGGTGGAGGGAGGGTGGGGGCAGTAGGTGGGAAGGGTGGAGATCACAGAAGTGCAAAAAAAAAAAAGACTCAAATCATTTTTTTTTCTGTATGATTAGGAATTCTGATAGTTTTCAGTACTTCAAACACCAAGTGGTCTGCAGTGGTCACAGCATTCAGCTGCAGAGCTGATGGTTTTCAGTTTGAATCCCCTCATGCTGTCAGATGTGTACAACTTGAAAACACTCTCTGCGCCCCCCCCCCCCCCCCTCCCCCCAGGTAACTGATAGCTGATTCAGTTCAGGGAAGATGAAGGCAGCTGAAGGAGAGGACTGACTCCACCTTTCATCATGTCCTGCCCTGAACACCATGAATGTCCAACACTTCTCTGTCCCAAGGATCATTCAGCTATGGAAAGTTTGTCTTCTTTTCTTTTTTTTTTGGCTATGGAAAATTTTTCTTCTTTTTTTTTCCTTTTCTCTTCTAAATCCCAAACTACTTGACCAGGTCTTTTGGTTCATAAGCTTTGTTCAGGGTGTTTAAGCAAGTACAGTTCATAAAAACAAAGCTGATATTCAATCTATGTATGAAACACCTACAACCATTATAAACATGTTGATGGCAAACACCCATCTTCAAATTCCTAACAGTTGAGTTCTGGGAGAGTTGATACACCAGTTTCAGACACTCACATACTTCCTTTTCAGGGTAGTATCTATATTTTTGACACTTTTGACAAAAAAGTGTCTTGATTAAACAGGACATTAAAAAGTGATGGAAGTGACTACTATTTTTTTCATTAGAAAAATAAAAATCATTCACTGGAAAAAGTGTACAGTATAATTTTATAACACACAACGAAACAAATTCAAGATATTAAGTTACTGAGTTTTAACCCTTGAAATCTCTTGTTTGTCAGCCCTACCTGGATCCTCTGAGAAGACAGATTCTTATAGCGAGCAGAAAGACACTAAACTTTTCTGAGACATTTCCTTTAAAATACGACAACAAAAATTTAAAGATTAACAGAGAGAGTCACTGTAATTAAATGAAATATATCTTAAATAAATGTAGCGAACCGCCCAGAGAACGTGGACAAACGAGTCATCTTGTGACTCGTTTGTCCACGTTCTCTGGGCAGTTCGCTAACATTTATTTAAGATTTGTTTAGATTTCCGCCTGCAGTCGTCTCACTTTGCAACTAGATCTAAATGAAATATGCTGATAAAAAGCAACAACAACAACAACAAAAAGAAAAAAAGACCCCCCCCCAAAAAAAACAACCCCAAACAAACCCCAAACAAACCCAAACCCAAACAAAACATACAAAAAAAACCCTCTGACAAACGAGATGAGAAACATCTGGGAGAGTACAGACGTCCGTCACAGTGGAACAGTTCTCCTATTCCAATTTATTGCAGATCTCTTCATATATCTCAAAAAGTATCAATGAACCTGTACCAGACTCAGTCCACACTATCTCAGTTACATTGGTGGTAACTGAAGGTGTTTCGCTAAATATGCTATGGTATATGACTATATCCCCCCCCCCCCTCCCCCCTCCCTCCAGACTCAGTCCACACTATCTCAGTTACATTGGTGGTAGCTGAAGGTGTTTCGCTAAATATGCTATGGTATATCCCCCCCCCCCCCCCCCCTTCCCCTCATTTTATGCATGTTATTTTTGCTCACTGAATCCACAGTGTATTCTCAAACTGCTCCAAATCTTACAAGTTCAAGTTCCTCAATATTAATACCTCTCATAACCCTGACTTTTTTACACTGCGATCCAAGAATTCTTTCTTGAGAAATGTGTGAAAATGTAAAATAACAGCCCTATCTTGCATAGTTAAAGTAAGTGGGGGAAAAAATCCAAATCTGTAGCAATTCCTTAGGCTACATTTCATCCTTCCATGGAGTTTTCTGTAGCAATTCCTTAGGCTACATTTCATCCTTCCATGGAGTTTTCTGTAGCAATTCCTTAGGCTACATTTCATCCTTCCATGGAGTTTTCTGTAGCAATTCCTTAGGCTACATTTCATCCTTCCATGGAGTTTTCTGTAGCAATTCCTTAGGCTACATTTCATCCTTCCATGGAGTTTTCTGTAGCAATTCCTTAGGCTACATTTCATCCTTCCATGGAGTTTTCTGTAGCAATTCCTTAGGCTACATTTCATCCTTCCATGGAGTTTTCTGTAGCAATTCCTTAGGCTACATTTCATCCTTCCATGGAGTTTTCTGTAGCAATTCCTTAGGCTACATTTCATCCTTCCATGGAGTTTTCTGTAGCAATTCCTTAGGCTACATTTCATCCTTCCATGGAGTTTTTGTAGCAATTCCTTAGGCTACATTTCATCCTTCCATGGAGTTTTCTGTAGCAATTCCTTAGGCTACATTTCATCCTTCCATGGAGTTTCTGTAGCATTCCTTAGGCTACATTTCATCCTTCCATGGAGTTTTCTGTAGCAATTCCTTAGGCTACATTTCATCCTTCCATGGAGTTTTCCTTAGCAATTCCTTAGGACTATTCCATGTTTCACCTTCATGAGTTCTTCTGACAATATCCTTAGGACTACATTTCATCTTCCATGAGATTATTCCTCTGGTCAAAAGTTTTTACTGTATTTTGCGGCACACAGACAAACCAAACACAGACTGGGTGCAAGGCTTCTATGCCAGAAAATGCCCAGCCAGGGTATATTTCACTGATGATCATCTAGCTCAGTCAGCTCTAAATGCCAGAACTGCCTGTTACTGGAGGCATGTTGCCTACTGGATTCATTAGGGCAGTCTGTCCTAGATCAGCTCGACTACTGTAGCTCTAAATGCTGTCCCTCTATGGAACATTGTTTTACATTGCAGCCCAGCTGACCATACTGTGAGCTCTAAATGCTCTGTCCCTCTATGGAACTCATTGTTGTTTGACATTGACCATACTGTGAGCTCTAATGCCTGTCCTAGGGATCAGCTGACCATACTGTGAGCTCTAAATGCTGTCCCTCTATGGAACATTGTTTTACCATTGCAGCCCAGCTGACCATACTGTGAGCTCTAAATGCTGTCCCTCTATGGAACATTGTTTTACCATTGCAGCCCTGCTGACCATACTGTGAGCTCTAAATGCTCTGTCCATCTAGGGATCAGCTGACCATACTGTGAGCTCTAAATGCTCTGTCCATCTAGGGATCAGCTGACCATACTGTGAGCTCTAAATCTCTGTCCATCTAGGGATCAGCTGACCATACTGTGAGCTCTAAATACTCTGTCCATCTAGGGATCAGCTGACCATACTGTGAGCTCTAAATCTCTGTCCATCTAGGGATCAGCTGACCATACTGTGAGCTCTAATACTCTGTCCACTCTAGGGATCAGCTGACCATACTGTGAGCTCTAATATGCTCTGTCCTCTAGGATCAGCTGACCATACTGTGAGCTCTAAATGCTCTGTCCATCTAGGGATCAGCTGACCATACTGTGAGCTCTAATGCTCTGTCCCTCTAGGGATCAGCTGACCATACTGTGAGCTCTAAATGCTGTCCCTCTATGGAGTTCATGCCCCCTGACCATACTGTGAGCTCTAAATGCTGTCCCTCTATGGAACATTGTTTTACCATTGCGCCCAGCTGACCATACTGTGAGCTCTAAATGCTTGTCCTCTGATGGAAACATTGTTTACATGTCGCCTCAGCTGACCATACTGTGAGCTCTAAATGCTCTGTCCATCTAGGGATCAGCTGACCATACTGTGAGCTCTAAATGCTCTGTCCATCTAGGGATCAGCTGACCATACTGTGAGCTCTAAATCTCTGTCCCTCTAGGGATCAGCTGACCATACTGTGAGCTCTAAATGCTCTGTCCCTCTAGGGATCAGCTGACCATACTGTGAGCTCTAAATGCTCTTCTTTGCCTTAACTAGGCTGACCCTGGAGAAAGGTCCAGTGACGGTGAGGAAAGACCCACTTAATACAGGGAAAGTCCTGTTGACAGTGGGAAAGACTACAACTTTGGATTCTCTCTTGTGGGCACATAAGACCGTATGGCGAAAGCTTGGCTGTGTCTGGAGTGGCACTGTCTTCATCTGTCCATGGGCAGGGGTGGTTGGGTCTGTGGGGTGTGCTCGACAGCTGGAGGGTGGTGTTTTTCGCCAGTGGGCTCTGCAGTCATGAAATACAGGCTGGTACACCCATGGGGATGCTACTTTAAGGTGTTATGAGCTGCATCCTGTAGTCTATTTACTTCTGTTCAGGAGCAGTTATGTCCCTTGATATCTTAATGGAGTTTCCTGCGCGTGCCTGTACCCATCGTCAACACAGCAAAGGGCCTCCAAGGGTGGTACAGGACTGCTCTAAAGGCAGGTGAAGACAGTGCTTCTCTGGGTCCTCCCCAGCACCTTCGGGTGTTTCTTTTTCTTTTTCTTCTAAATGCTCTGTCCCTCTAGGGATCAACTGACCATGCTGTGAGCTCTAAATGCTCTGTCCATCTAGGGATCAGCTGACCATACTGTGAGCTCTAAATGCTCTGTCCATCTAGGGATCAGCTGACCATACTGTGAGCTCTAAATGCTCTGTCCGTCTTGGGTCAGCTGACCATACTGTGAGCTCTATATGCTCTGTCCCTCTAGGGATCAGCTGACCATACTGTGAGCTCTATATGCTCTGTCGCTCTATGGATCAGCTGACCATACTGTGAGCTCTATATGCTCTGTCCCTCTAGGGATCATTGTTTTACCATTGCAGCCCAGCTGACCAGCCACATCAGGCCTGGTCAAACTCATACTGGACATAAAAACGTCACATGCTTAAAAGGTCATATCCTGCTAAAAAATCACATCCTGAAAACGTCGGATCCTGAAAAAGATGACACCCAGAAAAAGAAATAAACAACTAAAACATGTCATGAAATGGCAGCAAAATTGTTGATGTGTCGGAAGTGGATAAGGTTAGGTCACTCTGGAAATGCCAGCCATTCCGCTTAATTTTTTTTCCCCTGATTAAAAAAAAAATCAATAAAAAGATATTAAAGTGACTAACGTTTAACAAAGAGCCCTATGGACAAGCACACAATGCTGAGAGGACAGCCTTGTGGACAGTGTGTGCTGAAAGGAAGTGCTGAAAGGACAGCCTTGTGGACAGTGTGTGCTGAAAGGACAGCCTTGTGGACAGTGTGTGCTGAAAGGACAGCCTTGTGGACAGTGTGTGCTGAAAGGACAGCCTTGTGGACAGTGTGTGCTGAAAGGACAGCCTTGTGGACAGTGTGTGCTGAAAGGACACTGGACAGTGTGCTGAAAGGACAGCCTTGTGGACAGTGAGTGCTGAAAGGACAGCCTTGTGGACAGTGAGTGCTGAGAGGAAGTGCTGAAAGGACAGCCTTGTGGACAGTGTGTGCTGAAAGGACAGCCTTGTGGACAGTGAGTGCTGAGAGGAAGTGCTGAAAGGACAGCCTTGTGGACAGTGTGTGCTGAAAGGACAGCCTTGTGGACAGTGATGTAGTGCTGAAAGGACAGCCTTGTGGACAGTGTGTGCTGAAAGGACAGCCTTGTGGACAGTGTGTGCTGAAAGGACAGCCTTGTGGACAGTGTGCTGAAAGGACAGCCTTGTGGACAGTGTGTGCTGAAAGGACAGCCTTGTGGACAGTGTGTGCTGAGAGGAAGTGCTGAAAGGACAGCCTTGTGGACAGTGAGTGCTGAAATGGACAACCTTGTGGACAGTGAGTGCTGACTTTACTATCTAACTACTGGTTTACTAAAACAGAAATTGACGTCATGAATTGTGACCATCAATCAATGAGAATAAACAAGTTTCCAGACCCAAAACAGAATGGTCCACAAAGGAATAAATGGAAAACAAAACCAGCAGACAACAGTGTAACTCTGTATCTTCCTTTGCAATGCCTGTCTCACCTGGAAACGCTGTAACGTAACACAGGCCTTAATGACACTGTGAGGAAAAAAAACCCTATCACTTCAAAACTATACATGAACCATTGTTTTTAAAACCAGCAGCAGCACCATTTCTTTCTCTTTCTTTCACTCTTCCATAAACTTGATATAACATTCTATTATCAAAACTGCTACAATCAAGATTTAAATCATAAAATGCATAATTGATGAATAGATCAACAATACTGTCATTACAGCTACAGTCACCATTTGAGAGGAACAATTGAAAGGCATACTGAATACAGATCAAGAATGCGGTCAACATGTATGTCTTGCACAATTCTGACAGGTAATAGTTTAAAACAAAAACCCCAAGACATCTCACTGAATAAACACTTCCAAGTAATGCATCGTTTATTATATATGAAAAGTACAAAAATCTGTGCAGAAGAGGAAACACTGTAGGAAATTTATGTTACATGATGATTTACCTATAAGCGCCATTAGGCCACAAAAATGAAATGCATCAAAAAACTAAAATTAATTAAAAAAAATTGAATTACAAATTGATGTATGACCATGTTACAACAAATCAATAATGGCGAAACACTCATACACAACTGATAAAGAACAATGGGCATATACACATGCTGACATTTTCAGCCAGAGGCAGAAAAAAGACAAAAAAAAAGAGAAAAAAAAACCCTCACTGAACCTACAATATCTTCTAACATCTACTACGACAACATGAAAACACAGACACAGACTGTTTAGTCATAAAGGCTGCTTGAAACTATACACAGTGACCAGCGCAGCAGGCTACAGGCACAGTGACACAATGTGTCAGTTTCACTTTCATGACAGCTCTGCCAAATCACATGAGGGACATTTTCCTGGTGGTCAATGCATATAAAATGTGACGGGTCAGAACTGTCATGAATAAACATATGAATATGTATACATAACGCAGTCTTACAATTTACAGAATATGCCTTGCTGACAGAGCCCACTCTTTTGCTTGATCTGACTTAATTAGTTTACAAATAAGCATAAAATCCTTCAAAAACATTAAAATACAAAAAAGCACATAAAAAAAAGGCCACGTTAATGGCCGTATTGGCAAACATTGTCTGAAACTAATCTAGACTGGTGTCTAACATAATTGTAATACCCATTTGTCTATCTGTCGGCTTATCTGCCTGTCTGTCATATTCCTAGGTAAGAATGGATGACATAAACTTCATTTTCTGTGCTTCATACCATAAAAACGTGACAGAATAATGACAATGTACACAAGTTCAACAATACCTGTGTGTCTGTGAATGAGTTAGAGTGAACGAGTGAATGTATATGTATGTGTGTGCGTGTGTGTGAGTGTGGTGTGTGTGTGTAGTGTGTGTGTGTGTGTGTGTGTGTGTGTGCGTGCGTGTCCGTGTGTTGTGTGTGTGTGTGTGTGTGTGTGTGGTGTGTGTGTGTGGTGTGTGTGGTGTGTGTACGTGTGTGTGTGCGTGTGTGTGTGTGTGTGTATGTGTATGTGAGTGTGCATGCATTGTGCATGAGTGCTTGTGAGTGTGAGTGCATGTATGTATGTATGTATAGTGAGCACTTGCGTTTGTGCAAACATGAAGTTCTTTAGTATCTTTGTGATCACTGAAACTGCAAATGATTTGCAAAGGGTGAAGTAAATGTTTAAGTATCACAACATTGAATTTGAACTTTTCAGTGGTGTATCAACTTTTTTGATCTGTGAGTGTAAGTGTTCATGTGTCTCTGTGTTGCATTCATGCATACATACATCAGAAAGAAAGAGTGAGAAAGAAAAGATATCCAGCAGATATGACAGTAGTTCTTTTTCATATTTTACTTTTCTGTGTTTTTATGTGCATATACATCTGCTAATGCAGATGACCAAATGAAAGAGTATGCAATATCAATCAAAAGATTACATCAATTTTATCAAAAGAAAGAGTGTGTCAATTTTACCAAAAGTAAGAACATATCAATTTCACCAAAAGAAAGAGTGTACATCAATCTGACAACAACAAAACGAAAAAAAAAGAAGAAAAAAAAGAGTATACGGATTTGACCAGAAGAAGGAGTACTCATGTTTGGCCAGATTTTACCAGAACCTCAATTTGAACTCATGTAAAAGCACATCAAGCACATCCAGTTTGGTCAAATGAGAGAGTACACTAACTTGAAAGAAAGAAACAGTACTTCAAGTGTCAGTCTGACCTAAAGAGAGAGAATGTTTCTTTGTTTCTTTGACCCAAGAGTAAATCAACTGGACCACAAAAAAAAAGTATTGTCAGTCTGGCCTAACAAAAGAGTGCATCAATTTGACGAAAACAAAAAAGTATTGTCAGTCTGGCCTAACAAAAGAGTGCATCAATTTGACGAAAACAAAGAAGCATTGTCAGTCTGGCCTAACAAAAGAGTGCATCAATTTGACGAAAACAAAGAAGTATTGTCAGTCTGGCCTAACAAAAGAGTGCATCAATTTGACGAAAACAAAGAAGCATTGTCAGTCTGGCCTAACAAAAGAGTGCATCAATTTGACGAAAACAAAGAAGATTGTCAGTCTGGCCTAACAAAAGAGTGCATCAATTTGACGAAAACAAAGAAGATTGTCAGTCTGGCCTAACAAAAGAGTGCATCAATTTGACGAAAACAAAGAAGTCATTGTCAGTCTGGCCTAACAAAAGAGTGCATCAATTTGACGAAAACAAAGAAGCATTGTCAGTCTGGCCTAACAAAAGAGTGCATCAATTTGACGAAAACAAAGAAGCATTGTCAGTCTGGCCTAACAAAAGAGTGCATCAATTTGACGAAAACAAAGAAGCATTGTCAGTCTGGCCTAACAAAAGAGTGCATCAATTTGACGAAAACAAAGAAACAAACAAAGGGTGCACCTTAGAACTGGCCACAAAATGTGCACATCACTGCTCCACGCCTGTCTGGGATGCACTATTATCATCAGTTATCTCCCATATCAACACCAAACGCTATGAGCAGGCAACAACACCAATCGTCAACAAATCTTTCTCACACACACACACAGAGCACCGAGCAAAATGAAACAACACCAATAGAAAACAAACAATAAAAAAAAAACCAAGAACACTGTCAGAATTTCTCCTTTCTTCAGCTGTGTGTGGGGTACACCTGGACATGAAACAAAAAATACAGACCAGACATGCGGGCCCATAACACCACTGGAAGGGCTCTCCACACAGCTCAGACCTTCGCCAAGCTCAAACAGATCCTGGATCTATCCTTTTACCGAGATCTGCACCAAAATTCAGTGTGTTTGATCCTGGCCCGCATTCCCTCTTTTCACCAAGTTTGGTTACCACTGCTTCAGCAGTTTTTTGGCATGGACCTGCTGACAAAACCACCTGTCACAGACCAATGCATGACGTCCCTGGGAGCAGTACCTGAACCAAGTCTGTGTTTCATGTTTCAAACAGTCAAAGCAGTTCTTTTTTCTTCTTTCCTTAGCTAGACCTCTTGATGACCACAGCTAGTAAGACTGTTGTGTGTGTCATGTTTTCCCATCTGATCTTTAAAGCAGTGACATTTCCGTCTTCAGAGAGATGTCTACACAAAACACCACTCTGCGGGATTTGGGTTCTTTTTGCACATGCTTTTTGCTGGTTGTCTGTCATTCATGTTACACGCACATGATAATCTGTTCTCCCATGAAGGAGGGATTTATTTTAAGAACATTCAAATCATTGGTGTTCTTTTTAGTCCTGTCAAGGAGACACAATTTTCATCTGCATCTATTGATTTTGTTTGTCTGTCAGCAAGGTTCCACAGAAACTACTGAACTGCTGGTACCCAAACTTGGGGGGGAGACGGAACAGGGCTCAGACACCGATCCTGTCAATTTTGGTGAGAATCCATGGCTCAGATCCAGGGGTAGGTCCAGGATGCCTCTGTGCTTCTCTGAGCACCCTCTACTTCGATGTATGCACCCACACATGGGACCTTGATTCAAAGTGAGTGCGCCTCTACTTCAATGTATGCACCCACACATGGGACCTTGATTCAAAGTCTCATGTGGTTTAAGAACTTGCAGGTGGTCGGGTGGGTGGGGAAGTGTTGGGGATGTTTCTTGGGTGGAGTGGGGGGAGGGGTTGGAATCCACACAGATGCTGACTGGGAAAAGAAACCCTCTTCCACAGCGGCAGTCTCAAGCCAGGACAAAATCGAGGATCCTTGAATCCAAAAGAATGCTTCATCTGCCAGGTAAACCAGGCCCCCTTTCAAGGGGTTACACATGACATGACACTGAGGTGTCTGTCAAGATGTGTTTCACTGTACTAACACTCCTACATAGTGAGACAACAACAAAAGCACCACTAATGACAACATGACCTCCAAGGAAGGATAACCACCACTACAACAACATTGTTTCTACCCACCCGGCTGTGTTGCTTCAATGGAGAGCATCAACAAAGAATATGGAGATAAAATACAATCCATTGTACTGTGTTATGTATGTCACCAAGTATCTATGCTTTATATGTATGTATGATGACATGCAGAACTTAAATCTTCTTTTCTGTTTATTTGCTTGTTTACTTCATTATTTATTTACAGATTGCTTTATTACTAATAATCAGTGATTTTTGCCTTTGCACTGTATATGCCTTTTTTGTTTAAAAAATAATAAAAGCAAAATGACCAGCCCCCGTGGTGAAGTGGTTAGCGTCGCGGACTCCCGGCTAGGAGGTCATGGGTTCGAATCCTATCAGAGTCATGTGGATTTTTCTGCCCCGACCGGCTCCTACCCAGAGCTGAGTTTGCTGCGACTCAGTTGGGAAGACTGGGACCACACAGTCGAGTTTCATCCACTTAATGGATGCGTTTCTGAGAGTGTTGCTCAAATTTCCTGACCAACACTGCAGATGCCTGTATCTCTCGGGCCTGGTTGACTCCGGGATATATTATGAAAGGAAGCGTAGAGTACAGCCCTGTCATGTAGTCTCAGACCAAAATGGAAATCCGTAGCATCATCTTAATCATCCTCATTCTCATCAATCAGCATAAAAAAAGTCTCAAATTCTGTGGCCCTTCATGCCCTGCTCTCATGGTGACCTCAATTTTGATGTCCTCTTCCATGTCTGTGGCCTTTGGTTCCGTCGGGGTCACCGGTATCGTTGGACGGACATGGTGTTGCCCTCCGGGAGAGCTCACTCGCGCCGGCTCCGCGACTAAGCAATTATTGTCATCAGTAGGGGGCTTAGTAGGTGGTGTCCTGCGTATGATAGATCAGAACAGGCGCCACTGAACACCACCGAAGTGACTCGGCAGCAGTGCAGTGTCTCCTCCGGTGCGTTGCCTCTTGACGACTTGACATTGACTGCTCCCTGTGGATTGCCGGTGCTGGGGCTGCAGCAGGGCCGACCGGGTTGTGGCTGTGGACGGGGTGTCGGAATGAGCGGCGTGGGTGCACTGACTCTGAGGTGGTGCAGAGGTTGGGACAGCAAAATAAAAAATAAAAATTAAAAAAATTTAAAAATAAATAAAAGCAAAATGTTTTTAAAAAAGAACATGGAGATAATTACTATCATCAATCATCACATTTCAGCCAAAGAACAGTCTTCTTCCCCCCCCCCCCCCCCCCCCCTTCAATCCCCATCTAAATGCTTCGATTTTGTAACCCCTTTTTCTCTCCACCAATGCCATCACATTGCCACATCCACACACTTTCACCTCGCTCCCTCTCTTCTCCCTCCCTATAGGCCATCAGGTTCCCATGCAGTGCACCACCTTCTTCTCCCTTCCTCTCTTTTCCTCACAGATTATGAACAGAACTGACGGGTTATTTTCCTAAAAAAGTCCATCTTTCCTCTCTCCTATTGCTCAGAAAAAAACTGGCCAGGTATGTGACCTAGAATGACACTGACCCCACCTGAAAATCTCATGTTATGCTTTCTTTCTATCATATCAGAACCTGATTCACAAGTCCCATCATGTCATGCTTTCTTTCTATCATATCAGAACCTGATTCACAAGTCCCATCATGTTATGCTTTCTTTCTATCATATCAGAACCTGATTCACAAGTCCCATCATGTCATGCTTTCTTTCTATCATATCAGAACCTGATTCACAAGTCCCATCATGTATGCTTTCTTTCTATCATATCAGAACCTGATTCACAAGTCCCATCATGTCATGCTTTCTAACTATCATATCAGAACCTGATTCACAAGTCCCATCATGTTATGCTTTCTTTCTAACTATCATATCAGAACCTGATTCACAAGTCCCATCATGTATGCTTTCTTTCTATCATATCAGAACTCATTCACAAGTCCCATCATGTTATGCTTCTTTCTATCTATCATATCAGAACCTCATTCACAAGTCCCATCATGTATGCTTTCTTTCTATCATATCAGAACCTCATTCACAAGTCCACATGTAGTGTTCTTATCATACCAGAACCTGACACAAGTCACATTATTTTTTTAACTATCATAAAGACCTGATTCAAATGCCTTCAAAATGTCATTTTTTAATCATATAAACGACACAAGTCCATCTGCAAATGCATTCTTTATCATGATCAGAACTATAAAGTCCCACAAGTTAATGCCTTCTATTAGCGAATTTCAAACCTCATTCACAGATACAGACCACATAAGTGAACCCTTCAAAGTCACATATCTTTTTCATACAATCAAACGATTAAAGTCCCTGCATGCTTATCATTCTTTCACTTCATACAAACCTTTCACAAGTCCCACATTTTGTTCTTCTATCTTCAACCTGATATCACAAGTCCCATCATTTATACTTCTCTTTCTAACATCAATCAGACCTATCACAAGTCCTCTGTATCTTCTTTCTATTACAGAACTGATTCACAAGTCCATCATGTTATGCTCTTCATATACAGAACCTCATTCACAAGTCCCATCATGTTATGCTTTCTTTCTATCATATCAGAACCTCATTCACAAGTCCCATCATGTTATGCTTTCTTTCTATCATATCAGAACCTCATTCACAAGTCCCATCATGTTATGCTTTCTATCTATCATATCAGAACCTCATTCACAAGTCCCATCATGTTATGCTTTCTTTCTATCATATTAGAACCTCATTCACAAGTCCCATCATGTCATGCTTTCTTTCTATCATATCAGAACCTCATTCACAAGTCCCATGAGGAGCTGATCACTGACCCAAGAGACTGACAAAAGTGACATTTTTTACATGAGCAGATAAAGACACTAAGGGTGAATTGCCTGTCAAAAGTGTCATTTTTACATGAGCAGATAAAGACACTAAGGGTGAATTGCCTGTCAAAAGTGACATTTTTACATGAGCAGATAAAGACACTAAGGGTGAATTGCCTGGCAAAAGCGACATTTTTACATGAGCAGATAAAGACACTAAGGGTGAACTGCCTGTCATAAGTGACATTTTTACATGAGCAGATAAAGACAGTAAGGGTGAACTGCCTGCCTTCTCATGCTCACTGGCTCATCACAATCCCACCTTTCACGCTCACTTTTTGTTCTTTACCTGTCTGCTGAATCAGTCAAGGATCTCAAATCATTCATTTACACATTTACATTAACAAAAAAAAAAGACAAAAAAACCCCACCCAAACTATTCACATAAATCAAGCCTCAGGACACACAGATGTCTGAGCATCTCTTTCATTGTACAGCATGCAGAAGGGAGAATCAGACCCCTCCCCCCCCCCCCCCACACATCCTTAGCATTCTCCACCAATCAGGGATGGTCTTCATTCACCATACTTGCCAATCAGCAGCCCTCCTCCCTCCTCCCCTCCAACACACGCACACACACATTTAACTCCTTCCCCCACACCTCCCCCCAGATTGTCCACTCAGATGATGTGGCAAGAAAAGGATGACTTCACACAGCAATGGAGGATGAAGGGACAGAAAAAAAAAAGAACATGAAAAGGAACTGGGAAGACATCAATGATGGCTGGAAGTATTCTTCTCTAACAAGTAATGGCTGAACTGACAGTAACGGGAGGACGGGGGATGGGGAGCGAGGGGGGGGGGGGGGGGGGGGGGGGAGGAGAGTCAGAGAAGAGACAAGCCAGCATAGTGTGCTGGTTTGCATTCCAAGCTAGAGGCCCATCAGACATATTCAGGGCCCACAACAATTCACGAAGGCCATAGATATTCACAGGCCCATCAGACATATTCATTTGCACACGTTTCTTTTGGCCTCAACCATAAATGAAGTGTCTAAAGTGTTATGGGTTCACATGGAAAGACTGGAACTCTTATCAACAGGCCTCATGATACTTTTCTGTGAGTGTTGTATATTGCTCAAAATCTCCAGCATGATGCTGCAGTGTCTGTATCTCTCAGTCTGTTGACATCAGGATAATATTATGAAAGAACAAGTGGGTTACAGCTCTGCCATGCAGTCTCAGATCAGAATGGAACTTGGCAGCACCATATTCATCATCCTCATCCTTAACATTAATCATTTAAAAAGAAAAAATTCTGTAGCCTTTCATGCCTTCTCACATGACCTCAGTTGACTTCCATGACTCCCAGTTCACACTGCATCATAAGAAATCTGGACTGAATCCCTGACTCACGTCAGCTGATGACTCTTGTGCAACTGTCCAGTACTGATGATCCCTGCACATGTGTGTATAAACCTGACACATCCCTGCACACAGCCAAATGATGACTCCCAGCACACTGCTGATACTGTTGCCTCTTGCACCGGTACTGATGACTCCCTGCACACTGCGATACTGATGACTCCCTGCACACTGCATACTGATGACTCCCTGCACACTGCGATACTGATGACTCCCTGCACACCGCAGTACTGATGACTCCCTGCGCACTGTCAGTACTGATGACTCCCTGCACACTGTCAGATACTGATGACTCCCTGCGCACTGCGATACTGATGACTCCCTGCACACTGCTGATACTGATGACTCCCTGCACACTGCTATACTGATGACTCCCTGCACACTGCAGTACTGATGACTCCCTGCGCACTGCTAGTACTGATGACTCCCTGCACACTGCAGTACTGATGACTCCCTGCACACTGCTATACTGATGACTCCCGCACACTGCGATACTGATGACTCCCTGCCACTGCTGATACTGATGACTCCCTGCACACTGTCAGTACTGATGACTCCCTGCACACTGCTGATACTGATGACTCCCTGCACACTGCTGATACTGATGACTCCCTGCACACTGCGATACTGATGACTCCCTGCACACTGCAGTACTGATGACTCCCCGCACACTGCTGATACTGATGACTCCCTGCACACTGCTGATACTGATGACTCCCTGCACACTGCTGATACTGATGACTCCCTGCACACTGTCAGTACTGATGACTCCCTGCACACTGCTGATACTGATGACTCCCTGCTGATACTGATGACTCCCTGCACATTGCTGATACTGATGACTCCCTGCACACTGTCAGTACTGATGACTCCCTGCACACTGTCAGTACTGATGACTCCCTGCACACTGTCAGTACTGATGACTCCCTGCACACTGCTGATACTGATGACTCCCTGCACACTGTCAGTACTGATGACTCCCTGCACACTGCCAGTACTGATGACTCCCTGCACACTGCTATACTGATGACTCCCTGCACACTGCTGATACTGATGACTCCCTGCACACTGCTGATACTGATGACTCCCTGCACACTGCTGATACTGATGACTCCCTGCACACTGCTGATACTGATGACTCCCTGCACACTGTCAGTACTGATGACTCCCTGCACACTGTCAGTACTGATGACTCCCTGCACACTGCTGATACTGATGACTCCCTGCACACTGCCGTTACTGACACTGTCACATGATCGACCAGGACGTGGTTATGTGTGGGGGAGCTGGAAAGAGCTCACCTGGAAATAATGCCACTGATGGAACATGGAAGGTGAGAAAGTTAAAAGAAAAAAAAAAAGAAAGCGGAATCAGAGTTTGGTAGAGGGAGTTGTGAGGGCCAAAGATGGGGCGACAGGGTGAACATTAGTCATAAGGAAGAGGGTGGACAAAAAAATATGTACAGGACACGAGAAGAAAGAGAGGGAGGAAAAAATCTCATTTCCCACATGCAAGTGTACTTACACAATGCTCTAAGTCATTGGAAAAAGATGGAACACACACACACACACACACACACACACACACACACACACACACACACACACACACACACACACGCACGAAGTCAAGAATGATGAGGATAAGATGGAAGGAAAGCCTCATGAACCATGGAAAGGCAGACAGAAAGGTCAGGACAGGCACACTGAAACAGGCAGACTGCTGACAGAAATGGCTGGGAAAGCAAGCACACAAACAGACCAGAAAGCAGTCAGCTGGGCAACGTCCTCTCTCACGACCACCAACTCCAGAACATGTTTCAGCGCTGGTGTACTTTGACACACTAACCTTAACCCTAAAACAGATCTTTTGGTGTACTTTGACACACTAACCTTAACCCTAAAACAGATCTTTTGGTGTACTTTGACACACTAACCTTAACCCTAAAACAGGTCTTTTGGTGTACTTTGACACACTAACCTTAACCCTAAAACAGATCTTTGGGTTGAAGTACTCATTTAGCCGATGTTAACAGACCCTGTATTTGACTGAAATCCATGATTATTTTCATGTTTCTCAGCAAGAGAAGCCCTGAACTTTGTCACTGTCGCATGACAGCTGGCCAGTGCATACCTGCTGACTCTAAACACAAACCCAGAAATCACCTAGTAAATCCATGAGAAGTGAAAGGGGTATGAATTCAGGGAGAGAAAAAAAAGGAGAGTTTAAAGCGACTATTGTTTGTACAACTCTTAGAGACTCTTCACGGTGGTTCATATTCTTCACAGATGGCAAAATACAGTGCATTTTGATTGGTTAACGTGGGTCAATTAAAACAAAACTTACAAAAAAGCAGCCGAGGGAATGCACTCCACTTGAACTACTATCCTGTCAAGCCCTTTTGTGGCCATTGTTGATGATAATGCACAGCAGAAGCTTTTCTTTTTCTAGTTAAGATAAGATAATGTTGCTTATTGCAAAGTGAGACGACTGCAGGCGGAAATCTAAACAAATTTTAAATGTAATTAACAGCAAACCGCCAAGAAAACGTAGACAAACAAATCACAAGACAAAACACGACACGTTTTGAGCTCTTAGGTAAATAGATAATGTTGCTTAGCCAGCCGACCGCAAAGGGCACATCAGGCTAAGTCTTCTCAGGCAAGATGCAAAACATTCAGGACAACGAAAATGAACAAGCAATCACTTATCCTCATTCACTTCTGAATGCCCATCTTGTGCTGAAGTGAATGAAGATAAGTGATTGCTTGTTCATTTTCACTGTCCTGAGTGTTTTGTATCTTGCCTGAGAAGACCTAAGGGGTTGAAACGTGTCAGTGTTTGTCTTATGATTCGTTTGTCTACGTTTTCTTGGCGGTTTGCTATTAATTACATTCAACATTTTTCTTTTCTTTTCTTTTGTTTAAATTTTCCAAAGTGCATTCACCAGTTTTCCCGCAGTTTTCACATCCCTGAAAATCAGGCTTAAACCATGGAGGCATGTCAAAACGCTGCTTCTTTACACACTGCAAAATGATCAGGCTTAAACCATGGAGGCATGTCAAAACGCTGCTTCTTTGCATACTGCAAAATGATCAGGCTTAAACCATGGAGGCATGTCAAAACGCTGCTTCTTTGCATACTGCAAAATGATCAGGCTTAAACCATGGAGGCATGTCAAAACGCTGCTTCTTTACACACTGCAAAATGATCAAACATTTCTGCTGGACATCAAAAACCGAAGAAAGAATCTTTTTGTGTCATCTTCAAACTGAGCTAACTCCTCCAGAAGTTCAGGAGATAACCATGGGTGGATTAACCTATGTCAATCTTTCCAGTCACCTGGCAAGAAGAGAGAGAAAAAAAAAACATGTTCCCAGAATTCAAAATGGTGAAAACAGGACAGTCTGCCTTCAGCCAACATACAGTGAAAACGGGATCTACAGCAAAAAACAAACAAACATGAAAATTCATACTCACTTTGACCTGAGCAATCCCCCATGACCCGAAAGAGATGGGGTGGAGAGAAAACCAAAAGAAACAAATGAGCACAGAGCCTCATCACAATCACCACAGCAGATAAGATAAGATAATGTTGCTTATAGCCCAGCCCACCGCAAAGGGCCACATCAGGGCTGTCACCACGTTAAAATCAACTCACATCATAAAAAAAAAAAAAAAAAAAAAAAACCCAACTTTCACACATCTCATTAAATGACATCGTCTAGAAACGCACCAGAAATTGCATTAAAAATCTTTCTTCCGTAAAACCTTAAATCAGATGAAAAATGTTAATCTCTCTCAAAAACTCAAGGATCACATCAGGCGGGACATCCCTGAACAGGATCTTCATGGACTCCGCTGTAAAATGTTTGTGTCTCACATCGTGCAAGTCCCAACACTCTAAAAGAACATGTTTCATTGTGAGTGGCGCATGAAAATGGAATACACCACAGAGCTTCTTCACTCTTTAAAAGGTAAGAATGGGTAAAATACGAATGGCCGGTGTGCAGCCGGCACAGAACCGTTTCCTCTTTACGACCTCCCGACATAGATGGGAGGAAGTCCTTAAGGTTTGGACGGATCTGAAAGAGTTTAGCGGTGTCCAAACCTGTGCACCTGGAGTGTGGCTTTCTGTGGTATTTCTCATCAACAATAACAGCATTTCCCCAATGACTTCTGTACTCTGTAGTAAACTTGTCGGCGCTTGGCAGTTTATTTTCCTAAAGGTGATGGTTTCACCACCATACGACTGGCTTAATTACAATTACGAGCTTGAACTGGGTGTTCATGCATGACAATTCTGAAACTTACGCAACCGCCAAAAACTGGGCATTAAATTACAAATTAAGAGGTTGAACTGGGTGTTCATGCATGACAATTCTCAAAGTTATGCAGTCTCATCTCGTAAGAGATGAAGGAGGCCTTCTCAAAAAAAAAAAAAGGAAGTATGAGAGAGAGAAAAACTTGATTTCAAATGAACTGTGAAAACGCTTATTGACCATTTTTAATTATGCATTTTTTTTAACAGCATGGTCAGTAAAATTTTTACTTTTGTCTCTGTTTTCTTTTTATGGTGTATAGAACACACACACATAAATGTAAAGCTGCACAGGTCTGTCACATATCATTCGTTATATGCCCCATATAGTGCCCCAAATGTCACATATCATTCGTTACATGCCCCATATAGTGCCCCAAATGTCACATATCATTCGTTACATGCCCCATATAGTGCCCCAAATTCAGACTCCGTAGGACGATTCCATCGCTTACCTGTTAATAATCTATAATTGTTCTCTTTTCATAGTCAATCACATACGATACAGGTGAGGAAACCAATGATAAACAGGTGCTACTGCTACTGTTGCTATAACAAGCAAACATCTAGTATGAAAGCTCTCTTTCACATCACCAAAAACCATAGCTATTATTCATCATTAGTAGTAGTATCAGCAGGGCTAGCAAATTGCAGTATCATGCTTAACTATGTTAATGCAACAGTGATCATTGCATTCATCAATAATACTACAGCTAAAAAAGGTTTATCTGTCATGCGCTTAATGCCTACACAAGCTCTTGATCAGTACATTTCAAACAGTAATACACATGCACACACACACAACAACAAAAATCAGCAAAAACCTGCTCGCACCCCCCCCCCCCCCCCCCCCCCCCCCCAAACACACACACACACATGCGCACTTGCGCGCCATGCACGCACACAACACACACGCACGCACACACACACACACACACACTTAATCCCTGAAAATCAGAGGGATTACAAATGAAATCAAAGGCATAATGATCAGGGAGTCAGAACGCTTCTTGGAAGGAATGATCAGGGAGTCAGAATGCTTCTTGGAAGGAATGATCAAGGAGTCAGAACGCTTCTTGGAAGGAGTGATCAGGGAGTCAGAACGCTTCTTGGAAGGAATGATCAGGGAGTCAGAACGCTTCTTGGAAGGAAGATAATTTTAGGAAAGTGTTAAATCTAGCTGAGTCTGTGTGAGAAAAAGAGTGGAACAGCTATTCCACTATGCAATAAAACTGGAAGAGGTGACAGGAGGAGTGACCATGCAGGCTGAAGTGATTGTTATTATAGGATGTGTGTGTGTATTATGTGTGTGTGTGTGTGTGTGTGTGTGTGTGTGTGTGTGTGGTGTGTGTGTGTGTGTGTGTGTGTGTGTGTGTGTGTGTCTGTATGTGCGCGCGCATGTGCGTGTGCGCATGCATACATGTGTGTGCAGGTGTGCAGGTGTATGTGGATCAGCCTGTAGCCTTTCCTCGGGAGTGGTTTCAAACTTGATTTAATTTATACTAAATCAAACCATATTCAAATGAAATAGATAACGGAAAAACTCAAAAGTATCCCTGTACACATAACAAAAACACACTCTACAACACACAGAGTAACTACTCCAAATCAACTAAAACAAAAACAAGGAACACAACCCCAAACAAAGAGAGATAAGTATCTTCATCATTTGTGACCAATGCAAACCAATAACTCTATACTATGGCCAAATTGAGAAGTAACTACAACTAGTTGTGAAAAGGATATTACAGTGTGAATATACTGAAAACTGTCTAATTTGTCACATGTTAAAAATAATAACATAATTAAAAGAACTACTCAAATAAAGAAGAAAAGAAATTATGGGAATAATTTTGATACCTTGCAAATTTACTTACTACAAGAGCAGGAAAGGAGTACAAACAAAATGTGATTTGCCCATAAAATATCATAAATACTCGCATGAAATTGCAAAGAAGAAGGGGCACAGCAACAACAACAACAACAACATCCCTACATCTACATATACCTTCTGAACTAAAGGCAATCACAGAGTGACAACTTGAAGTGCCTTATGCAGGAATCTCATCTTCCTGCCAAACTCAGCACCCTCCATCCTCATGGCATCAACAACCGAAAGCAGTATTACTGTTCCACCTCTGCAGCACCAACCTGCAATATCCGCCACCTACACACAAGCATACTAACATACCTCCCCTGTTTACCTCAGACCTAAGTTATAAGTTACCGCTTCCTTCCTTTTCCCTTTCCCTACACTCTGTTGCTGCACTTATCATTACTACAATCATTATTATCCTCATCAAACTGTACTGTCTGCTGTTATTCACTGAGCATTCCAACTCCTTTCCACCTAACATTTTTTATTACTAATATTACTTAATACCTTTATTACTATCATTAATATCATCATCATGTCACGATCATTATTACTGTCTTCATCATCACCATCATAACAACAATACTGATGTCATTGTTGTTATTATTATTATTGTCACTATCATTTTTACCACTATATGTATAATCATATAATCATTATGTCCTATTATCACTAACCCCATTTGCCAGCATTAACTGTAGAATTAATAGTAGTACTACTTAGACACAATAACTTTTTTTTTTTTAAAAGGAGAGTAATATTGTGTACAGGTGTTAGTATGTTGCCCCCCCCCCCCCCAAGTTAGTATGTAAACCCATCCCCTTCTTCCCTCCACCCTCATAGCATCAACACCCTAAAGTAGTATGCACCTAATCCAGCACTGCAATATCAGCCTACAATATCCTCTACCAACACACACATACCACCATATCTCACATTATTATCTCACACACAACTTACAGCTATCTTTCTTTCCTCTCTCTCACTACACTCTATTTGTCACATCAATCTATTGTTTATTCTGATACTTGTCCACTCACTTTTCTTCTTCGGGTTTTCCTTTAATTTCATACACTATTTCCTCTACAAGAGCTTCTCTTCCCTCTCCCCTCTTTCCTGTGCATTGTGTGTGTAGGTGTTTGTAGCTATGCGGAAACACACACAGACACAGACACACACACAAACACACACACCTCCTTCCTTTTTCCTTCTCTCTCTCTCTCTCTCTCCTTTTTTTTCCCCCTTACCCTGTCCCTCTCCTCTGCTCCAACACTACTCTTAACCTTTCACTCTTTGATCATCCCTATTCCTTTTCACCTACTGTTAACATGATTAACATTACAATATTTATCCTCACCACCTTCTCCCTGCCCCAGTAGCACTATCAACTTTTACTCATTGACCATCTCCATTCCTTTCCACCTACTTAATCACTGGCACTAATATTACTTTTATTATCATTGCTCTCAGTAGCACTGTCATCATATCATCATTATCAGCACTATCATCATCACCTTCATTAAAAAAAAAAATATTGAATTAAAAAAAAAAACACCTTATAACTGTTACAATTGTTATATTTACTACCAATACTATCATTAATACAATTATTTTTTTTGACAATATTTCTGACATTCCAGCTTACCACTTTTCCAGCCTCCTATAGCATCACTATCATTACTATACAGTTACAATCACAATCATTATCAAAACTATTAATATATGTATCATAATTATTAATATATCTATTAAATTTCATCCTTCCCATAATTTATACCTTCCATCTCCTCTCGTTTGTTCTTCCTGTCTTCCCCATCCCTTCCTCCCCTCGGTTTTTCCCCTTAGTATTAGTACCATTATTATCATTACTATTATTAATATTGTTTTCTTTTTTAATTCATTCTATTATCATTAATGTTATTACCATTTTTTAAAATCTATTTATTATCATTATTATATATTTTAAAATATATTTCTGTATCATTCTTTTATTATCAGTACCATTATTACCATTACCTTCACTATAGTTGTTTGCATTATCATCATTCATACCAATGTTAGTATTGTATTACCATCACTACCATTAACATCACTATCACCATCGCCATTTAGACTGTTGCCATGGCAACCATGCTGTTTAAGAATCCTCTAACCCACTCTCTTTTCTCCCATACTACAACTGCTATTGCCAGGTTATCACCAAAAGTGGTAGTAATCCTGTCTTATTTATTTTTTCAATATTTTGATCATCATCATTACCATTATTAGTATTCCTATCAGTAATATAATTATCATCATTGCTACCTTGACTCACACATTATCTCCCTTCTGACAGCCTTGTTTTCATTCAACGCCTATCTTGCACTGAAGTGACTGAAGATTAAGTGATTGCTCGTTCATTTTCCTTGTCCTAATTGTTTTGTGTCTTGCCTGAAGAAGACCTAACAGGTTGAAACGCATCGTGTTTTGTCTTGTGATTCGTTTGTCTGTGGGTTTTTTTTTACGGTTCGCTAACATTTATTTAAGACTTTTTTAAGGCAAAAAGGAAAAAGAGCTGAAAACAGAGTGCCATGAACTGAGAGATAATAAGACGAGCACACTGTCCTGACAGCTGACTTTCTGTACGAGCACGTCAATGACAAAATACATGACTGGGAGTTTTCCCAAGTGGTTTCATAAGAGTCCTGAGAAGAACTGTCAAGTCAAAGTCATGGAAAAGTTTTTTAAAAACTGTATGTTAAAAATAAATTGCACCCTCCCCCCATAAGCTTTTGAGAAGCATGGGGTGAGTGGTGTGTGAAGGTGGAGGTGTGGTTGTGTCTGAAGTCTTTCTGAGAGGGAGAATACCATGGAGAAAGTTCCATGTTGAAAATTCTAGTGTCACTAAGTTTCAGTAATAGTTTAAAATTCTAGTGTCACTAAAGTGCAGTAATAGTACAGACTACTGGTGGCCGCGTACTGTTTAAAAAAAAGTGTAAACGGCAAAAGAAATCATGCTGCCAAAGTTTATCAATGACAGATTTTGACAGCAGCTCCTAGTATGGAAGCTTTTTTTCCCCTCACTGAGTCTGAGTGAAATATTATGTTATTATTATTATTTTGGGTATTTATATAGCGCCTATCCTCGGTCACAGACCAAGCTCTAAGCGCTTTACAATAAACACACTACCTCACTCACTCAACGGGCTGCCTACCCAGGTAGAGCCGGCCGAAGAGCAGCCTACTGGCGCTCATTCAGTCGTTTCCCGTACCATTCAAATATCAGTCACTGATTTTCATTAATATCATTTATTATTCCAGTTTTTCAAATAGGATGCATGCGATGTTTATAAGTGTCCATCTCCACAGGCACACAATATACAAAACAGCTGCCGTCTGTAGTGTTCCCAATCCACCCTTGAAGAATCTTTCTCTCCCCTCCACCTTTCCTCCCCCCCCCCCCCCTCTCTCTTCTGTCTCAGACAATGGAAAAGAAAAAAAAATTGCTCTCTCAGAGAGAACTGAAAAGAAACAAAGACTGATGCCAAAGAATGTGGGGTGCAGGAGAGAGAAAAGGCATGAAGTGAATACATAAACACCAAAAGAAATTTTTTATAAAAAAAAAAAGGGGGGGGGGGGGGGGGCAAGACACCCACACTGCTTCCAAAACCAACACACTGTTACATACCAGACTTCCTATGATCTTAAAGGTGAGACAGAGCGACGCAGAGAAAAAAATACACAAACAAAATCACTTTTCAGTACTGAAGTCATACGCAACTTTTTTTTACCCAAGGGAAATCAGACATTCCAAGTCACAGGCAACTTAAAGACACCATACACAGCTATGATGTCTTAAGTTATACTTAGCACAGATAGGTTATACTCAAAACCACTGTCTGAAATCATGCACAACACAATGGAATTACGCACCCAAGTCTTGAAGTCATGAACAAAGCAAAAGTTTTATGCGCTTAAAGCAAGAAGAGGTAAACAACACAAAGACATGATACACTAAGGCTGTGTTGCAAGTCATAAACAACACGAAGACATGATACACTGAGGCTGTGTTGCAAGTCATAAACAACACAAAGACATGATACACTGAGGCTGTGTTGCAAGTCATAAACAACAAAGACATGATACACTGAGGCTGTGTTGCAAGTCATAAACAACACAAGACATGATACACTGAGGCTGTGTTGCAAGTCATAAACAACACAAAGACATGATACACTGAGGCTGTGTTGCAAGTCATAAGGAAACAACACAAAGACATGATACACTGAGGCTGTGTTGCAAGTTATAAATAACACAAAGACATGATACACTGAGGTTGTGTTGCAAGTTATAAATACCACAAAGACATACTGAGGCTGCGTTGCAAGTTATAAATGACACAAAGACATTTTACTGAGAAAGACTGAAGTCATACAACACAAAGACAAAGACTGAAGTCATATGACACTAAAACATTATAGAGAGAAGGACTGAAGTCATCCAACACAAAGACAAAGACTGAAGTCATCCAACAAAAAGATAATTCATAGAGAAAGACTGAAGTCATCCAACACAAAGACATTCTACTGAGAAGGACTGGAGTCACACAACACAAAGACAAAGACTGAAGTCATCCAACAAAAAGATATTTTACACAGAAAGACTGAAGTCATCCAACACAAAGACATTACAAGTAGAAGGACTGAAGTCATCTAACACAAAGACACTATACTGTGAAGGACTGAAGTCATACAACAAGGACAAAGACTGAAGTCATACAACAAGGACAAAGACTGAAGTCATACAACACAAAGACAAAGACTGAAGACATACAACACAAAGACAAAAGTCATACAACACAAAGACATTATTCTGATGACTGGAGTCATCCAACACAAGACATTACAGAGAGAAGGACTGGAGTCATCCAAAACAAAGACATTACAGAGAGAAGGACTGGAGTCATACAACACAAGGACATCATAGTGAGAAGGACTGAAGTCATACAGTACAAACAAATTACAGGAAGAGGGACTGGTGTCATACTATGCAAAGACATTACAGAAAGGACCGAAGTCATCCAACACAAAGACACTGCATAGAGAAGGACTGAAGTCATAACAACATTAAGACATTACAGAGGACATAAGTCATCCAACACAAAGACATTACAGAGAGAAGGAATGGAGTCATACAACACAAAGACATTACAGAAAAAAAGGACTTAAGTCATACAAAACAAAAACATTACACAGAAAAGGACTGGAGTCACACAACACAAAGACATTACAGAAAAAAGGACTGAAGTCTTACAACACAAAGACATTACAGAAAGAAAGACTGGAGTCATACAACACAAAGACATTACAGAAAGAAAGACTGAAGTCATCCAACATAAAGATATTACAGAGAGAAGGACTGGAGTCATACAACACAAAGACCTTACAGAAAGAAGGACTGGAGTCATCCAACACAAAGATATTGCAGAAAGAAGGACTGAAGTAATCCAACACAAAGATATTACAGAGAGAAGGACTGGGGTCATTCAACACAAAGATATTACAGAAAGACGGACTGAAGTCATCCAACACAAAGGCATTACAGAGAGAAGGACTGGAGTCATCCAACACAAAGATATTGCAGAAAGAAGGACTGAAGTCATCCAACACAAAGATATTACAGAGAGAAGGACTGGAGTCATACAACACAAAAACATTATACTGAGAAGAACTGGAGTCATACAACACAAAAATATTAAAGAAAGAAGGACTGAAGTCATCCAACACCAAGACATTACAGAGAGAAGGACTGGAGTCATAGAACACAATGACATTACAGAGAGAAGGACTGGAGTCATACAACACAAAGACATTACAGAAAGGACAGATAAGATAAGATAAGATAATGTTGCTTATAGCCCAGCCGACCGCAGAGGGCCATATCAGGGCTGTCACCACGTTAAATCAACTCACCAGTCATAAAAAAAAAAAAAAAAAAAAACCTTTCATACATCTCGTTAAATGACATCGTCTAGAAACGCACCAGAAACTTTGTTAAAAATCTTTCTGCCGTAAAATCTTAAATCAGATGAAAAATGTTAATCTCTCTCAAAAACTCAAGGATCACATCAGGCAGGACATCCCTGAACAGGATCTTCATGGACTCCGCTGTAAAATGTTTGTGTCTCACATCGTGCAAGTCCCAACACTCTAAAAGAACATGTTTCATTGTGAGTGGCGCATGACATGGAATGCACCACGGAGCTTCTTCACTCTTTAAAAGGTAAGCATGGGTAAAATACGAATGGCCGGTGTGCAGCCGGCACAGAACCGTTTCCTCTTTACGACCTCCCGACGTGGATGGGAGGAACTCCTGAAGGTTTGGACGGATCTGAAAGAGTTTGTTATTCGTCTGTGTGTTCCAATCCTCCTGCCAGAGGTCTCTCACATAATCGTTAATTTTCGGTTTCACATCTGAGCAGGGGATATAAGTGTTGGACAGTTTCTCTCTTGTGGCGTTCTTGGCTAAACGATCAACCATTTCGTTCCCGCCGATGCCAACATGGCCAGGAACCCAAGCAAGAGTAATGTTGTAACCGTCCGCCTTCAACTTGCTAAAAAGTTCAAAAAAAAGTAAAAGTTCTGGATGCTGAAGGTTGCGGCCAGCTATGGCCTCCAAAGCTGACAGCGAATCCGACAGAACCAGAAAGTCCCTCCTCGAAGAATGGGAGATTATCTTCAAAGCCAGTACTAGAGCAGTAAGTTCAGCAGAATAGACAGAAGCATCTGAATGTATATGTTCCAACAATATCTGAGAAGGAGCCCCAGGGCAGTAGGCTGCACAGGCCACTCCATCCTCAGACTTGGAACCGTCAGTGAAAACTTTTTGATAGGATGGGAACTTGGAACAGAGCTCGGCATACAAAGCCTTGTACGCCAGAGAGCTGGTAGACTCCTTACGGAAAGCTGCGAGATCAAAACGAATCTCTGGTGTGAAAAAGGTCCATGGAGGTTGATCCGGAAACTTGGAAAAATCGGAAACTACTCCCAGGTCTATACCCGCATTCTGCACGTGAGGCTGCATACGAAGCCCAAACGGCGAATACATTTCGGGTTTGTTTCAAACTTACTTTGGAATGGAGGGTCAAAAACACAGTCATAGGCAGGATTCTGCGGTTCTGAGAACAGTCGGATGTAATAATTCAAAGACAGTTTCAGCCTGCGGTTGGACAGTGAAGGTTCACCTGCCTCTGCGTACAGGCTGTACACAGGGGTGGTGCGGAACGCTCCAAGACAGAGACGAAGCCCTTGATGGTGGATAGGGTCCAAGAGTTTGAGGTAAGATGATCTTGCGGAGCCGTAGACAACACAACCGTAGTCCAGTTTTGAACGGACCAGGGCTCTGTAGAGGTGCAACAAAGTTTTCTTATCAGCGCCCCAGGACTGATGTCATCCAACACAAAGATATTACAGAGAGGACTGGAGTCATACAACACAAAGACCTTACAGAGAGAAGGACTGAAGTCATCCAACACAAAGATATTACTGAGAGAAGGACTGATGTCATCCAACACAAAGATATTACAGAAAGACGGACTGAAGTCATCCAACACAAAGACCTTACAGAGAGAAGGACTGAAGTCAACCAACACAAAGATATTACTGAGAGAAGGACTGATGTCATCCAACACAAAGATAGTACTGAGAGAAGGACTGGAGTCATACAACACAAAGACCTTATAGAGAGAAGGACTGAAGTCATCCAACACAAAGATATTACTGAGAGAAGGACTGATGTCATCCAACACAAAGATATTACTGAGAGAAGGACTGGAGTCATACAACACAAAGACCTTATAGAGAGAAGGACTGAAGTCATCCAACACAAAGATATTACAGAGAGAAGGACTGGAGTCATACAACACAAAGACATTACAGAGAGGACTGAAGTCATCCAACACAAAGATATTACAGAGAGAAGGACTGGAGTCATCCAACACAAAGACATTACATAAAGAAAGGCTGAAGTCATCCAACACAAAGATATTACAGAGAGAAGGACTGGAGTCATACAAAACAAAGACCTTACAGAAAGAAGACTGAAGTAATCAGTTCAGTATGCTCGTTTGTGTATTTTTTGCCGAGTTCTATGGTTTTGGCCGTTTCAATTGTACTCTTTCCAATCTATTGATACTTTTGATGTTGAATAGTTGGCAGATTACTGATAATGCTGCTTACTTTGTAGGGATTTTTCGTCTGAGGTGCTGTCTGGCTGGCTGTGTGCTCTGAAGGGCGTGTCTGAGCAGTCCTTCTTCCCCCTCCTGTGGTGGTAGCCTTCTTGGTGGCCAGGACTTGCCTTTGCTCCCCTAGTGTCTTTGTTTCTTCAACAGCCAGTAGGCCTGCCTACCTCCTGAGCAGCTGTGTCTCCCTGGTGTCTTCCTTTCAGATGACTGACCGGTGCTCAACTGTTCGACTTAGTTCCCCATGTGCCCAGTCGCAGGTGTAGGACCAGCTTTCTTCCCCTGTGCCCAGTCGCAGGTGGGACCAGCTATCTTTCCCTGTGCCCAGTCGCAGGTGTGGGACCAGCCTTCTTCCCCTGTGCCCAGTCGCAGGTGTGGGACCAGCTATCTTCCCCTGTGCCCAGTCGCAGGTGTGGGACCAGCCTTCTTCCCCTGTGCCCAGTCGCAGGTGTGGGACCAGCTATCTTTCCCTGTGCCCAGTCGCAGGTGTGGGACCAGCCTTCTTCCCCTGTGCCCAGTCGCAGGTGTGGGACCAGCTATTCCCCTGTGCCCAGTCGCAGGTGTGGGACCAGCTATCTTCCCCTGTGCCAGTCGCAGGTGTGGGACCAGCTTTCGCCTTCTGTGCCCAGTCTCAGAAGTGGTATTGTGTGGACTGCCTTCAATGCGTCCGAACTTGAGGTCAGAGTGATTTTTTTTATGTGTGTGAGTGCAAGTCTACCCCAGCTTGGACAGCAACACACCTGACCTGCGATATGAATTCTGCCAAGACTTGATTCATATCTCGAAAGACTCAGATTATAATTTTCTTTGAGAAGGTTAGAAATCCTTTTTGTTGTTGTTAGTAACTGTGTCATGAGTGATGCTATGGATTCTTTTTCTGCCTAACAGGAAGTGTGAGGGTACACACATGTTGATGTAATCCAACTAGTTTATAATCACATGTTGATGTTGTTTAGGTGTTATATAAATCATTTCCATCTCATTGTAAATTAAAAATACACTCCTCGCTGTTCGTGCTGTTATGTTGTAGGGTGGTGTGAGTGAGTGAAAGAAGGAATTATTAAAAATACACAAACATAACAACTTACGCGCCTTCAGACATACAAGAGACAGATGTAAGTCACAGATCTGTTTACAAGCACCCCTAGCCCTCACTCCACTCTGTGACAACACACAAACATAACACAGAGGACTGGAGTCATACAATACAAAAAAAAACATTGTATGCTGATGTACTGCTTGAAGTCATACATAACACAAAAAAGCATAATGCATTGAACTACTGTCTTGGGTCATACAAAACTTAAAGTCATGAAACTCTGAAGTACTGAAAGAACCCAAAACACTCTGTACTGTAGCAACACACAACATACAAACATTATACACCGAGGCTCTACGTCATATACAGCACAGTGTCTGAAACCATTTAACACAACGTCATTACACACTAAAGTCATGCACTACACAGAAAGATGATGTGATAAGATAAGATAATGTTGCTTATAGACAGCCCTGATGTGGCCCTTTGCGGTCGGCTGGGCTATAAGCAACATTATCTTATCTTATCTGTTGCTTATAGCCCATTATCTTATCTTATCACATCATCTTTCTGTGTAGTGTATGACTTTAGTGTGTAATGACTAAAGTGATGTGAAGCACTGCCTGAAGTCATACACCACAGAGAGACATTACACGCTGAAAGAGTACAAAACACAAAGCATATACCATACAGAGACATTACGCGTTGAAATTACACATATTGTACACAAAGAGGAACAGATGTTATACACAACATGAAACACAGAGACATAAGACACAACACTGTCACTGTAAGTTGAAGAACTGAAGTCATACATGACATAATACACTAAAGCATTGAAGTCATACACACCTAACGTACATTATATGTTGAAATACTGAAGTTATGCACAAAACATAGACACTGCACAAAAAAGTCACACATAACACAGATATTATACACTAAAGTACCATCTGTTGTCAAACAGAGCACAGACAAAAAATACACTTAAACACTGTCCAGATATATACACAACACATTGACATTACACACTGAAAGCTCACTTCATACGAACAAAAAGACATTATATCTGTATACCAAAGTCATACACAACTCAAAGACAATATAAGCTGAAGTCATGCACAAGGCTGTAATACACTTCAGGACTCAAATCACACACAACACACAGCCATTTGATCCAAAGAAAATAGAAACAAAGACCAACCGTTGAAAATTACCCTAATTTGGACTGTAACTTAGTGTAAGACACAAAATGACATGCTAATCAAATTACATAATTAAGAACATCGAATGACCATCAAAGACAAAGAAACTAGAAACGGCCAGTAAGACATGCATGATGTTCAATGCAAAGAGTGGTAATTCAAACACAGTAGTATTCTGGTTATTTCAGCAGAACTTAGGGGGACTGTCATTGGACAAAAATAGTGGCACTTTGCAGAGAGAGAATTTCCCTCACGCTGGCTCCAAGACAACAGCAATGATTGCTGTCAGAAGAGCATTTAGTATGTGGTGTCCTGGATCATGCTGAGGAACTTTGTTGGCGGTATCCTGCATGCTGTTAGATCCAACCAAGCACCACTGAACACCACTGAAGTGGCTTGGCAGCAGAGCAGTGTGTCCTCTGGAAGACTGCCTCATGGCAGCCTAACACTGACTGCTCCCTATTGATAGCCAGTGCTAGTGCTGAAGCAGGATAAGTCTGGCTGTGGCTGAGGACAGACTGCTGGAATAAGCAGCCTGAAGGTAAAGCCACAAAAGTGGCACAGAAGATGAGAAACATACCACACACATGCACGTGCGCATGCATGTGCGCATGCGCACACACATCTGTAAATATTGTCTCCAAAAGGTGTCAGCACTGTCTATAGAGAGACAGAACTGTGTGTTCAAAAGGTGTCAGCACTGTCTATAGAGAGACAGAACTGTGTGTTCAAAAAGGGGCACATGGAGCAGCACTGTGTTAAAAACAAAAGAGGGAATGTGTGTAAGGGGCACTGTCTATAGAGAGACGAAGTGTGTGGTGTAGAGTCGTGATAAGGGACTGTGTGTTAAAAAAGGGCCAATAACAACTGTTCAATAACAAAAAAGTTGTGTTAAGATACTTACAAAGCAAGTTGTGTTAGAAAAAGAAGACAGGGCCTGTATATGATCTTTAAAAAAAGGGCCAGAAACAAATGTGTCTTACAAAAAGGTGTCTTTGTCTTACAAACAATGTGTCTAAAAGAAAGAAAGACCAGCTCTGTATTAAAAAAAAAAAAAAGAGCCAGCAGTACGTCCACAAAGGGCCAGTAACGTGTCTTAAAAAAGGGGGCAGTAATATCTTTAGGAAAGGTCGGCATTGCATCTTGAAAATACAGTAATCTGTCTGGGAAAGAGAAAACGTGAGTCTGAAAAAGGCAAGAATTGTGACCAGAAAAGGTCAATCCTGTGTCTAATAGCATGCACAAATCAGTACATCCAGACATCACTGTATCTCAATATTCAACCGATCACCGATGCCATGCAAAATTACAAAACAACAACAGAACAGCTATGAGATGTTGAGAATGATCCTTTGATGCTGGAATCAGCGCTTACACTTCCTCAAAAACTTCAGGCTTATACCCTGCACTACCAATTGATTATTTTCTCTTCTATGGTGCAGTTCTCTCATACTTACCAATTCAAAACAAATGACTTATTCTTCTTGGTGAGAAAATTGCCTGCGTCAATCAGGATATCTCCCTCCTTATTTAATGAAAGAAAAGAAAAAAACAAAACCAGAACAGAAAAGAGCTTAAATCTAATCCTCTGTCTTTCCTAACATTCATGTTGGAATGGACTCTCCAATCTGAGGGGGTCTTTTCTTTCTTGATTCAGTTCATACTTAGAATTCAACATGACGGAAAGCTGAGCAATCAATATCCCTATTTAAGGAGTTAGAGAAAGAATTTTACCCAAAAGGAAATAAAGCAGAACAATCCCCTCTGCTTTGTTGAAATCTGAACCTCACTTATCCAGACCATGTGACCAAGGACTCTCTGGCTGATCTTACTTCTCAGGGAAAATTAGACCATAGATGGACAAGCCTTGGCAAGCAATGAAACGTTTTCACATTCTAGACCTATTGAACAGGAATTATGTAAAAAGGAATTTCCAGCTAAAGTAGTTTCAAATATAACTTACTTATCCACACCAAGAACTCAGTCCAACCTCCCTGCGTATTGTGAGAAACGGTGCAGATACTGACACACTCAAACTCATTATGCCATGACACATGTGACCAAGGGAAGTCACTCTGGAGCTTGATCATTACATACAACACTGCGGTTGACTTTCTAGATCCACTTAAAAAAAAAAAAAAAATCATTTGTTTGCTTGTTTGTTTGTTTTTTGAACATCATGACTGATTTGGATGAATGTTCTCAATGAGTATGAAAAAGGCAATCGGTTTTGAAAGATACATATTTAAAAGCTACTTTTACTTTTAGTAGGAAAAGTCCTTCATTCACAATTGAAGAAAGGTTCTGAAGGGTACATATATCTAAAAACTACTTTTAATCTTAAAAAGACATATTAACAATGAAAATAAAAGATTTTGACACACAAATATATCTATATGCTACTTTTAGTAGAAAATTACTTTATTAACAGTATAAAAAAAGAGTTTTGAAAGATACATATACCTAAAAACTACATTTAGCAGAATGTTCCTATGATAACCTAAAAAAGCTTTCGACAGGTATCTACATCTAAAACTATTTTAAGCAGAAAAATTCTTATACTGATATTAAACAAAAAAAGAACTCTTGAAAAAAAAGCAAACCCAAATACCTGCATGAATTGTTGCACAGAAGTAAGAATCTGAAATTTGGAGATCACACTGGATATGTTCAATCTCTGGCTTGTGACTTGCATGAACTACAGTTCTACTCAAGTTTCATGACTTGCATGAACTACAGTTCTACTCAAGTTTCATGACTTGCATGAACTACAGTTCTGGTCAAGTTTCATGACTTGCATGAACTACAGTTCTACTCAAGTTTCATGACTTGCATGAACTGCAGTTTACTCTTCTATGGACCACCATTTTCTTCATAACAAGGTTTGGCAGGCAGGTTGTTCTGGTTGCTGCAGGACTAGATCCTGCAGCCCCTGAGCAGCAGGGGAACTGCAGCAGGGTGGTCTCCCTGGGGACTCGCCTCATGACAGCTGATGGTACTGCACACTGGGGTTTGCTGAGCCGACAGCTATATGATGAGGTCTTGGTGGGAGCTGTGTATATGAGGCCTGTATAATGAGCGGTGTGGGTGTACAAAGCCAATGGGGAAGGAGCACTCAAGTTTCATGACTTGCATGAACTGCAGTTCTACTCAAGTTTCATGACTTGCATGAACTGCAGTTCTACTCAAGTTTCATGACTATATGATGAGCCTTGGTGCAGCTGTGTATATGATAAGATAAGATAAGATAATGTTGCTTATAGCCCAGCCGACCGCAAAGGGCCACATCAGGGCTGTCACCATGTTAAAATCAACTCACCCTGTGTATATGAGGTGGCTATAATGAGCGGTGTGGGTGTACAAAGCCAATGGGGAAGGAGCACAGAGATCAAACAGCAAAGAAAATACAAAAAAAAAGAAAAAAGAAATGAAATTAACACAGATATGTGGCAATAGAAAGGATTCAACCAATCACTAACAGACAACCACACAGCACACACCCTCTACCCACTCGCCCCCATTACCTTAGAAGAAGCAAAAATGCCAAACAGCCCTCCACGTTTTTTGGACTTGCCGGGGGCGGTGGGGTTCCTGGCAGAGTTGGTGGGGGTGTGGTTGCGGGAGGTGTTGTTCTGATTGTCAGTGCTGCCCCCTGTCACGCTGAGGTCCTCAAAGACCAAGTCCTGGGGGATGGGAAATCCCGACTTGTGCCGGTCAACCACCAGTTTAGAGTCCTGCCACAACAAAACAAGTGTTGTTCACTTTATGGCAAGGTGCAAACATTTGACCTTTGAACTATTGTTCTGCTCTCACCATGTTCCACTTAACAATCATGCACACATCACTATTCTCTACATAACAATCAACTGGCCCTATTTCATCCCTCAAAAAGGGGATGCAGTCTACAATCTGAAACAAAACACCCACCACTACTTGCAACAGAAATTATTTTGCATACAACCGGAAGAACATAACAATATAGACATGTCGTAAGAGTTATAAGTGTTATAATGCTCAAATAGATTTATCGTTAATTCTTATAAATTTTGTCGATCGGCGGTTTCAAATTTTTTATGAGAAAGGCAAACTTTGCTTTTCAAGCTGCTGAACCCGTGTGCTGTGGCACTGAAGTGTCATCAGTCGGTAAATTTCTCTATTTTTCTGCTGTATAAACCCTCTCACTGTCCTTTTCTTTCTGGCTCAGCTTGAATTTGACCCATAAAATTAAGTACAAACCACAAAGTATTCATTTATTGGTCCGTTTTATAATTCAGGATAAAAAAGCTGCCATCAGCACTCAGGAAAAAAGTTCGTCTGCTCTTCTGCTTTTTTATGTATGCTGCTGCTTCCTGGAAAAAAGAAGAAGCAAAGGCGTGCTTTTTTGACATAATGACTTTGTTCCACGTGTCTTTGTTCTAATTTACATCATTTTTTTGTGTCAAACATGCCATATTGTCAGCAGTTACATCATGCAAGAGTTCATTCATCATGTGACCGAAAAACATTGTCAATGAAAACTATCAACAGTTTCTAAAATGGAATAATATAGTTTCCCTTTCCACACCAACAGGAGTGCTGTTGATCATGATTTTGATAAAAAAAATTTCATTACCATTTCAGGACAACGTCATTTTGTCCTTGTCCATAACATAATTTCCTTCAAACATTAACCATGGAATATATCACAAAAAAGGCAAAGAGGAGGAATGGAAATGATTGAATTTTTCACCAAGATGAAGAAGGCACTGGTTACACATTTTGGGAAGAACTGATCATCACAGAAGTTGATGGCAAACAAATTTCACATTCAGAAATACTGCTTCCCTCGATTCTCCATTCATTCTATCTGAGCTTGACTCCTGTAATAAGGAAGCACAACAGATGCAATGATAAAACTAGCTGCTGAACTCATCAAAAGTACATAAAGAATTTTTACATCTAGAAAAGATTATCCATTGCCAGATTGATGTGCCTCTGTGTCAGCAAACTTGGACTTTGTCCCTGAATACCTTCAGCTGCTTCTCGAACATTTATAGTGAAAAAAGACTAGATGTCAAAATTGCATCCATTGTCAGGCAATCATGCAAGCAGCTAGGCCGCGCATTACTGATTACACCACTGCAGATTTGGATTGGTAGTGCACCACAATTTTGAGTCACACGTTTCTAGTGGATCTTCTCTATTCAGTTGGATTCTGTTCATCTACAAATGAGTCAGGAGGTTGAAACTCCCAGCAGATGACAGTGTTTCATACAGTGCATGGCTGACACTGTAGACCACAATGCAGCAGCCTAGATGGAATGAACACATTTCATGGAATGGGCATGACTGCAGCCATCACACCTACCATTGCAATACATTGCATGGAATGGTATGACTGCAGCCATCACACCTACACTGCAACATTTCGTGAATGGGCATGACTGCAGCCATCACACCTACACTGCAAGACATTGTATGGAATAGGCATGACTGCAGCCATCACACCTACACTGCAAGACATGTTATGGAATGGGTATGACTGCAGCCATCACACCTACACTGCAATACATTGTATGGAATGGGATGACTGCAGCCCATCACACCTACATTGCAATACATTGTATGGAAATGGGTATGACTGCAGCCATCACACCTACACTGCAATACATTGTATGGAATGGGTATGACTGCAGCCATCACACCTACACTGCATACATTTCATGGAATGGGTATGACTGCAGCCATCACACTACATTGCAAGACACTTCATGGAATGGGTATGACTGCAGCCATCACATCTACAACTGCAATACATTTCATGGAATGGGTATGACTGCAGCCATCACACCTACACTGCATACATTTCATGAATGGGTTATGACTGCAGCCATCACACCTACACTGCAATACATTTCATGGAATGGGTCTGACTGCAGCCATCACACCTACACTGCAATACATTGCATGGAATGGGCATGACTGCAGCCATCACACCTACACTGCAAGACATGTTATGGAATGGGCATGATGCAGCCATCACACCTACACTGCAAGACATTGTATGGAATGGCATAACTGCAGCCATCACACCTACACTGCCAAGACATTGTATGGAATGGGCATGACTGCAGCCATCACACCTACACTGCAAGACATTGTATGGAATGGCATGACTGCAGCCATCACACCTACACTGCAAATACATTGTATGGAATGGGTATGGACTGCAGCCATCACACCTACACTGCAATACATTTCATGGAATGGGTATGACTGCAGCCATCACACCTACACTGCAATAACATTGTATGGAATGGGTATGACTGCAGCCATCACACCTACACTGCAATACATTGTATGGAATGGGTATGACTGCAGCCATCACACCTACACTGCAAGACATTTCATGGAATGGGCATGACTGCAGCCATCACACCTACACTGGCAATACATCGTATGGAATGGGCATGACTGCAGCCATCACACCTACACTGCAAGACACTTCATGGAATGGTATGACTGCAGCCATCACACCTACACTGCAAGACAGTTTCATGGAATGGGCATGACTGCAGCCATCACACCTACACTGCAATACATCGTATGGAATGGCATGACTGCAGCCATCACACCTACACTGCAAGACACTTCATGGAATGGGTATGACTGCAGCCATCACACCTACACTGCAAGACAGTTCATGGAATGGGCATGACTTCAGCCATCACACCTACACTGCAAGACGCTTCATGAATGGGCATGACTGCAGCCATCACACCTACACTGCAAGACAGTTCATGGAATGGGCAGACTGCAGCCATCACACCTACACTGCAAGACACTGTATGGAATGGGTATGACTGCAGCCATCACACCTACACTGCAAGACATTGTATGGAATGGGGTATGACTGCAGCCATCACACCTACACTGCATACATCATATGGAATGGGTTGACTGCAGCCATCACACCTACACTGCAATACATTGTATGGAATGGGTATGACTGCAGCCATCACACCTACACTGCAATACATTGTATGGAATGGGCATGACTGCAGCCATCACACTACACTGCAATACATTTTCATGGAATGGGTATGACTGCAGCCACACACACCTACACTGCAATACATTGTATGGAATGGGCATGACTGCAGCCATCACACCTACACTGCAAGACAGAGCACCTGTACCAAGGAAAGCTGATATCAGAGTGAAAGAGGTCGTCAAAGACAAGAACTGGTGTAAGGCACTATAAAGAGGAGAGTTATGGCAAGCTGAATATGATATTCGAGAAGTTGAACACAAAGTTTATGTATGACCCAACGAAGAAAAAGAAGTCCTGCTTCTTCCTCAAAGACCATCCTGGTCTGGAGTGATATGCAAACTGTGCATGCTGGAGACATTCCAGGAAAGACATTGTTCATTTTTTTGCCCATGACTGATCTCAATCCAAGTGACAACATGTGTTTACTCAACTGCACTGTTCATCTGTTGTGAAGCATGGCGCTATGACAAAACAGCCATTGTGTCATTTGACCAGCCATTTGGTGGAAGGCACTGGATATCATCATGAATGAACCCGACACTTGTGACCTGCATAGCATTGTCCTGCGGCTTGGCCCTTCCCATATGAAAAGTAGTTTTCTTTCCTGTGGAGGACATCTCATGGCAGACACGGGTCTTCACAAAGCCCTTTCTGTTGTTTATGTCCCAAATGCAGTCAGTGCCATGTTACAAGAAAAACTGTCATACGTGCTGTGAGGGGACACTTCCTGATTGATGCAGACTGAACACTGCTGGCATCTTATGTTTTCCTATGTACAAAACCTCGACTTGAAGTCAGAGTGGAAGAAGAAAGATCATAGATCAGGTCTCTAGTGTACAAGAGACAACTGGTGCAGTTTCTAGTCTAGCTCTGCTACAAGTGTTATCAACACACAAGAACAGCTAGGCGAGTCTCATGAGTCTCACGGACCTGAGAACAGACTGGATCTGGTTCAAGTCTCAAGGATGATGCTTCCAATGAAGTTAACCCGTTGACTGCCCTATGCACGAACGGGTTCGAGGTGGTTTCTGGAAAGCTGTGTGCCACACATTGAATGGCGTTCAAGGTAATTTCATCATCAAAATTCGGGGATTTAAAGAAGGGAGGCAAGAGAAAAAATGGTGTACACTGTTGTAGGAACCCTAACAGACATTCCATTCCCTTTCATGAACCAATGGCTGACCGCCACACCATGGCGATCGGACAATGAACTCGGGAATGTTCGGATGAGTCATTCCTCAATTCAAGATGACGAGTCAAGTGGCAGTTCGAGCAGGCGTCCGTCTTCAAACTTATATGCTTTGACAGTGCTTCAGAGTTATTCAGATCGTGAAAGCGATGATGAATGACTTCAGAGAAGCGATGGAGCGATTCAGAGTGAGGAAGAAAGTGTATAACAACACACCCTGTGATCAGAGATCAGTGTTAGACAAAGAAGCTGATCCCGACTATCGAAACCGAGTTGACTGGCATAAGTGGGGGCGACATCGAAAGTGACGAGCCGGATTGTGGCTATGTCGACTGCTCTGCCCCCCCACCCCCCCCCCCCCCCCCCACCCCCCCCCACCCCCCCTCCTCGTTGTGAGAGGTCGGGGGTGGGACACAAGGAACAACGCCAAGGGTCCAGTGTGAGGGGCATGGCAGAGGAAGAGGGCGTGGCATTCGTCAGTCTGAACTTGTTTCAGAATGGACAGATACCAGTGCTGATCGCCCAAATCCCGACATTTCTTTCACGGGTGATCCCGGTATCAAGGTCAACATCAACAACTTCAAGCCTGTTGACTTCATGGAGTTGTTTTTCAACGGAGACCTGATCAAACACCTGGTCATCCAAACCAACCTCTATGCTGACCAGTTCCTTGCCCATCCCAATCTGCCAGAATTTTCCAGGGCCAATCAGTGGGAGAAGGTCGACAGCACAGAAATGAAAAGGTTCCTGGCTTTGGTGCCGTTGATGGGCATTGTAAGATTGCCTGCCATAGATCTCTAGTGGTCCAAAAAACTGCTGTCCCGCATACCAGTCTTCAGTTCTGTTATGCCAAGGAACCAATTCCAGGTAAATGTTTTGCAAGTGTTCTCTTTCCCTTTCTCCCATCATTCCTCACAACCTCTCACACCCACACTGTCTTCTCTTCAATAACATTACAAGTACAGATGATGATGATGAGAGAAAGAGAGAGAGAGAGAGAGAGAGAGAGAGAGAGTGTGTGTGTGTGTGTGTGTGTGTGTGTGTGTGTGTGTGTGTGTGTGTGTGGATATGTGTGTGTGATGTGTTGTATGGTGTGTGAGTGTGTTGTGTGTGTGGGGAGAGTAGGAGAGGATGTGAGAGAGAGAGGGAGAGAGAGAGAGGAGAGAGAGGAGAGAAGAGAAGAGAGCAGTGCTTGTGCATGGTGTGGGTATACATTGTTTGTGTGTGTGTGTGATTGTGAGTGTCTGTGTGTGTGTGTGTGTGTGTGTGTGTGTGTGTGTGTGTGTGTGTGTGTGTGTGTGGTGTGTTAAACTTGAAACTTTTTTTTATTGTCACTAAACACCATTAAAGGATTTATGGACACAAGATGGCGATGATTAAACAACTCATCGTCCAAAGAAATAATGTGTGTGTGTGTGTGTGTGTGTGTGTGTGTGTGTGTGTGTGTGTGTGTGTGTGTGTGTGTTGTATGTGTGTGTGTGTGTGTGTGTGTGTGTGCCCAACTGTGTGTCAGTCAACTATATCTCAATTTTATATTTCAGATCATCCTACAAATGCTGCATTTCAATGACAACACGAAGATGCCAGCTCAGGGTGATCCATCCTACGACCGCCTCTTCAAGATCAGGCCCATTTTGGACCATCTGCACAAGAGGTTCCAAGAGGGTGTATGAGCCAAGGAGGGATATCTGTGTTGATAAAAGCCTACTTCTTTGGAATGGTAGGCTGATCTTCAGGCAGTACATTCCTCTGAAGCGTGCCAGGTATGGCATAAAAAATATACCCCTGTTGCGAATCTGACAGCGGTGTCAAAGAAAGTGGTGGCTACTGCTATCGCTTCAAAGTGTGTGCGGGCAAGGATGACCCCATCAACGAGGTGACGCCTGTGCTGGATGCAGTGCAGGCCAACAGTCCTGACCTCACCACCAGTGAAAAGATGGTGCTGTTCCTGATGGCTCTACTCCTGAACATGGGCTACCATGTGTACACCGACAATTGGTACAGCAGCCTCAGGTTGTTCTTGTACCTACGGGAGAAGAACACCCTGGCATGCGGCACTGTGAGGGAGAACCGGGGCATCCCAGGGCAGCTCCATGGAGTTCAGCTGGACCCGGGGTTATCCGCTGCACTTTGTGGAGATGGCAAAATAGTAGCCACCAGGTACCACAGCGTCAAGGTGGTGCACCTGCTGTCCATTTGGCCACACAGAGGCAGCCATCTGAGATCGGGGACAACGGGGAATCACCAGGCGTCCAGAGGCATCTTCCCAGTACAATAAGAATATGGGTGAAGTGGACAAGCAAGACCAGTTGCTCCATCCATATGACTGTATTTGCAAGTCTATGAAATGGACAAAAAAGCTTTTATTTATTTTCTGCAGGTAGCAGCATGCAATGCCTTCATTCTGCAGAAGGGACAGGACAACTCTTGCAAGTCACTGCTGCCTATCCTCGAGGCACTCATTTGTTCATGGATTTGGCCTGACCAGATTCCAGAGGTGGAGGAAAACAAATCAGATGATGAAGTGTGTCTGACAGCTAGGCACTTCATGGATTCTATTCCCCCAACACCTCACAAGCAGCCACCACGAGACCCTGCAAGGTGTGTGCCAAGAAGGGGAGGAGGCCTGACACCCGCTACTACTGCAAGTTCTGTCCCTCAAAGGCAGCATTGTGCTACCCACAATGTTATATGGACTACCACACCAAGTTCATTTACTGGCAGTGGTGTGGGATCCTGATCCTTCTGTCTAAAGGTTCTGTGGTGTGGTGTGTTCTCTGTGATACCGGTGTATTTTTTAGTAGTTAGTGTGCTTTTATCATCTGTGGTGTGGCCTTTTGTAGCTCAGTGCTGTCTTTAGTAGTTTTTTTTTTCTTTTCTTTTTTTTTTGGTGTGGTTGATTTTGCAGGCATATTAGTGAACCTACCTAAGAAAACAAAATTGTGTCCCTTGATACCTGGATTGTATTATAACCCAGAAATACATAGATTTATCATAAAAAACAATTGTGGGTTGTAAATGCATTACCAGATATTTACAAAGGTGTTCAGTAAACACTAAAACCACTTTTTGCTGAGTTTGTATGTTTTTTTGTTTTGCTGCTGTGGGGTTATGTATGTTTGCAAAGTATATTTTTTTGTAGAAAGTTGAATTATAAGATTATTTATTATACTCAGAAGAAACAAAATTCAAATATTACTAATTATAGTCCTGGGTATAGAAGACAACTTTGCCAAAAATCTAAGAGATATCTTTACCAAAAAAAAATGAGCACTGATCAAAATAGTGAACCTACGGCAAAAGTCAAATTTTGCTCCAGCACACAGAAGTACAAAACTGATACAAAATAGTGGCAGTCAAGGGGTTAATACTGCTGTAAAGTCCAGTCTAACAGAGATTCTGATTTTCTGGAAGCATTTAAAATGTACAAACAGGTCGTGGAGGGAAGTTTGTCCTTAAGAGAGCTTGAAAACAAAATCTGTTCCTAAGATCACCAAGAAGCTGGAAAATAACATGATCACTGTGAAAAGCAGGACAAGCACATTACGGTTGCAGTATATGTCTATGACTGAAATTCTGAAAAAGTTCATCAAGGCAGAAAGAACTTTGAGCTGGCTTTTGCACTTGTCTGCTGTTTCGGACATGCTTCCATACATAGCCAGAGCAGGACACGATCTGTACACCAAATCAGCTCATCTCTATCTCCAGATGATGGATAACTTTCCCTTTCCCACCTGATGTCTACAACAGTTTTCTTAATGGGTATCATGTTGTTCAAGAAGCAACAGATTCTGGGCCGGCCTTTCATCTAACCTTGCTGTTGAGCAGGTTTTGATGCGCAGTATCAAGTCAGCAGGCGGCTTCACAAGAGGAAGAGGGATGGATGAGCCACAGCTGGCCACATGGCTTCTCTCCATGCCAGCATGTGCAGAGATCAACAGTGTCATGCAAAAAGTGACCAGTACTATGTGCCTGTCAGGTGCCTCTCTAGAAAAGCAAAAGAATCCAGGACATGATGATTCTTACATCATTTTTTTGAGCAACATAATCATTTACTGAAGATCTTAGCTTGAGAAACCTTGTTAATGGTGTTGTTGCAGAGGCATCAGTGAATGCTGATAATGCAAAGCAAAGTGGACTTCACATACTGAAGTCCATTGGAAGGCTGAACAGCTTCACAGGTGTCACTGAAAAAGAGAGAAGGGAGTGACAAAGAACGCCAAACTTTCCATCAAAATAGATGAGACTGTTGTGCCTGTTGACCCTCAACTTCTCTTTCAGCACTTAGTTGCAGCTACCAATAAGATAAGATAAGATAAGATAATGTTGCTTATAGCCAAGCCGACCGCAAAGGGCCACATCAGGGCTGTCACCACGTTAAAATCAACTCACCAGTCATTTAAAAAAAAAAAAAAAAAAAAAAAAAAACTTTCACACATCTCGTTAAATGACATCGTCTACAAAAAGCCACAGAAACTTTGTTAAAAATCTTTCTGCCGTTAAAAACTTAAATCAGATGGAAAATGTTAATCTCTCTCAAAAACTCAAGGATCACGTCAGGGGGGACATCACTGAACAGGATCTTCATGGACTCCGCTGTAAAATGTTTGTGTCTCACATCGTGCAAGTCCCAACACTCTAAAAGAACATGTTTCATTGTGAGTGGCGCATGACATGGAATGCACCACGGAGCTTCTTCACTCTTTAAAAGGTAAGAATGGGTAAAATACGAATGGCCGGTGTGCAGCCGGCACAGAACCGTTTCCTCTTTACGACCACCCGACGTAGATGGGAGGAACTCCTTAAGGTTTGGACGGATCTGAAAGAGTTTGTTAGTCGTCTGTGTGTTCCAATCCTCCTGCCAGAGGTCTCTCACATAATCGTTAATTTTGGGTTTCACATCTGAGCAGGGGATATAAGTGTTGGACAGTTTCTCTCTTGTGGCGTTCTTGGCTAAACGATCAACCATTTCGTTCCCGCCGATGCCAACATGACCAGGAACCCAAGCAAGAGTAATGTTGTAACCGTCTGCCTTCAACTTGCTAAAAAGTTCAAAAAAAAGTAAAAGTTCTGGATGCTGAAGGTTGTGGCCAGCTATGGCCTCCAAAGCTGACAGCGAATCCGACAGAACCAGAAAGTCCCTCTTCGAAGAATGGGAGATTATCTTCAAAGCCAGTACCAGAGCAGTAAGTTCAGCAGAATAGACAGAAGCATCGGAATGTATATGTTCCAACAGTATCTGAGAAGGAGCCCCAGGGCAGTAGGCTGCACAGGCCACTCCATCTTCAGACTTGGAACCGTCAGTGAAAACTTTTTGACAGGATGGGAATTTGGAACAGAGCTCAGCATACAATGCCTTGTATGCCAGAGAGCTGGTAGACTCTTTGCGAAAAGCTGCGAGGTCGAAACAAATCTCTGGTGTGAAAAAGGTCCATGGAGGTTGATCCGGAAACTTGGAAAAATCGGACACAACTCCTAGGTCTAGACCTGCATTCCGCACGTGAGGCCGCATACGAAGACCAAACGGCGGAATACATTTCGGGTTGTTTTCAAACTTACTTTGGAACGGAGGGTCAAAGACACAGTCATAGGCAGGATTCTGCGGTTCTGAGAACAGTCGGATATAATAATTCAAAGACAGTTTCAGCCTGCGGTTGGACAGTGAAGGTTCACCCGCCCCTGCGTACAGGCTCCAAGACAGAGACGAAGCCCTTGATGGTGGATAGGGTCCAAGAGTTTGAGGTAAGATGATCTTGCGGAGCTGTACACAGCACAACCGTAGTCCAGTTTGGAACGGACCAGGGCTCTGTAGAGGTGCAACAAAGTTTTCTTATCAGCGCCCCAGTCGGTGTGTGCTACGACCCACAGAATATTCAGTGCCTTCTGGCAAGCAGTTTTGAGGTTTTTAATATGGCTGAGAAAGTTAAGTTTTTGGTCAAAAATGACTCCAGAAATTTGGCCTCTTTAACAGCTGGAATGGGAGATTTCCCTACTTGAAGTTCAGGATCTGGAAAAAACTGACGGAAATTATGGAAGTGAATACACTGCGTCTTTGTTGGAGAAAAGGTTGAAACCGTTTTCATCTGCCCACCGATGGATTTTATCTACGCAAAGCTGGAGCCTGCGCTGGACACTCGGGTACAGGCTTCCAGTTGCGTAGACAGCGAAATCATCCACAAACAATGAGCAGTCTGAACCCTGCTGAACTGATTGAACAATGTTGTTGATTTTAATACTAAAGAGGGCAGGAGACAGTATGCAAAAAGCATGTACTTCTGTGTAATGGTTGTTCTGGAGAGACTCTTGACTGTTTGCGATACTAACTGTTCTGTTCAAGACAGAAGTCTTCTGCCATGAACTTTGCAGCTTTCCGTCATCATTATTTGAATCTGCTGGTCTCTTTCTGCGGCCTAACAAAGCAGCACTTGCTGATGAACTCTAGAAGACTGTCAGGAACTCTGAAACCAGGCCTCAGGTGGTATCGCCCCAGTTTATTCTTGACGGAGGTTCGCCACTTCAGAGCACTCCTTGGTGACGTGGAACTACATTTCGAGATATCATTGAAACATTCATCTGCTTTGTCAAAAACAACTATCCAAACGCCATTGTCCTATTTGATGGATACATGTCAGGACAAGCACCAAGGACACCACCCATCTCAGGTGAGGGAAAGGAATGAGCGAGCAGGCTGTGCACTTTGCATGAGATATGATGCTCCATCCTCCAAAGAACAGTTTCTTTGCAATTTTGAAAACAAGCAGCACTTCATTCATGCCCTTGGGTCAGCTCTGGAATCGTTCTGCATGGTAATACATGCCAGAAGTGATGCAGATGTTACAATAGTCCAGACTGCAACAATGCGTGCACAACATCAGGTGACTGCTGTCATTGGAGAGGACACTGACATTCTAATTTTGTTGGTACATCATGCGAGTACATATGCTCATGACATTTTCTTTTATTTGGACAAGCATGTTGGAAAAACTAAGCGCTGGAATATTAAGTTCTTGATCCATGAGCTTGGAGAAAATCAGCATTGGCTGCTTTCTCTCCATGCTCCGACTGGATGTGACAAAACCTCCAGACCATTTGGAATTGGGAAAGGACCCTGCTGCAAAAGATGCTGAAGAATGATCAACTTAGAAGTTTGGCTGGCACATTTCTCCAACAAAGAGCCCAGGAGGAAATTTCACAAACAGGTGAAAAAGCGCTGGTGCTTCTGTGTAATGGTGTTTCTGGAGAGACTCTTGACTGTTTGCGATATAACTGTTCTGTTCTTCATGGAAGTTGCCATGGGAAATACACACATTCAGAGGAATTCATTACCACCAACTTCAGCTGCGGCCAAATTTCACTGTCTAACAGTGTACCTTCAGGTTCAGCAAAGGACAGAGATTGACACCATGCAGCCCACTGAACGGGGTTGGAACAGTGAGAATGACTTCTTGTTCAGATGACTGATTTGCCACCCACACCAGCTAAACTTTTGAAGGTTATCGGTGCAGCTGTAAAGAAAACTGACAGTAAGCGGTCTAACTGCAGAAGGCACGGTCTTCTGTGTTCTCCTGGATGTGGTGAATGCCATGGTGTTAGCTGTTTCAATTCCCCTGTGACATGCTTTGACTAAGCAGTGATGCTTACAACTAGCTGACAGGTAAAGTGACCTTTCTCCTGTTTGTGTGAGCCACCAACATTTAAACGCCACTGTTGTGCCTATTAAAGGCATGTGTTGATATTATTTGAATAATTCCTGTTTTGAACACATGTACCACAGAAATGCATGATTCTTTTTATCAAAATTTCTCCATCAGAGCTTCAAAATGAGCTGCTGCATGACAAGTTTGCAATGCATGTATGGCAATTCCTATTTTTTAGGAAAATGAGTCACTAATATTCATATTGCATAATTATTTTAAGTCCCCAGAGCATTATAAACTTGCTGTGATATTGGCAGTGGTTATGATGACCAAGTTACTGCAAAGAAAAATTCTGTTGCAATTTGTGATGGGTAAGATAAGATAAGATAATGTTGCTTATAGCCCAGCCGACCGCAGAGGGCCACATCAGGGCTGTCACCACTTTTAAAATCAACTCACCAGTCATTAAAAAAAAAAAAAAAAAAAAAAAAAAAAAAAAAACACTTTCACACATTCGTTAAATGACATCGTCTACAAACGAAACCAGAAACTTTGTTAAAATCCTTTTCCGTAAAATCTCAAATCAGATGAAAAATGTTAATTTCTCTCAAAAACCCAAGGATCACATCAGGCGGGACATCCCTGAACAGGATCTTCATGGATTTCCGCTGTAAAATGTTTGTGCCCTCAATCGTGCAAGTCCAACACTCTAAAAAAAACATGTTTCATTGTGAGGGGCCCACATGACAGGAATGCACCACGGAGCTTCTTCACTCTTTAAAAGGTAAGCATGGGTAAAATACGAATGGCCGGGTGCAGCCGGCACAGAACCGTTTCTCTTTACGACCTCCCGACGTGGATGGGAGGAACTCCTGAAGGTTTGGACGGATCTAAAAGAGTTTGTTATTCGTCTGTGTGTTCCAATCCTCCTGCCAGAGGTCTCTCACATAATCGTTAATTTTGGTTTCACATCTGAGCAGGGGATATAAGTGTTGGACAGTTTTCCTCTTTGGCGTTCTTGGCAAAAACGATAAAACCATTTCGTTCCCCCCGATGCCAACATGGCCAGGAACCCAAGCAAGAGTAATGTTGAAACCCGCCCGCCTTCAACTTGCTAAAAATTCAAAAAAAAAGTAAAAGTTCTGGATGCTGAAGGTTGGGGCCCAGCTATGGCCTCCAAAGCTGACAGCGAACCCGACAAAACCCAGAAAGTCCCTCTCGAAGAATGGGAGATTATCTTCAAAGCCAGTACTAGAGCAGTAAGTTCAGCAGAATAGACGAAGCATCTGAATGTATATGTTCCAACAATATCTGAGAAGGAGCCCCAGGCAGTAGGCTGCACAGGCACTCCATCCTCAGACTTGGAAACCGTCAGTGAAAACTTTTTTGATAGGATGGGAATTGGAACAGAGCTCGGCATACAAAGCCTTGTACGCCAAAAGAGCTGGTAGACTCCTTACGGAAAGCTGCGAAAACAAAACGAATCTCTGGTGTGAAAAAGGTCCATGGGGTTTTGATCCGGAAACTTGGAAAAATCGGAAACTACTCCCAGGTCTATACCCGCATTCCGCACGTGAGCTGCATACGAAGCCCAAACGGCGGAATACATTTCGGGTTTGTTTCAAACTTACTTTGGAACGGGGTCCAAAAACACAGCCCATAGGCAGGATTCTGCGGTTCTGAGAACAGTCGATGTAATAATCAAAGACAGTTTCAGCCTGGGGTTGGACAGTGAAGGTTCACCTGCCTCTGCGTACGGCTGTACCAGGGGTGGTGCGGAACGCTCCAAGACAGAGACGAAGCCCTTGTGGTGGTTTGGGTCCAAGAGTTTGAGGTAAGATGATCTTGCGGAGCCGTACACAGCCAACCGTAGTCCAGTTTGGAACGGACCGGGGCTCTGTAGAGGTGCAACAAAGTTTTTTATCAGCGCCCCAGTCGGTTTGTGTGCTACGACCCGCAGAATATTCAGTGCCTTCTGGCAAGCAGTTTTGAGGTTTTTAATATGGCTGAGAAAGTTAAGTTTTGGTCAAAAATGACTCCCAAAAATTTGGCCTCTTTACAGTGGAATGGAAGATTTCCCTACTTGAATTTTCCGGATCTGGAAAAAACTAAACGGAAATTAGGGGAAGTGAATACACGGGGTTTTTTTGTAGCAGAAAAGGTTGAAACCGTTTCTTTCCGCCCCACCGATGGATTTTATTACGCAAAGTGGAGCCTGCGCTGGACACTCGGGTACGGGCTTCCAGTTGCGTAGACAGCAAAATCATCCACAAACAATGAGCGTCTGAACCCTGCTGAACTGATTTCACAATGTTGTTGATCTTAATACTAAAGAGGGCAGGGAGATGTATGTTTCCCTGTGGAACACCCAACTCCTGCTCGTGGACTTTCAGAGAGAGTGGTGCCAACCCGGACCTGAAACTGTCGTTCGCCAAAAAATTTTGAAAAAAAGTGGAAGATGACCTCGAAAACCCAGATCGTGGAGATCATGAAGTACCCCCGACTTCCAGGTGGTATCGGTAGGCCTTCTCCAAGTCAAGAAAATTGCCACTGCATGCTGTCTGTTTAAAAAGCGTCCTAAGTGTAGATTCCAGACGAATCAAATGGTCAACTGTACTACGTGTTTGCGGAAACCACACTGTTCTTTCGCCAAAAGGCCATCGTTCGAGTTTCCACATGAGCCTAGCATTGACCATTTTCTCCATCATTTACAGACACGCTGGTCAAAGCTTTTGGACGGTAGTTAGATGGATTAGAAAGATTTTTTCCAGGTTTTGGGATGGGAATAATGGGGGCTGTCCGCCAAGAGGGTGGAAAGCAACCTGTAGTCCACACGTGGTTGTATACCTGTAACAGGATGTTCAGACCTTCTTGGGGAAGATGTTTCAATAGTTGATAATGTATGCCCATCTATACCTGGAGAGGAATCGCTGCAAGAGAGAAAGGCAGATTTCAGCTCGTTATGTAAAAGGAAGATTGTAGTCTTCCATGTTGTCAGATGAAAAGTTGCAGGGAGATTTTTCTTTTAGGGCTTTGTGTTTGACAAAAGTGACTGATTTATTAGAAGAGGAGGAATTCTTTTCAAGGGGTTTGAAGCAAGCAGATTAGCAACTGCTTTCTTTTCTGTTATTAAAGAATCCAAAAACTTGAGAGGGTTTTCCAGTGGACAGGTGTTTTTCCCCTTTGATTTCTTAATGATGTTCCACACTTTTTTCTTAGAAGTTTTTGATGTCAGCCTGGAGCAGAAGCTTTTTCCAGGACCGACGTTTACTAAATTTTTAAAAAGTGTGTCTTGATTTAGCACGGAGTTTCTGATGGGCTCGAGCGGGGACCCGAAGGCGTTGGTATACCTAAACGCTGAGCCCGTTTTCTAACTTTGGAAATTTGTTGGCATTCGAATCGAACCAGGGTGTTTTTTGGCATTTGAAGTTTATCGGAAGACACTGGAATACGGCCTTAGCACATTTAATCATAGTTTTAGTCAGTGATTCAGCTGGGTCAGGACCTGAAAAAAATCAGTGTCCTGAAAATCCTTAGAAACAGTGGCTGCAAATAGATCCCGTTTTGCTTTTTTATAAATTTAGAAAGTTGAGAGACAGAGACGTGTTCAGTTAATACAGGTTGTAGAAGGACAGGGAAATGGTCACTTCCGTGCAGATCATCATGGACAGACCACTCATAGTCCCCGGACCAGCGAGGGGTCACAAACCGACAAATCTAAACACGAAAGTGAACCTGTGGAAAAGGGGAAGGGAAGTTGCAGATCCGTCGTTCAGACAAAAACAAATCCAAATCCGACGGATATCCTCAATCAGCAGACCTCTGGATGACGTACCGGGACTACCCCAAAGAGGGTTGTGACCGTTAAAGTCACCCAACAGCAAAAAAGGTCGAGGAAGTTCCCCAACAGATGACAAGGTTTCCCGACGACAAACCGGGACAGAAGGTGGAAGATAAAGGGGCAGATCGTCACAGTTTGTGGGGAGTGACTCTCGCAGCTACAGCTTAAGGGAGGGAGACAGAGCGACAGAACTATACAACAAGTTTTATGTATGAGAAGGGCAACACCGCCCGACAGTCCCAACGTGGATGGTTGTGCAGGTTTTGAAATAATATTTAAAACCAGAAAGAGTAAAGGTCTTCTGGCTTTGATTTGAGTTTCTGAAGAGCCACGACCGGAAGGTTTTATAGACTGACCAGAAGCTGCAGCTCCTCAAAGTTTGGAATTTAAAACCCCGGTATTCCAATGGAGTATGGTACTATCCATGGTGCAGAGGCGAAAAAGGGGAGGATCAGGTCATCTCCTCCTCAACGTCTGCGTCCCAAAGGAGAGAATTTTTTTTAGTTTAACTGGACTGTGTTGGTCTTTGGACCTGCTGGCAGACTTGCCCGCAGGTGACAAAGGCTGGAGTTTGGAGAAGGGGGAGGTCTGGATTTGGGAGATGGTGGAGGGTTTTTTCTTATCTCCACCATCTCCACACTGGGTGGAACTCCCTTGCCCGCAAAGGCACTGGACAGAGGAGTTTGGGGGGGGAAAATTTCTGGGTTTTTTTAAACTGCCCACAGCAGATTTTTGTAGACTGCTGGGCAGTCTGAGGGGGTGGGGATTTTTTTGCCTCCACCAGGGCAGTCACTTTGGTTGGGAAGGTGGTGGACTTGCTACCACCAGAACTGACAGATCGTACTTGCCCAAAGTTTCGAAAACGTAAAGTTATCAGTCTGACAGCAGACTGACCGAGTTGAAAATGTAGGAACTTTCTTTACGGCCGAAGCATATGAAGAAGCTGTCGGCGACTGACTGCCCACAACCTGCTTGCGGGCTTCGAAAAAGGAGATCTTCTTTTCAGTTTTGATTCTTGAATAGCGGATTCCTGAATCCAAAGAGGGCAGTTTCGTGAAGAGGAGGATGGTTGCCACCGCAGTTAGCACAATGTGCCGGATCTTGACACGGCCCATCATGGGTTGCCTTGCAGCAAATACACACACCTCCTGCCCAGAACAGCGGTCCCTGACATGGCCAAACTTCTGGCACCTGAAGCACCTCAACGGGGACGGGACATAAATCAACACGGACGTTCAGGTAGCCAACTTTGATGACCGGAGGCAGCACAGGGTTGCAGAAGGTCAGAAAGAGGGTGTTGGTGGCCACTCTCTCTGCACCTTTCTTGACTGTCACCCTGCGCACCTCCGTCACACCCTGGGACGCCAGTTCTGTTTTTTTTTCTGCCTCTGAGACACCCCTTAGATCTCTGCAGCGAATCACACCTTTTGAGGAATTTAACTGTTTATGGGGAGTCACCCCGATCTCCTATCCACTAATTTTGTTGCCCTCAACAGCTGTTTTAGATTGTTTTCTTTATCGACACTGAACTAAAAAACGATCCATTCCCCAACCTTTTGACGGACTGAGGGGACTGCTAAGCCCTTGAAAGCCCTTTTGAATAGCAAAAGGGCTCAGAGCTGAAAGGGTCTTTCTGCTCCGTCCCCTTTCCCCCACGAGCCAGAAGCCCCGAAACCTGTTCTCTGTCGTATCCCCCGTGTCAGAATCGCTGTCAGAATCCGCTCCCCTGAAATAGGGGAATGCCGCCTTCCTCTTCCTTTTGGGGGGATTGTTTTGAAAGAGCCATATTTTGATTTATTGTGATTCACCCTCCCTTACCCACCCACCTTGGATCCAACTAAGGGGCCAGGGCCAAGAAACCAAAGTCTTGACCCCTTCCAGGCTTCGGAGGAGACATACGACAAGCAGAAGCCCAAACCCAAACCTATCCCCCCTGATCATGCTCAACTCCGGGAACAGAGAGCTGAGCACTGCAGGGGTTTACTTGGCCAGCGGGGAACGCCCGTCTTGACCCAACCCCAAGAAGGGGAGCCGATTAGTACACCCGGGCCAAAGTGTACTCCTGTCAGGAGAGGTCCGACCAAAGTGATGTGTTGAGAGCGCTGGGGCCCCCTCAATCACCAGATCTCATTCCCTCCGACACAGGTCGCACCGCACGGCAAACGCGGCGGATCTTAAGGAGACCACAGAGAGAAAAGGGTGTGGGGAAAAAAAGACTTGAAGGGAGACGAAGATAGAAAAAGGGCCAATAAGGGGGGCAGAAAACAAGAAAAGGGAAAAGGCGGGTTACTGTTAGTCAGGATCCTCACCCTTAGCCTATCTGACATGGGAAGCCCTACAGGGGCATCACTCCTTACCACTTACGCTTAGGCCAAACAGCATCTGCACCTCTCAGGGCCCAGAAGCAGTGTGAAAAAACAGCCTATCTCCAAGTATTGATGCCCCCGCCCGCAAAGCCTAAGGGATCATGGACCCCGCAAACCCTCCGACCACGACAAAGGGCGCAACCCCCGGAGGGTTTGTGATGGGGGAAGCTATTATGTTCACTCAGTCAGTGCCTAATGCTACACTGCGTCTCTGCCCCCTGAAATGCCCCAAACCCCCACTGTAGCGCCCCCCCACATGTGTCCACATGTGGGCCTTCCTTACGGCCCAGATCGGCCTCACCAGCCACCCGCGGACCACACTCAGCAATCTTCCATCTGAGATTGAAGTATGGGTCATCTTTGAAAACGAAGGACAAACAACAACAGCCCTATGGAATGCAGCAAGTTTGCTGAAGTGGCCGCCATTGTAAAACTGCTTTATTTGATCTAGTGTGACCATGAGTGACATGGACAGGTGACTGTCCATTTAACATGACTGGGGTCAGTTTTGGTTTTCAAACATTGCTGTATAGCTCAGTGCTATATTGCTAACAGCACCGGGGTCAGTTTTGTTTCTCAACATTGCTGTATAGCTCAGTGCTGTATTGCTACAGCACAGTATGCACAGAGGCGTTATGTACTTGTTCCACCTGGTCATAGTGTGTGAGAGGACCAGTGGGCTTCACCACTGGGGATGTAGTCCACACTACCGGAAACTGATAACTGAGATAATTTGGGCAGCAAAAAAGAACAACACAAAATCAGACACAGTCAGAGCAAACAAAGAACCACTACTATAATTCAATCAAAAACGAAATTGATATGGTTTTGATGTAAATCTTATTGCGTGATCAGTCTTTACGTTTCATTGCAGCTTTTAGGGCCTGAGCAGGGAGAAATGCTTTCAAAACAAATTGCAGTTGAAAGACTTTTTTTTTTTCTGTCCCAACCTCTGCCCCTACCTCAGTGGCAGTGCACCCACGCCGCTCATTCCGACACCCCCGTCCCCTGCTACAGCTCGGTCGGCCCTGCTGCAGGGCCCCCGGGACCGGCAATCCACAGGGGCAGTCAATGTCAAGTCGTAAAGAAAACAACCCACCGGAGGAGAACATTGCACTGCTGCCGAGTCACTTCGGTGGTGTTTTAGTGGCGCCTGTTCTGAATCTAACATACGCAGACACCCACCTACAAGCCCCTACTGACGACAATAATTGCTTAGTCGCGGAGCCGGCGTGAGTGAGCTCTCCTCCGGAGGGCGCCACCACGTCCGCCCCAAAGACAGCCCCCATGGACTCGCCGATACTGGTGACCCGACGGAACCAACCAAGGCCACAGACGTGGAGAGGACATCGAAATGGAGGTCACCATGAGAGCAGGGCATGAAGGGCCACAGAATTTGAGGCTTTTTTTATGCTGATTGATAATAATGAGGATGATGAATGATGATGCTATGGATTTCCATTTCCGGTCTGAGACTACATGACAGGGCTGTACTCTACGCTTTCTTCATAATATATCCTGGCGTCAACCAGGCCCGAGAGATACAGGCACCTGCAGGTTGGTCAGGAAATTTGAGGAACACTCTCAGAAACGCATCCATTAAGTGGATGAGACTCGACTGTGCGGTCCCAGTCTTCCCAACTGAGTCCGCAGCAAACTCAACTCTGGGTAGGAGTCGGTCGGGGCAGAAAAACCCACATGACTCTGATGGATTCGAACCCACGACCTCCCAGCTGGGAGTCCGCGACGCTAACCACTTCGCCACGGCAGCTGGTTTCTTTACCACTTTCACTTTTTCAAACTTTACGACACAATTTTGTATTAAAAAATGCAGGTATTTTTATGTTTAAAAAAAATCTGGACATTTTGAAAGTAAACATAAACTTTTGAATCAAGTGTACCTCATATGGTAAATGATACGCAAATTCACCAAGGCACTGTCTATGCTCAGAGATGTGATTCTCATAATGTGAAAAAGGCGGAAAAAAAGTGGCGGGGGTCCGGGGGCCGCTGAAGGCCCCCGGTGGGGTCCAGGGGCAAGGCCCTTGGTGGGGTCAGGGGCGAAGCCCCCTGAAGCTGAAGATTTTTAGAATTTAACCTGCAAAAATCAGCATCTGAGACACCAAAGTATTCAAAAGTATTAATAACCTTGATCCTACAAAAAAAAAGACTTTCTCACCTTCGCCATTGATGTCTGTCAGGAAATCAAGAAGACCATTGATACAGGATTGGTGATTTTTCCAGTTGCTAATAGTCACACAATTTTCCAGCAGTTGCAAGTCAGTTTCTCATTACTGTCCTTCACATCACATTTCAGCGAGCAGTTTTAGTTTCTAATAGTAATAGCCATCCTTCAAAATACTTATTAAAAAAGTTTACCTGAACACCCAATCAAATAATTTCTTATAGTTTGTCCTTCAAAATACCACGGAGGATTCTGATTCCTTTATAGAATAATATAAGTAGAGAGTTGACTAAGGATCATATTCAAAGTGTGCAAATTGTGTGCCCACAAGCAGTTTTTTTTTTCTTTTCAACTTGATCCTCTCTATTACAATAAGAAAAAAAACACTTTCACACATTCTGATACTCCTCAACATTAATGATGTCACTTGCTAAATCTAGTCACCAGAGTATAAGTATGCATGCATATCTGCCGTCTGCTCGTTTGTATGAATGTGTGTAACTGATTTTTTTCCCCCCATGATATCTATACCAGAAAAGAAAAGATTTTTGTGACGCGGTGGTATAGGTAAAAAAACATTATTCTTATTATTATATACTACTACTACTACTATTACTTTTTCCGTACTATCGTCTGTTTGTTTACTTATGTTTTGTTTGCTTGTCTGTAGAATGTCAATAACACCCTTGCAATTTTTTTGTTTTGATCTCTCTCTCACTAAAATAGTTTGTGTATGCTATTTATTACGTAAAATATTGACTACACAATTGTGTATAGTCCTACTGTGACATTGATGTAACCTGTTTTTTCAAAGAGAACCTTCATTGCAAAATAATCAGCTTGATGATTGTGGGCATTACATCTATCTGGAGATAACCTGCAATATTATTAATATCATTACTTCAACAAAACAAATAGCATTACTCTTCACAGAGACTCAGAGACAAGACAAGACAAGACAAAATTCTTATTTACGAGGATAATAGATAAGCACTGATGTGCTTTTTTACATCCAGTCCTCTGCCCTGTGTAGGGTCAACAATAAAAATAAAAAAGGCAACAAAGGAAGCATGCAAAAGTGACTAGAACTACAATACAATAGGTGATTAAAATTTAAAAAGGGAAGGAAAAAAAATAAAAATAAAAAATAAAAAAGAGAGAGAGAGAGAGAGAGAGAGAGAGAGAGAGAGAGAGAGAGAGAGAGAGAGAGAGAGACGCAGAGCGAAGGGAGTGCGGGGTAAGCCTGCAGAGAGAGAGAGAGAGAGAGAGAGAGGGGAGAGAGAGAGAGAGAGAGGGGGGGAGGGAGGAGGGAGAGAGAGAGAGAGAGAGAGAGAGGGTGGGGGAGGAAGAGGCTAGAGTGGGTGCGATAAGAGAGCATGTTTAGAACAATCTGACAATCAAAAATTCCAAAGAGATACAAAACAATCAATTTTGAAACACTGGAGGGGGGGGGGGGGGGTGGGGGGGGGGGGGGGGGGGGGGGGGGGGGGGGGAGAAATAAAGCACAAATGGAGGTGGGAAATGCATAATGATAGCCCAGTCGCCACGGGTAGGAAGGGATATCATATGGATAAAAAAAAAAATCAAGTCATTCCAGCAGAACCGTGAGAGAGAGAGAGAGAGAAGGAGAGAGAGAGAGAGAGAGAGAGAGAGAGAGAGAGAGAGAGAGAGTCACATAAAAACTCAAGCATTTCGACAGAATGACAAGAGGGCAGGAGGTAGTAGGAAACACACACGCACACGCGCACACACACACACACACACTCATATAAGACATACTTACTAAACAAAATAACATACATAATATGCATTTCAAGTACAAAAACACTTTCTAAATAGTCAGGTACAGAGAGAGTGAGAGAGAGAGAGAGAGACGGGGTGAGAGTGGGGGTGGTGGGTAGACTCGCCGATGCTCCAAACGATCCAAGAGTCTCGTTTGTAAGACGATCTTTCACTCTTGCTAGGTGCTTTTTCAGCAAGAACGTGGTTGATCAATGCTGACTTGCCCCGTGAGCCATACTTGATCGCGTCATTACACCATGTGCAGACTGCTTGTCCTGGATAGGTGATTTTCCTCATGCAGTCTTTCAGTCTGAGAATCACACTGTGGCTGACGGCGCCTTTGGAACTGGTCAGCATCATTTTTGCGCTCACTTCCTCCTCAACCACTTCCAAGTCCATTTGTTTTTAACTGAAGCATCGACTTGCTTCGCAAGAACTTTCTCGCTTTCTGCTATCTGACGAAACATTCTGGTTTTCGCTACTCTCGTCAAACCGAAAGAAAATGGCGTCAGGAAAAAAATTCGCAAACAGTTTGCCGCGTTCTCAAACATCAACTTCCGCTTTGATGGTTTCGGTCAACCGCAGAATGAAAACAGACAGCAGTCTCGACCGGCCCAAGCAGAAACCGGAAACATCCATTTGCGAACGGATCAATTGAGAACACAATATCGATCGACCTCTCGCCGTACATTAGCTTCATCACAAACCTACCCTCTACCCCCCCCCCCCCCCCCCCCCCCCAATTTTCTCAACGGATTTACACTGATCTCAAAAACGACCCCTGGGCCATCAAAAAGACGGAAATCCGCCAATCGGCGGAAAAATCCCATCTCTGAATTGCTGACGAAGCCTGCCATGCTCTCTATACAGGTGTTCATGAGAGGGATCATGTTTTTTCTCCTGCTCTAGTGATATGCAAATGATAGGTAAATTCACCTGGGCGCTGTCGATGCTGGAGAAGCCTTGGCCATGCCCTCTATACAGGTGTTGATGATGGGGATGACATTTTTCTCGATCTCTGAGCACTGCAGGATGCAGTCCTGGACTTTGTGCACTCGTTTCTCCTCCATGTCATGAAGTTGCTGTAACATGACACGCACACAAACATGCACGCAAAACCAAACACACACACAGAAGACTTATAACCAACATCCGATGCATAACATGAAAACATGAAGCATGAGACCCACACATTTACCAGTAGTATATCAATCTACAACCCTCACATTAACCGACAGTCATGAACTTACCCCTACCATTCCAACCAATGATGATGGTTCATGGTTCATTGGGTGAGGGGTCAAAAGTCTTCCCACCGTTCAACTTACATAGAGTGACTTTCCAGTGGTGTAATACTCTTCACAAGTTTGCATGTATATGTATGCAAGTATGCTATAAGGTCAAACAACATTAAGACCCAACAATTCACGTCAGTGTTATCAGTGCGTTGGGGGAAACACAAACAAGCCCTACATGAACTTCCCCTAAACATGAAGATGGCAGTGTCTGCAACTTGTAACTCCTACGTGCGCACACATGCACATGTGTGCATGCACACATACACACATGTGTGCACACACACAAATGTGCATGCGCATACACACATGCACATCTGTATATGCACACATACAAGGGCACAAACACACACGTGTGTGTCCACATACTTGTGCAGATACGTGAGTGCAGGTGCATGCTCACACAAGCCCACAATCACACACACACATGCACATGCACTTCTGCACACGCATGCGCACACACACACACACATGCATGCACACATGTACACACATACATGGGCCCGTGCCCACACACCAACATGTGTACACTCACCATACACATATACAATAATAATAAAGACACATTCAATGTTAGGTAGGTACTCAAGATCTGACCAGCACATTGGGCTGATGCACAGGTCAGACATCTGCTAAGTCGTAGCCATGAGACCCTCTTCTTGAATTCCATCTCAGTCATGAATTCATTTATCCATCAGCTTTAAATCATGCGCAGTGTGGTCTCAAAACTTTGTGGATGTGGTGTAGCATACAGGAACTGGCCTGCACGCACTAACACCTCCTTGATTAAACTGAAACTGTCTTGAACAAATCAGAAAAAAAAAAAAAAAATGGTCACAATTTCAGAAACGAGCAGTTGTAGGGAATTTCAACTCGCTATATAAAAAAATAAAAAAGAAGAAGAAACAACAGAAAGAATTCCCACACAAAAGCCACATTTTGGTCTGTCTGATCAAATTAACAATGAGTTAATGAGGAACTGATCTAATTCCTTTCAACCCCCCATTTTCTTTTGTCTTTCTTTTTTTGGGTGGTGGTCATGGTGAAGGAAAATGGGAGGATAAGATAAGATAAGATAATTTGCTTAAAGCCCAGCCGACCGCAAAGGGCCACATCAGGGCTGAAATGGGAGGATAGAGAGACACTGGGCGAGACAGGATGGTGGTTACTAGCAACAGTTGAAGAGAACAGATAATGAACAAATTAGCAGAGGTGGAAACTGTATAGATGGATAGATAGATATATAGACTTTTTTTCTGTTAAAGTCCACCTACCATGCCTCTCTGAGGCATTTTTTTAGGTATTCCAAACCTTTTTGCCCTGGTTAAGAGGCAGTGGAGCTGTTGACTCACTTTCAACTATTCTTTTCTACAAATGTTTGTAAATCAATAACAAAGAAATAAAGATATACCTGACAAAATCTGTTATTCAGGATTCATTTCCATACACTGTCTTTTGTATTTGTGATGGCGAGTGTCTTAAAGCGTGTGTTGAAAGTTGGCCCTGTTTACTGATTAGCCGCCAGCGTCTGCTGCCATGCGTGCTCCCACTCCTATCACTGCCTTTGCTTTTCCGCTTTAGCTCTTAACGTCATGTACCGTGCTGATCTGCGGCTGCATCCCATTCATAGACCGCTCGAAACTGCGCCTATAAACCTACTCCTGAAACTGCGCCTATAAACCTACTCCTGAAACTGCGCCTATAAACCTACTCCTGAAACTGCGCCTATAAACCTACTCCTGAAACTGCGCCTATAAACCTACTCCTGAAACTGCGCCTATAAACCTACTCCTGAAACTGCGTCTATAAACCTACTCCTGAAACTGCGCCTATAAACCTACTCCTGAAACTGCGCCTATAAACCTACTCCTGAAACCAGTTTCAAAGGAAGTAAGATAAGATAAGATAATGTTGCTTATAGCCCAGCCGACCGCAAAGGGCCACATCAGGGCTGTCACCACGTTAAAATCAACTCACCCGTCAAAAAAAAAAAAAAAAAAAAAAAAAAAAACTTTCATACATCTCGTTAAATGACATCGTCTAGAAACGCACCAGAAACTTTGTTAAAAATCTTTCTTCCGTAAAATCTTAAATCAGATGAAAAATGTTAATCTCTCTCAAAAACTCAAGGATCACATCAGGCGGGACATCCCTGAACAGGATCTTCATGGACTCCGCTGTAAAATGTTTGTGTCTCACATCGTGCAAGTCCCAACACTCTAAAAGAACATGTTTCATTGTGAGTGGCGCATGACATGGAATGCACCACGAGCTTCTTCACTCTTTAAAAGGTAAGCATGGGTAAAATACGAATGGCCGGTGTGCAGCCGGCACAGAACCGTTTCCTCTTTACGACCTCCCGACGTGGATGGGAGGAATTCCTTAAGGTTTGGACGGATCTGAAAAAGTTTGTTACTCGTCTGTGTGTTCCAATCCTCCTGCCAGAGGTCTCTCACATAATCGTTAATTTTGGGTTTCACATCTGAGCAGGGGATATAAGTGTTGGACAGTTTCTCTCTTGTGGCGTTCTTGGCTAAACGATCAACCATTTCGTTCCCGCCAATGCCAACATGACCAGGAACCCAAGCAAGAGTAATGTTGTAACCGTCCGCCTTCAACTTGCTAAAAAGTTCCAAAAAAAGTAAAAGTTCTGGATGCTGAGGTTGCGGCCAGCTATGGCCTCCAAAGCTGACAGCGAATCCGACAGAACCAGAAAGTCCCTCTCTGAAGAACGTGAGATTATCTTCAAAGCCAAAACCAGAGCAGTAAGTTCAGCAGAATAGACAGAAGCATCGGAATGGATATGTTCCAACAGTATCTGAGAAGGAGCCCCAGGCAGTAGGCTGCACAGGCCACTCCATCTTCAGACTTGGAACCGTCAGTGAAAACTTTTTGATAGGATGGGAATTTGGAACAGAGCTCAGCATACAAAGCCTTGTACGCCAGAGAGCTGGTAGACTCTTTGCGAAAAGCTGCAAGATCAAAACGAATCTCTGGCGTGAAGAAGGTCCACGGTGGTTGATCCGGAAAATTGGAAAAATCAGATACTACACCTAGGTCTAGACCTGCATTCCGCACGTGAGGCTGCATACGAAGACCAAACGGCGGAATACATTTCGGGTTTGTTTCAAACTTACTTTGGAACGGAGGGTCAAAAACACAGTCATAGGCAGGATTCTGCGGTTCTGAGGACAGTCGGATGTAATCATTCAAAGACAGTTTCAGCCTGCGGTTGGACAGTGAAGGTTCACCCGCCTCTGCGTACAGGCTGTACACAGGGGTGGTGCGGAACGCTCCAAGACAGAGACGAAGCCCTTGATGGGATAGGGTCCAAGAGTTTGAGATAAGATGATCTTGCGGAGCCGTACACAGCACAACCGTAGTCCAGTTTGGAACGGACCAGGGCTCTGTAGAGGTGCAACAAAGTTTTCTTATCAGCGCCCCAGTCGGTGTGTGCTACGACCCGCAGAATATTCAGTGCCTTTGGCAAGCAGTTTTGAGGTTTTTAATATGGCTGAGAAAGTTAAGTTTTTGGTCAAAAATGACTCCCAGAAATTTGGCCTCTTTAACAGCTGGAATGGGAGATTTCCCTACTTGAAGTTCCGGATCTGGAAAAAACTGACGGAAATTATGGAAGTGAATACACTGCGTCTTTGTTGGAGAAAAGGTGAAACCGTTTTCATCCGCCCACCGATGGATTTTATCTACGCAAAGCTGGAGCCTGCGCTGGACACTCGGGTACAGGCTTCCAGTTGCGTAGACAGCAAAATCATCCACAAACAATGAGCAGTCTGAACCCTGCTGAACTGATTGAACAATGTTGTTGATTTTTAATACTAAAGAGGGCAGGAGACAGTATGCTCCCCTGTGGAACACCCAACTCCTGCTCGTGGACATCAGAGAGAGTGGTGCCAACCAGGACCTGAAACTGTCGTTCTGCCAAAAAAATTTTGAATAAAAAGCGGAAGATGACCTCGAAAACCCAGATCGTGGAGATCATGAAGTATCCCCGACTTCCAGGTGGTATCGTAGGCCTTCTCCAAGTCGAAGAAAATTGCCACTGCATGCTGTCTGTGTAAAAAAACGTTCCTAAGTGTAGATTTCCAGACGAATCAAATGGTCAACTGTACTACAATGTTTGCGGAAACCACACTGTTCTTTCGCCAAAAGGCCATCGGTTTCGAGTTTCCACATGAGCCTAGCATTGACCATTTTTTCCATCAATTTACAGACACAGCTGGTCAAAGCTATGGGACGGTAGTTAGATGGATTAGAAAGATCTTTTCCAGGTTTGGGGATGGGAATAATGAGGGCTTTCCGCCAAGAGGGTGGAAAGCAACCTGTAGTCCCACACGTGGTTGTATACCTGTAACAGGATGTTCAGACCTTCTTGCGGAAGATGTTTCAATAGTTGATAATGAATGTCATCTATACCTGGAGAGGAATCGCTGCAAGAGAGTAAGGCAGATTTCAGCTCGTTTAATGTGAAAGGAAGATTGTAGTCTTCCATTTGTCGGATGAAAAGTTGCAGGGTGATTTTTCTTTTAGGGCTTTGTTTTTGACAAAGTGACTGATTTATTAGAAGAGGAGGAATTCTTTTCAATGGTTGAAGCAAGCAGATTAGCAACTGCTTTCTTCTCTGTTATTAAAGAATCCGAAAACTTGAGATGGTTCACAGAGGGACAGGTGTTCTTCCCTTTGATTTTCTTAATGATGTTCCACACTTTTTTCTTGGAAGTTTTTGATGTCAGCCTGGAGCAGAAGCTTCTCCAGGACCGACGTTTACTGATTTTAAAAGTGTGTCTTGATTTAGCACGGAGTTTCTGATGGGCTCGAGCGTTGGGACCCGAAGGTCGTTGGTATACCTGACGCTGAGCCCGTTTTCTAACTTTGGAAATTTGTTGGCATTCTGAATCGAACCAGGGTGTTTTTGGCATTTGAAGTTTATCGAAGACACTGGAATACAGGCCTTAGCACATTTAATCATAGTGTTAGTCAGTGATTCAGCTGGGTCAGAACTCTGAAAAAAATCAGTGTCCTGGAACTCCTTAGAAACAGTGGCTGCAAATAGATCCCAGTTTGCTTTCTTATAATTTAAATGCTGAGAGACAGAGACGTGTTCAGTTATTACAGGTTGTAGAAGGACAGGGAAATGGTCACTTCCGTGCAGATCGTCATGGACAGACCACTCATAGTCCAGGACCAGCGAGGGGTCACAAACCGACAAATCTAAACACGAAAGTGAACCTGTGGAAGAATGGAGGTAAGTTGCAGATCCGTCATTCAGACAACACAAATCCAAATCCGAAAGGACATCCTCAATCAGCAGACCTCTGATGACGAACCGGTCTACTACCCCAAAGAGGGTTGTGACCGTTAAAGTCACCCAACAGCAAAAAAGGTCGAGGAAGTTCCCCTAACAGACTGACAAGGTCCTGACGACAAACCGGGACAGATGGAGGTAGATAAAGAGAACAGATTGTTACAGTCTTGTGGAGAGTGACTCTCGCAGCTACAGCCTGAAGGGAGGTAGACAAAGTGACAGGACTATATAACAAAGTTTTGTGTAGGAGAAGGGCAACACCGCCCGACAGTCCCAAAGTGGATGGTTTGTGCAGGTTTCGAAAGTATATTAAAGCCAGAAAGAGTAAAGGTCTTCTGGCTTTGAATTTGGGTTTCCTGAAGAGCCACGACGGAAGGTTTTATAGATTGACACAGAAGCTGCAGCTCCTCAAAGTTGGAATTTAGTCCACGGATATTCCAATGGAATATTGTACTATCCATGGTGCAGAGGGCGAAAAGGAGAGAGATCAGGTCATCTCCTCATCAGCATCTGCGGCCAAATGGAGTGAACTTATTTTTTTTAGTTTCACGGACTGTGTTGGTCTTTGGACCCGCTGGCAGACGTGCCCGCAGGTGACAAAGGCCTGGATTTTGGAGATGGTGGAAGTCTGGATTTGGGAGATGGTGGAGGTTTTTTTCTCATCTCCACCGTCTCCACATTGGGTGGAACTCCCTTGCCCGCACGGGCACTGGACAGAGGAGTTCGAGGCGGAATTGCTGGTTTTTTAATCTGCCCAGCAGCAGATGTTGTAGACTGCTGGGCAGTCTGAGGGGTGGCGGATTTTTTGCCTCCACCAGGGGCAGTCACTTTGGTTTTGGAAGGTGGTGGACCTGCTTCCACCAGAGCTGACAGTTTTTCCTTGCAATGTCTTCGAAAACGTAAAGTTATCAGTCTGACAGCAGACTGACCGAGTTGGAACTGTTGGAACTTTCTTTACGGCCGAAGCATACGAAGAAGCTGTCGGCGACTGACTGCCCACAACCTGCTTGCGGGCTTCAAAAAAGGAGATCTTCTTTTCTGTCTTAACCCTTTGTATTGCAGATTCCAGAATCCACAGAGGACATTCCGTGAAGAGGAGGGATGGTCGCCACCGCAGTTTGCACAATGTGCCGGATCTTTACACGGCCCATCATGGGTTGCCTTGCAGCAAATACCACACACCTCCTGCCCAGAACAACGGTCTCTGACATGGCCAAACTTCTGGCATCGGAAGCACCTCAACGGGGACGGAACGTACAACTGAACCCGGACAATCAGGTAGCCGACTTTGATGACCGGAGGCAGCACAGGGTTGCAGAATGTCAGAAAGAGGTGGTTGGTGGCCACTCTTTCTGCACCCTTCTTGACAGTCACCCTGCGCACCTCCGTCACAACCCTGGGATGCCAGCTCCGTTTTGATTTCTGCCTCTGAGACTCCTGATAAATCCCGGCAGCGAATCACGCCTTTAGATGAATTTAACTGTTTGTGGGGAGTTACCCTGATCTCCCTGTCCACTAGTTTAGTTGCTTTCAGCAGCTGTTCAGATTGTTTGTGTGACTTGCATTGAATAAGAAATGAACCATTCCTCAACCTCTTGATGGACCGAGGGTCACCTGCTATACCCTGAAAGCCCTTTTGGATAGCAAATGGGCTCAAAGCTGAAAGGGGTCTTTCTTGCTCCGTTCCTTCCATAACGAGCCAGGAAGCCCAGAAACCTGTCTTCTGTCGTATCTCCATATCCGAATCGCTGTCAGAATCGAAATCCCCTGAAATAGGGGATGCTGCCTTCCTCTTTTTTGGGGGGATGTGTTTTGAAAAGCCATGTGTATTTTAGTATATTTCATCCCTCCCTTACCCACCCACCTTGGAGTCCAACTAAGGGGCCAGGGCCAAGAAACCAATGTCTTGACCCCTTCCAGGCTTCGGAGAGACATACGACAAGCAGAAGCAACCAACCCTATCCCCCCTGATCATGCTCAACTCCCGGAACAGAGAGCTGAGCACTGCAGGGTTTACTTGGCCAGCTGGGGAACTGCCCGTCTTGACCCAACCCAAGAAGGGGAGCCGATTAGTACACCCGGGCCAAAGTGTACTCCCTGTCTAGGAGAGGTCCGAGCCAAGTGATGTGTTGAGAGCGCTGGCCCTCTCAATCACCAGGATCTCATTCCCCTCCGACACAGGTCGCACCGCACGGCAAACGCGGCGGATCTTAAGGAGACCACAGAGAGAAAAGGAGTGTGGAAAAGAAACTTGAAGGGAGACGAAGATAGAAAAGGGCCAAATAAGGGAGGCAAAAAACAAGAAAAGGAGAAAGGCGGGTTACTCTTAGTCAGGATCCTCACCCTTAGCCTATCTGACATGGGAAGCCCTACCAGGGGCATCAAATCCTACCACGTTACGCTTAGGCCAAACAGCATCTGTACCTCTCAGGCCTAGAAGCAGTGTGAAAAAAACAGCCTATCTCCAAGTATTGATGCCCCCGCCAGCAAAGCCTAAGGGATCACTGGACCCACGCAAACCCTCCGACCACGACAAGGTCGCAACCCCCCGGAGGTTCAAAGGAAGTGGAAATAGTTTCCCAAGTGTGCGCATGCACATAGATTGCTTCTTGGTTAACCGTTCTTCCTTCCTGTGGCGCCATTTCGCTACTGGATTCGTTTCAAGATGTTCTCCATCGATTTTCATCGTTTTTGTTGTTGTTCGACTTTGCATCGAAAATGGCCAACACTGCATCTGATAGTAACTCATCGTTCGGTGAATTCATCAACCAATTAGTCGAAGAATGAGAGCAAGGCCTTGGAACAGACAATCAGAGTGATGCGAGCGTCTCTTCAGTGCAGACTTGTCCGACTCAGTGATCACGACATTTGGGATTTTTCAACATCGTCCGACGATTCTGATGTGGATGATTTGGAGTGGTCAGACAAAGTCAGAGATTTTGAAAAAGGCAGATTTACTGGAATCCTGGGCCTACCAAACCTCTACCCATCACTGCTGAGCCTTTGGATTATTTTTTACAATTGTTTCCCACTTCTGTGTTTGAGGAACTGGTGGAGCAAATGATCCTTTACACCAAGCAAAAAATTACGACTTCAACCATCACTGTGGAGGAGATGAAAGCGTATCTTGGCATTCTGTTTCTGATGGGTGTAGTGAAGTTACCAAGCTACAGGCTCTACTGGAGTAAAGATGAGGTCTTCCACAGAAGGAGTAGCTCAGGTGATGACTGTCAATAGATATGAGGATATCACCAAGTATTTTCATGCCAAAGAGTCAACGACCAACCCACCAAGTGGAAGCCCAGGTCATGACAAGCTCCACAAGGTATGCCCATCATTGAGAATGCCCAAAAACAGTTTCCTAGGCACTACAGACCTCACCAGAACATGGCAGTGGATGAAGCCTGGCAAAATTCAAAGGCAGATGCCCCTTCCTGCAGTATGTGCCTGCCAAACCATGTAAATGGGGAATCAAAGCCTGGGCCATTGCCGATAGTGAATCTACCTGGGGGATTTTTTGATGTGTACACTGGAAAGAAGTCACAGCTGAGAGAATGTGCCTCTTGGGACAATAGCGGTGAGGAAACTTGTAGCTCCATACTACAAGAAGTACCACCATATTTATTTTGACAACTACTTCACATCTGTGGACTTGATGGAAGGTCTTCTGAAAAAACAAACATACGCCTGCGGCACGTTAGAACAAACCGATTGGCCTGCCACAGACAATGAAAACTGCCAAACTGCATACTTGTGGCCAGATGCTGAAATCCCAGAAAGGCAAGCTTCTGGCTGTTAGCTGGTGTGACAAGAAGAGGCATGTAAATGTACTGTCAACAGCTAATAGGACTGGGAACATCACCAAAACCAGACATGGGCATCGAGGGCAGCCAGACACGACCTACCTGACACTCATTGCCATCAAAGAATACAGCAATCACTACAATGCTGTCAACAAAAAATGACCAGCTACGTTCATACTCTGGCATTGCTGCCAGGGCTAGAAAGTGGTGGAAGTACATGTTCTGTGTTTTCTGTGACATCACCATGATCTCTGCACAAGGAGGCACCAGGTGAGGACCGCCCTGAACCCATGTCACAACGAGACTTCCACATCAAGGTTGCTAAGGGCCTAATCAACAACTTTTCCTCAAGAAAAGGGAATCTCAAATTGATGTGGAGCATCTCAAGTTGATGTGGAACAGCCAGTCACCAAGAAGCCAGTACTTCATGAACCAACAAAAACTGAACCAATAAGAGGACTTTGAAACTGTGTCTTGTGTTACAAGGGTCCAGCTCATACACCTGGGGGTGGCAAGATCCAGACACTGTTTGAGTGCGAGCGCTGTGGTGTAGCACTCTGCAAGGACAATGGCTGCTTTAAAAAAAAAAAGAACAATGGCTGCTTTGCCAGGTTCCACAACTACCAGCAACAGTTGTGTGTGTGGTGTGTTTTTTTGTGTGTGGGTTTTTTTTAGGGGGCGTGGCAACTTACCTGTGTGACTCACCTGTGCCGCGTGACAGTGTCAGTGACAAGTGTTAGAGACAAAGCAGTGATCCAGTGTGTATAGCAGGACTTGTGTGCTGAATAATGAACTTTTCTTATCATCCTTGGAGTGACTGTGTGACTTAAAACGTGACTGACTGTGTGGTGATTTCCAAACTGTGGATTTTGTACCTGTGCGCACAATTATTGGATTAATAATTTCCTGCTCAGCATTAAAAAGGTCAGTCGAATTGTTGCTTTTGTTGTTGTTTGTTCATCGGTAGTGTCTGGTTTCTACACAAATACTTCTAATTTTCTTAATGTTTTATTTTGTTTACTAAAATTTCATACTAATTACAGGTAACATAAACAAACAACACCAACATATGACAGTCATAAGCAAAAAAAATGCATTCAACATGCATAACAATCATATCCACATACAATCTTAAAATTTCATTCAAATCCATCCACTAGATTAAAAGTTATTACATTTTAAACACACCTACCCATTTTAGTCTGTTTTTGCCTATTCCTTCTATGAACTAGGAGTTGAAACACTGAACACTGTATATGAGAATAAGAGTTATGCTAAGCGGGACAGCTATCAATTCTAAAAACAGTATGCTAATTAGAAAGGAGTCACTCTCACGTAGTTTCTTATGCGAAGTGTCTGTCTTGATCAAAAAGTTCATAGTAAAATAATAATTCTAAAACTTTTAAAACTTTTTATGTTAAATTTCCAGAATAAAACCAAGAGCGAGTTCAACAACAAAATATAATTTCGGTTTGTCAGGGAGAAAAAGTGGGAAAAAAGGCTATGGTGCGTTTTGTTGTCGATCAAAATCACAAGGGCGGGCCCAAAAGATTGATGGACTGAAAAAATGCTCCAAAACCCTTTCAAACATCGAGTCATCTTAAACCCCCTCATTTCCCGCTTTTTTAAATGGTAAACTGCCCTTTTCTGACAGTTTTACATCACCTTTTAAAATATTACAGAACTTTTTTTAAAGGTTACTTTGTTTTTGTTTGGCATCTTTTGTTTGGCGATAAAAACTCCAGAGGGATGACAGGGGGTCGGACAGGGCAGGTGGCTGTTTTTACCCCCAATTATTTTCCTGGTCGTTTTTATTTACATGCACGAGTAGTTTGTTACTGGGTTTATTTCCTGATCACTTCTCAAAACCGATCTACCCTGTTTGACCAAATATAAAATTTTAATAGGTTATTCTTGCCCAAAGATGTTTTTGGGCCCAATGTTGAAGAACAGCTAAAACTCCCCAAGCGGTAGTAAAAAGTACGAATTTTGTGCTTATGTTTTTTTTTAAAAAACAGGCACCCCTTGTCATTGGCGGTGATGGTTTGTGTGCATGGTGTGTGTGTGGGTGTTGTTTTGGGGGTTGTGTGTGTGTGTGTGTGGTGTGTTGTGTGTGTTGTCTTCTTAAATTAATGGTTAATCTTTTATCATCATGACATATTTAATGAAGACAACCTAAAAATTTTCACCCAAAATTTTTCGGTACTCCAAACTGTGGATTAGTGTCTGTTTTGATATGTTCTTAGCTATTATACCCTTTTTTTTGGGGCCTTGTTTGGTCAACACACCCTGATTGGCCCTTGGTGGGCTGGGTATAAGCAACATTATTTTATCTTATTTTCTGGTAACATTTTTGGCCTTGTTCTGGTCGCTTTTTTTATACCCCCTTTTTTTTAGCCTTGTTCTGGTCAACATTTTTTAAGGCCTTGTTCTGGTCAACTTTTATAACCTTGTTGGGGTAAAATTTTTATAGGCTTGTTTGGTCATATTTATGGGCCTTTTTTTGGTCAAATTACAGACCTGTTGGTCAATATTTTTTTGGCCTTTTTGGTCAGCTATTTTTTACGCCTTTTTTTATACCCTTTTCTGGTCGCATTTTAAGCCCTTGTTTGGTCAACTATTAAGCCCTTTTTGGGTCACATATTTAGCCCCTTTTTTGGGGCAAAATTATAGACCTTGTTCTGGCCATTTTTATGGGCCTTGTTTGGTCAGCAATTATACACCTTTGTTTGGTCGATTTATAGACCTGGTCAGTTATTATAACCTTGTTTGGTCAGATTTTTATAGGCCTTGTTTGGTCAGCATTTTTAAAAAACTTTTTGGTCAACATTTTATAGCCTTGTTCTGGTCACCATATTATAACCTTGTTCTGGTCGCATATTAAGCCTTTTCTGGTCAGCTATTTGGGCCTTTTCTGGACCTATTATAGCCCTTTGTTCGGGTCCATACTATACACTTGTTTTGGTCAACTTTTTATTTTTTTGGGTCATATTTTATGGGCCTTGTTCGGTCAATTTTTATAGGCCTTTTTGGTCAGCTTTTCAGACCTGTTCTGGTCAATATTTATAGGCCTTGTTTGGTCAATTTTTAAGGCCTTGTTCTGGTAGCATATTATACACCTTTTTTTATGGGCCTTTTTGGTAACATTTATGGGCCTTTTTTGGTCAACTTTTAAGACCTTGTTCTGGTAAAAAAAAACATTTTATAGCCTTTTTTGGGTAAATTTTTTATGGCGGGGTTGGTCAGCAATTACAGACCTTGCGGGGCAATATTTTATGGTTTTTGGCAGCATATTATACACCTTGTTTTTGGGGCCTTGTTCTGGCCCGCAATTATAGCCTTTTTGGCAACATTTTTTTAGACCTTTTTTCGGTAAAACATTTATAGCCCGTTGGGGTCATCATATTATAGACTTGTTCGGGTCAGCATATTATGGCTTTTTTGGCAGATTTTACCCCTTTTTGGTCGATATTATAGACCGGGTCAGCTTTTTATAGACCTTGTTCGGGTCGCATTTTAAAGGGGCCCTTTTCGGTCAGCAATTATAGCCTTGTTCGGGTCCTTTTATGGGGCCTTTTTCTGGTCCCCATTTTAGACCTTGTTCTGGTCAGATATTATGGGCCTTTTTCGGGTCACTTTTTATAACCTTTTTTGGGTCAGCATATTATACCCTTTTTGGTAAAATTTTTTATGGTCTTGTTCTGGTCAAATTTTATAGGCCTTTTCTGGTCAATATTTTATAGGCCTTTTTTTGGGTCAATTTTTAGGCCTTGTTCGGGTCAATATTTTATGGCCTTGTTCTGGCCCAATTTTTTATGGGCCTTTTTTGGTCAGCATATTTACGGGCCTTTTTTTGGTAATATTTATGGCCCTTTTTTTCTGGTCAATATTTATGGCCCTTGTTCGGGTAATTTTTTAAAGGGCCCTTGTTTGGTAAAACATTTTATGGCCTTTTTTGGTAATTTTTATGGGCCTTTTTTCTGGTACTTACAGACCTTTGTTTGGTCAGAATTACAGACCTTGTTTGGTAAAATATTAAACCTTTTATGGTCAACTTTTTTATAGCCTTGTTTTGGTAAACTTTTATAACCTGGTCAGCATTTATGACCTTTTTGGTGGGATTTTATAGCCCCTTGTTTGGCAACATTTTATGACCTGGTCAGAAATTTTATAGCCCTTGTTCGGGCAGAAATTAAACCCTTTTTCGGGTCCATTTTTATAGACCTTTTTTTGGGTAACAATATAGCCCTTTTTGGTCAACATTTTATAACCTTTTTGGCAAATATTATAGCCCTTTTTGGGGTCAATTTTTTAAAGGGTTGTTTGGTCAATATTTTAAGGCCTTGTTCTGGTCAATTTTTTTATACCCCTTTTTTTTGGGCCCTTGTTTGGTCACCTTTATAACCTTTTTTTTTTGCCCTTTTTTGGTCGTATTATAGCCCTTGTTTGGTCACATATTATAGACTTGTTTTATAGACTTTGTTCTGGTCAGCAATTTATAGACCTTGTTTGGTCAGCTTTATAGCTTGTTCTGGCGTTTTAACCTTGTTTTATAGCCCTTTGTTCGGTCGCATTTATAGACTTTGTTCTGGTCAAATATTAAGACCTTGTTTGGTCGAATTAAGACCGGTCAAATATATAGCCCTTCTTTTGGTAGAATTTGGCCCTTTTTTGGCCCAATTTATGCCCCTTGTTCTGGTCAACAATTATAGGCTTGTTTGGAAAACATATTACCCCTTGTTTGGTCAAATATTTAGACCTTGTTTGGTCGCATTAGGTTTGTTTTTGGTAAAATTAGAGCTTGGTTCTGGTCAAATTTTATGACCTTGTTTGGTCAGCATTTAAAACCCTTGTTTTCTAGACCTTGTTCTGGTCAACTTTTACGACTTGTTCTGGTCACATTTATGCCCCTTTTTTGGAAGATATTATAGCCCTTTGTTTTTCACATTTATAGACCTTGTTTTGGTCAATATTTAGACCTTGTTTGGTAGCATATTAAGACCTTGTTCGGTAACCCTTTAAACTTGTTTGGTCGCATATAATGATTGTTCGGGGTAAACATTTTCAGACCTTGTTTGGTCACTATTATAGACCTTGTTCTGGTAAATATTTGGGCCCTTGTTTGGTAACTATTACAGCTATTTGACCTTGTTCTGGCAACTATTATAGGTTCAACCCAAAAAAACGGGTCTCTATGAGGAAAGGAAAGGGGCCGAATTTGGGTTTCGTTTTGCCCCCGGGCCCATTCCAAAAGTCCAGAAGAACATCAAGTTGGGAAAGGGGTATGATGTGGGGAAAGAACCAAAGAGAAAAAGAAACCCAAAGCAGATGGCGGAAAAAGAAGGCGGGGGGGGGGGACAATTACCAGTTGGGTTGGAAAATAAAAAGGGTTGGGTGTTGAGTTTGCTAAACCCAAAGTCTTGGGCCCTTGATATATAGAACGCCCACCAGGGAGGCAATGACCAAAATAAACAATTCAAAGGAAAGGGTTTGGGGTTTCCCACCTTTTGATGAAGGGCCTGTACTGGCCCAAGAAAAAGCTGAAACACACTAAAACCCACCCTGGAGGAAAAAAAGCAGGAAGATAGATTTTAAGCATGCTGGAGGATCCAGGAGACAAGTGGTAAAAGCAATCAACCCCCGTGAAGAAGGCGAAAAGGGAAAGTTCAAGGGCGTGGTTTTGCAAAAAAAAGTTAAGATCAGAAATAACGGCACAACGCCAACAGAAAGGATGGGGTGAAAAAACTGAAGGGTGGTAAAGGCCAAGGAAAAAAACAACGAACATATGATTGGAATGGAAAAGAAAAAGACCAAAAAAGACCCCAAAAAGCAGCCCAAGAGCGAAGGGCAAAACAATGTGGGAGAAGCACTCCAAAAAAGTTCACTTGGAAGCATTGCCATCCCCCTTCAGGATAGTTATTCCAATTGATATCCCCTTTGCCCTCAAACAAACCTGGTAAAAGGGGGGGAAAAAGACGATCTCCCCCCCTCTGTTGAAAAAAAAAACAGTGGGCATGTTTTGTTGAAAAGTAGTGGTAAAGGAAGGGGTAATGGGGGAAACCCAAGTGCTCAAAGAGTTTTAAAAGATCTGGGCTAGTACCCCCCCACAAAAAGGGAGAATCGGCTCCAAAGCACCCGAAATTTTTCCGAGGGGCAGCAAATCATGGCCAAGAAAAAGTCCCACTCGAAACTGCAGGAGAGTGCTGGAGGGGGCAGTGATGGGAGTCCCTGCAGACCCCCCAGAATGGAAGGCCCCCAGAGATCACAGCAAGAGGGAAAAACCCCGAAAGTGCCTCTAAGTCAACCGCGCTGTCTACGAGTCAGGTCCCAATGAGAACAAATGGGGCAGCTAAAATTACAAATGAAAGTATTGTTTGGGCAAAACCCCTAGGAAAAAGGGCTATCGGTAAAGCCCTCACTGCAGAAATTGGGCTGGGGGTTGTGGGGCCCGTGCAAAACCCTATAAAACGTCTCGTTGCGGGGAAAGGAAAAACCCCGAGCCCTGAAGCAATGCAGAACGGGCAGAGAGGTGTTCCGCGGGATGGGGCAAGGAGGAAAAAAAGGACTCTAAGGCTTAATTCCCCTACAATATGGTGCCCCGTGGCCAGGGGGTTAAAAGGGAGTCTTTAAAGTAGAAATGAGCATGCCAGAGGGTCATGGGTTCAAAACCCGCCAGGTCGTCCAAAGGGGGGGAAAAAAAAAGGGGCGAGAGGGAACCCGGGTATGAACCGGGTGTGGCCCCCCCCTAGAGTGTCGGAGATAAGGGGCCCCGAAAACTTGTTAAGGGGGGTTCCCCCTTCTGGCCCTCTTTGCCACGCTTCACGAGTTTCTTTTACTGATGAGGGGTAACCAGCTTGGGAAAAACCCGGAGGACCCGGGAAAGACGGAGGAACTGGAAAGACCAAAACCCAAGGGTTTGTGGGTGGTCCCTTTTTCCCTTTAAAAAAGTGGCTACTAGAAAAAAAGGAAAAGATGCCCCCCGGATTCCCCAAAAGGGGGGAGAGTGATGAACCACGGTGTCACCCAATCACGACTGCAAATCCAAACGGATAGAACATGGCCCAAAGGAATACCATGGTTGGGGAAAGTGTTTCGCTACATGGCATGAAGACCCACGGGACAAGATGGATGTGTGAAGACCATCTGAATGAGCACGCATGTCAGCAGATAAGAGTCGGAAGACAAGGCAGGTTTAAAAAAGTCCAAGGACACCCGTGTTGTTCGGTGAGGAAATTTTTAAAGGCCCCCCGATGCCCGGGCCCGAAAATAACCGCCCGAGCAAAAAAATGAAGTTGGGGAAAAGGATGAAAAATTCCCAAAAACTCGAGCACTGAAAAGGGAAAAGCCCTGAAACAACTAGCCAAATGGGAATTTTGATGCCCCAGAGAACGCCCATGGAAAAACTACCGGCACCTAAGAAAACCCGACCCAAGAAAAGATGGGGAAATCAAGTCCAAAAAAAAAAAACTCAAAAAGCAAGAAGACGACGCCCGGAAAAAACAAGGTTTGGAAAAAAGTGGGAGCCCCGAAGGGAAAACCCAGCGCCCCCCAAAGCGGAATCGCGGGAAAAGGGGAAGAGCAAAAGAAGAAGACACAAAAGCGTTCTTCAGAGACCCTTCCCGTTTTTCCAGAACACTGTTTTAGCGCCAAAATCGGGACCCCCAAGGGGGAAAAGGAGTTTTGAGCGTTTTGGAAAACATACTCTATCACAGGCGACCCCCGAATTCAAAGGGCTGGGGTGGCCCCAAACCCAACCCCGAGGGAAAAGTTCAATGGCAAGCCCCCAAATTGGCGGAACAAGAAGGTGGGGACAAGCCAGAGCCAAAACATCCCAGGGCCAAACGGAAAACCCTTTCCAGTTTTTCAAAAATGTCCCAAAGGTTGGGGTGGCTTCCCGGCTGTGCGATCGGGTTGGAGAAACGAAGATCACGGCCCGGGATACGGGTGGTGGCACCCAAAGAGCAAAATCAAGTGACATCAGCAGTTTTAGGCATATCACAGAAGTCGAAGGGGAAAAATTTTTCCTTTTCATGGCAGAAAAGGGTGACCAAAGTACCCGATGGAAAAAAAAGTACTTGGTGGTCGTCCCGAAAGGTGCATCCCCGGGTGGCTGGCTGTGTAGAACAGCCCCAAAGCTGGGCGCTCCCAAAAAAAAAAAACAGAAAAGAGGCCGGAGTAGTTGGTGATCTGGCAAAAAGTATGGATTGTACCCCCTGGGTATACGTTGGCTTGAGTTACCATGTGCCCAAAAACATCCCGACATGCCAAGAAGTACTTCAATGGCTTCTCAATGCGGGTTTTACCAAGGAGTAACAATGAATGGATCAAATTGAAGGGGGGATTTTCAATGGGCGTGCAAAATTTCCCCCATACTGTTTTGTTGGAAAGGAAATATTTGAAAGCAGCCAAAAAAACTGAGACAAAAGACTTGGCGATGGATACAAGATGCCTCCCCTCAAGGTTCATGGGTGAAATAATGATTTATCCAGAAGAGAAATAGGCTGGAGGGGTGGGCAAATAGTTGCCTCATCCAGAAGAAGTTCAACCAAAAAAATCACGGAGTCTCTCACGAGGGAAAGGAAAAATGGGGGAATCTGGGTCTTCAGTGTTTCCCAACCCGGCCCTTCCCCCCCCTCACGAAGAACCCCTAAGAGCTTGGAAGGGTATGAGAACCTGAAAGACAACAAAAGCAAAAAAAACCAAGAGATGGCGGAAAGGGCTTGGGGCAATTGACCAGGGGGGGCTCCCTGGGAAAAACAAGGGGGTGTCTGCGTTTTTGGAACCCAAAAACTCCCTTTGGGCCCCTTTATATTCGACATCTGCACCCCAGTGGAGGCAATGGAACCAAAATCAACAATTCACAAGGAAATGGGTTTGGTTTTCCCCCCTGCTGCTGACATCGCGCTGTTGTCGCCAAGCAAGCTGAAAATCCCCTGAAAACCATCTGAGGATACAAAGAGGGGAAAATCGTTTAAAACATGCTGGGGATCAGGAGACAGGTGGTAGAAGCAATCAAGCCCCCCGAAACAGGCGAAAAAAAGGGAAAATTCAGAGGCGATGGATTGCAAAAAAAAAGCTCAAGATCAAGGGAAATAACAGGACACAACAGACCACAACAAAGGGCTGGGGGTGACCAAAACTGAATGGTGGTCAAAAAAAGGCCAAGGAAAAACCAAAGAGACTGAGATTAGGATGAAAAGAAGAAACCAAAAAAGACTCCCAAAAAGCAGCCCCAGAGCCCGCAAGGGCAATGGAAACGTGGGGGAATTGCATCCAAAGAAGTTCTTGGAAATGACATTTGACATGGCCCCCCTCGGTCACTTATTCTAGATCTGCATATGACCTTCTCCCTCAAAGCAAACCCGGGAAGTGGGGGGAAAACAGACGTCTTGCATGCCCCCCCTGCCTAAAAAAAAAACGTGGAGCTGTTCTAAGTTGTAAAGTAGCCCTCTCAAAGGAAGGTAAAGGGGCCCAACCAAAATGCCAAAGGGTTGTACAAGTAGTCTGGGCTAGTACCAACACCCCCAAAAAAGGGGAATCAGGACTCCAAAAGCACCCCAAATTCTTCCCGGGAGGGGGGGGCAGCAAAACATGGCCAAAACAACAGTGCACTCAAAAAATCAGGCAGAGTTGTGGGGTGGGGCAATGACTGGGGGTGCACTGAGACCTCCAGAAAGGAAGAGTCACCCAGAGATCACGCAAGAGTGGAATGAGACCAGACAAATAGTCCATCTAAGTCAACCCCAAACGCTGTCTGATGAGCTCACGGTGCCTATGAGAAAAGACGGAGGCGCTCAAAACACAAGATGAAAAGTATTGATCTGGCAAACAGTGAGGAAAAGGCTTATCAAAATCCCACTGAGAAATTGGAGTAGGGGTTTTTAGGAAGTCTGCATACGCCTCAGAAAAAGCTCTCAGTTTCAGGGAAGAAAAAACCCGACCCCCGAAAACAATGGGGAAGCGGCAGAGAGGGGTTCAAACGGTTGGGAAGGAGGAACAAAAGTGAACTTTAAAGGGTTAAGTTCCCCACAAATTCAGGTGTCCCGTGGCCCGTGGTTAAAGCGCGAGTATTAAATGAAATGGCATGTCCAGAGGGTCTGGGGTTCGAATCCAGCCCCTGGGTCGTCCCAAGAGGGGAAAAAAAAGGGGGACAGAGGGCATCCGGGGTCATGAACCGGGTGGGCCCCTTTTTAAACCCCCCCGATGTCAGGAGATAAAGGCCGAAACCTTGTGAAGGGGGTTTCTTTTGAGGATCCTGCTGCCCCGTCTCACGAGTTTCTTTCTATAACCCGGTCAACATTTAAGACCTTGTTTGGTCCCAAAATTAAACCTGGTAACATTTACAGCCTTTTTTGGCACATATTATAGACTTGTTTGGTCAGATATTTTTTTGCCCGGTCAAATATTACGCTTGTTTGGTCACCATATTATGACCCTTTTTTGGTCAACATATTTTAGAGGTAACATATTCAACCTTTTTTGGGCGCATATTATAGACCCTTGTTCGGTCACCAATTTTAGACCCGGTCAACATATTTTAGCCTGGTAACAATTTTAGGCCCGTTCTGGTCCCATATTATGGGCCCGTTTGGTAAATATTTTAAAAACCTGGTCAACATTTTAAAACCCTTTTTTGGTACCAATTATAGGCCTTTTTCTGGTCCCATATTTTTGACCCGGCACCATATTATAGACCGGGCACCCTATCATAGGCCCTTTTTCTGGTCACCATATTTAGACCGGTACCTATTATAGGCCTGTTTTTGGGAAATATTATAGACCCGGTCAAAAAAATTTTCAGACCTGGGCAACATATGACCCTTTTTTGGTCACCTATTATAGACTGGGCACCATATTTAGGCCCTTTTTTGGGCACCATTTATAGACCCGGTCACCCTTTTTGGCCTTGTTTGGTCACCCTATTTTGACCCGGCCCTTTATAGGGCCTGTTCGGTACCATATTTAGACTGGCCCCCAATTATAGGCCTTTTTTGGTCACCAAATATAGACCCGGTCACCTATTTTGGCCCTTTTTGGTCACCTATTTAGACTGGGCAACATATTTTGACCTTTTTTGGTCCCCCTTTATAGACCGGTCAACAATTATAGGGCCCTTTTTTGGTAAAAAATTATGACCTTTTTTGGCACCATATTTTAGATGGTAAATATTATAAAACCTTTTTCGGCACCATATTATGCCTGGGCAAAAAATTATAGCCTTGTTTGGTTTAAACATATTATGGCTTGTTTTGGTCACCATATTATAGACCCGGTAACAATTTTTGCCAGTTCTGGTCCCATATTATAGCCTTGTTCTGGTACCCTATTTAACCTGGGCAAAAAATTTTGCCTTGTTTGGCCCTATTATAGGCCTTGTTTGGTCACAATATTTAGACCTGGTCCCAATTATAGACCGGGCACCATATTATAGGCCCTTTTTTGGTCACCATATTATGACCCGGTCCCCAATTAAGGCTTGTCTGGTCAACTATTTTTGACTTGGTCAACATTTATGACGGTCACATTTATAGACTTGTTTTGGAAACCAATTTTATAGACCCGGTCCCCTATTATGGCCCTTTTTCTGGTCACCCTATCGGCCTAGCATTGGAAAAGTGATTTTGGCTTACCGGGCCCAGGTCCTGGGGCCCCCTAGGCTGATTAGGGTGACCTTTGAAAATCTGAAAAAAATGAAATGAGGCAGGGGGCCGGGGGGCCCCCAGGGCCCCGGCGGGGTGCAGGGGGATCCCCGCTGGGGTGTCCGGGGGGGGAAAAACCCCCCCGGCCCAAAAACGTTTTTTTAAATTTTGGGGGATTTTTGGCCCTTCGGCTCAAATTGGAAAATCAAAGTGTTGTGTGGTGTGAAAATCAGATTTTCTTTTGAAAGACTTGTGTGTGTGGTGTGGTGTGTGGTGTGTGAAAAGAGATATTTTTTGAAGATGTGTGTGTGTGTGTGTGTGTTGGTGTGTGTGTGAAAAAGGAAAATTCTTTTGAATGCGTGTGTGTGGGGTTTAAAAAGAGATATTCTTTTGAATGGTTGTGTGTGGGTGTGTGTGTGTTTGTGAAAATGATTTTTTTGAATGACTTTTTGTGTGTGTGTGTGGTGTTGTGTGTGTGTGTGTTGGGTGTGAAAACGAGAGGGGAAGAGAGATTTCTGATGACATCCCCGTCCTTTCTTTGAGAAAAGGGGGAGAGAGGGAAGGAGGGAGGGGGGGAGAAGGAAGAGGGAAGGGGGGGAGGGAAGAAGGGAAGGGGGGGGAGGGGGGGAGGAGAGAGAGAGAGAGCTTACAGACAGCAACACACAACACCACCCCCCCCCTCTTTTTAATATACCCAAGGGGGGGTAGCTTGCGGCGCTTTGAACAGCCCGACAACTGAACAGCTAAAAGAGGGAGAACAGTGAGAGGTAGGTAGAACTGATGGGGGGGTGGGGGGGGGGGGGGGGGGGGGGGGGGGGGGAGGTGATAAAAGGGGAGGGGTAAAACATAAAAGGGAGAGGGGGGGGGGGGGGGGGGGGGGGGGGGGGGGGGGGGGGGGGGGGGGGGGGGGGGGGGGGGGGGGGGGGGGGGGGGGGGGGGGGAGGGGGGGGAGGGGAGGGAGCCATTCCCATCTCACTTGATTCTTCACCCCTTTCTCGCAGTGGTTTTTCAGCGCAACGAAACCTTTGTTTGAGTACGCGATCTCCTTATCGCACAACGTGCAATGGGCCTTGCAGCACAAGTCAGTTTCGTGAAAAAATTCACCATATTGGCACTTGCTCTTTTCATTTCCGTCGTCGTCGAAAATGACAAAATCGGCATTCAAGCCAGTCCCATCTCCATTGGTAGCGCATCCTTGGTCAGAAACGGCTTTCGCGTTGAACAACATCGACTCTTCGCGCATGATACTCGCTGCTGTAAGTTAACAAGGAAAGTGTACAAAGATGGCGGCGAACCGACGATTTGGAATAGGCGACAGCGTACCGAATAAGAAGCGCGCCGGATGCGAATTTTTTTTTCGCGATAAAAACGATTTCGGCGTACGCTCAATCGAAATCGGCGTTATGGGGGTCTATGAATCGGCGTATATACGCCGAAAAGGCTTACAATGCTAGACCTGCATGATATTATAGACCTGGTCACCATATTATAGGCTTATTTGGTCACCATATTATAGACTGGCTCAACATATTATAGACCTTGTTTGGTCACCATATTATAGCCTGGTCACCTTATTATAGGCCTTGTTCTGGTCACCATATTATAGACCTGGTCAACATATTATAGGCCTTGTTTGGTCACCATATTATAGACCTGGTCAACGTATTATAGGCCTTGTTCTGGTCAACATATTATAGACTTGTTCTGGTCAACTTTATAGGCCTTGTTCTGGTCACCATATTATAGACCTGGTCAACATATTATAGGCCTTGTTCTGGTCAGCATATTATAGACCTGGTCAACATATTATAGGCCTTGTTGTGGTCAACATATTATAGGCCTTGTTCTGGTCACCATATTATAGACCTGGTCACATATTTATAGACCTTGTTCTGGGCACCATATTATAGGCCTGTTCTGGTCAGCATATTATAGACCTTGTTCTGGTCACATATTATAGGCCTTGTTCTGGTCAGCATATTATAGACCTTGTTTGGTCAATATATTATAGACCTTGTTCTGGTCAACATATTATGACCTTGTTCTGGTCACCTATTATAGGACCTGGTCACCTATTATAGGCCTTGTTCTGGTCAACATATTATAGGCTTGTTCTGGTTCTAGCATATTATAGACCTGGTCAAACATATCATAGGCCTTGTTCTGGTCAACATATTATAGACCTGGTCAACATATTATAGACCTTGTTCTGGTCACCATATTATAGGCCTTGTTCTGGTCACCATATTATAGACTGGTCAACATATTATAGACTTGTTCTGGTCAACATATTATAGGCCTTGTTCTGGTCAGCATATTATAGACCTGGTCAACTATTATAAACCTTGTTTGGGCACCATATTATAGGCCTTGTTCTGGTCACCATATTATAGGCCAATCAAATGAGACATCCAAGTGTGCCAGAAAGACTTGACAGGTTTTCTGTTTCTTTCTTTTTAGTTAATCCTCTGAGATTACTTTGATGCATATCAATGATCCCCACAGCAGCAATATTTAATTTGTATATGTAATGCTTATATGGCACACAAGAAGTTAGGGTAAATGATGGGGCTGGGGGTGGGGTGGAGGTGTACAGTTGTGCTGACATGTTCAAACATCTTCTTATATGATAGATCTTGTTATCCTGATCATTTTGAGTAAGTTACATGCTCTATGTCCTTTGAAAGCGAGATCTGTTTATAGCTTGTCTTGGTTGCTGATACATGACAAAATGAAGTCGAAACAAGATTTTGGCATTTTCAAAAGTGTGGTATTCAGACTCTATACCAGCTGAGGTCTGAAAAACATTCAGTGTATATTACAAGTAGCTGACATTAATCACACATGGTTTCAACACTGTCATATGCCAAATGGCTGAATTACAGGCTCCAAACATGGCCCTTGAGGCGAATTCCAACTGTTGAAAAAAAATATCTAAAAATTCATAACTTCGTCTACTTAAGCTACAGATATAAATTTCATATGATTTTCTTTGTTTTGAGTTGTTCTGTCACCTTGACTTATTAAAGAAAGCAATCAAAACCACTTTAAAATCACTTTGGAATATGTACATTTTTCCACCACTCATTTCTGCTCCCATGTAAAGCCGCTCCCACCAAATGGGGTGCCTTCATATTGTGACGAGAGTTGGGAGTGGATAAGTGGGTCCTTTAGGGGAAGGACTTGGAATAATTTCTCTATGAGAATTATGTTAAAATTTCACTCTCACCCTCTCTCTAACTAGTGGTGGAAGGAGGAACTTTCCGGTACTAGTCATCAAAGAAGTTTATATTTGTTCCCAGGATGTTGAAATTACTCAATAGTGGCTTAGAGATAGTTTCCTTAGGCTTGTATCATTAAAAGTACTTGTAGCTTGAGAGCGCAGAATTAGAGAGAAGTTCAAATATTCAGAATGATTGACGACAAAGGACTTGACACAAGTTAAGTGCACTTCCACACTGGAAGCAGTTACGTTTGTTTACAATGGACATGTCAATGCCACTTTAACTGCTGTTCTTTTACACATCAACTTCACTTGCTTACACCCAGTGCAAAGTTCGTAACAATAAACATGTTCTCACATGTTCCATCATTAAGTCTTTCATTCTTACTTTCCTATGAACCATTACTTCCTCTTGTTCCTGACTCTTATAATACGAATATTCCCTTCATTCCTGGATTTAGAGGGAGAAAAAAAAGAAAAAGAAGTGTTATGTGAGAACTGCCACGTATGCAGTAGCAAACCAGACAGAATAGAGCACGGACCACTTTCCCATGCTGTAGGGGCTGTTGGCATCCATTCCATTCATAAACACTGCTGTGCAAGCGACCGGTAATGATTTGTTACCGATGACGCGACTCGCGCAAAGTCCAAGCGCTTACCGCGAGAACGATTTTCCGGGCTGGAGGAAGGAAAGGAGGGATTTTGTGCTGCCCGGTTTCGGGCTGCAGGAAGGAAGGGTACGATTTCTGCAACCAGAAAAACAGGGTTGTAGGGATGAAAGAGTTAAGTGAGGGAAAGCTCTGGATGAGTTGGATTGAATTGAGTTCACTTGGAATAACCACCTTAACTTATATTGGAGAAGACAGTTGATCTCTTTGTTGTGGCTGTTGATGATCTGCTGTGTAGATCTGTTGCTGTACTGCTGGGCTGGGCTGTGTCTTCACAACTGTCTTGCCCAGGGATCTGTAGTGTAACCACAGTTTATGGTGTAGCCACCGTCCCAGGTCTGCGATAAAGAGAGTCTGGCTTGTCCAGTTCACACATTTGCCTCAGTCTTTCAGAAGAATTGTGAGAACTCAGCCAACAAAGGATTTGATGAGTATAATGGTTTTGCTATAATTATCAATCTCCACTTTTGTTTAGAGGTTGATTGGAGTTGACAAAAGGGTAGGAGACAGTAATACAATGCCAAACACATTTCAGTCAAATAACTCCTCAATGTTTCTTATGAGTTAAATTACATTAACTTGGATACACTTAGCCAAGTACACGTGTGGTGTAGACTTAAGTCATACACTCATACACAACAAAGCATTCCAACAATCACCAGTATTTATAAATCAACTTAGCAGTTTTCACCTAGTACGGGCATTACTGTTTTCTGATCAAAGCTGATCATTCAGTTATCATCTTAACAGATAGAATTGCAACTGGCAAAAGTCCAATTGTACACACAGAATGGTGGTCAAATTGTTAACAAAGAATCATAACCACATGGTAACAAATCTTAAATAAATGTTAGCGATACCGCCAGAGAACGTGGACAACGAGTCACAAGACAAAACACAAACGCGTTTTCGACTTTAGGTCTTCGTCGGGTGATAAAATAAACGAAATAAAACAACGAAAATTCACTTAGCTTTGATCCAGTGATGTAGATTTCATCGGTCTCGGTCATTGACCGATAAAAATGTAAAATGACCGATCGGCTCGACTCCATCCGGTCAAATGTCCGATCTAATACAAGCGAAGCGGTCGCATGTCCTATCGTTTTCGCGAGGTCGCGGACAAGTCTACAGCCGTTTTTATTGTGCGGAGGGTGCGAGATGAGTAGCGTTGAAAGGCAGAGCCAAGCGCATCGCGTGTTCGGGAAAATTTGCACAGCTCTGAGGCTGACGCACCAACTGAAGCGCGATGCGATAGGCGAGAGGAGCACAGACTTAGAATTCAGCAAGAGCGAGTAACTCTTGTTGAATTTTCGGCCTGCGCGCGGTTTGCTTTCCTTCACATCGACAGTGGTAAAAACGTGTGCGGAACAGGCTGTCAGTGAATGCACTGATCCTGAGATCTGAAGACAAAGCTCGAAGGCCAGAAGGAAAGGGAAGAGTCATATCTGCACACCATTGTCAGCAAGTGGGCAAGCAAGAAAAAGAGACAGTTGTTTCGCAACAATGATGCTGAATGAGTAGGGGCCTAATTTCTGTTGTCGTTTGCAGCTGCAACAATGAACATTTAAATAACATTTAGTCAGGAACTTTCCATTTATTTTTTACAACTTTCAAAGCTTTGCCCTGATTCTAGTCATCAACATAATTGTGTTGATTTTATTTGTTTTGTATTTTTTAATACTTTTCTCAGTTCTAGTCGGGGACCTTGAGTTAATAAAATAACATTTTCACAATGAATCCTTGTTCGGTCTGGTGTCTATTATTTTGGTTACTCCAGGACACTGTGTCCTATTGAATTTAATCTCTAGGACACAGTGTCCTATAGGGTGATTAAAAAATCTACATCACTGTTGATCGCTTCAGATCGCTTAGGGTTCAGTGCAAGGAAGAAGGATTGTAATTCAACGTCCCTATTTTAACCGTATATTGTGTATTCTAGATCATTCCTTGAGAAGGCTGTCACTCAAGACGATGAAAGGGAAGGGAATTGTCTTTCATCTCCCTCCCTGATCATGGATTGGATCAATCGCAGCGATTGAAAATGACGTTTGTGTTGTCCGAAATCAACATATGATAATTCATGAAGATGTGACGAATGTTATTTGACACGCAGGGGAGGGAAAACACAATTGAATCATCCCCAGCTGTTGCGTGACCATCTGCATGAGGGCGGGTGAATATTAAAGGAGGGGGGGGAGGGGGAGGAGAGGAAGAGGGAGTAAGGAGAAGGAAGGAGGTTTGCTGGGTCTTTGTGTTAAGTGAGGTGGGATGGGGAGTGATGGGAACAGTGTTACGAGCAATGTAAATTTTTCACTGTCATGCCGCTACATTTGGGAGTGACCAGGAGGGGGGGGGGGCAGGGCTGATAAAGGAAGGAAGGTTGGAGAGATGGCAACGTAGTCGTGATGTGATGTAAACTTTCTGTCTTGTCTCGCTACATCAGGGAGAGAAGGAAGGAGAGAAAGGGGGGCATGGGGGGTGGGGGTTGGCATAAATTGAATCTATACTACAGTGTGTGAGACACACGGGAGAAAGAAGGGAGAATGGCGCCTGTGTTTGTACAATTTGTAACAGAGGGTGGCTGCTTGGGACCGATGTGTGGAGTTGTAAAGTGACTCATCACACATATTAGGTTGTCATCAGGTAACCCATAGTACTTAGCTCTTTTCAATATATGTATTCATTTGAAAAAGCTATACAAAATGTACATGGACTGAACAAAGACCCAACATTACCATCTGTCTGGAGCAGTTTGTGGATATATGCTGTGTCCTGTGGATGTTTCCAAGATCGTCTTTCACAACACCCACAGTGTGTGTGTGTGTGTGTGTGTGTGTGTGTGTGTGTGTGTGTGTCTGTGTGTGTGTGTGTGAGTGTGTGTGTGTTGTGTGTGTGTGTGTGTGAGTGTGAGTGTGTGTGTGTGTGTGTGTGTGTGTCTGTGTGTGTGAGTGTGTGTCTGTGTGTGTGTGTGTATGTGTGTGTGTGTGTGTGTGTGTGTGGGGTTAGTGTGTGAGCGTGTGTGTGTGTGTGTGTGTGTGTGTGTGTGTGTGTGTGTGTTGTGTGTTGTGTGGGTGCGCGCGCGCGCGCGCATGCGTGTGCGTGCATGCAATGGCCTACTGGAAGACCTGAGGCATCAGTGTGTAGTAGTGTTCCTGCTGACTGGCATTGAACTGCTGGAGCACGCTGGCGTACTCACTCTTGCATTCCTCACAGGCCTGAGCTTTCTGGTTCATTATGATCCGATGCTGTCAACAACACAACAACAAAAAATCGCAAACAATAAGAGAGGTGTAGGTGTAGGTGTGTGTGTGTGTGTGTGTGTGTGTGCGTGCGTGGTGCGTTGCGTGCGTGCGTGCGTGCGTGCGTGTGTTTGTATGTGTGTGTGCGTGCGTACATGCGTATACGTGTGTATGTGTGAGTATGCGTGTGGGTGTGTTGATGGGCAACATCAGTGCTCACTTATATTCATATTACAAGCTTGAAATAGGAGATAATGAAGTCAAAAGAAAAGAGAAATTCTCGTCAAAACTTAATCTTCCTCTGAACTCTTTAAACAGATAACTGCACTTTAATCTAGCAGAAATATTATCTATTAAACATTTTACAATGACAACCACTTCTTTGACAGCTGATACCATTAAATGACACAACTTAACCCGTTCCCTGCTGCTACGAAGGCCACTCGTAGTGAAACCAAAAGTCAGTACGCCCGTATCGAGTGTGTCCCGTAGTAACTGCATCACGGAAAGAGGAAAAATCTAAAGGGAGACGACGTGTAAAAATGTTTCCACCTCTTCTACTGATGGCAAAGAAAGGGTTCTTTCCTTCAAGTGACCAGCCACTGACCATAGGATATGCAAATTGTGAGTTGCGAGGGTAACACCTGATTAGCATATTCAAGATGGCAGTCAACTAGCGCTTTGTCGACGCATCACATTTTCAAGCGTTACGCTGCGCTTGATGTTTTAGATGATGTTCTAAATGATCACGATAGTGGTGAAGACCTTTGAGGATCGGATCCTGATATAGCAATGAGAAGACGGATGGGAATCAGCACCATCTACTTTTATCAGAGATAGGTGCTGGTGATTGATGTGGCTTCATTGTTTGTTGCACATGACAGCAGTGAAGAAAGCGCCATTAGCAAGGGTTGACGAAGCAAAAATAGCGGACCTGTGCCATCAACCAGCACTGCACCCCCTCCTGTCTTGAGAGGACGGGATCATATACGTGGTAGGAGCGCATGACGACGGCGAGGTTCCATGAAAGCAGCCGGGGGCATGGCTAGGGCATGACCAGCAACAGCTGATCAGAGAATGGAGAAAATGCAGATGCACAGCTCCCCAACGTGGTGTTGTTTT
>CM031625.1:14275194-14295854 GCA_018398815.1 Conus ventricosus | reverse complement strand
TTAGAGCACTTTCAAGGCACTTACAGAACAGGCTAGTTTCACATGTTCATAAATTTGGTCCAATCCACAGAAAGGGGTGGGGGGATGACAGATCCCCCCCCCCCTCCCTCTTCATTGTCTTGAGTGACACCCAGTCAAAAAGGAAGAGAAAACCAGACTGGACAGTTCAGCACATAAAAAGGGAAAAGCAAGGCCTTCCCATTCACTGACTCCTCAAGACCAGCTGCAGATCAAAACAGTGTAGCAAGAAAGACAACAGGGGTAAACCAGAGAGGCTGAATGCTTATCTTACTCTACTCTAAAATTTCAGTCTAAAAGCATCACTGTCATGCCTGAAATACCTGGGATGCTATCTATCCTGGGCAAGACCGGTAGTGAAGAGACACCACAGCCCAGCAGGTCTACACAGCAGGATCAGTCATCAGCAACAAGAGAAAGATCAACTATCCTCTCTGACATCAGATAAATCTGATATTCCAAGTGGACACCAACTCAACTCATCCAGAACTTCCCCCTCACTCAATGATGAAACAGTGAGAGCTCGAATTCAATCTGAAAGAACTATTGTGAAATACCTTTGAATATCTTATCCTTGTGTAAACAAGTAAAGTTGATGTGTGAAAGTGCACCTAATTTGTGTCAGTTCTTTGTGGTTCAATCAGTATTGATTGTTTGAATTTCTCTCCAATTCGGTCTCCCGAAGCTACAATTACTTTAAGAGAACAAGCCTCAGGAAACTATCCCTGAGCCATTATTGAGTATTTAACAGTCCCAAGAAAAACATAGAAATTTCTTTTGATGACTGGTACCAGAAAGTCGCTCCTTCCATCACTAGTAAGAGAGAGGGTGGAGGTGAAATTTTAACATAACTCTATCCTCTAAAAGGATTAAACACATGACTTTACAAAGTGCACCATTATGTAAACTGTAACACTGAATAACAATGACAACAGCAGATATAAATTACCAGATTGAAATATTAACCACTCTAACAAAATGATCAGCGTTGCCAACATTTTTTATTCAGCATGGCTAATATCTCATGATGGCAAAAGCAAACGTTAGCCATCGGGCTCCACGGCTCTCCTTCCCTACTCCTCACCTCCTCCTTCTGTGTGTGTGTGTGTGTGTGTGTGTGTGTGTGTGTGTGTGTGTGTGTGTGTGGCGCGCGCGCGCGTGCATGTGTGTGTGTGTGTGTGTGTGTGTGTGTGTGTGTGTGGTGTGTGTGTGTGTGAGGGGGGGGGGGAGGGGCGGAGAAGAGGGAGGCAGATAGACGAGAGACAGGGAGACAGGGTTTTACACAACAGGCAGATAGACAGACATAACCAGAGCCAGAGACTAAACAGATACAGCAAAGAAGACTAAAATACACGTAAAATGAGAGAGAGAGAGAGAGAGAGAGAGAGAGACTCGGGAGAACGAGGAGAAGACTAATAAACAGAAACTGTTTAGCTGGAATCATAGGAGCGAAGAAACACGAGGGCAGCGAACTGAATTTGGCGGATGGCAGCAGCCTAACGGCGACTTGCAGCGTGTACTACAGTAGCGACATGGAAGAAAAAATGGCAGGGTGAGGAGGCAGCGGGAGGGAGGAGGTAGCTTACTCAGACAGGGGAGGGGAGGGCGAGTATGGGGGAAAAAGGTTCAAGGAAAAGTGATGATGAGCGCGAGAAACGGCAGACAGATGGACTGGCGCGCAGAAGCAAGCACAGACTTCATACACTGCTCCAGGACAGGGGGGGGGGGGCATTCTGACTGTTCACACAGCAACGCAGGTCTCCAATATGCTCCGACAACATCCACCCCACTCTCCCTGCCTCTCTTAGACACCTCTCCCTCTGCTCACTCCACTCTCCCCTCTATCCCTAGCGTGTACAGTGTGGTTCTGATTAGGCCTAGGCCTTTCAGGAATCGCTGCAGCGAGATAGGCAGCATCCTCGAACAGAAATTAATCGCCATTCTACTCCCTAGACATCCTCTCCTCTTCTTGACGGCAGCTTTGCTACAGCTCGCAGCCTTTATTTTCAGTGCTTCCAGACCAAGACTCTCTCTCCCTCTCTTTGTGCTACCTCGTGTGTGTGTGTGTGTACAAGTCAAGATAAGAACTGGATAGGTTGTTGCTTGCTTGTCAGAGGTAACTACAGGCGAGGACAGCTGGGCTTGTTTGGACAAAACAGCACGGAAAGTGTTTCACTTTGTTTCGTTTGTAAGATTGCTTTTCCTCTCTCTCTCTCTCTCTCTCTCTCTCTCTCTCTCCTTTTTTGTCTTTGTTCTTTCTCGTCACTGATATCAGTGGTTGCTGTGTGGGGTATAGATTAGAATAAATAACGCAGGCTCACGAAAAATGCAGACTTTCTTTTAATCTTCTGAATCTGAATCTGAAGCATTACGTCGCTGTCGCCACATCTTAGGGCATTGTCGCGACGGTTGGGGGTTGCGCAGTCTAGTTGTTGCTGTTGTGATGCGATCAGTCTTTTGAAACTTTCTATAGATGGTGCCTTAACAATATTTTGTTCAAGGTGGTTCCAGTCGACTGTTGTCTGGCATCTGCTGACTTGGAATGTTCTTGTGTTGTTTCTAATACAGTCAGAGATCGCACTGGTGGTACAGTAGTTGCCAGATGTTCGTGGCCTTATGAGTCGTCCTGGTTTGTGTGGAATTAAATACTCAGCAGATGGTATGGCCGGTACCAACCCCTCAACCACCCTGCAGAGGAGATGAGGCGTAGATCACGTCTGTGCTGTTGGTGTTGGAGTGTTGGCAGTTGCAGAGTGTGAAGCATCTTGGTGATGGAGCCGGGTGTTCTGGGATTGTAATCGTCGGTTGTGAACCAAGCAGATAGGCGCTGCACTCTTTCGAGTTTGTTGTCTTGTTTGAGGTAAGGACTCCAAATGATGGAGCCATACTCGAGGGCTGGTCTGATGAGGGGTAGATAGGCATTCTTCTGCATTGCAGGGAGCAGACACGCAGGTTTCTCCTGAGAAAGTCATGGGTGCTGTGTGCTTCTTGCAATGTGGGGCATCAGCCAGAGTTGGATGCCAAGGTAGGGGTTTGTGTGGACATACTTAAGGGGGGTATTACATAGGGGGTAGATGTAGCTGGTAGACTGCTGTATACTGAGGATGTAGCACTTGCTGGGTTAAACTTCATACCCCATCAGTGGCCCAGGTTTCGAGTTGGTTGAGGTCTTCTTGAAGCTGAATGTGGTCTTGTAGGGAGTTGATCTGGTGGTAAAGGAGGCAATCGTCAGCAAACAGGCAAACTTGGGACTTGACTCTATCCGGGAGATTATTGATGTGGCACAGGAACAGGAGCAGACCCAACACTGTTCCTTGAGGTATCCCGGAATCCACCAAGGTCTCTTCAGATGTGACACCCTCTATCACGATGGCCATCTTCCTGCGCTGGGGAAAGTTGGATAACCAGGTGTGAAGGGACCTCTGATTCCATACTCATGCAGCTTATGAAGGAGACGTTTGTGGGTGACAGTCTCAAACGCTTTAGAAAAATCTAAAATAGCGATGTCCACTTGATCTTTCTGGTCAAAAGAGTTCAAAAGGTCATGTGTGGTCAGAAGTTGGGTCTCACAAGAGAAACCACTGCGGAAACCATGGTTGAGGGTGGTCAGGGTGTGGTGTTTTTCAAAGTGGGTGAGGATATGGTGGCAAATGATGTGTTCAAGAAGTTTGCAGGTGATGGATGTGAGAGAGATAGGCCTGTAGTTCTCTGCTGCGTGCTTATCCCCCTTCTTGTATACACAGGCGACGTTTGCACTTAGCCAATCAGACGGGAGGTCTCCTGTGTTGAGGGAAAGCTGGAACATAGTTGAAATAGCTGGGGCAAGGTTACTGGCACATTCTTTCTGGATGAGGTTGGGAATTTGGTCTGGTCCGGAAGCCTGTCTGAGTAGATTGCAGACACCTTCTGTACTGATGGTGATGGGTGGAATGTCTTCATTGCATCTTTTACTGATCGTGGGATGGGGGTGTCAGGGTTCATCGTGAAGACAGACTTGAACCGGGTTAGTAGGCGGGGCCTTGCTCTTGTTGTCATTGAAGAGTTGGCCTTTCTCTTTTAGCGGGCCAACACTGATGTTGTCCTGCCTCCTCGCCTTGACATACTACCAGAAGGGTTTGCTGCTACGTTTCTAATTCTGTAGCCCTTCTTCAAGGGTGGAGTTGACAAAATTCCTTTCAGCCTTTCGCATTTGCCGTTGGCACTCTTTCTGATGGAATTTGTTGGCTGATCAATTATCCGTTTTTCTGGCGCATGTTAGCAGGTGGTTTTTCTTGCGGAGCAGGCATTTGCGAGTGGTGTTGAGCCAAGGGAGGTGGTGGCGTTTGGTCTTCATCTTGTGTGGGATCCGTGTGTGTCTAGCAGAGAGTAGAGATGTTTTGAACATAGACTAGAGGTGTTCTATGTTGGATCCTAGGCTTGCCTGTTTGATGATGTCTTCTGAGATCCCGTCACAGCTTGATCTGAGGGAAGTCCCAGTCGGCTTTAGAGAACTGGCAGCATTTCCTGGCGAGGGAGGATGAATGTTGGGGTTTGGTGTCGGTGTCAGTGACAATTATGTCATGGTCGCTGATTCCAGGGACTGAGATGGATGATTTTACCAGGGTGGGGTTCGAGAAGAAGATGAGGTCGAGTGTGTTGTGTAGTCTGGTGGGGAGTGGTGGACTTGTGTGAGAAGGGACGATGAAGTGATGTTGACCAGCTTTTGCTGGATCTGGTTGTCTTTTCCACTGGAGTGTGTTGTGTGATTTTTCCACTTGATATCTGGACAGTTAAAATCGCCAGCTAGTATGATGTGGCACTGTTTCTTGCCTTTTTGGTGAGGATGTCGAGGGACTTCTGAAGCTGGTCAAGGTCGTGCATGTTCCTGTGGGCCATGTAGAAGCTGGCGACATAGAGGTCTTTACTGTCTTGGAGCTTCAGCTTCACCCAGAGGATTTCGCAGTCTGTAGTCAACTCTGGTTGTTCAACCAGAGATCTGTGCACGAGAATGAAGATACCTTCTCCAAGGCTCCTTCTGTCATTTCTATAGACACAGTTGTCTGGGAAAATGTCACTGGATTTGATGTGGTTGAGTGTTGGTGGTTTGCCTGGTTTCATCCCATGAAGTCAGGCTTCGGTCCCAAAAATGATTCTGGCTTGATGTATTTCAGTGCTGCAGCAAATTCTGCAGCTTTGCCAATGATACTTTGACAATTTACAGTGAGGGTGCGGAGGTTGCTTTTCTTAGGTAGGTTGTAGGCCTTGGAACTGGTTGAGTGATGTGTAGTAGGTGGGTGGCTGGGGGTTCTGCGGGAGGGGCCACTGGTCCCAGGGGTAGGGGTGGGGGGTGGAGGTGCGTGGGCTGGATGTCTTCTGTTGTTGATTCGAATACTGACTGACAACTAGCGTGTTTCTGATGTCTTTGTTATCCTTCTTCCTCGCTGGAGTGAGCACGTTTCAACACCACGGTGTTCACTAGTTCAAAAATGGGCATTGTCAGCAACAGTTAGTTCCTCTTCTTTTGTTCAGGCCAACATGGCTGCTGGGCAGTCTGGCATCTCATGAGAACTTCTTCTTTCTTTGAGTGTCCACTTCCTTGAGTTGAAGATTCTGACACTTTTGTGTGCATGACCGTTTTTAATCCCGCCATTAAGGTAGCTACTATACTCTAACTTCGGGGAAGGTGCATGCTATGTGTAACGTGTCATCCATACCAACGGCCAAACTGGCCTTCTCTTCCGAAAGTTGGTGATGGGATTTTACGTGTGTGCAAGATGTGCGTGCATTCACACATGGAACCTCGGTTTATAGTCTCATTCGAAGGACTGTATGAGGAATGGAGTCAGAACCAATGTTAACTCCGAGGGAATAATTCCCCTATACCGAAATTTGAACCCGTAACCTCAGGATCACGAGTCCGGTGCTCTACCAACTGAGCTATTCCCGCCCCCACTTTCACTCTCCTTCCCAGAGCAGTGATAACTGTGCATGATCTGGTTCTGTTTGATAGGACCTAGCTTTGTCTTTACAACAGCAGGGTGTAAGTCGCATTCAAAGTGTTTCATTCACTTTCTTAAAATTTTTACAAGGCCCAGTTTTCACAACTGGTGTTTATGTAATTCCAAGTTTCTTGATTGTCTTTCCACCATAACCCAGTGTGGGTCTGTTGACAAGGCTGGGTAGACTGTGCTGTTCGTCAGTGAAAACTGGGTAGGAGGGATCAGGGTCCAGCTGGAAATACAGCCATGGAAAGGAAATAATGCAATAATATGGAATATGTTCACAGACTGCCCACAACCGATTTTAATTCCAGTTTTTCCCTTAGTGATTACAAAGTAAGACAGAGAACCACAACAAAAAGGTGAAAAGTTTTGGATGGAATACAGACCATGATTTTGAAAGTGGTAAACTAATCACTACACAAATGTAACCAACTTGTGTACATTTGGTATTTCATTAATTTTATCAGTCCTGTGAATTAGTGGCCTACTTTCATAACAATTTCTTGCAGTGAAACTGATATTGTTGCCAACATCAACAACTGAGAACAACCATTACAAACTATTCAATATCTGAGTACATGTACATCTTTTATCTATCGCAGTGTTAATACAAGAAAACCCAAGAACAGCCATCTGTTTCCATTTCCCCTGTCCAGAACAATCAAAGAGCCACAGCTAATAGGTTTGCTATTTTTCTCCTTTGTCAGTTACAACACAATTAGTAATTAAACACTAACACTCCTCGGTAGTATAGTGGTCAGTATCCCCGCCTGTCACGCGGGAGACCGGGGTTCATTTCCCCGCCGGGGAGGGCTTTTTTGGGGGGCCGGAATAGCTCAGTTGGTAGAGCGCCGGACTCGTGATCCTGGGGTTGCGGGTTCGAATTTCGGTATAGGGGGATTTTTCCCTCGGAGTTAACATTGGTTCTGACTCCATTCCCCATATAGTCCTTCGAATGAGACTATAAACCGAGGTTCCGTGTGTGAACGCACGCATAACATCTTGCACACACGTAAAATCCCATCACCAACTTTCGGAAGAGAAGGCCAGTTTGGCCGTTGGTATGGATGACACGTGACACATAGCATGCACCTTCCCCGAAGATGGAGTATGGCTGCCTTAATGGCGGGATAGAAAAGGGTCATACACACAAAACTCCACTGCCTGGCTATACAGGGAGTGTCCGCAGGAGTATCAGCCTGCGCACGCAGAAAGAAAGAAACACTAACAGAAAAACATGATGGGGGTTGGGTTTCTTTACGTGCAAGAATGACACTGAAAATTGCACAGTGACAGCATAGTAAGCAACCTTATTTCCTGTGACGAAAAAAAAGAGCTAAAAACTTAAACAGCACCTTTAGAGACCAGCCTTCTTCCATTTCAAAACAACCTATCAGCTACAGCACAGGAAGCAGTTTCTCTCCAAAAAGACAAAAGATAAATATAAAATAAACACACGGTTGCTGAGGTCTCTTCATCACCACACAGCATTCCTCACTGCTACAATGTGGACGCTTGGCAAACGAAGCAACCAATCCTCCTCCATGCAAACCTGCAAGCTTATACCCTGGCTGGGCTGGGTGACCTTGACCTTACTGACCCTCCACTCCCTGCTGACCGTGGCGCGCCCAGGACGAGGAGATTGTCAACTCGACCACCCTGGAATGCGAGGAGGTGATGGTGCCCATGTGTCGGGGCCTGGTGGACTACAACCACACCCGCCTGCCCAACCGCTTCAACCACACCACACAGCGGGAAGTGTACTGGGCCCTGCAGCCCTGGTGGCCCTTCATCGACATGGGCTGCTCTGACAACCTGCGCACTTTCCTCTGCGCCCTCTACCTGCCCCGCTGCACCCCCGGGTTCTCAGCACTGACCTGCCCTGTCGCAAGACCTGCACCAAGGCCAGATCCCGATGCACCGCCATTGTGGAGCACCACGGGCTGCAGTGGGGCGGCGACCTGGACTGTGCCAGTCTCTCAGGTGAGAACGACCCATGAACATCGTCGTGTTGTCCTGCCGTTGGCTGTTAGCGTTTCCTTACCTGAACAGTTGGGAGATATGGGAGAGGAGGGGTGGGGTGGGGGATGGGGGAAGGGTAGAGGTTGGAGGGACCCTGTGTCAGTGTGTGTCTTCATTCATAAGCTAATGAAAGTCATTCATTTAGTGGATTTTATAGATGGCCAGACTGCATTTATGGCCATTTTCTTTTATTATCTATGCAAGCCGCAGTCTTGATCTACAGAAGAGTATAAAGCCTGTTCACTGATGTGTTAGTAGACTACTGTTTTCCGTGGCTGTAATGTGTAAGACAATTTCCACAGAGCATATTGAGACAACAGAGAAAACTGTACAAGACGTCAATTGTTGGGGAAAAAAAAGGTGCAATACTGTACGTTCCAGTGAATTTGAGAGCAGGACATGTGCTGTAGTTGCACAGAGGAAAACAAACACAAGAAAAGTGCAGCTCAATTGGATCTTTGTCAGAGCTCTTGTTTGGAACTACACATGTTTGCCACATAAACCCTATAAAACCATATATACGTATACATAGAAACACACACACACACACACACACACACACACAGTCTAACACACACACGACACACAGTCTAACACACACAAAGTATCTCTCACTCACACACACACACACACACACGACACACAGTCTAACACACACACACACACACACACACACACACACACACACACACACACACACACACACGCAGGCACACACACACACACACACCACACACACACACACATACGCATGCATACACACACACACACACACACATGCACGCATGCACACAAACAACACACACACACACACACACACACACACACACACACACACACACACACACACACAATCTACCTGAGATCAGAATTCTACACTCGGGTCTCTTATTGTGAAGTCATCACACTGCAAAACCCATTATCAACCTTCTTCTTGAAATAATGATAATACAATCTGTACATGAAATTCACTGACAATAATTATGTGTGACTAAAATTGAAAACCGACATCAACACTCTGAAAAAAAGAAATCAATCCTAAACATTTCAAACATGATACATGATAGCAACTCAAAAACACTTAAAACTTTTCTTCTTCTTTTTTTTTTTTTTTGTCTTTCTCTCCACATCTGTTATGACCTGCAAGGTTCCAAGAAGTCTCAAGGATGCGTGCGCTCCAAGCGGGAGACTAACAAGAAGCGGCGCCGCCAAATCACCGAGTGCCAGCCCAATCCAGTGGCCATGTGTCAAAACATGCCCTACACCTTGGGCTCCCGCCAAACCCCTTCATGCAGGTAACTTCACCGTCACTGCCACCTGCAACTCTCTGCAGCTGGCTACGTTTGTCAACATCTACCATTACACAGGTAACTTCACTCACCTCCTGCCAACTGCAACTCTCTGCAGCTGGCTGCCTTTGTCAACATCTACCATTACACAGGTAACTTCACCGCTCCTGCCACCTGCAACTCTCTGCAGCTGGCTGCCTTTGTCAACATCTACCATTACACAGGTAACTTCACCGCTCCTGCCACCTGCAACTCTCTGCAGCTGGCTACGTTTGTCAACATCTACCATTACACAGGTAACTTCACCGCTCCTGCCACCTGCAACTCTCTGCAGCTGGCTGCCTTGTCAACATCTACCATTACACAGGTAACTTCACCGCTCCTGCCACCTGCAACTCTCTGCAGCTGGCTGCCTTTGTCAACATCTACCATTACACAGGTAACTTCACCGCTCCTGCCACCTGCAACTCTCTGCAGCTGGCTGCCTTTGTCAACATCTACCATTACACAGGTAACTTCACCGCTCCTGCCACCTGCAACTCTCTGCAGCTGGCTGCCTTTGTCAACATCTACCATTACACAGGTAACTCACCGCTCCTGCCACCTGCAACTCTCTGCAGCTGGCTGCCTTTGTCAACATCTACCATTACACAGGTAACTTCACCGCTCCTGCCACCTGCAACTCTCTGCAGCTGGCTGCCTTTGTCAACATCTACCATTACACAGGTAACTTCACCGCTCCTGCCACCTGCAACTCTCTGCAGCTGGCTATCTTTGTCAACATCTACCATACACAGGTAACTTCACCACTCCTGCCACCTGCAACTCTCTGCAGCTGGCTGCCTTTGTCAACATCTACCATTACACAGGTAACTTCACGGCTCCTGCCACCTGCAACTCTCTGCAGCTGGCTGCCTTTGTCAACATCTACCATTACACAGGTAACTTCACCGCTCCTGCCACCTGCAACTCTCTTCAGCTGGCTGCCTTTGTCAACATCTACCATTACACAGGTAATCTTCACCGCTCCTGCCAACTGCAACTCTCTGCAGCTGGCTGCCTTTGTCAACATCTACCATTACACAGGTAACTTCACCACTCCTGCCACCTGCAACTCTCTGCAGCTGGCTACCTTTGTCAACATCTACCATTACAGTCTCCATTTAAGTCTCAAAGTTAAAGGTCTTACATCTTCAGGAAAAGATTTCCTCTGCAGTTCCGGAAGTGGTTCAACACTAGTAGTGTTTGAGATGTGTATCTGCACACTGAAATGTGGTTGACTGAATTGTGTGAGTTCCAGGGAGGGAGGTGGAGAGAGGAAATGGGTGGATGTGAACATATAGGTGCCAGTACAGTCAGTTTGTTTTCAACAATAACACTTTAACAGAGATATACCAAGAGGTGTCACTGCCTTAACTTTATGTAGGCTTTTGCGCAGACAGGAACCAAATTACCACCTAATTGCTTCATGCATGTAAAATGGATCACTGACTTTGACAACATTGTATGAGTGGCTTTGCTCAACAAAGTGTTGGTTTCTACAAAATCCATTATGATTATTTTATTCATTTGTACTGAATGGTGTGGATGGCAGTGACAATAAATAATAGCATCCCCTCCACCCCCTTTTTTCATGCAAGAGCTGCTGAAGATTGCCTTAATTAATTATTGATAATGATTATGATTACTTGGAAGTTGGGAATTTATAATGGAAAAATCTATTTTCTGATTACAGAGCTCTTTTTCAATAATGTACGGGGGTTGTTTTTAATCTTTTTCAATAATGCACGGGGATTGTTTTTAATCTTTTTCAATAATGTACGGGGTTGTTTTTGCTCTTTTTCAATAATGTACGGGGGTTGTTTTTAATCTTTTTCAATAATGTAATGGGGGTTGCTTTTGCTCTTTTTCAATAATGTATGGGGATTGTTTTTGCTCTTTTTCAATAATGTATGGGGGTTGTTTTTGCCTATGTTTCCGTTTTTGAAGTGTGATTCTCTTTCCATTGTTTGTAGGCACTGTCTTTGTTTGTGTACCACTTGACATACGTCTGGTGATGTCAGTGAAACTTAACAAGAAAATGACTCAGTGAAACGAGAGTGAGAGAAAGGCAGACAGACAGACAGAGGGACACAGAGAAAGACAGACAGACAGACACGGGAGAGAGAGAGAGAGTGAGAAAGAGAGAGAAAGACAGTTGCACACAATCATTCTAAAATCTACCATGGAAAAAATGGGAACTTTTGATCTGTAGAAGCTTTATTTCTCATACAACTTACAAGTCAGTGAAACTTCATCATGACATGTGGAAGAGTGATAAAATGTAATAGAAACAGCAGCAAAAGTAGCAGTAGTGGTAGTAGTGTTAGTAGAGGTAGTAGTGACAGTTGTACTAATGCCTTTTCTCAAACTGTCAGAACCTATTAGTAGCAGTGTCAGAAATGTTGACAGTAGGTTAAATATATATATATAATATATATATATATATATAAATATATATATATATATATATAATATTATATATATATAATATATATATATATGACAGATAATCTGTGGTTAATAAATCTAGCAAAATTAATATTTTTACCACATGCAGTGGAGTCAAATTTTAAAGAGAAACTTATCAAGAATACATTGTTAAAGCAACATTCAATTATCAAAGTGAAAACCTCTTTCCAAAGCAGGCCAACACATCTGGCGTTTGGGAATAAAATACTGTTGGAACAGCATTCCAAACAACTCTTTTTCCCCCTTTTTTCAATAGGTTGGAGAAACTGTCTGTCTTCAAAACATGCACTACACCACTCATACAGAGTCACAGCCACCAAAGTTCAGTTACTCTGCTGCCTTTTCCATAATATTCTCACCCTGGCAGAATTGTGTCCCGGAACCACATCCCCCAAAATACATCAAACATTTAAATAACAACACTACAGGCATAGTGTTTTATGTTTGTGTGCGGTTTAGAACAAGTCTAGTTTGCCCACTGCATTTCTCACATTCACACCCCTTTCTATTCAGTGTGCTGTTTGGAACAAGTCTAAATTGCCCACTGCGTTTCTCACATTCACACCCCTTTCTATTCAGATGTGCACTAATTCACTGTAGAGACATAACATTTACTGACTATTCAAACATGTATGTGATTATCACAGTTAAGCTCACCTCAATATTGCCAAAAAAAAGTTCATCTGAACTAATGTTATTACTCTCACATCATAAATAATAAGATGAAGGTAAACAGTGACATGGATGTGATAAGTGTGGTGAGGTAACAATCAGACTGGCTTCAGCACATACATCCATCATCTTAACACATGAGTCATGTTCTGATTTTTTTTTCATTCAGGACTGCTGGTCTTCCACTCACCCCCACCCTCCACACTTCCCCCTCTGCAATTTCCCTTCCCTGCTAGTACAGATGTTTTATTCCTTTTCGCTTCTGCCTCTCAGTCTCTTCTGCTACCCCTCCCTTCCCCTCCTTTTTTGTTCAATTTTCATTTTTAATAAGTTTTTTTAATAAATTCTTTTTTAAACTTTTCTTTCCTCCTTCTCTTCACTTCCCCATTCCCCTCTAGACCCTCATCCTCACCCACCTGTACCCCCCCCCCCCTCCCCCCGTCTTCTGCCCAAATTTACATCATTTAAGTTATTCACATCGTAGTATGTGTCTATAACATTTCCTCAAAATGATGTTCTAATCATCAATTCTCTTTGAAGAAGACTCTGTGTTTGGTGCATTCTTAATTCAAGCTACACTAGAATCCGTCTTGCTTCAGTTGACATTCAACTTTCTACTGAGCTGAACTTTTTATTTCAGACACAATCCATGGACATATGACTGTCAAAAGTTTTTAAAAACTTTCAAAGAGATCAGTTTAGGCCTACAACAGTACAATGTGTTCTTGTGTACACATTTTTTTCAAACCAGTGTTTATGTTATGCTGATCAAGTTGACCTAGTTTGCATGACTTGTAGCTCACTTCTTAGGGTTTAAATGCTTAAAATGATAAAGCAGTTACCTTGACTGGCCCTCTGGGAATCTGAAAAACGACATCCCTTGCAAGATTAATAACAGTGAGCGTGAAGAACAATAATTGCACTGCAATGCCCTAAACTGGTTCTCTCTTTTGCTTTAGGGGGTGGCATGTTGCAACTTGCATGAAGCTAGGGACACAACTTGACAGAAGATAAGTGTTTTCAAATTCAGCGACGTATCTTGGTATATAAAAATCTCTGACTTCATAGAAACTATCCATTAGTAACCAGAAGAAGTTGTTATAGCAGCAACAACAGTCATGGTGATAGTGTGTGAGTGTATATGCATGCAACCAAGTTTAAAAGTGTGTCTTGTGTGTGTGTGGGGCATGGAGAGTGTTGAAACATGTGATGGTGATAGTCTCAGTGCAATGATACTATGGTTGCAATGTGACAACTTGGATGGCAAAAGCACTGCAGTTAAAAGAACTAGGTAAAATTAAGTTTCTATGAAATGGGAGTAGTTTTGGCGTAATCTTGCTGAAGAATGTGTACGTCCACTGACCCCCAACCTGCGTCCATGTTCAATGGAATCCTCCTTGGGCCACACATTGCAGCCATCCATCAAGTTTGGTTAACCCATCAGGTTTGGTTAACAATCAGTTCCACAGTTTTTGTGTAAGGACAGACCATCGGACAAACAGGACAGATCATCATACAGACAGAAGGACAGACATCATACAGACAGAAGGACAGACCATCATACAGACAGAAGGACAGACCATCAGACAGACAGAAGGACAGACCATCATACAGACAGAAGGACAGACCATCAGACAGACAGAAGGACAGACCATCAGACAGACAGAAGGACAACCATCATACAGACAGAAGGACAGACCATCAGACAGACAGAAGGACAGACCATCAGACAGACAGAAGGACAGACCATCAGACAGACAGAAGGACAGACCATCATACAGACAGAAGGACAGACCATCGACAAACAGGACAGATCATTATACAGACAGAAGGACAGACCATCAGACAGACAGAAGGACAGACCACATACAGACAGAAGGACAGACCATCAGACAGACAGAAGGACAGACCATCAGACAGACAGAAGGACAGACCATCGGACAAACAGGACAGATCATCATACAGACAGAAGGACAGACCATCAGACAGACAGAAGGGCAGACCATCGGACAAACAGGACAGACCATCATACAGACAGAAGGACAGACCATCGGACAAACAGGACAGACCATCAGACAGACAGAAGGACAGACCATCATACAGTCAGAAGGACAGACCATCATACAGACAGGACAGACCATCAGACAGACAGAAGGACAGACCATCGACAAACAGGACAGACCATCATACAGACAGAAGGACAGACCACGGACAAACAGTACGACCATCAGACAGACAGACCATCATACAGACAGAAGGACAGACCATCAACAGACAGAAGGACAGACCATCATACAGACAGAAGGACAGACCATCAACAGACAGAAGGACAGAACCACGACAAACAGGACAGATCATCATACAACAGAAGGACAGACCATCAGACAGACAGAAGGACAGACCATCATACAACAGAGGACAGACCATCGGACAAACAGACAGATCATCATACAGACAGAAGGACAGACCATCGACAAACAGACGATCATCATACAGACAGAAGACAGACCATCAACAGACAGAAGGACAGACCATCAACAGACAGAAGCAGACCATCGACAAACAGGACAGATCACATACAGACGAAGGACAGACCATCAGACAGACAGAAGGACGACCATCATACAGACAGAAGGACAGACCATCGGACAAACAGGACAGATCATCATACGACAGAAGGACAGACCATCAGACAGACAGAAGGACAGACCACATACAGACAGAAGGACAGACCATCAGACAGACGAAGGACAGACCATCGACAAACAGGACAGATCATCATACAGACAGAAGGACAGACATCAGACAGACAGAAGGACAGACCATCGGACAAACAGGACAGACCATCATACAGACAGAAGGACAGACCATCGGACAAACAGACAGACATCAGACAGACAGAAGGACAGACCATCATACAGACAAAGGACAGACCATCATACGACAGGAAGACACAGACAGACAGAAGGACAGACCATCGGACAAACAGGACAGACCATCATACAGACAGAAGGACAGACATCGGACAAACAGGACAGATCATCAGCAGACAGAAGGACAGACCATCATACAGACAGAAGGACAGACCATCATACAGACAGAAGGACAGACCATCAGACAGACAGAAGGACAGACCATCATACAGACAGAAGGACAGACCATCAGACAGACAGAAGGACAGACCATCGGACAAACAGGACAGATCATCATACAGACAGAAGGACAGACCATCAGACAGACAGAAGGACAGACCATCGGACAAACAGGACAGACCATCATACAGACAGAAGGACAGACCATCATACAGACAGAAGGACAGACAATCATACAGACAGAAGGACAGACCATCGGACAAACAGGACAGATCATCATACAGACAGAAGGACAGACCATCAGACAGACAGAAGGACAGACCATCGGACAAACAGGACAGACCATCATACAGACAGAAGGACAGACCATCAGACAAACAGGACAGACCATCAGACAGACAGAAGGACAGACCATCATACAGACAGAAGGACAGACCATCGGACAAACAGGACAGACCATCAATGATCATACAGACAGAAGGACAGACCATCATACAGACAGAAGGACAGACCATCATACAGACAGACAGGACAGACCATCAGACAGACAGAAGGACAGACAATCATACAGACAGAAGGACAGACAATCATACAGACAGAAGGACAGACCATCGGACAAACAGGACAGACCATCATACAGACAGAAGGACAGACCATCATACAGACAGAAGGACAGACAATCATACAGACAGAAGGACAGACCATCAGACAGACAGGACAGACCATCAGACAGACAGAAGGACAGACAATCATATAGACAGAAGGACAGACAATCATACAGACAGAAGGACAGACAATCATACAGACAGAAGGACAGACCATCAGACAGACAGGACAGACCATCAGACAGACAGAAGGACAGACAATCATACAGACAGGACAGACAATCATACAGACAGAAGGACAATCATACAGACAGGACAGACCATCAGACAGACAGAAGGACAGACCATCAGACATACAGAAGGACAGACCATCAGACAGACAGAAGGACAGACCATCAGACAGACAGAAAGACGGATGCAGGCAAAAACCTAACCACCTTGACAGCGTGATAGACATTATCATCATGTTTTTGAACACCATCATATGAAAAATAAAGAGCAATAGTGGTAATGAATATTGAAATAACTATCAAGTATACAAGTTGAAGTATCTCATCCTTCCACTTCATGATCACTGAAGATTAAACCCCCCACCTCTCACCCCTTTCACTCAGCCCCACCATACCGTTGCTGTTTTCCTCCTACATCTCGGTGACTCTTTTATCTCCCCTGCTTGACCCCTATGTCCTCCCTATTTGCAGTCCGACCTGGACGAGATCGCGGCGGAGATGCAGCAGTACTACCCCATCATCGAGTCAGGCTGCTCTGCCCGCCTGCCCTTCCTCCTGTGCGGGGCCTTCATGCCTTTCTGCATCCACGGGCCACATCGGGACGAGGCCTACGTGGTGCCCTGCCGTGAGGTCTGCCACCAGGTGCGCCACGACTGCCGGCGACAGTTCCACGACAGCTGGGGTGGCCTGCCCTGGCCCTCTAAGCTGCACTGCCACCGCTACCCGTCCCACACATCCAACTACCTGCAGGTGGACAACACCAGCGTGCCCTGCACCATGCCCCAGTGGGCGTCTGACACTCTCCCTCCTCACTTTTCACAGACTGAGGGCTTGTGGGCCTGTCAACCTCCACTATTTCATCCAGATGTCGGCTTCTACCATGGCCTCTTGCAGTACGAGAATCTAGCTACAGCCAAGTGAAGGCCAGCTGCATGAGAAGAAAAAAAATTGAAATGTTTTATCATTGTTTGTGAGCACAATGATTGGGAAAAGTCATGAAAGAATTCTGAAGTGGCTTGCTTCATGCACACACATGACATAACCCTCCTCTACTCCCCCCTCCCCCCCCCACCCCCACCCACACAAACACACACACACACACACACACACACACACACACACACACACCATCTCCTCTGTCCCTTTCAACCAACAATTTTTTTTCTTTTTTTTTCTCAAAAGCCTCTGAAAAATTCCAGAAGCAAATTTTGATTTATCAGTTTGTGGAAACAAAACCCTTTCCCACCTCTCTCCTCCCCCCCCCCCCCCCCCCCCCCCCCCCCGCCTCATTCTCAATTGAAATTTAACCTGAACTTATGAGCATACTTGTAACACATGTATAGGCTTTGCATGTATGCCAAAAGGATTAATCATAGAGCATCGCCATTGGGGGAAAAAAACTTATTAAGATATATAAAAAGAAAAAAAAATCACCAGCTGGACACTCACTGAATGGACCAGGAGAAAATTCTTATAGTATACAGACAATACTGACTGGATGAATTCTATGTCCACCTTTGTCATATACACAAATACAGCCCCATATTGTTGCTTGGGGAAAGAGGAGGAGAGAAAAAGGAAGGGTTAGTAAGAGTCTAGTGTCTGACACAGAATATACGCACTGTCACCACTTTACCAGACTGTGCCTCTGAGTTACCTCTAACATCTTTCAGGTGTGGTATTATTGAGCCGCAGTAAAACTACTGAATGAAGTTGTGCAAAAGAAAGTCCCAAGTGTGGCAACCTTTCAGTACAGCTGAGGAGGAGGGGTGGGGGGTGGGCAGGGGATGAGAAGAGAATGATGACAGAGAAGGCACTGAAGGTTGAAAGGGAGCTACAACAAAACCAAGACATCAACTGCAAGCCAGAACATCCTTCGAACTACCAAGAGAGGTAGTCTTCACACATCTGACTGAACCCCAGATGAAATGTAAGACCTGGTGCCATGTGACAACCTCATGGATTCTAGGCACTGACTGCCAACTTTCAGGATCCGAGCTTTGCAGAGGGTGGTTTGACTTGTAAACCTGAAAACAGTTTTACTCCTGACAGCCGGGTCTCCTCAATGTAGAGTTCAGCAAGAAAATGCACCTTCCATTGATAGCTGTACTCACAGAACACAGTGGTCCAGCAGCTTTTTTGTTTTATCTGGCAAGAGAACAGACGACATTGAGAATTTCCTGTTACGGCAGATTTTAACCAGTCACTGGTTCAATTTTTTTTGTGGGCCTAGCAGGCCTACTGAAACTGTGAAGAACTTTAAGAGAGCAAAATAGCCATGTGATTTTGACAGAGGGATTACGACATGTTTCCCTTTTCCTCTTGCTACGAAGTCGCAGACTAACACCAAGTCATGATGTACCATAGGAATCTTACAGACTTGGTCAAATTCAGCACATAATGAGATGCATCATTATCACTGTATCAGGTGCGTGTCTAAATACTCACCCACTCTGAGTTCCTGACGTTGGTACATTATTGCTGTGCTTAGCCCCTGATCCCGCTACTCCCCTCACCCTGCTCTTTAACCCCCACTCCTTTCCCCTCCACCCCCTCTCACCTCTCTCTGATTATCAATTATTATCGAACAAGAACACAGACAGTCTTGGTGATTTTCCATCAAGCTTCTCAGTCATCCACGCTGAGAATTTCCCGTTTTCAGAATCTCTGGAACATCTTGTTGGCTCTACTCAACATTTCATGATCCTTATTTTTTTTAATGACTCCAAAACCACATATTTCATAACAAAATGTTGATTTTTTTTTCTTTCTTTGAATTAATTCCAAATTTCAAGAAAATTGTCTGAAATGGAGCAATTCATTGAAAATCTGAGTTTCTGTGTTCTTTGTCAGTGTATAAAGATCTTTGCTTGTTTCATTTCTTAATAATCACATTTCACACTTATTTTAGATTTGTTTACTATTGTACTGACTAAATATGTGAAAAATATGATGGCTGACAAAAAAAAAGGAAGGAAAACTCTGTGTGTGTGTGTGTGTGTGTGTGTGTGTGTGTGTGTATGTGTGTGTGTGTGTGTGTGTGTGTGTGAACAACAGCATGTTTATGTTGAATGTGAATTCATGTATATTATGTCTGTTTACAAACAAATGCATATGAATTATATGTACATGTGCATATATATGCCTTTATTCAGACTGTATAGTCTGACTTCACAATATTTGCTCTAAGAAGACACGTTCCTCATAAGCAGTATAGTTCCCTGGTATTTGCTTTAAACATGTGACATCTGTACTGTCATACACTCAACCCTCCGGATGCCGCCACTACAAACATTACAGCTGATCAATGCACCATGACCGAACCAGTATGATAATTCGACAGATCTCATCTAGCAAACATGTGGACTGGCTATATATATAATATCTCCTTTATCCTGCTGGCCACAACTGAAGCTCAGGATGGAAACAGAAAAAGCTGGGAAGATCCGAAAGAGACTGTCCAAGATCTCCCCCTGGGTGCCCTTCAGCTTACTGTCATGAAGTACTGGAACAAACATCTTGAGACGAGAGAGGCACAGAGGAGAGCACTGACATTCACTATTATCAAACGGATCCTGGAAACACCCTTTAAACTAGCTCCACACCAAACATTTTAGTGTATCTATCCTTGGTTTACTTTTTTTCTTTCCACAAACTTCCATTAGGATCACTTCAGACAAGTTATTTTTTCAATCACCCTCTGAACAGATCCTGGATCCCCACCACCATTCCATTCACCCTAAGGCCTCCGCATCCCCACCACCATTTCATGGGTTCACCCTAAGGCCTCCGCATCCCCACCACCATTTCATGGGTTCACCCTAAGGCCTCCACATCCCCACCACCATTCCATTCACCCTAAGGCCTCCGCATCCCCACCACCATTTCATGGGTTCACCCTAAGGCCTCCACATCCCCACCACCATTTCATGGGTTCACCCTAAGGCCTCCACATCCCCACCACCATTTCATGGGTTCACCCTAAGGCCTCCACATCCCCACCACTATTCCATGGGTTCACCCTAAGGCCTCCACATCTCCACCACCATTTCACGGGTTCACCCTAAGGCCTCCACATCCCCACCACCATTCCATGGGTTTCACCCTACGGCCTCCACATCCCTACCACTATTCCATGGGTTCACCCTAAGGCCTCCACATCTCCACCACTATTCCATGGGTTCACCCTACGGCCTCCACATTCCCACCACCATTTCATGGGTTCACCCTACGGCCTCCA
>CM031625.1:14240194-14270194 GCA_018398815.1 Conus ventricosus | reverse complement strand
AATGTCATCTAACAATGTCACGTTTTCCCTGTAAGTGTAAATGTCATCTAACAATGTCACGTTTTCCCTGTAAGTGTAAATGTCATCTAACAATGTCACGTTTTCCCTGTAAGTGTAAATGTCATCTAACGATGTCATGTTTTCCTTTCATTTACTGTCTCATCTTTTCTGCCCCTTCAGCTGCATTACTCCCATCCTGCTCATTCCAGTCAGCTGGGGGCCGGATAGCTCAGTTGGTAGAGCGCCGGACTCGTGATCCTGGGTTGCGGGTTCGAATTCCGGTATAGGGGATTTTTCCCTGGAGTTAACATTGGTTCTGACTCCATTCCCCATATAGTCCTTCGAATGAGACTATAAACCGAGGTTCTGTGTGTGAACGCACGCATAACATCTTGCACACACGTAAAATCCCATCACCAACTTTCGGAAGAGAAGGCCAGTTTGGCCGTTGGTATGGATGACACGTGACACATAGCATGCACCTTCCCCGAAGATGGAGTATGGCTGCCTTAATGGCGGATAAAAAAGGGTCATACACACAAAACTCCACTGCCTGGCTATACAGGGAGTGTCCGCAGGAGTATCAGCCTGCGTACGCAGAAAGAAAGAAAGAAAATTCCAGTCAGCTCATAAACAACTACACGCAGGCTCCTCTTAAAAGAACTCAGCACCAGCAGCCAACATGGTGCAGTCAAAATAAGGCTGTCATGGCATTTAAGGCAATGAACCAAAATGTACATCTCAGAATTACTCATTTACTGATGTTGTGTGAATAATTCTTTATCTAAATCTTTATAAAACACAGACAGGGAAAGAGAGAGCAAACAGCAATGCATACAAGAGGCATTCTAACAATGAACACCAAAAAGCTTACTCATACAGAAGTGATGATACACTCGATTCTTGAAAAATAATTATACTGATTACAGTTTAGCAGGAACCCATAACTGACTAACTTTGATTACCATAAACCTTCTTACTATAACCATGGATCACTGTGGGCACCCTGTGGAATCTTCACTCATATCATGTTCTATAATAGTTTGTAACATACTGTACACATACGCATGAATTAAAGTACTGTGCTGACTTCTGTGAACACATACATTTACCGATTTAGCTGTTTTAATTCAGGATTTTTTTAATCTACTAAGAAACAAAAAAATTGAAAAATATGGTCCCTGAATTTAAAGAAAAAACCTTAAGTAGAATTCAAACCACATGATAATCAGTACCCTAGCTGTTCAAAATCAATACAACAAACAAGATTTGCCCTCCCCACCCCATCCCCTTTTTTTTAATGAAAAGGCATAGGAACCAGGGGTAGGAAGGTGGTTTGGGCAGATCAAGAAGCAGATCTGTTACAGTCTCATTTATTTTTGCTTCCTGCACAGTTACAAGAGAGATTGTTGAAAGAACCCTGTTACGGTCGCACTTAGCAAAACACTAACTAGTTACAATATTAAAGGAAGAAAAATTAGGTAACAACACTGCAGTCTGTCTTACGCCTGTGGTTTTAACATAACAGCATCGACTGTGAACACATAACTTGAATCTATCTGATGAAAGTCTGTCTCGTCTTGCTGATCAATGCTGTAGTTTGTGAACTTCTAAGATAAGAAAATCTGTCCGTTATCTGCTGAGAGCGAGAGTCTGGTAATTCATTTACCAAACGTTCTTGAACTTCTTCTTTTTTTAAATACGCTGATCCCAATAATATCCACTCGACATACTCTCGTGGATTACTGATTTTCTAAGTAACAGACAACAATATGCTAAGTTGGGAATCAAGTTTCTGAGCTTGGGAAAGTTACTAGAGGGGTCCCCCAAGGTAGTGTCCTGGGACCCACTCTGTTTATTTACTGTATGTAGACATAAATGATATGCCTGATGTTGTTAGTAGTCTTGTCAAAATCTTTGCTGACGATACAAAGTTTATACCCCCATTGAGTCAGTTAATAATTCCACTGAATTACAGAAGAGTATTGATGAACTTTTTGCTTGGACAAATGCCTGGCAGATTAAATTTAACAATACAAAGTGTAAAGTTCTTCATGCTGATAAGAATAACCCTAGGTATGATTATTATTTGGAAGGTGTATTGCTTGTAAAGACTAAGTGTATTGCTTGAAGAGACTAATGCTGAAAAAGATGTGGGAGTGACAATAGACCCTAATTTATCATTTGATAAACACATTAATGAAACCATTAAAAGAGCAAATAGACTAGCACAGTAGCAGGGATAGTAGTGGGCAATACTCAGTGATTGTGAAGTAATGGTGCCATTATTTAAAACATTAGTCAGACCTGTTACAGGGTTTATTTTTGTAGCGCGCCCTGCGCCAAATGACGCATTGAGTCTAAAATTGACCCATTACTTTTGCTCCTAGCGGGACATCGGGCGCATCATTTTTATATGCTCGCGCGCCAGCCAAACATAAATATAAATAAATAGATTGCTACATCGTGTTTCAAAAGCAGTAGTCTTTCAACAAAACGATCAAGCAACAAAGACCCTAACTTATCTTAACCGAATGCTTTAAGAATAGATGAGTTCGTTCGGATGATTGTTAGAGGTTTATCTTTATGTTCCAACCAATGAAAATTGCCGTTTTCTTTGGTTCTTGGAAAGCGGACACTTTCCTTTTCTTGGAAGAGTTTGCTGCTTTCAGTTTCAGAAAAAGTTGATATCATATGTTCGTCAAAGATGCCTCCTAAGAAAAAACCTAGACCAGAAAAGGGACAGAGGACGTTATTTGCATTCACACAAAAAACAGCGAGTAGTAGTAGGCCTCCGAGTGAAACAGAAATTTCAGTTTCCGAGTTGTCTGCTACTTCAGATCGTGATGCACAGCCATCGACATCGAAACAACATGAACAGGCAACACGACATTTTCAAGTTGGTTGGCTCCATTCCTACCCATGGCTCAGTTATGAGAATGGTCTTATGCACTGCAAACAGTGCAGGAAGCTGAAATTTACAAACACAATGGCTCAAGGGACAAATAACTTCCGAACGAGCACACTGACTAGACATGTGTCTCCAGGGCAGCGATCACCAGCGAGCAATGGCAGCACCAAATGAGCAAAAGAGGATGTCAGTGGCTGCAGAAAAAGCGTTATCCAAAGAAGAGGAGGCGGTTCAAGTTGCTATGAAAGCTGTATTCTGGCTGTGTCAAGAAAGTCTGCCGCTTCATAAGTACCAGTCATTGCTGTCATTTCTTAGACTGTTAAATGTGCCCCACATTGAACACCTGCAGTGTTACCCATACTCTCTTTCACACACACACACACACACAAACACAAACACGCACACGCTCGTACACACTTTGCTGGACACACAAATGAAGGACACATAATTAAAAAACATCTATTTTATTTTCATTGTGTATTATAGACTGAATGTAAATAATATCGGTCTTGCAAATCTGGAGCAACAGGGAGATCTACAGTGCCCTCATCTCATGCCCTCATTCTCCACACAGTCTCACAGAGTCACATCCGCCCCGCCATCTTCTCAGTTCGCACGCACTCCAATAAAACCAAACCTTTATTGTTTTTGTCACTGCCACCGATGACCCATTAATCTTCAGATTGACCCATTGATTTTTAATAGAGTGGGTCAATTGACCCATAGGAATTTTTCACAAAAATAAACCCTGCTGTTATCGAATATGGCAATGCTGTATGGACAACAAATTTGAAAAAACACAGTAATCCCATCAAAGATATTCAGAGAAGAATTACAAAAAATATTAGTGGTCTGCAGAAGTATTCATATGAACAAAGGCTTCAGTTTTTTTAAATTACCAAGTTTGGAAGACAGGCGCTTACATGGCGACATGATTGAAACTTACAAACTTACACATTGATTTTATGACATCAAAACCACTGACACACTATTTCAGTTGAATACAGAATCTACAACTAGAGGGCACCTGTTCAAACTAAGCAGCAAACTTTTTCACTAACAGAATTGTTAATACTTGGAATAACTTGCCAGTCAATGTTGTTGAAGCAGAAACTGTTAAAACTTTCAAAAACTGTCTTGATAAACACTGGGTACACCTTATCTATCAAACAAATATTGACTTGCATTAATTCAACATTTTAAAACCATGCATGTGCTTTATAAAAGTGCGAGAAAAAGACCCAAATATTCCTCGCAAAAACCTTATAATAATCCACACTGAGCAGGCTAAATGCTGGAAATGCCTAAGATGCCACTGATATGATATGATACGATATGATATGATATTGTCTCCAACGACTACACACTGAATAACGTCATGAACACGCATTGATAACGAGAGTGTTTTCTCTTTCGTTACTGCTAAGACTTTTCTTCTTACATCTTTCTTGGTGTGTAGTCGATAGGGCCACACTGTGGCATAACATCGACGGATACGTTGAATAAACGTTGAACGAGCACTTGTGTCCTGTACAATTGGGGCTTTTCAGTTTCAGTTTCTGGACTGATTAATTGGGCAAAATAAGCATTCTTTTAGCCTGGACTTTTATGAATGGCTTTTTTTCTTGAACGGTTGGTCTAGGTCTACGGAAAAAACGCCAGATGTACATCTCAGCCATAGGCCTAGGCCCTATTCGAAATCAAAAAGCATTTTGATCGCTTCAAAAATAATTCCACTGCAAGTTTCTTCTTCTTCTTTCTTTGAGTGTCCGCCTTCATCGAGTTGTTTATAATTTCACAGCGCTACAAAAATTAAGAAACTGATAATGGGATGTTACAATCTACAGATCTTTATCTTGGCCCTGGTAGTAGCTTAGTCTGACGTCTGGTAGCGACTGGCTAATGCACTGCAAGTGATGCGAGGTGGGATGGGACCGACAGATCATTGATCATCTTGTAAAAGAAACTAGTTGAGAAGTAGCAATCGAACAGAACGAACCCAAAGCTCGGTGCCCCAACTCATGGTTGCATCTGGTCTTCCAAATAAAACGGAAACAATACAAGCACAGTCAAACTCCAAGACGACTGACTCCACAGATGTGATGCTCTTCCTACTTCCGATCTGATCATCAATCTAAAATGGCGGATGTATGAGTCATGGACTGTTGCTCTTAAAATTCGAAATACAATGTCCAAGACACAAATAAAAGCTATCCTATGCAAGCACGTGCGAATGAAACCATAATTTGGACTACAATTACGCATAAAATCCACTAACAATATGGGCGATGCCGATATAATGTGAATGATTGTACAAAAGCTTTGACAAGGGGCATAACCCTTACAACATTATATTTTTTAGTTTGAACAGATTTATCTACTCCTGGGTAATATTGTTAACATTTTGACTGGGTCAAGCCAATCTTGCTGACTGTAGACTGCTGTCAAAATACTGTTTCTGTATACGTTTGAAATACTTGCTGAGCTCAGAGAAACAAAAAATTATGGAGCATTTTGAAAGATGCGCAACCACTGAACGTTGCCGATGTCATACAAATTAATGACGCTGTCCTGTCACGCGAGATAACTATTACTGCACCGCACATGAAATTTTACTGCTGAGAGTCCAGTTTTCATGTCAATACTGCTATACATCCCAGTTCCACGAAAAAAATAATCGTGGCAGTCTTATTACCGTGAAGAAGTTTGCAGCAGCAATGACAACACAATTTTTTCGTCACAAAAGTAGGCTACACTTGCCACTCCATATTTCCCACCAGTCTCAGGATATTCTGATTCATTCTCCAGTGAATGTGTTGGTAGCTGTTAGACTGTTTGCGTGGTTGTTGGTGCAAATTGTTTACAAATAATGGCATACACACTGAACGTGCAACTGTATGAGATATGGTCTCAGTGACTCTGTTCCGTTTTCATCTATATTCCAAACAGTAGGTACATGACTGCACGGACGGAGGAGGACACACACACACACACACACACACACACACACACACACGCCAGAGAGAGAGAGAGAGAGAGAGAGAGAGAGGATCATTGGAGTAACAGACATTTTACAATAGCGACACTGATGTCAGATAAATTAATATACCCGTCCAGCAATACCGGCAATTAAATCTGAGTCCACTCGGTCGACTGACAAAATGTAGGAAATATACCAACGAGAAAAAAAAAGTCACAAAAGAAAATCAAGTCACCTAGGAAAATAAAGTTGCAGAAGGAAAGTCACAACTTTATTAATTGCAGCAGTTCTTCATCAAAGGTCTCCCTGCCATCCTGTCATGATGTACAGATTTTTTTTGCCCGCTCCTGCATCTGAACATCGCATTGTTTAACACCTTCTACACGTAATGTTTATTACAGAGGGGAGAGGAACGTATCTGGCGTGAACAGCATCACACAGGTTTGTTCAATATGGGGATGGAAACACGTTCTACATGTAATGTTTGTTACAGAGGGGAGAGGAACGTATCTGGCGTGAACAGCATCACACAGGTTTGTTCATATGGGGATGGAAACACGTTCTACATGTAATGTTTGTTACAGAGGGGAGAGGAACATATTTGGCGTGGACAGCATTAAACATGTTTGTTCAATATGGGAATGGAAACACGTCTGGTCTGGAAAGTATTGTACAGGTTTGTTCCGGGGGCGGGGGTAGGGATTGGGGGGGGGGGGGGGGGGTAGATTACGGGCCAGAGAGCATCACGAAAATTTGTTACAGAGAGAGGATAGACATGACTTTGAGAGCATCATCCAGGTCTGTTTCAGAGGGAGGATACACATGACTTTGAGAGCATCACACAGGTCTGTTACAGAGGGAGGATACACATGACTTTGAGAGCATCATCCAGGTCTGTTACAGAGGGAGGATACACATGACTTTGAGAGCATCATCCAGGTCTGTTACAGAGGGAGGATACACATGACTTTGAGAGCATCATGCAGGTCTGGTTTGTTTCATATTCAGGCGGGCTCCCCCATTGCAAAACTGGTATATTCCAACGCCACTGTTCTAGATTGTGTCCAAACATCTTCTGCATTACCGTCCAGGTTGTGTGTCTTCTACATTAACTTCTAGGTCGAATCTAACTTTCTAGGTTATGTCAAATCTTCTAGGTTAATTGTGTCTAGTTGCTTTTAACATTGCCTTTCAATTAGTTCAACCGCTTCTCCTTCACCTGTGCCCGCTCGCCACCTCCAGTTCAGCTCTTACGTCTTCGTGAAAATTGTAAATGGACTGCAGTTTACTTCATTCCGCACAAACAAGACAGTGTTTACTTGAGAAAATTGTTGAAAATACCATGCTAGTTTTTCTTAAGCATTATTTTGGAAAATGTTGAATTTTTCCAGATTAATTTTGTGCTCTATAACTTTCTCAGTTTGCGAAACAGGTTCTTTTTGAAAAATGTTGAAAATATTACGTCACTTTTTACAGCGATTATTTTGGACATTTTTGAATCTTTCGAAATCAATTTAATGGTGTGCTCTAAAACTTGCTCAGTTTACGAAGCAGATTCTTGTAACCTTACCTCCCTGCCTGCTCCATCCTTTTTTCTCACATACACAGGCTTACATACATACATGTGTGTGTGTGGTTGTATTCGAGCGCGTATGCGTGGTGTTGTGTTGCCTTTTTCTTCGTCATATTGGTAACCCTTATCTAATAATTCTACTTTGTGTATGTAGAGTATACATAAACATCAACACAGATGGACAGCGTGACCGGTAAATAAAGAAACCAAACAATCCTATGATCTTTCATTTGATGTTATTGTCAATATTTGTATTTGTGCATGTATGTTCAAGTTTGCACGCTCACGTCATGACAATGTTTGTGAGCATTCAAGCTTCTTTCAAGGTCCGTGATGTACATGTGAATGTGTAACAACTTTCATTTGCTGTCCTCACTTTCACCTGAGCTGAATGTCGTGCGTGTTAAAGTGATCTACAGTGTGATTTTCACTTCATCATTCAGTTTGTTTTAAGCTATATCCATTTTTTTCTTTGGCTGTGTTAATAAAGCATGACCTCCGCATCAATCGGAGCTCCATCTACACTGCTGAGCTGACAGCCTTGGTCATGGCTCTTAAAATGGTCTGTAACTCCAAACATAAATATTTTTTTTATTTTATCAGACTCCCTTTCTCTGTTTTGGAGGCCATTGTCGGCCGTAATCTCAAGCACCCTCAGCTGCTGAAAGCTTTCGAACTGTACACCTCTCTGGAATCAGATGGATACAACATAGTTTTTGCTTGGGTTCCCAGCCATGTGGCCATTCGAGGCAACGATCGAGGTGGTTGATCAACTTGCCAAGACTGCCACAAAGAAAAAGTTGAGCAGGTTGTCTATCCCTCACACTGATCTGAAACCCAAAACACAGGCTTATATCAAAGACCTCTGGCAAGAGGAATGGAACTCGCAGACGGATAACAAACTGTACAAAATCCGTCCAAACCTGAACGAGTTTTTACCATGTTCCCAAGGTGGCCGTAAAGACGAAACAGTTTTGTGCCGTTTGCATACAGGCCACTCGTTTTACACCCATTCTTATCTTTTAAAAGGTGTAGAAGCTCCGTGGTGCATGTCATGTCATGTTCCACTCACAGTAAGACATATTCTTCTAGAATGTTGGGACTTGTACGATGTGAAACATAAACACTGTAGGCCTACAGCAGACTCCATGAAAACGTTTTTAGAATGTGTGTTTTAAAGAGATGTGTGAATGTTTTGTTTTTTATGACTTGTGGGTTGACTTCAACGTGGTGACAGCCCTGATATGGCCCTTTGCGGTCGGCTGGGCTATAAGCAACATTACCTTACCTTACCTTCCCTGTCAATCTAAAGAATAGATTTTTTTTTAACAAGAAAAAACAAAAAAGAGGCAATTATTCCTTCACAAAAAGAACGGGTCCCTCAGTGATGACCCACGACATAGGCCCTTCGTACGTATTGTACTACAGAAAAGCGTGGGTCCCTGAAGACCCACGACTCAAAGCAAAACTGTATTCCTTCACAAAAAGCGTTGCTCCCTGGAAACCCTTAACGTGCAGTGCACAAAACTGATTTTAGCGACGTCACAGCTAACCAGGTATTTCGGGGGCCGGAACGGCTCAGTTGGTGGAGCGCCGGACTCGTAATCTTGGTGTATCCTGGGGTTGCGGGTTCGAATCTCCGCCGGGCCGTTTCGGTACAGAGGGGTTTTCCATCGGAGTTAACTTTGGTTCTGACTCCATTTCCCATACAGTCCTTCGAATGAGACTATAAACCGAGGTTCCGAGTGTGAAAGCACGCATAACATCTTGCACAAACATAAAATCCCATCACCAACTTTCGGAAGAGAAGGCCAGTTTGGCCGTTGGTATGGATGACACGTTACACATGGCATGCATCCTGCGTGGGAGATTGGGGGAATAAAGGAAGTAAGGAAACTGAGTGAACATTCTGTCAACTGGATGACATGGGAAGTGACTGAATGGGTTGCCGGCAGGCAGCTCTTCGGTCGGCACTACCCAGGTAGACAGCCCGTTGCGTACACAAGAGTGTGGATTGTCAGCGCCTAGAACCTTTGGCAAGACGCTTTATAAATGCTGTTGTTGTTATTATTAATATTATTACTATCATTATCATCATTATTATTATTAAGTGAGAGGAATGTACCATTCATAAAGTGGACCCGAGTTAAATTGGTCAGTTGATATGTTACTTCACTTCTCACCTCCTCTCGCCTCCACCAAGAACGTTCTGTCTACCCCAGCGTCTGTCTGTCACAAAAGCACAGACTGGACACAGGCTGGAAACGTTACCGGGAAAATAAAGTATGCGTTCAAACAAGAACCTGCTAGACCAGGAACCATTCACAGGGTAAAATGACCAAAAACTACAGGAAAGATGTTAGCTGAATTAGGTGGAAAGATGGACTGTCAATGGCATACTGAGGATCGTATTATGACGAGAGAGAGAGAGAGAGAGAGAGAGAGAGAGAGAGAGAGAGAGAGAGAGAGAGAGAGGAGAGAGAGAGAATAACAGTGAGAGAGAGAGAGAGAGAGAGAGAGAGAGAGAGAGAGAGAGAGAGAGAGATTATTTACGAGGATAAGAGATAAGACTGACGCGCGTTTTTACATGCAGTCCTCGCCCTGAGTAGGGACTACAACACGGAGTGAAATGAGTTAATGTATGAAAGCAAATAAACAAAGCAGTCACGCAATCATAATGGAACATCAAATGAAAAGAGAAGAGAAATGAAGAAAAAATAATGAAGGAGAAGAAGAGGAGTGGGGTGGGCTGGGGTGCGCTGGGGGAGCAAATAGAAATGTGCTACAACGTCCAACAATTAACATGCATAAAAACAGACAATAGAATGAATATGAGAGAGAGAGAGAGAGAGAGAGAGAGAGAGAGAGAGAGAGAGAGAGAGAGAGAGAGAGAGTTGCACTTAAGTTGGGTATAGAGGGTGATTTTGTGTATGTGCGAGGGGGTGGGGTAGGGGGCTTGGTACTATCTGCAAGTAATGTCAGGGGCAGTTGAAGATAGTTTTATGACCCGGGCGCTCCCGCGGCACGTATCGTTCCTCTTTGCTTTGTTCGTCTGTCCCTTGTATTGGCTGCAGTACACAGAAACTGCTGAGCCTAACACCCAAACTTCCACAAAGCAGGGAATCACAATGAGGGCTGGGGCCGAGCGTGTTCAACACTGGGGCGGATTTGTGCTGCGCTGTGGGTCTGCATCGACCTTGTTTGGGGAATGTTTGGCGTGAGAATTAGAATATTACTGTAGCCATTACTTTTTACTATATATTGCATTTTGTCCCTAATGTTTTTATTGTCACAGTTTTCCTGATTGCCGGGCATGTCTGTTGACTTCAGCCGAAAAAAGTACGATGTCTGTTTTCGGTTTCATGCATTTTTTGGTCAACATGTAAAAATGGAATAAAGTCAAACAAACAAAATTTGCTGCCATGGGGCAGTATTTTGTATTGCTGATGGCAGTATAGGAGGTCACAAGTTCACCCCATCAGTCATTTTTTTTCCTGTCCCAACTGGCACTCACCCTTTGTTAAGTTGGCTATGTGCTTACCCTTAGACAGATTGGCTATGGGCTTACCCTTAGGTTGGCTATGGGCTTACCCTCAGATAGGTTGACTATGGGCTTACCCTTAGGTTGGCTATGAGCTTACCCTCAGATAGGTTGACTATGGGCTTACCCTTAGGTTGGCTATGAGCTTACCCTCAGATAGGTTGGCTATGGGCTTACCCTCAGATAGGTTGGCTATGGCCTTACCCTCAGATAGGTTGACTATGGCCTTACCCTTAGGTTGGCTATAAGCTTACCCTCAGATAGGTTGGCTATAGGCTTACCCTCAGATAGGTTGGCTATAGTGTTACTCTTAGACCGGTTGGCTATGGGCTTACCCTTTGACAGGTTGGCTATGGGCTTACCCTCAGATAGGTTGGCTATGGCCTTACCCTCAGATAGGTTGACTATGGCCTTACCCTTAGGTTGGCTATAAGCTTACCCTCAGATAGGTTGGCTATAGGCTTACCCTCAGATAGGTTGGCTATAGTGTTACTCTTAGACCGGTTGGCTATGGGCTTACCCTTTGACAGGTTGGCTATGGGCTTACCCTCAGATAGGCTGGCTATGAGCTTACCCTTAGAAAGGTCGGCTATGGGCTTACCCTCAGATAGGTTGGCTATGGGCTTACCCTTAAACAGGTTGGCTATGGGCTTACCATTAAGTTAGCTATAGGCTTACCCTTAAACAGGTTGGCTATGGGCTTACCCTTAAGTTGGCTATGGGTTTACCCTTAGTTGACTATGGGCTTACCCTTAAATTGGTTGGCTATGGGGTTACCCTTAAATAGGTTGGTTATGGGGATACCTAGTCTAATTTACCTCTGTTCAGGAGCAGTTATGTCCCTTGATATCTTAATGGAGTGTCCTGCGCGTGCCTGTACCCATCGTCAACACAGCGCAGGCCTCCAAGGGTGGTACAGGACTGCTCTAAAGGCGGGTGAAGACAGTGCTTCTCTGGGTCCTCCCCAGCACCTTCGGGTGTTTCTTTTTCTTCTTTGCCTTAACTAGGCTGACCCTGGAGAAAGGTCCAGTGACGGTGAGGAAAGACCCACTGACCACAGGGAAAGTCCTATTGACAGTGGGAAAGAGTACAACTTTGGATTCTCTCTTGAGGGCACATAAGACCGTATGGCGAAAGCTTGGCTGTGTCTGGAGTGGCACTGTCTTCATCTGTCCGTGGGCAGGGGTGGTTGGGTCTGTGGGGTGTGCTCGGCAGCTGGAGGGTGGTATTTTTCGCCGGTGGGCTCTGCAGTCATGAAATACGGGCTGGTACACCCATGGGGATGCTACTTTAAGGCTGTTATGAGCTGCGTCCTGTAATTTACCTCTGTTCAGGAGCAGTTATGTCCCTTGATATCTTAATGGAGTGTCCTGCGCGTGCCTGTACCCATCGTCAACACAGCGCAGGCCTCCAAGGGTGGTACAGGACTGCTCTAAAGGCGGGTGAAGACAGTGCTTCTCTGGGTCCTCCCCAGCACCTTCGGGTGTTTCTTTTTCTTCACGGGGAATAACAAGTTAATACCAGCTATTATCGCCCCTCATCTTAGCCGTCGTTTTGTTCGTATCACGTCTGATCAAGAACACCTTAAAATTATCAATGTGTGTGTGTGTGCGCGCATGCGTCCGTGCGTGCGTGCGTGTGTGTGTGTATGTGTGTGTGTGTGTGTGTGTGTGTGTGTGTGTGTGTGTGTGTGTGTGTGTGTGTGTGTTGTGGAGGTAAAAATGGGGTGAGTGGGGGGATTGTGGGTGAGCTGAACGGTTTTTTTTTTTATTTATTTATTTTTTTAAAACTTACTTCATTCTGTATTATGATCGATTGCTTTATCGCGGATCACCTTGTTTGGGGAATGTTTGGCGTGAGAATTAGAATATTACTGTAGCCATTACTTTTACTATATATTGCATTTTGTCCCTAATGTTTTTATTGTCACAGTTTTCCTGATTGCCGGGCATGTCTGTTGACTTCAGCCGAAAAAAGTACGATGTCTGTTTTCGGTTTCATGCATTTTTTGGTCAACATGTAAAAATGGAATAAAGTCAAACAAACAAAATTTGCTGCCATGGGGCAGTATTTTGTATTGCTGATGGCAGTATAGGAGGTCACAAGTTCACCCCATCAGTCATTTTTTTTCCTGTCCCAACTGGCACTCACCCTTTGTTAAGTTGGCTATGTGCTTACCCTTAGACAGGTTGGCTATGGGCTTACCCTTAGGTTGGCTATGGGCTTACCCTCAGATAGGTTGACTATGGGCTTACCCTTAGGTTGGCTATGAGCTTACCCTCAGATAGGTTGACTATGGGCTTAACCTTAGGTTGGCTATGAGCTTACCCTCAGATAGGTTGGCTATATGCTTACCCTCAGATAGGTTGGCTATAGTGTTACTCTTAGACCGGTTGACTATGGCCTTACCCTTAGGTTGGCTATGAGCTTACCCTCAGACAGGTTGGCTATAGGCTTACCCTCAGATAGGTTGGCTATAGTGTTACTCTTAGACCGGTTGGCTATGGGCTTACCCTTTGACAGGTTGGCTATGGGCTTACCCTCAGATAGGCTGGCTATGAGCTTACCCTTAGAAAGGTCGGCTATGGGCTTACCCTCAGATAGGTTGGCTATGGGCTTACCCTTAAACAGGTTGGCTATGGGCTTACCATTAAGTTAGCTATGGGCTTACCCTTAAACAGGTTGGCTATGGGCTTACCCTTAAGTTGGCTATGGGTTTACCCTTAGTTGACTATGGGCTTACCCTTAAATTGGTTGGCTATGGGGTTACCCTTAAATAGGTTGGTTATGGGGATACCTAGTCTAATTTACCTCTGTTCAGGAGCAGTTATGTCCCTTGATATCTTAATGGAGTGTCCTGCGCGTGCCTGTACCCATCGTCAACACAGCGCAGGCCTCCAAGGGTGGTACAGGACTGCTCTAAAGGCGGGTGAAGACAGTGCTTCTCTGGGTCCTCCCCAGCACCTTCGGGTGTTTCTTTTTCTTCTTTGCCTTAACTAGGCTGACCCTGGAGAAAGGTCCAGTGACGGTGAGGAAAGACCCACTGACCACAGGGAAAGTCCTGTTGACAGTGGGAAAGACTACAACTTTGGATTCTCTCTTGAGGGCACATAAGACCGTATGGCGAAAGCTTGGCTGTGTATGGAGTGGCACTGTCTTCATCTGTCCGTGGGCAGGGGTGGTTGGGTCTGTGGGGTGTGCTCGGCAGCTGGAGGGTGGTATTTTTCGCCGGTGGGCTCTGCAGTCATGAAATACGGGCTGGTACACCCATGGGGATGCTACTTTAAGGCTGTTATGAGCTGCGTCCTGTAATTTACCTCTGTTCAGGAGCAGTTATGTCCCTTGATATCTTAATGGAGTGTCCTGCGCGTGCCTGTGCCCATCGTCAACACAGCGCAGGCCTCCAAGGGTGGTACAGGACTGCTCTAAAGGCGGGTGAAGACAGTGCTTCTCTGGGTCCTCCCCAGCACCTTCGGGTGTTTCTTTTTCTTCACGGGGAATAACAAGTTAATGCCAGCTATTATCGCCCCTCATCTTAGCCGTCGTTTTGTTCGTATCACGTCTGATCAAGACCACCTTAAAATTATCAATGTGTGTGTGTGTGCGCGCATGCGTCCGTGCGTGCGTGCGTGTGTGTGTGTGTGTGTGTGTGTGTGTGTGTGTGTGTTGTGGAGGTAAAAATGGGGTGAGTGGGGGGATTGTGGGTGAGCTGAACGGTTTTATTTATTTTTTTAAATATTTTTTTTAAAGCTTACTTCATTCTGTATTATGATCGATTGCTTTATCGCGGATCACCTTGTTTGGGGAATGTTTGGCGTGAGAATTAGAATATTACTGTAGCCATTACTTTTACTACATATTGCATTTTGTCCCTAATGTTTTTATTGTCACAGTTTTCCTGATTGCCGGGCATGTCTGTTGACTTCAGCCGAAAAAAGTACGATGTCTGTTTTCGGTTTCATGCATTTTTTGGTCAACATGTAAAAATGGAATAAAGTCAAACAAACAAAATTTGCTGCCATGGGGCAGTATTTTGTATTGCTGATGGCAGTATAGGAGGTCACAAGTTCACCCCATCAGTCATTTTTTTTCCTGTCCCAACTGGCACTCACCATTTGTTAAGTTGGCTATGTGCTTACCCTTAGACAGGTTGGCTATGGGCTTACCCTTAGGTTGGCTATGGGCTTACCCTCAGATAGGTTGACTATGGCCTTACCCTTAGGTTGGCTATGAGCTTACCCTCAGATAGGTTGGCTATATGCTTACCCTCAGATAGGTTGGCTATAGTGTTACTCTTAGACCGGTTGGCTATGGGCTTACCCTTTGACAGGTTGGCTATGGGCTTACCCTCAGATAGGCTGGCTATGAGCTTACCCTTAGAAAGGTCGGCTATGGGCTTACCCTCAGATGGGTTGGCTATGGGCTTACCCTTAAACAGGTTGGCTATGGGCTTACCATTAAGTTAGCTATGGGCTTACCCTTAAACAGGTTGGCTATGGGCTTACCCTTAAGTTGGCTATGGGTTTACCCTTAGTTGACTATGGGCTTACCCTTAAATTGGTTGGCTATGGGGTTACCCTTAATTGGTTATGGGGATACCCTTAGGTTGGCTGGATATGGGCAAGCCCTTAGTTAAGTTGGCTATGGGCTTAACCATAATTAAGTTGGCTATGGGCTTACCTTTAGATAGGTTGACTACGGGGTTACCCTTAGTTGACTTGTTTATGGGCTCAAATGGAAAGACTGGATCCCCACAGGCAGGGTTCATCCATATCCACCTAAAGCCACAACATCCATATCCACCTTAAGTGATGGCCAGCCCAGGTAGTCCAGCATGTTACTCACACTCGAGGTGTTATGGTAGCGGGGTTCAGAACGAAGCGCGCCGCACGCCGCTGTACTGCTTCGAGCTTGCTGATATTCCCCTGGGTGTGAGAGTCCCAGACTGAGCTGGCGTATTCAAGACTAATAGATTCCGCTTGTACATATATTCTGCGGTTAAATGCATCCGTTATTGGCTGAGTTTACTTTACATGCAGGAGCACAGATTACCACGCAGAGTCAAGAGAGAGAGAGAGAGAGAGAGAGAGAGAGAGAGAGAGAGAGAGGGAGAGAGAGAGAGAGAGAGAGAGAGAGAGAGAGGGAGGGAGAGAGAGAGAGAGAGAGAGAGAGAGAGAGAGAGAGAGAGAAGAGAGAGAGAGAGAGAGAGAGAGGATGACAAAAGAAAAGGACACGAAGGAACGAACTTAATAGTCTGCTCGCTTTCTTGAAATCGGCAGACAAACAAGACTGACAGAGGTTGTAATATACTATGCAAGAGTGAATTCGAAAATGGGGGTACAGTTGCACAAATTGTCAAAACTGCGAGTTGTGACATTTTGAGCAGTCCTTCACTATACAAAATGTCACAACTGGCACAAATGTGACAATTGTGACATTTTGTGCTATGGTGACATTTTATAGCGGTAACACCTGCCCCCATGCGGATTTTTGGGGAGTGTTTTCCTCATTGTTGGTATCATCTCATTCTTTTATTCTTTCATTCTCTTATTGTTACTATTACGAACACATTATTGTTATCATTATTGTTGCTATCATTCTAATTATGTTTATCAATATAATGATAATTGCTGATATCACTATCATTATTATTTCGATTCTCATTATGTTATGATGGTTTTCATCATAATTATTATTATTGTTATTACTATGGTCATTATTATCATCATGATTATTATTATTATTATTATCATTATTATCATTTTTATTATTATTATTATTATTGTTATTACAATCATGTAATAATAATAATATTAATTATTATTATTGTTATTCTTATTAATATTATTATTATTATCATTTTTGTATACGAGCTCTTTTCATTTTTTTGTCTTTTGATTTTTTCCTTTATCTTCTCAACCACTGAGAAATGTACCTGCCTGCCCCAATGCGGATTTTTGGGGTCCGTTTTCCTTATTGTTGGTGTCTTGTCATTCTTTTTATTCTCTTATTGTTATTATTACAAATACATTATTGTTATTATTATTAATAATATTATTGCTATCATTCTCATTATGCTTATCAATATAATGATAATTGCTGTTGTTATCACTGTCATTATTGTTTCGATTCTCATTATTATGTTATTATTATTGTTTTTATTATTACTATTATTATCACGATTATTATTATTACTATTATTATTATTAATCATCATCATCATCATCAGTCCTCTCCGTGCCTGCTGGCGCTTGAGGCTATGGCAAGAGATCTCCATCTGGCTCTGTCTGCGGCTGCTCTGGGGGCTGTGTTGAGAGTCGGTCCTTTGCCTTTCAGCTCTCTTTCTATTGTCCTGCGCCAGGTTTCCTTCGGTCGCCCCCGTTTTCTTTTACCTTGGGGGGTCCAGTGCAGGGCTGTTCTGGGGAGTGAGCTGGGTGGCATGCGACAGACATGCCCTAGCCATCTCCATCGACGCGCCTGGATGGTGTCCTGTATTGTGGAGACTCCTGTTCTAGTCCTCAGTTCTTCGTTTGAGATGATGTTCGGCCAGAAGATCCTGAGGATACGTCGCAGACATTTGTTCTGGAACACTTCCAGCTTTTTTCTCGATGGCGACGGTCGTCTTCCAGCACTCTGAGCCATACAGGAGGACGCTGAGGACATTGCTCTTGAAGAGTCGAATCTAGTTTGGATGCTGAGGACGGAGGATCTCCAGATGGGCCTAAGGCACTGCGAAAGCTTGGTTGTCTTTGCTGATTCTGGCGTTTGAATCTCCTGGTTGCAGTAGCCGTCTGTGGTCATTTGCTGCCCAGGTATACAAATTCCTGAAACATCATCACGTGTTTGTGTTAGGCGGTGTTGGGTTCTTGATTGTGGCATTTTTCCTCATGACCTGCGTCTCTTCCTCTCGTTGACCTTCAGCCCAATGGTGCTGGCTATCTCGTGAGGCTTGCTGTCTTTGCAGGGCGTCCTGATGCTTGTGTGACACAGTCCCAGGTGCATCTCCGTAGTCAATGTCCCCAAGTCTGAGTTCAAGTCACGGTTCCCCGTAGCTTTCTGGGTGCGTTTCGCATCAAACCAGTCGAGGCAAGGAGAAGAGGATTGGTGACAGTATGCAGCCTTGTTCACTCCGGTGTCACCTGAATGGTTTCCGTCAGCTGGTTGTTGTGGATGATGCGACACTCAAAGTCTCATACAGGGATGGATGATGTTGACCATTTTCTGGGGAATGCGTAGTGTCGTAGGATCTTCCAGAGAGAAGCGCGTGCAAACTGTCAAAGGCTTTCTCGAAATCAATGATAAACCGAAAGTGGGCTGTTTCATTCAGGGACTGTCGAGGACTAGGGTACCGCGCCAGAGCTACGGCATGATTCTCCCAGCTCTAAAAGCCTGCCTGCTCTGCGAAGTAGGTCATCTACCGCTTTCTATATACGCTGGAGATACGATGCGACTGAAGACTTTGTGGGCATGATAGTAGGGTGATGCTCTCAATTGTTGATTCTCCTAGATCTCCTTTCTTGGTGGGTCATTTGATGATGGTTCCAGTTCTCCGGTCAGCTGGGGTTGTCTCTGGTTCCAATATGTCTGCAGGATGCGTTGGTGTAGAGGTTGTGTCCTGTTTTTCTGCCTTCAGCATCTCGGGGCATTACACATTTCTTGGAGTTTGCCATTCTATGCAGCTGTGCGGATGGTTCCTTGAACCTCATCTTACTGTGATGTCTCCATGTAGTCGTCCAGGTCCTCCTCTGCCTGGGAATGTCATGTGGTGTTGGTGGATCAGGGCGGTGTAGGAACCTCTGGCAGTGCTCTCTCCACCTCTCGCGCTTGGCACCTTCTTCTGTGATCGGTGTTCCGTCTCTGCTTAACTGGTACAGTTCTTGGTTTGTCCTCTGTTTCTCCCGCCAGGCCTCTGGTGGTTTCTAACACTGTCTTAGATCCTTCATCTCTGCGGCGTGGCTCAGCTTCTTCAGGCAGTCTCTCCGCATAGTAGACGTTTATTTTCCTTGCAGACAACTCACTTGCTTTGTCTTTCTCTCTGTGCTGGAGTTGCTCTCTTTCCTTTAGCCTGGGTGACAGGCATCTAGCAGTACTTCTTGCAAGATATACTTACAATGGTTTTCCATGTGTTGGCCGTTATCACTCAGCTTTCACACTTTTCCTATATCCTATTGTCTCTTTTGCTGTTTGGTTATAGCCTTGTTGAAACTGTATATGGTCAGTTGCTGTTTCATCTTGGGGAGTGTAAGAACGATTCTTCAGGGTGTCGCAGAATTCTTTTCTTTGTTGTGGGATCTTTTAGCTTGGCAACATCAAGCGCAGGTTTCGACTGTCACCAACTTTGCCTTCTCGTTGAGGGTCAGTTTCGCTACCAGTAGTTCATGGTCACTGCCACATTGGCTGTTGTCGCATCACACTTACATCTTGAAAGGGCGCGCTCCAGTTCGTTTGATAAATGGATGTGATCCATTGGTTCTTTATTTTTTGCCGTTGGGGGCTGTCCTTTCATGTTAGCTTTGGCTGGTTTTTGTTTGAGCGCAAAGCGTACGCCACATGAAAACCTGATTGGTAATGATGTGTCTCAATTTGGTCATTTTGTCTTGGGTCTTCTGGGTGGGATGTCCCTGTTAGCTTGTGGCTGTTTTGTGTAGACGAAAAGAGTACGCCAATGTCCTAATCATTTCTTCGCGCATGGGTCGAGAGTCGTTCGCGTTTGATCGGTCATGTATCTATTCCATGTTTCCCATGACTCTGTGTTCCGGGCTTCTCATTTGTTGTCTAACAACTCTTGGTGTTGGCAGTCCCTCTCAGAGGGAGAAGACATCGTTGTTCTTTGGTTATGTCATTCCCAATGTTGCTCTGGAGCGCATTGTGATTAAAACTGAGTCCTTTGTCCTCCTCGGTCGCGCCTGTGTTTGTCTTATTTTGTGCAACAGGCCTTTAACTGCATAGCTTAGGACACTGGGAGTTCATTCTTCCATAAGCAGGCGTTCAGTTGATGTGGTTTCCATTTCTAGTACTGCATTGGCAGGTTTCTGGGCAATATGCGGGCAAACTCCTTCTGATGGATTTGTGTGCTCTTTGCCTTCCTGCCAGATGCTGGTTTATCAGTACTCAGTCTCTGTTTTCTGTTTTTGTCCATCCTGCCTCTGTGACCCTAGTAGGTCGGTTGTTGTTTTCATCTCATTTACCGTTTGTGCTAATTTCCGCTTGGTAAAGGTCGCACGTTCCAAAATCCAACTGCATGTGACGTTTGGCGTTAGGAGTCCCCTTCGAGGCTGGAGACGTCCTTTGGTTTGGTCCCCTCCCTTATAAGTCCAATTGCTTGGTCTGCTTACTCCTCTGCCCGATTAGGAGTAGTTTCTCTTGCTGTCGTTTTTTTTTTCCTTTCCGTAGCTGGTATGTTTTTACGGGGTGAGGTTGCTAGCCCCTCACGCCAATCTCCTCCTTTCCCGGGCTTGAGACGGCAAGTGCACGAAGACCACCCAGGCGGAGTGGTTTTATTATGATATTATCATTATTTTTAATTACTTTTATATATTATTATCATTATTATTTATTATAATTATTATTATTATCATTAGTATTATTGTGAAAATGGAGTAGTTAGCAACCGTAGTAGTAGTAGCAGTAAATTCATATTCCCGTAGTAGTAATTCGCTTGTAGTATTATTCCTCCTCCTCTCTGTTATTTGTTTATTTTTTTTCCAGTTCTTCATCTTCTTTTCTTTTTTCTTATGATAATAATAATTATGGCATTATGTGTGTTTGATACAAATGAAGTTGTGAAAACTTGGCTTCTTATTACATTGGAAGGTGAGGCCGAGGTAGCTTCTGTATAACTTTGGGGTTTTTGCGATACTGTATTTCAAAGGTTGTGTCTCAAGTGTTAGCAAACTTTAGGGGTCTTATTTCTTACTTATTCTTTTGAGACCGTTTTATTTTTTCAAATGTTAATTAACTGTTTACTCCTTTAACCTTTCTTTCAACACTCAACATGGCACAGGATAGTTCATATAAAATATGTTCTTTGACATTGCAATGGTATACCTCTTTCTTTTTTTTGGTGCTATTATTTAATAGTAAAAAAAAGGAGATTATTTTGATTTTGAGGAAAAATAGCAGCATCTCTTCTGTGTTTATTGTCTAAAGAGACACATTAAAGAAGACTTGAGAATTTCATCGAGCCAGCTGGGGCTATCATTTTATGGCTTGTGTGGTACAGAAAACTACACCAATGGTGTGGCTGTTTTTTTACTAGTAACTTTGGTACAAGATAGACATGATGTTATAAAGAGACCACCCTGCTAAGAAATGTTAATTCTTTAAAACACAAAAACGTTTCCTTGGTGACTTTCTGGCTAGTGGTGACGTAACAGCCCGAATTTTTCGCTGTTTTTGTGAACTCCATGAGAGCTTTCGCCCCCACTGTCGCTTCACCCTGGACGCATGGACTTGGCACTAATTTAAAATGGATGTTAGAAATTATACACGTGTCACAGTCGGCAAGAACCGAGCAAAATCAATGCTATCTGACTACACAGCCACTCTGTTCAATGTGTTTACAGAGAATATACCCGATAACGACAACTATACATGCGAAGAAATTAAATTTTTAACTAAGCCGCTTGGACATTTTGATCATGAAGAATTAATTGATGGTAGTTATGATGTTTGCATAGATCCTGGATATCGATCGCTCATTCTCTTTTCACTTTTGCTTTTAAAAAAAAAGATCATTTGACCCGCGCAGACCTTTTTTGACAATTCAACAATTCGTTTATTAAAGATAAGCACTAAGTTTCAAAAAATTAGTGAGCTGATTGCGATCCACGAAAACAGTATGCATTACCTGTATACAAGACTTAGATATAATAATCTATGCATAATAACCTCTCTTTTAAATGTGAGATCCGTCTTCTTTTGCGAATTCCTGATGAAATCAGAGGCAAGAAACAATTTCTCTAAAGGTTCTTTATAGCCAAAACATGGATACTCAAGAGACAAATGACCTAGACACACACCATACAAACAGAGTCCGCCCACCCCATCTCCAAGAGCAATATTCCACATTTAGCAACCCTTAAAAACCCGAACTGCAGAGATCAGGAATCAAGACTTGAAGACATGGGCAATGCGACTCAGGAGCCAGTCACTGGCCTAAGTAGTGAATAAATAATTATGCAATCTTGAAAATCGCTTTATTCTTGCTAAATCTATCCGTTTTTGGAAAAAGAGGATGGTTCTATCATTTTGCCCCAAAAAAAATTCCTCTTGTAGGAGATAACTTTTTTTTATGCAAATTATACAGCTTTAGCGATGTAACTGATATGATATTTCTGAAGAGTTGTCGGATGCTCAGTTTATCCGCGGCGGAGCGCTCCTCATAGAGGTGATAATACACTAGCAGAGGCGCTAGTGTCTGAAACAGATGACAAATTTTACGAACCCTGGGCCCGCTGGGTTTACCGTTGCATTTTATAAGTTTATCTCCTTGCAGATATTGGACCTTTCCTTGTAAGGAAGGCTATGTCCCACTACCGCCAGCGGACAGGCCATATAATATGTATCCCCACGGAGGGAAGCCGAAAAGATTTGTGAAAAACTGGCGCCCCCATCTCTTTTGTTGAACCCACCTTATAGATGCTTCTGCTTGTGTTGCCAATCGATTGAAAAGTGTTCTTCCAAACATTATAACATGAGAGTCAAAGAGGTTTTTAGAAGGGCAGATTTATTGGAGAGAATATATAGGTTGATGTATGACATGATATTGTACACTGATAAGGACAATATTCAGGGAATGCTCTTTTTAGTTGACTTTGAGGCAGGGTTCGATAGCGTTCTCATGGTCATTCTTACCTAACTGCCTTAAATTTTTCACGTTGACCCGACTTTAATTAATTGGATAAGAAACATTTTATCACCAATTTTTTCGACTTGTATTTTCTGTAAAAGGTCAGTATCCCCATGGTTTCCGCGGATTGAGAGAGGGGTGATAAGGGGGACCCATCTCCCCTTATCTATACTAATTTGTGCTGAGGGTTTCTGTCATGCTTTAATGAGCATATTTTTAAAGGAAGTAAAGGTGTTATCAAGAAACATTACGGTCACATTTGCTGATGCACTAGTGTATGTCTAGATGGTTCAGAAAGCTCTTTTAATGAGAGGTGGTATTGTTCTTTATGAATGTTTTTACAATTTCAGGTTTAAAAATCCAATTTTGAAAGTACTAGTAGTTTAGTTGGGGAGTAGAAGAATTGTGGAAATTCGTGTATGAGAGGGCACAAATTTTGTTAGGGTCCCGGTACTTACAAAATTTTGGTATCAAATTTACACTAACAACATATTATTGTACAAATTAATTTTGAAGGAGGAAAAGTTTTGACAACACGGTCCTAGTCTTTTAGAAAGAAAGAAGTATAACTCCTTTTGGAAAATATGTTATTAAACTTGGATTTTAAACTTGTTCTTTATTGAATAACCTACAGACCCCAGAGTATTTTTTGTGCTTTAGAAAAAGAATTGCATCGTTTTTTTTATGTTAGACTGTAAACAAAGTTTTTAAAAAACGATCTATGGTTCAAATCAGTGCTGTGAGGTGGATTAAAAAATGATTAAATGTAAAAAAAATTATTTCTGAGCAGATCAATGTCTGAGTCGGTGGGGGAATTTACCTTAATTATGTTCCTACGTGGACAATAAAAAAGAAAAACCTTTGGTGCTGAATTTTCTAATGATATTATGCAAGATGTCAATATCCCATTCTGGTATGATGTGATTTACCATTACAAGACACTGTTGCAAAAGTGCATTCCGACTAATTACAGGATTTCCTTTCAGAGAGTTTTCATTACATCCTAAAATTTTAGAGATAAAAAGTATTTTCTACGAAACGTCGGTAATCATGCATTTACTTCATTAAATACATGATTCAATGAACAAGGGATTTTAACACTTACATCTAAGGTAGTAATAAAGACCAAACTTGAGGAATACTGCCCTTCGCAATATGCCAAAAAAATTAATATTATTAACTAACCCTATACGTGTTCGACCAAAAAGCCCTGGTTTTGCATTACAAAGAGGCAACAAAATATGTACAAAAACATTTAATGGAAATGTATGCCTCTCCTGCTGTATTCATAATGGACAATCTTTTGTCAGATTACCTTGGAAACAATATTCCTTCATAGTATAAGATTGTCTACTGACGTCCAGTTAAGATGTTACCAATGTCGACTTGCAACCAGATATACTATTTCAACTGCAAAACATTGTTGATTCACCATTATGTAACGTTTTGTGATCATGAACAACAGGACAATTACACATATGGCTTTTCGGACTGCAATATTTGTGCTGCCAGCGGTTTGGAGAAATCTTCAAAACTTGCTAATGGATACTTGTCAGCACTCGCTACTCTGGTTTCTTGAGACAGAGTTAGTTTGTATGGAGTGAAACAAAATGTGAAAACTGGACAAAGTTCTTAACTTTCTTCTGCTGTTTGCTAAGTTTTATGTATACAGAATGTAAAACTCCAAAATAACCACCCAGAACCTTCATGTTTTCCTCCCCCATCTTAAGTATAGATATAAATTTGGAAAATACTAGCCTTTCAGAACTCTGGTTCAGATCAATTTGACAAGAACCTGGTTTCCCTATTTCTCTATCAGTTCCTGCTTTTTTGTGACTTTTTTTGTTTGCTGTTTGTTGAGAACAGCTTAACGATTAATTTAGGGCCCATAGTTCCAACCTACGTAATGCTACATAGTTGAGAATGGAAGACGCTGAGTATGTAGTATCTACCAACATAACTCGCCTCCCATGTTCCAATTTTCTTGTTGTAATTACAAGAAACCCTCTTAATAATTTTATTCTTCTCTCTCAGTCTCTCGCCACCGCCACCCCTTTGGATTTTCCTGTTTTTGTGGTTTTAATTTGTACTGTGTGTGGGTGTTGCGTGCGTAAGGTTTATTGCATATCCTGCTTACAATTCATGTTGTTTGTGTGGCGTGTTCTCGATTTTTTTTTTTTTGTGTCTGACTTCTTCCGTGTTCTTTAACAATTATTAGCTACTATGTCTTTTTTTTGAGAGAGCTTGTATGTTTACACTCACTGCATTTTTTTTGAGAAAAAAAACCTCTTTGCTAATTACTTTCCTAGCTCGTTATTTATATAATTCCAACATATACATGTTGGTCAGTTGTGCCAACTATTCTCCCATTCATTCCTTTAAAACCCAAGGAACATCAGACAAATGTCATAGGATATTTTAAATTGAACTCTATATTGTAACAACTTCTATATTGTGTCCACTCATCTTTGTTATTAATTGTTTCTATAGTAACTACTTTGCTAGATTTATGTTGAGGGATGATGTGCGAGCAACTGAAGGACTGTTGAGTAGAGGGATGATGAGGTCACATTAAATATCTGGAGAAAAAAACATTACAAACAATCCAGTTTTGGCTGCCTTGCGCGTCAGGACAAGGAATCGTGGCAGTGAGGCTGCAATAGTATCAGCCTGGCTTGTGCAGCGCAGGAGAGCTAGTCCTGTGTGCGTGATTGTTTTAGGATGACTACTTCTTTAACCTCGCTCCTACCATGGAGAGAATGTGGGTGTTGTCAGTTCAGCTTCACCAATGTTGTTCTGCCAAAAAAACTACTTGCGATCATACCTTCTTAAGGTTTTGGGGGAGGGGGTGAGGGGGGGGGGGGGGGGGGAGGGGGTTGTGTGTTAATTTTTTTTGCAAAAGAAGAGAGCATTTTTGGCAAACATAGGCATTTGTACTAGTAAAGGTGGGGTTGTGGCAAAAAATGGCAATAAATTGAAGAGATTGTTGTTGGGAGGGGGGGGGGGTGGGGGGCGGGGTTGCAGGGCAGGAGTGGGGAGTGGGGGGGCTTGAACAGACATATTTGCCTTCTTCCATGAGAGGGATGTGTGTAACTATAGTGCTTGTTAATGTCATAGTATGGAGAATTTTGTCAGATCTCTTTAATAAAGCTGGTTTTTACACTATTTTTCAAAACAGAAGAACTTATAATAAAATAATAATATAATAATACTAAATATGATAGTAATAATATTGACAATAACGACATGATAAATAATATGACAATGATAATTATAATAATAATATCAAAAAAAAATAATTGATAATAATAATAATAAACAATACAATACCGAGAAAACACTCATGACGATAATAATAATAATGATAACGAACATAGAATCCAACAACAAACAAGAGCATCACAACCAAAAATTTGAAAAAAAATGTGGGATGATATGAAAATCATCACATCATACATAATAGATATAACAACCATAAGAACAAATAAAACAATGATGGCTGTCTGATGATGGATGATGATATATAATAATAATAATAATAATAATATAATATGATATCGTGATGATAATGTTATGAATAACACAATACCGATAAACGAAACAACAAAAAGAACAAAATGTAAACACCAAACAATTATTCTATTAGTATTATTTCATCAGTGTTGTTTATTAATATTAGAAGTTACTAGACTGTTATTAATATTTTGTATTAGTAGTCGTTGTAGGAGTGGTAGAGTTAGTAGTCATTATTATTATAAATGTTTCTTACCTTTATTATTATTATTATTTTATTATTATTTTATTATTATTAATATTATTATTATTTATTACTATCGCCATTAGTTGCTCCTTTTTCTTTGTCGATTTCTACCGGAAAGTTAATTGTCGAAAATGGAGTAGTAGTACCAGCAGTAGTATTTGCAAAGTAGTCGTGGTAATGTTAGTAGTAGTATATAGCGGTAGATCTAGTGGAGTAACATTCATATTTCCTCTTAAAACTCGCAGTAACGTTAGTACTAAGTCGTCTTCCTGATTTTTCCAAGCTGAACAATTTAAAAAAAAAAAAACCCTTTGGTGCTGAATTTTCTAATGTTATTATGCAAGATGTCAATATCCCATTCTGGAATGATGTGATGAAACACTACAAGAAACTGTTGCAAAGTGCTCTCCGACTACAGTACATGATTTCATTTCAGAGTGTTTTCATTACAATCCTAAAATTTTAAGAGATAAAAAAGTTATTTTCATACAGAAATCGTGTAATCATGGCATTTACTTCATTAAATACATGATTAATGAAAATGGGCATTTTAAAATAAATATCAAGGTATAAGAACAAACTTGAAGGCAATTGCCATTCGCAACTATTGCCAAAAACTTAATATTATCATAACTAACCAATATAAGCTGTTAGACAAAAAGCCTGGTTTTGCATTTAAAAGAGGCAACAAATATGTACAAAAAACTTTAAATGAAAATGATGCTCTCCTGCTGCTATTAATAATTGGAAATCTTTTCGTAAATCTAATTGGAAACAATATTCCTTCATAGTTTTAAAGTGTCTACTGACGTCCAGCTTAATGGTTCCAATGTCGACTTGCCACCCAGATATACCTATTTCAATGCAAAATTGTTGATTCACCATTATGTAACGTTTGTGATCATGAACAACAGACTATTACACATAGCTTTTCGACTGCAATATTGTGCAGCGGTTTTGGAGAAATCTTCAAAACTTGCTAATGGATAAATGTCAGCACTGCGCTAATCTGTTTTTGAGAAAGAGTTAGTTCTGTTTGGAGTGAACAAAATGTGGAAACTGACAAAGTTCTTAACTTTATTCTGCTGTTTGCTAAGTTTTATGTTTACAGATGTAAACTACAAATAACCACCAGACCTTCATGTTTTCCTTACAATCTTAAGCTATAGATTTAAATTGGAAAAATACTTAGCCTTTCAGAACTATGGTTCAGATCAATTGACAAAACCTGGTTTCCCTATTCCTCTATCATTTCCTAGCTTTATTGTGACTTTTTTTGTTTGCTTGTTTGTTGGCGCACATAGTCCCAACCTACATAATGCTACATAGTTGAGAATGGAAGACGCTAGTAGTAGTATCTTCCAACATAACTAGCCATCCAATGATCCATTTTCTTGTTGTAATTACAAGAAACCCATCTTAATATTTTTTTCTCTCTCTCTCAGTCTCTCCGCCACCCGCCACCCTTGGTATTTCCTTGTTTTTGAGGTTTTACATTTGTACATGTGTGTGGGTGTGCGTGCGTAAGTTTATGCATATCCTGCTTACAATTCATGTATGTTTGTGTGCGTGTCTGCGATTTTTTTTTTATTGTGTCTGACTTCTTCCGTGTTCTTGAACAATTATTATGCTACATATGTCTTTTTTTTGAGTGTGCTGTTTGTTTAAAAACTGAAATTTTTTTAAAAAAAACCTCTTTGCTAATACTTTCCTAGCTCGATTATATAATTCCAACATATACATGTTGTCATTGTGCCAACTCATTCTCCCATTCATTCCTTTAAACACAAAGAACATCAAGACAAATGTCATAGGATATTTTAAATTGAACTCTTTATTGTAACAACTTATATATTTGTACTACATGAATTTGTTATTAATTTGTTTTTAAGTAAATACTTTGCTAGATTTATGTTGAGGATGAATGTGCGAGAAAATGAAGGAACTGTTGAGTAGAGGGATGAGAGAGGTCACATTAAATATATGGAGAAAAAAAATTAAAAAAAAAATCAGTTTGGCTGCCTGCGCGTCAGCGACAAGTGAATCAGTGGCAGTGAGGCTGCAATCAGTATCAGCCTGGCTTGTGAGAGAGGTGCAGTCCTGTGTGCGTTGATTGTTTTAGGATGACTAATTCTTTAAACCCCTAGATAATCAACACTGGAGAGAATGTGGGTGTGTCTGTTCAAGCTCACCCAAGTTGTTCTGCCCAAAAAACTCACTTTGCGACAATAACATTCTTAAGTTTTGGGGGGGGGAGGGGGGAGGGGGGGGGGGGGGGGGGGTTGTGTGTATTTTTTTTGCAAAAAAGAGTGCATTTTTGGCAAAACATAGCATTTTTACTATGTAAAAGGTGGGTTGTGGCAAAAATGGCAATAAATTGAAGAGATTGTTGTTGGGAGGGGGGGGGGGGGGGGGGGGGGGGGGGGGGGGGGGGGGGGTTGAGGCAGAGTGGGAGTGGGTGGGCTTGAACAGTACATATTTGCATTCTTCCTTGAAGGGATGGTGTGTAAACTATAGTGCTTTGTTAATGTCATTGTTTGGAGGATTTTGTCAGATCCTTCTATAATAAAGTGGTTTTTTACACTATTTTTCAAAACAGAAGAAAATTAAAATAAAATAATAATAATAATAATAATAATAATAATGATAGTAATAATAATGACAATAACGACAATGATAATAATAATGACAATGATAATTATAATAATAATATAAAAAAAAAAATAATTTGTAATAATAATAATAATATCAATACAATAACGATGAAAACACTCATGACGATAATAATAATAATGATAACGACACTTAGAATCAACACAAAAACAAGAGCAACAACAACAAAAATTTGAAAAAAATAGTGGGTATAATGAAAATCATCACCATCATCAAATAGAAATAACAACAATAATAACAAATAATAACAATGATGATGATGATGATGATGATGATAATAATAATAATAATAAATAATATAATAATTAATGATAATCGTGATGATAATGTTATGAATAACAACAATACCGATAAACGACAACAACAAAAAGAACAAAATGTATAACACCAACAATTATTATTATTAGTATTATTATCATCAGTGTTGTTATTAATATTAGAAGTACTAGACTGTTATTAATATTACTTGTATTAGTAGTCGTTGTAGAGTGGTAGTAGTAGTAGTCATTATTATTATAAATGTTCTTACCTTTATTATATTATTATTATTATTATTATTATTATTATTATTAATATTATATTATTTTATTACTATCGCATTAGTGCTCCTTTTTCTTTCCGATTTCTAAAGGAAATAATTGTCGAAAATGGAGTATAGTAAAGCAGATATTACAACAATATGTATGTAGTATAGTATGTAGCAGTAGTATT
>CM031625.1:14226949-14240094 GCA_018398815.1 Conus ventricosus | reverse complement strand
TTATATTTTCTTTTTCACAGAAAATTAGTTGTTTCTCTTCAGATTTTTTGCTTCTTAGGTGGCACCTTTGGTTGGTTTTTGAAAACTCAACAAACATACTACGGTATTGCACACCAGCCTTTTCTGGGATAGCATTCTTCTTAAAACCAAAAAGGCAGAGGAGTCAAATTACCACTTTCCGCGGTCACTGAGGAGAAACAACAAGGTTTCGAAATATCGGTATATGACCAGGAGTTCTGTGTTAGTGAGTTTCCTCCCTATTGAGATATAAGCTTGCTGAAGGCTCATTTTGAGAAGCATTTATTTATTTTTCCCCATCCACCCACTTGAGCACATACTGTTAGTTAGGCAGTATCAACTACCACTGCAGATATGAATGCTTATCTCCCCCTATTTCTTCAATCTAAGACATAAGAGCAAGCGGGTTTATAATTGAATATTTCTTGCAGTTATTGCAACACCAAGTTGCTCTGTAAGTTGCTGGATTGGTGCTCAGTACTTATCCTTGGAATTTATTAGTTTTTTGTATATATATATATATATATATATCATGTCAACTCCGCGTCAGTACACTGCTAACGTGCCCTTGCCATCAAAATTAAATGTGGATGGTACTAATTTGACGCAGAACTGGAAAAAAAAATTCGAACATCAGTTTCATAACTATTCTGTTGCAACCAGACTCAATAAAGAAGATGGACAGTTTCAGTGTGCCGTTTTTCTCGCCACAATAGGTAAAGAAGCTATAGACATATTTGATGGTCTTCACTTTGATGAAGAAAATCAGAAAAAAGACTTGAATGCTGTTATGAAAGCCTTCGAATATTTCTGTGTTGGCGAAACACACGAAGCTTACAAAAGTCGTACTTAAGTTTTATATACTACGTCAGGATCAAGGAGAAAGTTTTGAAGCATAATTTTATGTTGCATCACTTCATCACCTTGCAAAACCATGCAACTTTGGAAATGCAAAATGTTCCAACGTGGTCTTAGGGCAGGGGCATAGGCAGGGAACCAATCGAGTCAGGACTCTCAATCGAATCTTTGTGCCTGCCACTTCGCACAGGTTAATCACGTAGACTAAATCTGCTGGGTATTGTGGATCGTAATATCTTTGCAGCAACGAGATGAGTAAGAGGCAGCAGAGACAGCAAGCAGCCAGCGCTCAGGTCAGCCAGGCAAGCAATCTTAGTACCAGGCCCAAAGTTGATGTTGGTTTTCTCTTTTATTGACTATCATGCATCAGGAGCAAAAGCCTTTGTGGTAAAATTTGTCTACCAACAGGGGTTGCTTTACAGCAGAAATTGCATTGCAGCAAGGAATTCGCTCCACACACGCACACTCTCCTTAATGTTTGTCGTCAATGCGCAGTTAGATCTAACGATCAACACGATTTAGACTTCCTGACAACATAGCATCGAAGCAAAAATAATACTATAACAAACTCTCGATAAACTCAGCATAATAATATATTTCTAACAAACAACTGTAGCCGGGTGCAAACAGTGTATATATTTCTTTTGGTTACCTTTCGTGGATGAAAATGTTTTGTTCGAGAGTTATCTTCCCCTTACCTCCCTTGGTCGAATCTCATTTTTTTATTGTGTAAATTCTTTAAATCATGAATACCTCAGAACCTACATAATTGTATGTACGTCGCTAAAGTCACAAAAATTAATGTATTTGATTCATTACAACCGTACTGGGCTGAGAAGCCCATATTTTCTCTAAACTGGGATTTTGCACGAGCAATCTTGGCGCCATTTTCAATTGTCTGTCGAATGAACATTGAATAATTCTTGATTTTACAAAAAGTAAGAGGAAAACCGAAGAATCTGAAGATGCATGTTAAAAGTAATGGCCATGAGCTCTCATTTCGTATATCGCATGCTTAGGATCTTTTCCGCACAGGCTCGCGACTATACGAAATGATTGATGACGCCGGTTCCCTTGATCAAGTTGCCTTCTTCGTTCATTGTCGGAGTTTTGATCCAAATTATCATTCTACGAAATTCGAACTTCTCGATCGAATTCTTGCTTATGACTCCATTTCTGTTATGAATACAACTGAAAATGTGTAGAATTTATTACTTAACAGACCGTTTCAACAGAGTATTTTTCAGTTGAAAATTGTGTCAAAAGTAGGCGCCGACGGCCCGGCGAAGTGAAAAGTCAGCTGTGTTTTCTAGTAATTTTTAACAACAGAATTCTCCACTTAGACACTGTCTCGGAAAATGAAGTTTATATGTATGAAAAGAGCGAAATGCCAGCTATTCATTCATTGTAAAATTATTTCACGCTCTTTAGTATCTTTTATTGAAATAGAGGAAAATATGACGCAAACGCGTTAAAAGTGGCTTCACTCTGGGACATTAATCAGCAATGATTTAGTACAGGAACAAAATTGTCAAATGTGACTTACTGCATTTTATTCCTTGTGTTCTGAGGTTTTCATCGATAGTAAATACGTGTTAATAGTTTGAACGGACAGCGAACCAGACAACACTGAAGCTGCCATAGAAAACACAAAATTCTGTTGGTTCCGGCCTCGCGAGGCCCGTTTCGTCTCTGGCACCGTGTTGCTGGCTCTGCGGCCCGGTACGTTGTTATAAAAGTAGAGCGTTGTGTGAGAATGGAGCAGTGTTCCCCTAGAGTTCCCTGATGTGAGCGACTGGCGTGAGAGGCAGAGAGAGTGCTCAGTGCGCTGAGTGCTGTGCGAGAGAGATTGCTCCCAGGGCTGCGTTCCTGGTTTGAGCTTATTATGGAAGGCAAATAAAAGGAGAAAACTCCACGTCATCCTCTTGTGTCTTCTTGACTGGCTGCTGTCCCTTGGTTCCTGCACTTCTCACCATCTGCCTGTCTTCACCTGCACACCCCTTACCCCTCCACACCATCACACAACTATTAAAAGACACTTAATCAAGTTTCTGATGATTTTATTTTCCTCGTTCCCAAAGCAAAATGTAAACAAATAAATCATGTGATTAAATCATATGATTAACTATGTTGAAGATTGCGGTATTTGTTTTGGATGTTTTTGCATCCACGTATAGTGACCAGTCTTTTTCTAGCTCTCCCATGTTGAAGTATAGAAAATAAAAAGAGTTGTTCACGACCGTTGATGGCTTCGGGTCTTTTTTACGAAGCCCCTGTGTTGTTTGTAATATGTTCCATAGTTTATTGAACATGTTTTGGTGCCGGAACTCGGGAGAAAAGGTGTCTGTTAACTGCTGCTATTTTGTGTATGCGGCTAACGGTCCCAGGAAATATTTTATTGTTTTTTTCATTCATTGTTTCGATCGTCGTTGTTGGTACGAACATGTCGTCTGATCCGTTGAAGTCTGCTGTCAGAGCACGTGTGGCGGTCCGTAGTTGGGCTAATCGTTGTAGAAAAAGACTGGTCACTATACGTGGATGCAAAAACAGGTAAACATGTACTTTAGGGTACGAAATTCATGGGCTGTTTGTACGCACTTTTTCGGGTGTTTTCGGTTCTTGTCGATGCAAAGAGACGTAAGACACCCTCACCTGCCCACTTTGACCTGTCCTGCCCCACTTGTGGGTGCAAATAATTTATTTCACTTCACAAGTAGGGATATGCATGCACATCCAATGCGCCATTTTAGAACCCCAGTAGTGATGACGTTGTGCCCATGTGATCAGCAACCAACATGGCGCATTGGATGTGCATGCATATCCCTACTTGTGAAGTGAAATAAATTATTTGCACCCACAAGTGGGGCAGGACAGGTCAAAGTGGGCAGGTGAGGGTGTCTTACGTCTCTTTGCATCGACAAGAACCGAAAACACCCGAAAAAGTGCGTACAAACAGCCCTATGAATTTCGTACCCTAAAGTACATGTTTACCCAAAAACATCCAAAACAAATACCGCAATCTTCAACAAACACCTTAGCAACTGCAACGACATAAAAATTAATATTCCAAACAATTGTTTCCTTTTTCGATTGATGCACAATTTCAAAAATTCATGTTCAAAATCAAAACAACTTAAATCTTCGCTTGCTTCAATGCAACTTCTATTAATCAATCTTCAATGGAAATATATTTTATTTCTGATCTACGATTGGAGACCGTTTGACGTCATTCGTTTTCTTCAAGAGTTATCTTCTCTTGGAATGGCTGAGGGCTCCGATATCTTCGGAAATTCATAAGTAAGTTTTCTTTGATTTATTTATTTTTCTTTACTTAGGACTTCACTTCTCCACATTTGCCGTCTACTCTTGTTTTTCAATGCCCTCATCGAATCGAAAGTTGGGACAGGTGCTAGGATGGGTATATAACTCCGCTCTCCAGACAGTTTTCAGTTTCAGGGTTACTGTCCCTTCATTACGAATTTTCTAGAAAAAAATATATATATAAAGCAAAATTTAATCATATTTGACCCCCCCCCCCCCCCCCCCCCCCCACACACACACACACACACACACACACACACACACTTTTGATTATTCAAGGTCCCCCTTGAATGAAAACAATGGAGTATATTTCATACTTCTTACTCTTTTAAAGAGATCAGGACAATTTGACTCATATAGCTATTTTTAATAGGCGATATGATAATCAAACATTAATAGAAAGGGAAATCTGAATTATTCACGTGATATGCCGTCTTTTCATTCAGCTTGCGTTGTTGTTTAAACAAGGTAAGCCAAAATGAAAAAAAAAATAAATAAAGGGGAATGGGGTTTGTTTCCTTTATGAAATTATAATTGAAGGAATTGATTCAAAATACGTTATTTTTTTTATAAATAAGGCGAGTTTGAATCAAGGGGAAGAAGGGACAATTTAACAAAAGTAACTTTACGACTTATGATTATTTCAGGGGAAGATTTGATTCTAGTGTGTTATTTTATGAATAAGGCACTGAGAATCAAAAGAGGGACAGGGAGAGGGAAAAGAAAATGAAATGAGAAAAAAAATGTTCTTTCTTTCTCAGCCATTCTGTTGCCAGAATATTTATACATTTCCATGGAAGATTTGCATAAAAAAGGACATTGTCAAAAGAAAGGAAAATTTAAACTTATACAAAAGATAAGCTTCACGAAAGAGAAAAGAAAAAAAAATTAAAGTAAAGTTCTAGCTGACTTTTCCTTTTTCTTTCTCCAAATGTCTCTTTTCTGCTTCTTCCGATACAGAATGACTAAATTTTCTAATCCTAACCATTGTTAGAGTCTTTTTTTTTCAAACAAAAATTACTGTATTTTCAGAATAGACTTTTCTTGGTTCTTGATGATCTTCTCGGCCAAGTTGATCTCTTCAGCGTATCTCTTGCTTGGCCCGTCCATTGAGTGAGTTGAGGAGCTCGCTTGCTGCTACGTGGTCTGGAATGGGCTGCAGCTGCAAGATAACGTGCACCTCTCTGGCGAAGTCCTCCACGTCGCCATCGCCTGTAAACTTGCGCAGCTTGTAGAGTCTGCAGAGGTTGCCATGCTGCTAGTAATGGTCGTCAGCATCAGTGTTGTGTTGACCTTGGTGCTCGTCAATAGCATCCTGGATCTCTTCAATGATGCCCATGGTCTGGAGCTGGTCTGGACCAGCTTACTGAGACTGGTCAGCTGTCAATAAAGACTTGCCACTTATTAGCTTCCGATCCACAATCCCACTTCTGACACCAAAAATCTGTGGCAAAGTGGTCTTAGGCCAGGGCATAGGCAGGGAACCATTCGAGTCAGGACTCTCAATCAAATCTTTGTTTATATCTTTTTTCTTTACTTAGGACTTCACTTCTCCACATTAACAAGGAAGATTGTCTCATCAGAGAAGAAGCTGTTCATGAAAAACTCCTAGAAGATAGAAAACTTACTCTGACAAGATGCTTAGAAATAGACAGAGCTTATGAGACATCCGACAAGTCACAATCCATGAGCACAGAATAGTAGTCAGCAAGCCTGCAAGTTGATAGACTGCAGCAGAATAAAATAGATTTCAGAAGAAATTTCAAGATGCTGATGGAAAAAGCAAGAAATGCACAGGGTGTGGCAAAACTCCAGGGTATGGAAGAAAAAACTGTCCTGCAAAAGAGGCAGAATGTAGAAAATGTCTTAGAAAAGGTCACTACGCAGTCATGTGCAAGTCAAAGAAAGTCATTAGATCACTTCAAGAAGAAAATGATGAATTTATTCTTGGCACAGTTACAACAGCAGAAGCAGAAGAAAAATCTGACACTGTCAATTGTGTAGAAGAAGACATGTGGCATGTAAAGATTATGACCTTGGAAAGCCTGTGACTTACAGAGTGGATGCACGTGCAGAATGATAGTACTACCTGACAGATTCTTCAGAAAGAATTCATCACTTTTGAAGAAAATGGAGAAGAAGCTATTTGGTCCTGAACAGGCTCCTCTCAAAGGTAAGTGGTTTGTGCAACGCTCTCCACTGAAAATACTTCTGCTGAGCAAGTTCTGTATGTGGTCACAGATTTGAAAGAGCCGCTATTGGGAAGACCTACCATAGAAGCTCTACACTTGTTGGAAAGAGTCAATAATTAAGTGCAACAGCAAGAAGAAATTCAAGAATTCCCAGAATTATTTTCAGGTCTTCGCAAAATGAAAACACAATACAAGATCACACTGAAAGAGAATGCACAGCCCTTCTCTGCTACTGTTCCCTGACGTAACAGACACTCCCTGTATAGACAGGCAAGTATTAATTCCATCTGTCCAACAAAGAGAGTGGAGTTTTGTGTGTATGACTTTTTTTTTATCCCGCCATTAAAGCAGCCATATTCCAACTTCGGGGAAGGTGCATGCTATGTGTAACGTGTCATCCATACCAACGGCCAAACTGGCCGACAGGATTTTGACGTGTGTGCAAGATGTTATGCGTGTGTTCACATACGGAACCTCGGTTTATAGTCTCATTCGAAGGACTGTATAGGAAATGAAGTCAGAACCAATGTTAACTCCGAGGGAAAAATCACCCTGTACAGAAACGGCCCAGCGGAGATTCGAACCCGCAACCCGTGGATTACGAGTCCGGCGCTCTACCAATTAAGCTATTCCGGTCCCCGCGCCAATGGACGATTACAGCAATTTAAATGATACTAAAAAATCTGCTGCAACCATATCCAGAGCTTTTTTTTTTTTTTTAATCCAGCATTTGTCATTCAGAATACTTTCAGCACATCTAACGTCATCATCCAAACTAAACATAGACGTTAGAGCTCTGACATCACAGAAAAATAACTTAAATGCCATTGGACCATTTGATGGCCGTGTCTTTGCTGGATTTCAGGAGCTCTATTATCTGCCTTCCGTCCCCTCCAATCTCCCCTATCAGTCTGTTGGCTCAATGTATCATGATTGATTTATGCTATGAAGCGCTATGTCTGTTTACATACAGACCTATCATTTAGATGATCAACTTCAACAGACAGGGGTCACATTCAACAAATTGTTCTATGCTTCCATCAAGAGATACATATACCTCTTGTATATACTGCTGAGCATGCTTAAATTTCGTTTGTTTCCTCTTGACAAAGAACACAGGCAAAATCCAGTCTGTTGATGGATGCTCTAAATGTTGCTGGAGATTCGTTTGTCTATATCTTCAAGCCATTATGTATCCTACAGGGAAGGGCACACAAAAAAGAAAGGCAAAACTTGTTAACCGTTAGACAAGTCGACAATTTGTTACACTGATGGATCAGAAAAAAAAGGAAAAAAAATTCCGCGACAGTGGTTCGTACTAAGACTTAATTCTTGATGCAAGTGGTTAAAAATTAAGAATTTTGGTGACAAATTAGGGCCTTTAATAAGGAATGGACAGTAACGAACCTGTCCTGGTAAGCATCTGCAGGAAATCCACTTTGACTTGATGAGGTCAACGCACACAGACATACAGACAAATACACACACACACACACACACACACACACACACACACACACACACACACACACACACACACACAAACACACACACACACACACACACACACACACACACACACACACACAGAATAATCATTTTCATATTTTGACGCTTTTCGTACACCATAACTGATACACGTTTTTCCATGTAATTTGATGTCAAATTGCCTTATTCACAAAATGTTTTTATCGGTTCATCAATGAGAACTAAAATTGTAGATTACATATTTCAGTTGCCTTGATTCTAGTCGTGGTTTACAGTCATTTTTATCTGTTCTTTCTTTGGTTTAAACAAATTTTATTTGTTCGCGAAAACAATTTTGCAGCAATATTCATCAAATCATGGAGTACAACAAACATAGGCTTATAAACCGTACTCTTGCAAAGAAAATGTACATTGGAGTGGCTGCGTCAAAAAGTTATCAAAATGGAATTGGAAAGGAGACAGACACCAACAAAAACAAAACAACAACAAAGACAAGCGAACAAACGAAAAACGTTTAACACACAAGAGTACACTCAAACTACAGCACAATAATAAAATATCCCACTACGCCCAAACTACACAATGCCATTTCAATCAATAGTATTCCATACCAGGTAGAAGACCGGGAAGTTAATGTGGTAAGCCGAATAAGTTTAGTTAAGTGCAAACCTATTAGAAAGCTTAACAAAATTTCCAACCATAGCAAGTATCGCTGTATTTGCGTCCACATCCAGGTCAGGGTTACCAGTCAATTAAGTTGAGATATCACGTTTTGCTGTGTCGTGTAGAGTTTCTATTGTCAGAGTGATGGAGTGGACAATTAATCAAGAAGTGGGCTGTATCTTCAACTGCCGTGCCACCGTCACAGGAAGGGTTGTTTCTAAGATGTCGTTTGAAAAGATCGTGGTTTAAGTCGCTCATTTCCAATCTCAACTTACACAAAATTATTTCTGACGTCCTATCAGATAAGTAGTAACATCTAGGCACGATACTATCGGTACTGCTGAGGAAACGCTAGAGAAAACTAAGAGAATTAGATACTTTAATATTGTCAGGAAGGTCATTCCAAAGAGCAGTAGATGAAGGAAAGAAGGAAGATTTGTACATATCTAATCTACACTTTGGCATCTGCCTCTCCAGGGGGTGCCTGTTACCGCACAAAATGTCACCATTGCACAAAATGTCACAGTGACATTTTGTGCAGTTATTCACTGCACAAATTGTCACAATTTGCACAAAATGTCACAATTGTGACAATTTGTACATCCGTATGCCTTTTTTTAAATCACTACTGCAGAAATTGTCACCACTCTCTCTCTTATCTGTGTGGGTGTGGGTGGGTGTCCACTTGTTTTTGTTTTTGTGTTTTTCAATTTCGCTTGCAATTCATAATTTTCAGTTTTATATAATAATACATACTTTTAGTCTGTATTCACTGCACATGCTTACGAGGTGACAGCCCAGACAATATGGCCCATGTTGGTCGATGAGGCTAATAGAAACAACATGATTTGTCTCGATTCGCATGCTCATCTCTTTTGCACTTTGTTAGTTTTGAGCAATTGTTGTCATATACATCCGTACTATCCATAACATGTATGTAATTTTCACATGTGTTTATAATTGTCCATTTTTCTTATACAGGTTTTAGATACATTTTGCTGTTTTCTCCATTTAGAGAGCACTGAATTTTCTTTATTCTTCTGGCAGGGGAGCAGGTCCTTCTTCTTCTTCTCCTCCTCCTCCTCGTCTTCCTCCATTTTTTGTCTTCTTCGTCACACACACACACACACACTCCTCTCTCTCTCTCTCTCTCTCTCTCTCTCTCTCTCTCTCTCTCTCTCTCCTCTCTCTCTGTGGATTTATTATGTCATTATTTGTCTATGTCTTTTTTTGTTTGTTTTTAAATTCGGTTTATAAGGTGTGTATACACTTTCATCGGCTTGTCTGTCTGTGTCTTTGTACACAGCATCTCTCTGTTGCTTGTGGACAAAATTGCAGATATTTCATGGATAGGTTCCATATGACCATGGGGTGGTCGTAACGTGAAACATGCAATCCTTCGGTACACTTCAGTGATACACACCTTCATGCACTGAATTTGCACGCATACAAACTCTCATACACAAGCAAACAGACAGAGAATAATAATAATAATTGTAATATACTACACCATGTCCAAACATAGTATGGACGAAAGTATTCTGACTGTAGTGCTTCTGGAAGAGAAATGTTTTACACACACACACACACACACACACACACACACACACACACACACACACACACACACACACATACACACACACACGCGTCCTTCTCTCCTTCTTTCCCTCTCTCCCTCCGTCCTCTCCTTCCCTCCCTCTCTCCCTCCATCATTCTTTCTTTTCCTCCCTCCCTTCCTCTTACTCTCCTTCCCTCCTTTTCTCTTTCCGTCCTTGTCTCCTTCCCTCCCTCTCCACCTCTGTCCTCTCCTTCCCTCCCTCTTTCCCTCCGCCTCTCTCCTTCCGTCCGTCTCTCCTTCCGTCATTCTCTCCTTCTTTCCCTCTCTCCCTCCATCCTTCTCTCCTTCGCTTCCTCTTTCTTTCCGTCCTTCTCTCCTTCCCTTCCTCTCCACCTCTGGCCTCTCCTTCCCTCCCTCTTTCCCTCCCGCCTTCTCTCCTTCCGCCCTTGTCTCCTTCCTTTTCTTTTTCCCTCCGTCTGAGAGAAGGAGAGAAATACGGCGGGAGGGAGTGAGGGAAGAAGAGAAAGGACAGAACGAGAGAGGCAGGAAGGAGACGACAGAGAAGAGAAGGAGGGAAGGACACGAGAACAGAAAGAGAGAAGGAGGGAGGGAGAGAAGGATGGAGGAGAAAGGCGGGAATTGTTGTTGTACCCTGGCTAAAAGACCAGGGATCATCCAAACAGCCTGGCTAAAAGACTCCAGGGATCATCCAAACAGCCAAAGTACTTGAACACTATGGTACAAATGTACCAGCTGGGATGAGAACATTACTCCGACTTTGGGGATTTCGGAAACTATAATGTTATGCTGGGAGCTTGTCACAACTGAACACATTTCCCTCATAACTATGCAGAGCATAACAACATTTTGATGTAGCCTTGGTGTTCTAGCCCATGTCAATTGGTCTGACACAGCCTTAAGCCTGGGGGGGGGGGGGGGGGGGGGGGGGGGGGGGGGGGAGGGATGGGGGAGGAGGGAGACGGAGAGAGGAGGGAAGAGAGAATGACGAGGGGAGGACTGAGGGAAGAAGGAATGAAAGGGAGAGAGAGGGAATGAAAGAGAGAATGACGGAAATGAGGAAGAGAAGGAGTGAAGGAGACAAGAACGGAAAGAAAGAGGGAGGGAGGGAGAGAAGGACGGAGGGAGAAAGGGAGGGAAAGAGAGAAGGAGAAAGGGAGAGATGAAGGGAAGAAGAGAGGGACGGAAGGAGAGAAGGACGGAGGGAGGGAATAATAATAATATTAATAATAATGATAATAATAATAAAGATGATAATAACAATAATGATAGTAATAATTTGATAATAATGATAATGAAAATAATCATAATGAAAAAAATACTAAGAATGATAATGATAGTGATAATAATACAAATAATTGCAACAACAATAATGATGATAGTGTGTAAGAATAATAATGATTATAAAATGAAGAAAAAGAAAAAGAGGAAAAAGAAGAAGAAGAAGAAGAAGAAGAACAACAACAACAACAACAACAACAACAACAAAAACACCAAGGACAACGACAACAACAAGAAAAGTAATTATAATCATAATCATAATAAGAAGATTATCAGCAACAACAACAACAACAACAATTAAAAAAAACGAATATTAGTAATAATAATAACAAAAATAATAATAATAACAATAATAATGATGACAATGGTAATCAAAATGATGATCATAATAATAGCAGTAATAACAAAAACAATGATAATGGTGATGATAATAACAACAACAGCAACAACAATAATAACGATAACGATGATAATAAAGACCATTGAAAAAATTATAATAGTAATAGTGAAAATAACATTACCAATAATACATCATATTAATATTAATAATACTGATAATAATAACACTGATAATAATACTGATGATAATAATGATAATAACAATAATGATCATGATAATGATATAATGCTGATAATAATATGATTAATAATAGTAATAAAAACAATAATGATGACAATAATAATAATAATAATAATAATAATAATAATAATAATAATGATAATATTGGTAATGATAATAATATCGTAATAACAATAATAATAAAAGTAATGATGATAACAATAGTGAAAAAATAATGTTAATAATAATAAAATTAATAATAATCATAATGATGATGACAATACTAAAAACGAAATCAATATTGATCATAATTATGACAATGAAAGTAATCACATTAATGATAAAAACGAAATATAACTATAATGACAAGAATAATAGGAACAATAATGATAATTATGATAATAACAATAAGGAGATAATATAAAAAGAAAATACGTAAATTCATAAGCATGAAACGCAAAACCCAAAACCCAAAATATATAGTGCAAAAAGCAAAACACAAAACGGAAAATGCAGAAGGCAAAAGCCCAAACGCAAAACCCACAACGGAAAAAACACAAGACGGAAAAGCTGAAAAAGGCAAACGCAAATGGCAAAACACAAAGCACGCACAGAGTAAAATGAAAAAGGCAAAACAGAAAAAGCAAAATGGATAACGCAAAACATGCAACTTTGCATTTTGCAAACAAACAAAAAAATCTTAAACTGTTCAACGCAAATCGCAAAAAGAAAAGAAAAGCGTAAAACGTTCATCGCAAAACACAAAACGCACAAACAAAGCACAAACACAACAAAACACAAAACAGAAATGGAAATCAGAAAACACTAAACGCAAACACAAATCGCGAAACGGAAAGGCAACCGCAAAAACGTAAAGCATAAAAACCAAAACGGAAAACACTTACAAACTGCAACACACAAAGTGTAAACTGAAAAAAAACCCCAAAAAAAAACGAGAAATGCATAATGCAGAAAACAAGACAAAACACAGAATGCAAAGCCAAACTCCGCAAAAGCAAAACGCAAGCCCAAAGGCAAGTACAAACGCAAAACACAAAATGCAAAACAGCACGCAAAGCGGAACACATAAAACGCAACACATAAAGCATAAAGACAAAAAGCAAAACGCAAACCGGAAACTGCAAACCGAAAAAGGCTAAACTGAAAATTGGAAAACACAAAACGG
>CM031625.1:14176949-14221949 GCA_018398815.1 Conus ventricosus | reverse complement strand
TTATTATTTGTTATTATTGTTGTTATTTCTATTTGATGATGGTGATGATTTTTCATTATACCCACTATTTTTTTCAAATTTTTGTTGTTGTTGCTCTTGTTTTTGTTGTTGATTCTAAGTGTCGTTATCATTATTATTATTATCGTCATGAGTGTTTTCATCGTTATTGTATTGTTATTATTATTATTATCAATTATTTTTTTTTTGATATTATTATTATAATTATCATTGTCATTATTATTATCATTGTCGTTATTGTCATTATTATTACTATCATTATTATTATTATTATTATTATTATTATTTTATTTTAATTTTCTTCTGTTTTGAAAAATAGTGTAAAAACCACTTTATTAAAGAGGATCTGACAAAATCCTCCAAACAATGACATTAACAAAGCACTATAGTTTACACACCATCCCTCTCAAGGAGAGAATGCAAATATGTCTGTTCAAGCCCACCCACTCCCACTCTGCCCTCAACCCGCCCCCCCCCCCCCCCCCCCCCCCCCCCCAACAAACAATCTCTTCAATTTATTGCCATTTTTGCCACAACCCCACCTTTTACATAGTAAAAATGCTATGTTTTGCCAAAAATGCACTCTTTTTTGCAAAAAAAAATTAACACACAACCCCCCCCCCCCCCCCCCCCCCTCCCCCCTCCCCCCAAAACTTAAGAAGTTATTGTCGCAAAGTGAGTTTTTTGGGCAGAACAACATTGGGTGAGCTTGAACAGACACACCCACATTCTCTCCAGTGTTGATTATCTAGGGGTTTAAAGAATTAGTCATCCTAAAACAATCAACGCACACAGGACTGCACCTCTCTCACAAGCCAGGCTGATACTGATTGCAGCCTCACTGCCACTGATTCACTTGTCGCTGACGCGCAGGCAGCCAAACTGATTTTTTTTTTAATTTTTTTTCTCCATATATTTAATGTGACCTCTCTCATCCCTCTACTCAACAGTTCCTTCATTTTCTCGCACATTCATCCCTCAACATAAATCTAGCAAAGTATTTACTTAAAACAAATTAATAACAAATTCATGTATGTACAAATATATAAGTTGTTACAATAAAGAGTTCAATTTAAAATATCCTATGACATTTGTCTTGATGTTCTTTGTGTTTAAAGGAATGAATGGGAGAATGAGTTGGCACAACTGACAACATGTATATGTTGGAATTATATAATCGAGCTAGGAAAGTATTAGCAAGAGGTTTTTTTCAAAAAAAATTTCAGTTTTTAAACAAACAAGCACACTCAAAAAAAGACATATGTAGCATAATAATTGTTCAAGAACACGGAAGAAGTCAGACACAATAAAAAAAAAATCGCAGACACGCACACAAACATACATGAATTGTAAGCAGGATATGCATAAACTTACGCACGCACACCCACACACATGTACAAATGTAAAACCTCAAAAACAAGGAAAATACCAAGGGGTGGCGGTGGCGAGAGACTGAGAGAGAGAGAAAAAAATATTAAGATGGGTTTCTTGTAATTACAACAAGAAAATGGATCATTGGATGGCTAGTTATGTTGGAAGATACTACTACTAGCGTCTTCCATTCTCACTATGTAGCATTATGTAGGTTGGGACTATGTGCGCCAACAAACAAGCAAACAAAAAAAGTCACAATAAAGCTAGGAAATGATAGAGGAATAGGGAAACCAGGTTTTGTCAAATTGATCTGAACCATAGTTCTGAAAGGCTAAGTATTTTTTCCAATTTAAATCTATAGCTTAAGATTGTAAGGAAAACATGAAGGTCTGGGTGGTTATTTTGTAGTTTACATCTGTAAACATAAAACTTAGCAAACAGCAGAATAAAGTTAAGAACTTTGTCAGTTTCCACATTTTGTTTCACTCCAAACAGAACTAACTCTTTCTCAAGAAACAGATTAGCGCAGTGCTGACATTTATCCATTAGCAAGTTTTGAAGATTTCTCCAAAACCGCTGCACAATATTGCAGTCGAAAAGCATATGTGTAATAGTCTGTTGTTCATGATCACAAACGTTACATAATGGTGAATCAACAATTTTGCATTGAAATAGGTATATCTGGGTTGGCAAGTCGACATTGGAACCATCTAAGCTGGACGTCAGTAGACACTTTATAACTATGAAGGAATATTTGTTTCCAATTAAGATTTACGAAAAGATTTCCATTTATTAATAGCAGCAGGAGAGGCATCATTTTCATTTAAAGTTTTTGTACATATTTGTTGCCTCTTTTAAATGCAAAACCAGGCTTTTTTGGTCTAACAGCTTATATTGGTTAGTTATGATAATATTAAGTTTTTGGCAATAGTTGCGAATGGCATTATGCCTTCAAGTTTGTTCTTATACCTTGATATTTATTTTAAAATGCCCATTTTCATTAATCATGTATTTAATGAAGTAAATGCCATGATTACACGATTTCTGTATGAAAAATAACTTTTTTATCTCTTAAAATTTTAGGATTGTAATGAAAACACTCTGAAATGAAATCATGTACTGTAGTCGGAGAGCACTTTGCAACAGTTTCTTGTAGTGTTTCATCACATCATTCCAGAATGGGATATTGACATCTTGCATAATAACATTAGAAAATTCAGCACCAAAGGGTTTTTTTTTATTGTCCAGCTTAGGGAACATATTAATGGTAAATTCCCGCCAACCCGACTCATACATTGATCTTCTCAGAAAATAATTTTTTTTACATTTAACAGTTTTAATCCACCTTCACAGCACTGCTTTTGAACCATAGATTTTTTTTAAAAACTTTTTTTACCATTCCATAAAAAAAAACGATGCAATTCTTTTTCTAAAGCAACAATAAATCCTCTGGGGGTCTGGTAGGTTAATCAATAAATGAACAATTTTAGAAAATGCCAAAGTTTTAATAACAGTTATTTTTCCAAAAGGAGTTATACTTCTTTCTTTCTAAGAAGCTAGGACTCTTTGTTTCAAAACTTTTATCTTCAAAATTAATTTGTACAATAATATTTGTGTTAGTGTAGAATTTGATACCAAGAATTTTGAAAGTACCTGGATCCCAAACAAAATTTGTGCCCCTCATAAATCTAATTCCACAATTCTTTCTACTCCCCAACTAAACTACTAGTGACTTGTCAAAATTGATTTTTAAACCTGAAATTTGTAAAACATTTCATAATAACAGATACCACCTCATTAAAGATCTTTCTGAACCATCTAGACATACACTAGTGTCATCAGCAAATTGTGACCGTAATGTTTCCTTGCTAACAAACTTTACTTCCTTTAATATGCTCATTAAAGCATGACAGAACCTCAGCACAAATTAGGTATAGATAAGGGGATGATGGGTCCCCCTGTCTCACCCTCTCTCAATCGGAAACCATGGGGAGTATGACCATTTACAGAAATACAAGTCGAAATTTGTGAATAAAATGTTCTTATCCAATTAATTAAGTCGGGTCCAAACTTGAAAAATTTAAGGCAGTTATGTAAGAATGACCATGAGACGCTATCGAACGCCTTCTCAAAGTCAACTAAAAAGAGCATTCCTGGAATATTTTCCTTATCAGTGTACAATAGCATGTCATACATCAACCTTATATTCTCTCCAATAAATCTGCCCTTCTAAAAACCTCTTTGACTCTCATGTATAATGTTGGAAGAACACTTTTCAATCGATTGGCAACACAAGCAGAAGCTATCTTATATGTGGTGTTCAACAAAGAGATGGGGCGCCAGTTTTTCACAAATCTTTTCGGCTTCCCTCCTTGGGGATACATATTATAGTGGCCTGTCGCTGGGTAGTGGATAAACCTTCTTTACAAGGAAAGTTCCAATATCTGCAAAGAAAACTTATAAAATTCAACGGTAAACCCATCGGGCCCAGGTTCTTAAAATTTTTCATCTGTTTCAGAGCACTAGCTGCCTCTTCTAGTGTAATTAACACCTCTAATGAGGAGCTCTCCTCCTCGGATAATACTGGAGCATCCGGAAGCTCTTCAGAAATATTCATATCAGTTACATCTCTAAAGCTGTATAATTGTTCATAAAAAAATGTTATCTCAAGGAGGATAGTTTTTTGTTCAGAAATGATTGAACCATCCTCTTTTTTTCCCAAAAAAGGGATAGATTTATCAAGAAAATTTCGATTTTCAAGATTGCAAAAATATTTATTCACTACTTAGCCAGTGAACTCCTGAGCGCATTGCCATGTCTTCAAGTCTGTGATTCCTGATCTCTTGCAGTTCTGTTTTTAGGTTTTCTAAATGAGGAATAGTTTCTTCTTGTAAATTTTGTTCGATGTTTTTTATGTTTGTTTCTAGGTCATGTTCTCTTTGAGTATCCATTTTTTGCTTATAAGAACTTTAAGAAATTGTTTTGCCTCTTATTTCAAGCAGTAATGTCTCAAAAAAGAGCTGATCTGCAATTTGAAAAGAGAGGTTTTATGCATATTATATAAGTTGTATACAGGTAATGCATACTGTTTCTTGGTATCGCAGATCAGCTCTCTAATTTTTGAAACATATTGCTTATCTCTTAATAAACTATTGTTGAATTTCCAAAAAGGTCTGTCGCGTTTCAAATGATCTTTTTTTTAAAAGCAATGTGAAAAGAGAATGATCTGATCGATATCCAGGATCTATGCAAACATCATTAACTTCCATCATTAATTCTTCAGTGATCATAAAGTTGTCAAGTCTTGCTTATTTAAAAGAGTTAAATTTCCGCCATGTATAGTTTCTTTATTCGGGGTATATTTCTCTGTAAACATTGAACAGATTGCATTTAGTCAATATATCATTGATTTTTGCTCGGGTTCTTGGCCGACTGGTGACACTTGTATAATTTCTAACATCCATTTTTAAATTAAGGGCACAATTCCAGTCTCCAGTTATAATTACATGTTGGTTGCTAAAGCTCTCAATGAGTTCACAAACACTATCGAAAAATTCGGGGCTGTCACGTCACCACTAGGCCAGTATAAGTTCACCAAAGTAAACTTTTTTTTTTTTTAAAGAATTGAACATTCATAGCAGGGTGGTCTCTTATAACATCATGTATCTTGTACTCAAAGTTACTATTAAAAAGAACAGCCACACCATTTTTGTTAGTTTCTGTACCACACAGCCATACATTATATCCCAGCTGGCTCGGATGAAATTCTCAAGTCTTCCTTTAAGTGTGTCTCTTGAAGACAATAAACATGAGCTGCTATTTTTCTCAAAAAATCAAATACATCTTTCCTTTTTTTTACTATTAAATAATAGCACCAAAAAAAGGAAAGATGTATACCATTGCAATTCAAAGAACAAATTTTAAATGAACTATCCTGTGCCATTTTGAGTTTTGGAAAGAAAGGTTAAAGTAGTAAACAGATAATAGCAATTGAAAAAGAAAAAAGGTCTACAAAAGAAAAAAGTAAGAAATACTCCAAAAGTGTTGCTAACACTTGAGACACACCCTTTGAAATACAGTGATGTCGCAAATCCCCAAAGTTATACAGAAGCTACCTCGGCCTCAACCTTCCAATGTAATAATAAGCAAGTTTTCACAACCATCATTTGTATCAACATCTTGTAAGTGCTCATCATTATTATTATCATAAGGAAAAGAAGATGAAGAACTTTAAAAAAAAAAAGACAAATAACATGAGGAGGAGGAGGCTAATAATACAAGTCGTATTACTACTTTACGGGAATATGAATGTTACTGCTACTACTACTACTGTTGCTAGTACTACTCCATTTTCAACAATAATAAAAATGATAATAATAATAATAATAATAATAATAATGATAATAATAATAATAAAAGTATTAAAAATAATGATAATATTCATAATAATAACTCCGCCTGGTGGTTCTTCGGAGCCACTTGCCGGTCTCAAGCCCGGGTAAAGGAGGAGAGTTGGGCGTGGGGCTAGCAACCTCACCCGTAAAAACATTACCGCTACGGAAACGACAGCAAGAGAAACTACTCTATCTGGCAGAGGGAGTGAAGCAGACCAAGCAATTGGACTTATGAAGGAGGGGGACCAAAGCCGAAAGGACGTCTCCAGCCCGATAGGGGATCTCCTAACGCCAAAACGTCACATGCGAGTTGGATTTTGGAACGTGCGGACCTTGTACCAAGCTGGAAGATTAGCACAAACTGTAAATGAGATGAAGAACTACAACCTGAGCCTACTAGGGGTCACAGAGGCAGGATGGACAAAAACAGGAAAACAGAGACTGAGTACTGGAGAAACCATCATCTGGTCAGGAAGGCAAGATGACATCCATCAGGAAGGAGTTGCCCTCATTATTGCCAAGAAACATGCCAATGCCGTACTGAAATGGAAACCAATCAATGAACGCCTGCTGTATGTAAGAATGAACTCCAAGTGTGCCAAGCTATCAGTTATAGTGGCCTATGCACCAATAGACAACACTGACGAGGAGGACAAGGATCAGTTCTACAGTGCGCTCCAAGCAACATTGGATGACATACCAAGACACGATGTTCTCCTCCTGATAGGGGACTTCAACGCAAGAGTTGGTAGCAACAATGAGAACAGGGAAAGAGTCATGGGGAAACATGGAATAGGAGACATGACCGACAACGGCGAACGACTCATCGACCTCTGTGAAGAAAATGATTTGGTCATTGGCGGTACTCTTTTCGCTCACAAAACCATCCACAAGCTAACATGGACATCCCCCGACGGCAAGACAAAGAACCAAATTGATCACATCATTATCAACGGTTGGTCATTGGCGGTACTCTTTTCGCTCACAAAACCATCCACAAGCTAACATGGACATCCCCCGACGGCAAGACAAAGAACCAAATTGATCACATCATTATCAACGGAAAATGGAGGCGCTCCCTACAAGATGTACGTGTGATGCGACACGCAGATGTTGGCAGTGACCATGAACTACTGGTAGCGAAACTGACCCTCAAACTGAGGAAGGCAAAAGTTGGGGACAGTCGGAACCTGCGCTTTGATGTTGCCAAGCTAAAAGATCCAACAACAAAGAAAGAATTCTGCGTCACCCTGAAGAATCGCTTCAGCGTCCTCCAAGATGAAACAGCACTGACCATAGACAGTTTCAACAAGGCTATAACCGAAACAGCAAAAGAGACAATAGGTTATAGGAAAAGTGTGAAATCTGAGTGGATAACTGCCAACACATGGAAAACCATTGAGGAGAGAAAACAGATCAAGAAGAAACTGCTAGATGCCAAGTCACCCAGGCTAAAGGAAAGAATAGCAACCCAGCACAGAGAGAAAGACAAAGAAGTGAAGTTGTCTGCAAGGAAAGATAAACGTCTCTATGCGGAGAGACTTGCTGAAGAAGCTGAGGCAGCAGCAGAGATGAAGGATATGAAGACAGTGTATAGAACCACCAAGAGGCTGCGGGGAGACAGAGGACAGAACCAAGACATACCAGTTAAGGCAGAGGACGGAACACCTATCACAGAAGAATGTGCCAAGCTCGAGAGGTGGAGAGAGCACTTCCAGAGGATCCTAAACCGCCCTGATCCACCAACACCAGCTGACATTCCTATGGCAGAGGAGGACCTGGACGTCAACATGGGAGACATCACAGTAGATGAGGTCAAGGAAGCCATCCGCAAGCTGAAGAATGGCAAAGCTCCAGGAGAAGATGGTGTATGCCCGAGATGCTGAAGGCAGAAGAACAGGACACACCTCTTATCCTCCAACGCATCCTGCAGGACATATGGAACCAGGAGACAACCCCAGCTGACTGGAGAACTGGTACCATCATCAAATTACCAAAGAAAGGAGATCTAGGAGAATGCAACAATTGGAGAGGCATCACCCTACTATCAATCACCAGCAAAGTCTTCAGTCGCATCTTACTCCAGCGTATAAAGAAAGCGGTAGATGACCTACTTCGTCAAGAGCAGGCAGGCTTTAGAGCAGGGAGATCATGCCTTGATCACATTTTCGTCTTACGCCAGATCCTCGAGCAGTCCCATGAATGAAACAGCCCACTTTACGTGGTTTTCATTGATTTCGAGAAAGCCTTTGACAGTTTGCACCGCGCTTCTCTCTGGAAGATCCTACGACACTACGGCATTCCCCAGAAAATGGTCAACATCATCCAGTCCCTGTATGAGAGCTTTGAGTGTCGCATCATCCACAACAACCAGCTGACGGAACCATTCAAGGTGGACACCGGAGTGAAACAAGGCTGCATACTGTCACCAATCCTCTTCTCCTTGGCCATCGACTGGTTGATGCGAAACGTCACCCAGGGAAAGCAACGGGGAATCCGGTGGACGTTGACCTCAGTCTTGGAGGACATTGACTACGGAGATGACCTGGGACTGCTGTCACACAAGCATCAGGACGCCCAGCAGAAGACAGAAAGCCTCAGCGAGATAGCCAGCACCATTGGGCTGAAGGTCAACGAGAGGAAGACGCAGGTCATGAGGAAAAATGCCACAAACAAGAACCCCATCACCGCTAACAGCAAACAACTTGATGATGTTCAGGAATTTGTATACCTGGGCAGCAAGATGACCACAGACGGCGACTGCAACCAGGAGATCAACGCCAGAATCAGCAAAGACAACCAAGCTTTCGCAGTGCTTAGGCCCATCTGGAGATCCACCGTCCTCAGCATCCAAACGAAGATTCGACTCTTCAAGAGCAATGTCCTCAGCGTCCTCCTGTATGGCTCAGAGTGCTGGAAGACGACCGTCGCCATCGAGAAAAAGCTGGAAGTGTTCCAGAACAAATGTCTGCGACGTATCCTCAGGATCTTCTGGCCGAACATCATCTCAAACGAAGAACTGAGGACTAGAACAGGAGTCTCCACAATACAGGACACCATCCAGGCGCGTCGATGGAGATGGCTAGGGCATGTCTGTCGCATGCCACCCAGCTCACTCCCCAGAACAGCCCTGCACTGGACCCCCCAAGGTAAAAGAAAACGGGGGCGACCGAAGGAAACCTGGCGCAGGACAATAGAAAGAGAGCTGAAAGGCAAAGGACCGACTCTCAACACAGCCCCAGAGCAGCCGCAGACAGAGCCAGATGGAGATCTCTTGCCATAGCCTCAAGCGCCAGCAGGCACGGAGAGGACTGATGATGATGATGATGATTAATAATAATAATAGTAATAATAATAATCGTGATAATAATAGTAATAATAAAAACAATAATAATAACATAATAATGAGAATCGAAACAATAATGACAGTGATAACAACAGCAATTATCATTATATTGATAAGCATAATGAGAATGATAGCAATAATATTATTAATAATAATAACAATAATGTATTTGTAATAATAACAATAAGAGAATAAAAAGAATGACAAGACACCAACAATAAGGAAAACGGACCCCAAAAATCCGCATTGGGGCAGGCAGGTACATTTCTCAGTGGTTGAGAAGATAAAGGAAAAAATCAAAAGACAAAAAATGAAAAGAGCTCGTATACAAAAATGATAATAATAATAATATTAATAAGAATAACAATAATAATAATTAATATTATTATTATTACATGATTGTAATAACAATAATAATAATAATAATAAAAATGATAATAATGATAATAATAATAATAATAATCATGATGATAATAATGACCATAGTAATAACAATAATAATAATTATGATGAAAACCATCATAACATAATGAGAATCGAAATAATAATGATAGTGATATCAGCAATTATCATTATATTGATAAACATAATTAGAATGATAGCAACAATAATGATAACAATAATGTGTTCGTAATAGTAACAATAAGAGAATGAAAGAATAAAAGAATGAGATGATACCAACAATGAGGAAAACACTCCCCAAAAATCCGCATGGGGGCAGGTGTTACCGCATAAAATGTCACCATAGCACAAAATGTCACAATTGTCACATTTGTGCCAGTTGTGACATTTTGTATAGTGAAGGACTGCTCAAAATGTCACAACTCGCAGTTTTGACAATTTGTGCAACTGTACCCCCATTTTCGAATTCACTCTTGCATAGTATATTACAACCTCTGTCAGTCTTGTTTGTCTGCCGATTTCAAGAAAGCGAGCAGACTATTAAGTTCGTTCCTTCGTGTCCTTTTCTTTTGTCATCCTCTCTCTCTCTCTCTCTCTCTCTCTCTCTCTCTCTCTCTCTCTCTCTCTCTCTCCTCTCTCTCTCCCTCCCTCTCTCTCTCTCTCTCTCTCTCTCTCTCTCTCCCTCTCTCTCTCTCTCTCTCTCTCTCTCTCTCTCTCTCTCTCTTGACTCTGCGTGGTAATCTGTGCTCCTGCATGTAAAGTAAACTCAGCCAATAACGGATGCATTTAACCGCAGAATATATGTACAAGCGGAATCTATTAGTCTTGAATACGCCAGCTCAGTCTGGGACTCTCACACCCAGGGGAATATCAGCAAGCTCGAAGCAGTACAGCGGCGTGCGGCGCGCTTCGTTCTGAACCCCGCTACCATAACACCTCGAGTGTGAGTACATGCTGGACTACCTGGGCTGGCCATCACTTAAGGTGGATATGGATGTTGTGGCTTTAGGTGGATATGGATGAACCCTGCCTGTGGGGATCCAGTCTTTCCATTTGAGCCCATAAACAAGTCAACTAAGGGTAACCCCGTAGTCAACCTATCTAAAGGTAAGCCCATAGCCAACTTAATTATGGTTAAGCCCATAGCCAACTTAACTAAGGGCTTGCCCATATCCAGCCAACCTAAGGGTATCCCCATAACCAATTAAGGGTAACCCCATAGCCAACCAATTTAAGGGTAAGCCCATAGTCAACTAAGGGTAAACCCATAGCCAACTTAAGGGTAAGCCCATAGCCAACCTGTTTAAGGGTAAGCCCATAGCTAACTTAATGGTAAGCCCATAGCCAACCTGTTTAAGGGTAAGCCCATAGCCAACCCATCTGAGGGTAAGCCCATAGCCGACCTTTCTAAGGGTAAGCTCATAGCCAGCCTATTGAGGGTAGGGCCCATAGCCAACCTGTCAAAGGGTAAGCCCATAGCCAACCGGTCTAAGAGTAACACTATAGCCAACCTATCTGGGGGTAAGCATATAGCCAACCTATCTGAGGGTAAGCTCATACCCAAACCTAAGGGTAAGGCCATAGTCAACCTATCTGAGGGTAAGCCCATAGCCAACCTAAGGGTAAGCCCATAGCCAACCTGTCTAAGGGTAAGCACATAGCCAACTTAACAAATGGTGAGTGCCAGTTGGGACAGGAAAAAAAATGACTGATGGGGTGAACTTGTGACCTCCTATACTGCCATCAGCAATACAAAATACTGCCCCATGGCAGCAAATTTTGTTTGTTTGACTTTATTCCATTTTTACATGTTGACCAAAAAATGCATGAAACCGAAAACAGACATCGTACTTTTTTTCGGCTGAAGTCAACAGACATGCCCGGCAATCAGGAAAACTGTGACAATAAAAACATTAGGGACAAAATGCAATATGTATAAAAGTAATGGCTACAGTAATATTCTAATTCTCACGCCAAACATTCCCCAAACAAGGTGATCCGCGATAAAGCAATCGATCATAATACAGAATGAAGTAAGCTTTAAAAAAAATATTTAAAAAAATAAATAAAACCGTTCAGCTCACCCACAATCCCCCCACTCACCCCATTTTTACCTCCACAACACACACACACACACACACACACACACACACACACACGCACGCACGCACGGACGCATGCGCGCACACACACACACATTGATAATTTTAAGGTGGTCTTGATCAGACGTGATACGAACAAAACGACGGCTAAGATGAGGGGCGATAATAGCTGCATTAACTTGTTATTCCCGTGAAGAAAAGAAACACCCGAAGGTGCTGGGGAGGACCCAGAGAAGCACTGTCTTAAACCCGCCTTTAGAGCAGTCCTGTACCACCCTTGGAGGCCTGCGCTGTGTTGACGATGGGCACAGGCACGCGCAGGACACTCCATTAAAGATATCAAGGGACATAACTGCTCCTGAACAGAGGTAAATTACAGGACGCAGCTCATAACAGCCTTAAAGTAGCATCCCCATGGGTGTACCAGCCCGTATTTCATGACTGAGAGCCCACCGGCGAAAAATACCACCCTCCAGCTGCCGAGCACACCCCACAGACCCAACCACCCCTGCCCACGGACAGATGAAGACAGTGCCACTCCATACACAGCCAAGCTTTCGCCATACGGTCTTATGTGCCCTCAAGAGAGAATCCAAAGTTGTAGTCTTTCCCACTGTCAACAGGACTTTCCCTGTGGTCAGGGGGTCTTTCCTCACCGTCACTGGACCTTTCTCCAGGGTCAGCCTAGTTAAGGCAAAGAAGAAAAAGAAACACCCGAAGGTGCTGGGGAGGACCCAGAGAAGCACTGTCTTCACCCGCCTTTAGAGCAGTCCTGTACCACCCTTGGAGGCCTGCGCTGTGTTGACGATGGGTACAGGCACGCGCAGGACACTCCATTAAGATATCAAGGGACATAACTGCTCCTGAACAGAGGTAAATTAGGACTAGGTATCCCATAACCAACCTATTTAAGGGTAACCCCATAGCCAACCAATTTAAGGTAAGCCCATAGTCAACTAAGGGTAAACCATAGCCAACTTAAGGGTAAGCCCATAGCCAACCTGTTTAAGGTAAGCCCATAGCTAACTTAATGGTAAGCCCATAGCCAACCTGTTTAAGGGTAAGCCCATAGCCAACCTATCTGAGGGTAAGCCCATAGCCGACCTTTCTAAGGGTAAGCTCATAGCCAGCCTATCTGAGGGTAAGCCCATAGCCAACCTGTCAAAGGGTAAGCCCATAGCCAACCGGTCTAAGAGTAACACTATAGCCAACCTATCTGAGGGTAAGCCTATAGCCAACCTGTCTGAGGGTAAGCTCATAGCCAACCTAAGGGTAAGGCCATAGTCAACCGGTCTAAGAGTAACACTATAGCCAACCTATCTGAGGGTAAGCATATAGCCAACCTATCTGAGGGTAAGCTCATAGCCAACCTAAGGTTAAGCCCATAGTCAACCTATCTGAGGGTAAGCTCATAGCCAACCTAAGGGTAAGCCCATAGTCAACCTATCTGAGGGTAAGCCCATAGCCAACCTAAGGGTAAGCCCATAGCCAACCTGTCTAAGGGTAAGCACATAGCCAACTTAACAAAGGGTGAGTGCCAGTTGGGACAGGAAAAAAAATGACTGATGGGGTGAACTTGTGACCTCCTATACTGCCATCAGCAATACAAAATACTGCCCATGGCAGCAAATTTTGTTTGTTTGACTTTATTCCATTTTTACATGTTGACCAAAAAATGCATGAAACCGAAAACAGACATCGTACTTTTTTCGGCTGAAGTCAACAGACATGCCCGGCAATCAGGAAAACTGTGACAATAAAAACATTAGGGACAAAATGCAATATATAGTAAAAGTAATGGCTACAGTAATATTCTAATTCTCACGCCAAACATTCCCCAAACAAGGTGATCCGCGATAAAGCAATCGATCATAATACAGAATGAAGTAAGTTTTAAAAAAATAAATAAATAAAAAAAAAAACCGTTCAGCTCACCCACAATCCCCCCACTCACCCCATTTTTACCTCCACAACACACACACACACACACACACACACACACACACACACACACACACACACACACACATACACACACACACGCACGCACGCACGGACGCATGCGCGCACACACACACACATTGATAATTTTAAGGTGTTCTTGATCAGACGTGATACGAACAAAACGACGGCTAAGATGAGGGGCGATAATAGCTGGTATTAACTTGTTATTCCCCGTGAAGAAAAGAAACACCCGAAGGTGCTGGGGAGGACCCAGAGAAGCACTGTCTTCACCCGCCTTTAGAGCAGTCCTGTACCACCCTTGGAGGCCTGCGCTGTGTTGACGATGGGTACAGGCACGCGCAGGACACTCCATTAAGATATCAAGGGACATAACTGCTCCTGAACAGAGGTAAATTACAGGACGCAGCTCATAACAGCCTTAAAGTAGCATCCCCATGGGTGTACCAGCCCGTATTTCATGACTGCAGAGCCCACCGGCGAAAAATACCACCCTCCAGCTGCCGAGCACACCCCACAGACCCAACCACCCCTGCCCACGGACAGATGAAGACAGTGCCACTCCAGACACAGCCAAGCTTTCGCCATACGGTCTTATGTGCCCTCAAGAGAGAATCCAAAGTTGTACTCTTTCCCACTGTCAATAGGACTTTCCCTGTGGTCAGTGGGTCTTTCCTCACCGTCACTGGACCTTTCTCCAGGGTCAGCCTAGTTAAGGCAAAGAAGAAAAAGAAACACCCGAAGGTGCTGGGGAGGACCCAGAGAAGACACTGTCTTCACCCGCCTTTAGAGCAGTCCTGTACCACCCTTGGAGGCCTGCGCTGTGTTGACGATGGGTACAGGCACGCGCAGGACACTCCATTAAGATATCAAGGGACATAACTGCTCCTGAACAGAGGTAAATTAGACTAGGTATCCCCATAACCAACCTATTTAAGGGTAACCCCATAGCCAACCAATTTAAGGGTAAGCCCATAGTCAACTAAGGGTAAACCCATAGCCAACTTAAGGGTAAGCCCATAGCCAACCTGTTTAAGGGTAAGCCTATAGCTAACTTAATGGTAAGCCCATAGCCAACCTGTTTAAGGGTAAGCCCATAGCCAACCTATCTGAGGGTAAGCCCATAGCCGACCTTTCTAAGGGTAAGCTCATAGCCAGCCTATCTGAGGGTAAGCCCATAGCCAACCTGTCAAAGGGTAAGCCCATAGCCAACGGTCTAAGAGTAACACTATAGCCAACCTATCTGAGGGTAAGCCTATAGCCAACCTATCTGAGGGTAAGCTTATAGCCAACCTAAGGGTAAGGCCATAGTCAACCTATCTGAGGGTAAGGCCATAGCCAACCTATCTGAGGGTAAGCCCATAGCCAACCTGTCAAAGGGTAAGCCCATAGCCAACCGGTCTAAGAGTAACACTATAGCCAACCTATCTGAGGGTAAGCCTATAGCCAACCTATCTGAGGGTAAGCTTATAGCCAACCTAAGGGTAAGGCCATAGTCAACCTATCTGAGGGTAAGGCCATAGCCAACCTATCTGAGGGTAAGCCCATAGCCAACCTATCTGAGGGTAAGCTCATAGCCAACCTAAGGGTAAGCCCATAGTCAACCTATCTGAGGGTAAGCTCATAGCCAACCTAAGGGTAAGCCCATAGTCAACCTATCTGAGGGTAAGCCCATAGCCAACCTAAGGGTAAGCCATAGCCAATCTGTCTAAGGGTAAGCACATAGCCAACTTAACAAAGGGTGAGTGCCAGTTGGGACAGGAAAAAAAATGACTGATGGGGTGAACTTGTGACCTCCTATACTGCCATCAGCAATACAAAATACTGCCCCATGGCAGCAAATTTTGTTTGTTTGACTTTATTCCATTTTTACATGTTGACCAAAAAATGCATGAAACCGAAAACAGACATCGTACTTTTTTCGGCTGAAGTCAACAGACATGCCCGGCAATCAGGAAAACTGTGACAATAAAAACATTAGGGACAAATGCAATATATAGTAAAAAGTAATGGCTACAGTAATATTCTAATTCTCACGCCAAACATTCCCCAAACAAGGTCGATGCAGACCCACAGCGCAGCACAAATCCGCCCCAGTGTTGAACACGCTCGGCCCCAGCCCTCATTGTGATTCCCTGCTTTGTGGAAGTTTGGGTGTTAGGCTCAGCAGTTTCTGTGTACTGCAGCCAATACAAGGGACAGACGAACAAAGCAAAGAGGAACGATACGTGCCGCGGGAGCGCCCGGGTCATAAAACTATCTTCAACTGCCCCTGACATTACTTGCAGATAGTACCAAGCCCCCTACCCCACCCCCTCGCACATACACAAAATCACCCTCTATACCCAACTTAAGTGCAACTCTCTCTCTCTCTCTCTCTCTCTCTCTCTCTCTCTCTCTCTCTCTCTCTCTCTCTCATATTCATTCTATTGTCTGTTTTTATGCATGTTAATTGTTGGACGTTGTAGCACATTTCTATTTGCTCCCCCAGCGCACCCCAGCCCACCCCACTCCTCTTCTTCTCCTTCATTATTTTTTCTTCATTTCTCTTCTCTTTCATTTGATGTTCCATTATGATTGCGTGACTGCTTTGTTTATTTGCTTTCATACATTAACTCATTTCACTCCGTGTTGTAGTCCCTACTCAGGGCGAGGACTGCATGTAAAAACGCGCGTCAGTCTTATCTCTTATCCTCGTAAATAATCTCTCTCTCTCTCCTCTCTCTCTCTCTCTCTCTCTCTCTCTCTCTCTCTCACTGTTATTCTCTCTCTCTCTCTCTCTCTCTCTCTCTCTCTCTCTCTCTCTCTCTCTCTCTCTCTCTCTCTCTCGTCATAATACGATCCTCAGTATGCCATTGACAGTCCATCTTTCCACCTAATTCAGCTAACATCTTTCCTGTAGTTTTTGGTCATTTTACCCTGTGAATGGTTCCTGGTCTAGCAGGTTCTTGTTTGAACGCATACTTTATTTTCCCGGTAACGTTTCCAGCCTGTGTCCAGTCTGTGCTTTTGTGACAGACAGACGCTGGGGTAGACAGAACGTTCTTGGTGGAGGCGAGAGGAGGTGAGAAGTGAAGTAACATATCAACTGACCAATTTAACTCGGGTCCACTTTATGAATGGTACATTCCTCTCACTTAATAATAATAATGATGATAATGATAGTAATAATATTAATAATAACAACAACAGCATTTATAAAGCGTCTTGCCAAAGGTTCTAGGCGCTGACAATCCACACTCTTGTGTACGCAACGGGCTGTCTACCTGGGTAGTGCCGACCGAAGAGCTGCCTGCCGGCAACCCATTCAGTCACTTCCCATGTCATCCAGTTGACAGAATGTTCACTCAGTTTCCTTACTTCCTTTATTCCCCCAATCTCCCACGCAGGATGCATGCCATGTGTAACGTGTCATCCATACCAACGGCCAAACTGGCCTTCTCTTCCGAAAGTTGGTGATGGGATTTTATGTTTGTGCAAGATGTTATGCGTGCTTTCACACTCGGAACCTCGGTTTATAGTCTCATTCGAAGGACTGTATGGGAAATGGAGTCAGAACCAAAGTTAACTCCGATGGAAAACCCCTCTGTACCGAAACGGCCCGGCGGAGATTCGAACCCGCAACCCCAGGATACACCAAGATTACGAGTCCGGCGCTCCACCAACTGAGCCGTTCCGGCCCCCGAAATACCTGGTTAGCTGTGACGTCGCTAAAATCAGTTTTGTGCACTGCACGTTAAGGGTTTCCAGGGAGCAACGCTTTTTGTGAAGGAATACAGTTTTGCTTTGAGTCGTGGGTCTTCAGGGACCCACGCTTTTCTGTAGTACAATACGTACGAAGGGCCTATGTCGTGGGTCATCACTGAGGGACCCGTTCTTTTGTGAAGGAATAATTGCCTCTTTTTTGTTTTTTCTTGTTAAAAAAAAATCTATTCTTTAGATTGACAGGGAAAGGTAATTTTAAGGTAAGGGTGCTTATACCCCAACCCGCCGCAAAGGGCCATTTTCGGGGCCCTGGTCACCCCCCGGTTGAAGTAAAAACCCAAACTATAAAAAAAAAAACAAAACTTTCAAAAAATCTTTTTAAATAAACCCATTCAAAAAACGTTTTCAGGGAGTCGGGTTTTGGCCTACAGGGTTTATGTTTCCCCCATCTACAACCCCAACATTCTAAAGAAATGTTTTTACTGTGAGGGAACTTTGCATGACATGCACCACGGGACTTCACACCTTTTAAAAGATAAGAATGGGTGTAAAACGATGGCCTGTATGAAACGGCACAAAATTTTTCTTTTTTTAAACCCCCTTTGGGGAACTGGAAAAACTCTTTTCGGTTTGGCCCGGATTTTGAAACAGTTTTTTACCCGTTGCGATTTCCCAATTCCCTTCCCCGGGGGTCTTTAAATTTTAACCCTGTTTTTTTGGGTTTCAGATCAGGGGAGGGATAGAAAACCCCTGCTCAACTTTTTCTTTGGGGCAGTCGGCAATTGTTTAAACCACCCCCGATCGTTGCCTCAAGGGCCCACGGGGGGCTGGAACCCAAGCAAAAACTATGTTGTATCCATCTGATTCCAGAGAGGTTTTCAGTTCAAAAAGCTTTCAGCAGCTGAGGGTTTTGGGGGGGGCGAGTTCGGCCGAAAATGGCCCCCCAAAACAAAAAGGGAGTTGATAAAAAAAAAAAAAATTATTTAGGGTTTGGTTTACAAAACCTTTTTAAAGGCCAGGGCCCAAGGCGGTCGTTTTCAGCAGGTAGATGGAGCCCCGATTGATGCGGGGGTCAGCTTTATTAACACGGGCCAAAAAAAAAAAAAATGGTTTAAAGTTTAAAAAAACGGAATATAAAGGGGAAAAATCACCTGAAAGACCCTTTTTTAAAACCCCCACGACTTTCACCCTCGGGTGAAATGAGGAAAAGAAATTTAAAAGTTTTTCCCAATTTTTCCCCATGTAAAATTCACGGACCCTTGAAAGAAGCTTAAATTTGCTCACAAACTTGTCTTGCTTGAGCTGCAAATTTGGGAACATCATGCCAAAACAAATATTGAAAATAAAAACAAATGTAAATTTCATAGGATTGTTTGGTTTCTTTTTTTTCCGGGCCCCAAGCGTTCATCTGTGTTAAATTTTTTATTTTTACCCCTACATACCCAAATTGAATTTTTTTGAAAAGGGTTACCAATATGACAAAGAAAAAGGCAACACAACCCCCGCTTACGCGTTTCGAATAAAACCCACACACACCATGTTTGTTTGAAAGCCTGTTTTTTGGGGAAAAAAAAAGGGAAGGGGGAAAGCAGGCGGGGAGGAAAGGGTTTACAAAACCGGCTTCGTAAACTGAGAAGTTTTAGGGCACAACCATTAAATTTTTTTTCGAAAGTTTTAAAAAAATGCCCAAAAAATAATCGCTTTTAAAAGTACTTTAATATTTTCAACTTTTTTTCAAAAAAAACCCTGTTTCCCAAACTGAAAAAAGTTATAGAGCACAAAATTTCGGGAAAAATTAAAAATTTTTCCCAAAAAAATTGTTTAAAGGAAAAAACAAGCTTGGTTTTTTCAAAAAATTTTCTCAAAAAAACACTGTCTTGTTTGTGGGGGAATAAAAGTAAACTGCAGTCCTTTTTAAAATTTTTTCCAAAGACGTAAGAGTGAACTTGGAGGGGCGAGGGGGCACGGGAAAGGGGAAAAGGGGTTGAACAAATTTTGGAAAGGCAATTTTAAAAAAGCAACTAGACAAAATTTAACCTAGAAGTTTTGGGCATAACCTAGAAAGTTAGATTCGCCTGAATTTAATGTAAAAGACACACAACCGGGACGGTAATGAAAGATGTTTGGACACAATCTAGAACGGGGCGTTGGAATAAAAACCAGTTTTGCAATGGGGGAGCCCGCCTGTTATGAAAAAAAACCAGACCTCCCATGATCTCTCAAAGTATGTGTTTCCTCCCTCTTAACGGGACCTGGATAGCCGCAAAGTCATGTGTTTTCCCCCCCTCGTAACAGCCCTGGATGATGCCCCAAAAGGGCCTGTTTTACCTCCCTTTTAAACGACCGGTGGGATGCTCTCAAAGTCATTGTATCCTCCCCGGGGAAACAGCCCTGGAGGGATGCTCTCAAAGTCATGTCTATCCTCTCTTGTAACAAATTTTTCGTGATGCTCTCTGGCCCGAAATTTTTAACCCCCCCCCCCCCCCCCCCCAATCCCCCCCCCCCGCCCCCGGAAAAAACCCTTTTACTTTATTTTCCCGGGACCAGACGTTTTTCCCTTTCCCATATTGAACAAAAATTTTTTAATCGGTCCACCCCAAAATATTTTCCCCTCCCCCCCTCTGTAACAAACTTACTTTTAAACGTTTTCCATCCCATATGAAAAAACCCCGGTGTAAATGGTTCAGGGCCAGATACTTTTCCCTCACCCTCTGTAACAAACATTACATGTAGAAGGGTTTTTCCCAAATCCCCATTTTTTGAAAAAAACCTGGGGTGATCCCTTTCACGCCAAAAAGTTTCCTTCCCCCCTCTGTAAAAACTTTAAAGTGTAGAAAGGTGTTAAAAAATCCCCAAACTGTTCGATGCGGGAAGCGGGCAAAAAAAATTCTTTTACTTTCATGACGGGGATGGCGGGAGACCTTTGTTGAAGAAACTGCTGAAATTTAATAAAGTTGTGACTTTCCTTCTGCAACTTTATTTTCCTAGGTGACTTGATTTTCTTTTGGGACTTTTTTTTTCTCGTTGGTATATTTCCAAAATTTTGGGCAGCCCGACCGAGTGGACTCAGTTTTAAAAATTGCCGGTATTGCGGGAGGGTTTTTTTTTACTAAACCCCCAGTGCCGCTTTTTTTAAAATGTTTTACCCCAATGACCCTCTCTCTCTCTCCCTCTCTCTCTCTCTTCGGGCTTTGTGTGGTGTTTTGTGTGTGTGGGGTGTGTGGTGGGTCCCCCTCCGTCCGTGCTTTCTTTACCTACTTTTTGGTTTTAAAATTTAAAACGGAACAGAGTCACTGGGGCCCATACCCTTTTCAGTTGCCCGTTCAGTGTGAAATGCCATTTTTGGGTAAACAAATTTTGGCACCAAAAACCCCCCCAAAACCCCCTTTTCTAACGTCCCCAACACATTAAAGGGAGAATTAATCAAATACCTAAATGGTTGGGAAATATGGGTGGAAAGTGAAAGCCTACTTTTTGACGAAAAATTGTTTTGGGCCATTCCCGTTTGAAAACTTCTTCACGGTAAAAAGGGACTCCCACGTTTTTTTTTTGTGGAACGGGGAGTATACAGTATTGACAAAAAACTGGATCTCAGCAGAAATTTTTTTAATGTGGGGTTTCCCAGAAATTTATTTATTTTGCGTGCAGGACTGCGTTTTTTAATTTTTGTATAAACATCGGCAACGTTCGGGGTTGCGTTTCTTTCAAAATGCTCCTAATTTTTTTTTTTCTTGATCAGAAAGTTTTTAAAACTTACAGAAACAGTATTTTGACAGCCCCCTCCCGCCCAGCAAGTTTGGGTTTGGCCCCGTAAAAAAATGTTAACAAAAATTACCCAGGGTAAAATAAATCTGTTCAAATAAAAAAATAAGGTTTTTGGGTTATCCCCCTTGTAAAATTTTTGTAAAATTTAATTCACATTATATGGGCATCGCCCATTTTGGGTTAGGGGGATTTTATGCGAAATTGGGTAGCCAAAATTAGGGTTTTCATTCGCACGTGCTTGCATAGGAAAAGCTTTTATTTGGTCTTGGACATTGTTTTAAATTTTTAAGGCAACAGCCCCCATGACTCATACATCCCCCCTTTTTTGATTGATATCAATGGGAAAGTAGGAAAGGGCATCACATCTGGGGAGTCGTCGTCTTGGATTTTGGGCGGTTTGTATTTTTTTCCGGGTTTTAAAAGGGGGAAGCCCAATGCAACCTGGTTGGGGAAACCGGCTTTGGGTTGGGTTTTGGTTTAATTGCTACTTCTCAACTAGTTTTTTTACAAGATGATAAATTGATCTGTGGGGCCCCACCCCAAACCTGGGCATAAATTGGCAGTGCATTAGCCGGGTTCGCCCAAAACGCGACTAAGCTACTACCGGGGCCGTAAAAACTGAAATTGAAACCCTCCCATTATCATTTTCTTAATTTTGTAGGGGCCGGGGGAAATTTTATAAAAAACTCGATGAAGGGCGGCCCACTCAAAAAAAGAAGAAGAAGAAACTTGCAGGGGAAATTTTTTTTTTGGAAGGTTTCAAAATGTTTTTTTGATTTCGAATGGGGCCTAGGCCTAGGCGGGGGTTTTTGTCATCTGGCTTTTTTTTCCGTAGCCCTTTAACCAACCGTTAAAGAAAAAACGCCTTTCAAAAAGTCCGGGCAAAAAATTGCTTATTTTCCCCAAAAATTTTTTCGTCCGAAATTTGAAACTGAAAAGCCCCAATTTTTAAGGGGCACAGGGGCTCGTTAAAACGTTTTTTCAACGTATCCGTCGATTTTATGCACAGTGCCCCCTATCGCCCTTACACCCCAAAGAAAAAATTAAAAGAAAAAAATTTTTTTTGCGAAACGAATGAGAAAAACCTCTCTTTCCCAATTTCGTTTTTTAAAGCCTTTTTTTTCGTGTGTAGTCTTGGGACAATTCTATCATATCGGATCTTTTTTTCAGGGGCATCTTAGGCTTTTTCCAGCATTTACCCCTGCTCAGTGGGGATTTTTAAAAAGGGTTTTTGGGCGGGGGAATTTATTTGGGCCCTTTTTTCTCGCACTTTTTTAAAAAGGCCAGGCGGTTTTTAAAATTTAAATTTAAATTTCAAGTCAATATTTTGTTTGAAAAGAAAAGGGTAACCCATGTTTTTTTCAAGACGTTTTTAAAAGTTTTAACTTTTCCCTGCTTCAAAAACTTTAAATGGCAAGTTATTCCAATTTTTTAAAACTTTTCTGTTAGTAAAAAAGTTTGCGGGGCTTGGGTTTAAACAGGCCCTCTATTGTAGATTCTGTTTTCAATGAAAATTGTGTGTCGGGGGTTTTTTTATGTATAAAATAAAGGTTTTAATTTTTGGGAAGTTTCAATAATGTGCCTTGAAAGCCCCGGTCTTCCAAACTGGTAATTTAAAAAAACTGAAGCCTTTTTTTCTATGAATACTTCTGCGGGGCCCCACTAATTTTTTTTGAAATTTTCTTCTCTAAATTTTTCTTTGATGGGTTTAAACGGTTTTTTTCAAATTTGGTTTTTTCAGCATTGCCTTTTTCGTTTAACAGCGGGGTTTAAATTTTTGTAAATTTTTTCCTTTGGGGGCCCAAAGGACCCACTTATTAAAAAATAAATGGGTCAATCGAAGTTAAGGGGTTCTTCGGGGGGCAGGGACAAAAAACAAAAAAAGGGTTTTGGGGTTTATTGGAGGCGTGCGAACTGAGAAATGGGGGGGGGAGTGACTCGGTAGACTGTTTTGGAAATGAGGGCATGAGATGGGGCACTTTTGTTCCCCCCTGTTGCCCAGATTTGCAAAAAAGATATTATTTACTTCGTCTAAATACACAAAAAAATAAAATAGATTTTTTTTTTAATTATGTGTCCTTCATTTGTGTGCCCAGAAAAGTGTGTACGAGGTGTGCGTGTTTGTGGGGGGGGGGGGTGGGTGTAAAGAGAGTAGGGGAAAACACTGCAGGTTTCAATGGGGGGAAATTTTTTTTTAAAAAAACCTTTTCCAAAAAATTTGACAGCAATGCGGGGACTTTTAAAGCGGAAAGCCCTTTTTCTTGACACAGCCAAATACCCTTTCATAGCAATTTTAAACCCGCCCCCTCTTCTTTGGATAACCTTTTTCTCAGCCACGGGAACATCCTTTTTGCCCCTTTTGGGTGCTCCCCTTTGCTCGCGGGTACCCGCTCCCCGGGAAACAAAATGTTTTGTCGTTTTGCTTTCGGAAAAAAATTTGTCCCTTGACCCATTGTTTTTTGAAAATTTTTCAGTTTCCCCTGCACTGTTTGCAGTGCATAAGACCTTTCTCATACTGACCCATGGGTGGGGTTGGAAGCCAACCAATTTGAAAAGTCGTTTGGGCCTGTTCTTTTTGGGGTTTCGATTCGACTGTGCTTTCCGTTCAAAGTAGCAGACAACTCGGAAACAAAATTTTCTGTTCATCGGGGGCCACTACACTCGTTGTTTTTTTGTGGGAATGCAAATAACGCCCTCTTTTTTTTCGGGTTTTTGGTTTTTCTTAGGAGGCATTTTTTGCCAAACCCATATGATATCAATTTTTTCCCGAAACTGAAGCGGGAAAACTCTTCCAAAAAAAAGGAAAGTTTTTGTTTTCCCAAAAACCAAAAAAAAAACGGAAATTTTTCATTGGTTGGCATAAAGAAAAACCTTTTAACAATAAAAAAAGAACGAACTAATCTTTTCTAAAGCTTTTGGGTTTTAAGAAAATTTTTGGGTCTTTGTTGCTTGACTTTTGGGTTGAAAGCTACTTTTTTGGGAAACACGTTGTAAAAAATCTTTTTTTTTTATTTTTTTTGGCTGGCGCGCGAGCATATAAAAATGATGGGCCCGATTTTTCCCCGTTTGGACAAAAAGAAAGGGGTCTATTTTAACTTTTTTGGGGCTTTTGGGCGCGGGGGCCCCCTACAAAAAAAAACCCTGAAAAGGTTTTGAAAATTGTTTTAAAAAAGGGAAACCTTTTCTTCAAAAATCCGGAGTTTGGGCCCACTACAAAATGCTACTGTGCTTTCTTTTTTGTTTTTTTTGGGGGTTTCTTAAAGGGGGTTTTTATCAAATTTTTTAATTTTTGGGTCTTTTGGGCACTCCCACACTTTTTAAAGCATTGTTCTTCAAAGCTTTTACACTTAGTCTTTACAAGAAATTTTCACCTTCCAAAAAATAATCTTCCCTTTGGTTTTTTTTTCTTTTCGCATGAAATTTTTTACACTTTGTTTTTTTAAAATTTTTAATCTCCCCGGGCTTTTTCCAACCCAAAAAGTTCATCAATTTTCTTCTGTAATTCATGGAATTTTTAATGATTTCAATGGGGGATAAACTTTGTATCTTTCAAAAAGTTTTTTGCAAAAATATTTAACAACTTCGGGCAATTTTTTTTATTTTAAAATTTTTCAGTAAATAAACGGGAGGGGGTCCCGGGACAAATTTTTTTTTTTTGGGGCCCCCTAGTAAACTTTCCCAAGCTCGAAACTGGATTCCCAATTTTGCTTTTTGTTGTCTTTTACTTAGAAAATCGGTAACCCAAAGAGGAAAGTCAAGTGGATATTTTTGGGGGATCAGCGTTTTTAAAAAAAAGAAGAAGTTCAAAAACGTTTGGAAAATTTTTTTTTCCGACCCCTCGCTCTCAGCAGAAAAAGGGACGATTTTCTTATCTTAGAAGTTCACAAACTAAAAGCTTTGGATCAAAGACGAACAGATTTTTCATCAGATAGAAAAAAGGGAAATGTGTTACAAGCCCGATGCTTTTTTTTTTAAACCACAGGGTAAGACAGACTGCGGGGTTGTTACCAAAATTTTTTTTCCTTAAATTTATTGTAACTTTTTTAGTTTTTTGCTAAGTGCGACCGTAACAGGGTTCTTTAAACAACCCTTTCTTGAAACTGTGCGGGAAAAAAAAATAAATGGACTTTAAAAAAAGATCTGCTTCTTGACTGCCCAAACCCACCTTCCACCCCCTGGTTCCTTTGTTTTTTTCTTTAAAAAAAAAGGGGGATGGGGTGGGGAGGGCAAATCTTTTTTGGGTTGTTTTGTTTTTTGAACGCGGGGTTTGATTACATGTGGTTTGAATTCTATTTAAGGGTTTTTTTTCTTTAAATTCAGGACCAAAATTTTTCAATTTTTTTGTTTCTTATTGAATTAAAAAAAATCCTAAATTTAAAAAACAAAAATCGGTAAATGTATTGCAAAAGAAGTAAACACAGTACTTTTAATTCATGCGTTTTGTGTACAGTATTTTACAAAATTATAGAACATAAATAGGAGTGAAGTTTTCCCGGGTGCCCACAGTGATCCAGGGTTATAGAAGAAGGTTTATGGTAATCAAATTTAGTCGTTGGGTTCTGGAAAAACGGGAATCAGTTTAATTTTTTTTTCAAAAAATCGAGTGTATCATAAATTTCTGTATAGTAAGCTTTTTGGGTTTTTTTTTGTTAGGTTTTCCCTTTTCTTTTCCCCCATTGGGTTTTTTTTCCCCCCCCCCCCCCCCCCCCCCCCTTTTTTATAAAGATTTAGTTTAAAGAATTATTCACCCAACATCAGTAAATTTTAATTCTGAGATTTTAACTTTTGGTTCTTTCCCTTTAAATGCCTTGCAGCCTTTTTTTTGACTTCCCCTTTTGGCTGCTGGGGCTGATTCCCTTTTAAAAGGGGAAGCCTGCGTGTATTTTGTTTAAGCTGACGGAATTTTCTTTTTTTTTTCCCTGCGTACCGGGTTTAAAATCCCTGCGGACACTCCCTTATAGCCAGGAAAGGGGAAAGTTTTGTGTGTATGACCCTTTTTTATCCCCTTTAAAGGGCCCAGCCTTACTCCATTTTTGGGGGAAAGGTAATGCTATTTGTCACGTTCATCCATCCAAGGGCCAAATGGCCTTCTCTTCCAAAAAGTTGGTGAGGGATTTTACGTGGTCCCAAGATGTTATGCGTGCTTCACACAAAGAACCCGGTTTATAGTCTCATTCGAAGGACTAATGGGGGGAAAGGAGTCCCGAACCAATGTTAAAATCCGAGGGGAAAAAACCCCCCATAAACCGGGGGTTCGAACCGCAAAAACCCGGTTTTCCCAGTCCGGGGCTCTACCAACTGAGCTACCCCGGGCCCCCCGCTGACGGAATGGCCGGTTGGGGGGAAGGAAACTGAAGGGGGAGAAAAATTTAGCAGGGAAATGAAAGGAAAAAATTTACATCGTTTGATACTTTTTCATAAAAAGGAAAAAGTTTACATTGTTTTGAGGGCATTTACACTTACGGGAAAAAAATGACATTGTTTGATGACATTTACATTACGGGAAAACGGGGCTTTTTTAAATGACCCTTTACACTTACAGGGAAAACGTGACATTTTTAGATACATTTACAAATTTCAGGGAAAAAAGTTACATTGTTAGATTTCATTTACCCCCTTACAGGGAAAACGGGATTTTTTAGATTTACATTTTCCCCCTTTCAGGGGAAAAAGTTTATATTGGTTTGATGAACCCTTTTTTAAAAACAGGGAAAACATGATATTGTTAGATTCTTTTTTTCACTTAAGGGGAAAAAAGTGACATTGTTAGGTGTCATTTAAAACCCTTTCAGGGAAAAAAGTGATATTGTTTTTGACATTTAAAACCTTTAAGGAAAAAAGGCGGAATTTGGTTTGATGACATTTACACTTTCAGCCTTACAGGGAAAAAGTGACAAGTTAGATGGGCATAAATTTTTCAATTACTGGGGGAAAAAAAAGTGACATTGTTAGTTTAAATTTACACTTACAGGGAAAAAAAATGGAAAAACATAGTTTTCATAAATTTTTCACTTAAGGGAAAACGTGCATTTTTTAGATGAATTTACATTCATTGTTAGTTTACATTTTTCAACTTCAGGGAAAACGTGAACCCTTTTTTGGTTTACCTTTTTTTCTTTTAAAGGGGAAAAAGTGCCCTTGTTAAAAGACCCTTTAACTTACAGGGAAAAGGGGACATTGGGTTTGAGGACATTTAAAACTTTACGGGTGCATACAAGTCCATGAAGGTTTTTAAAATCATGGGAAAATCATGGAATTTAAAAAAAAATTAAGCTTTCCCGGAAATTTTTAAAGTCAGGGGGGTTTATGATTTAAAGTCATGGGGGAAAAACTTGGGGAAAAAAAGAAAAGAGAAAACAAACGCTTGGGGCAGGCTTTATTGGGAAAAACCTTTTCGGGAATTTTAAATTTCTGGCCCTTAAAAGATTTCAAATTTTTTGGTTTAAAACACAAAATTTTTGATCAATCTAATTTTTTCAGCCTTAAAAATGTTATAAATACAATTTGATTTTGGGCTTTATAACCATAAGGGCCCGGGATAGTTTTTTTTTTTGTAACTATTATTTTAGGGGGGTTTTTTTTTTTTAATTTTTTTTTATTTATGTATGTATGTATTTATTTATATTTTATTTTTTAAAAATATAAATATTTATTTTTTATATAAAAAAAAATTTTTACATATTTTGAATTTTTAAACCAAGCTTGGGACTTATCCCTTTTGGGAATTTTTTATTTTTAAAACCCCGCTTTTCTGGGGTCAAAGTCCATCTGGAATCAAAGTGGGGGTTTTAGCTCTGTTTTTTTTTCCCCTATGGGTGGCCTCATTTACAATTTGGGTGTCATTGCCAGTTTCCCATTTTTTCTTTAAATAATAATTATTGTTTGCCCAATTTTATTTTTTTCGGACCAGTATGACAAAGGGGGGAGGACCAAACAAAAGGGGCCCTTTAAATTTGTGAAAATTCATGAACTTTTTGAACCCAAAGGCAACAGTGGAAAGGAAATGCCAGGAGTTTGAAGTAAGTCAATTGGGGTGTACTGTTTTTTTGGGGGGGGGGGGGGGGGGTGGGTGTGTGTGTGTGGTGTGTTTTGTGGAAAAAAGATGTATGTTTACCCGCATTTTTATTGGGGGGTGTGTTTGGGTGTGTTGTGGGGTGGGTGTGTGTGTGTGTTTTGGGGGTTTTGTGTTTTGTGTGTGTGTGGGTTGTGTGTGTACAGTATGTGGGTGTTGTGTTTTAAAATTGTTGTTGTGGGGGGTGTGTTGTGGGTGTGTGTTTTGGGTTTTGGTTTTGTGAAAGGGGAAGCACTCTGTGTGGTGTAAATGAAAATTTTTGCATTGTGCCTGGCGTTTTTTTATTCTTGTGGGGGTGGGTGTGGGTGTGTTTTGTGTGTGTGTGTGTGTGTGCGGGCGCGTTTGCATCGGGGGTTCTTCGTTTCACTTATTTTGTTTTTTATTAAGCAACTGTCAATCATTTCTGTAAAAGAAAGGTGAGGGGCATTTAAAAATCAAAAAAGAGAGAGATATCTGTTTCACTGTACCTTTCATATGTCCGGTTTTTATTGCTTGGGGTGTTTGGGAAATTTGATTATCTTTTTTGTTTTTTGGGGGACAAATTTTCTTCACAAGAGGGAAAATGGGCATAAATTTCCAACCAGGAAAGGACCAAAAAGGTTTTGGTTTGGGAGGGGTGTGTGTGTGGGGTAATTTTAATCCCTTTCTACTATTTGTACATTTCATGACTGTTGGTGGGGTGTGTGTGTGGTGTGGGGGGGTGTGGTTATCTTTTTTTCACTCTGGGTGTGGGGAGTGACTTTTTTCGTAATTTGAGACGGGGGTGGGCAAAAAGGGGTTTTTTTTTTTAAATCTTTTGTCTTTCCACGGGGGGTAAGTGAAACAGTCATGAGTGAAATTTAGAGGATTTAAGGGGGAAAAAAAAAACGAAGAAAACAACGGGGGGTCCGTTTTGTTTGTGTGCCCTGCAAGTGTGTGCACTTTTTGTATTGTGAGAGAGGAAAAAGAGAGAGGGGAGTAGAAAAAAAGAGACGAGATGCCAAAAAAAAAAAAAAGAAAAAAAAAAGGAGGGAGGAAAAAAAAATTTCTGGGGCTAATTTTTAATACTTTGGGTGACATTCCAAAGCAAGGTTTAAGGGGTAAACAGTAATTTTTGGGGGGGGGTGGGTTGTGTGTGGTTTTGTGTGGTTTTTTGCGTGCATTTGTGTGTGCAAAGCATGCATTGTGCGTGCATGTGTGCGTTTCGTGGGGCGTTGTGGGTGTTGTTCGTATGCGGCGCGGGGCTTTCCGCTTTCCCAAACCCGGCCATTTTCAACATTTTTTTTCATAAAACTTTTAAATTTGAAAAGAGTGATAAAATTACATTTCCTTTTTTTGAGAGTGGGAAACCTTTAGTTTGTTATAAAAAAATCTAAGTTTTGGGCTGAAATGAACTTCATCGGGAAACATGTATGGGAAAAAAATTTTTGTAGAGTTAATGAATCAGGGAAAAAATTGAGGGCAAACCCCGCTTTTTTTTTTTCCAAAAACCCCTCACTAGGAAGAATTTTCCTTATTTTGTGTCCCCCGCTTTGGTTTAAAAGGGAAAGACCAGTGGAAAAGGAAAAAAAAACCAAATTTAACTCCTTATCAAAAGATTTTTATTAAAATTTAGATTTGGGTTTTCATCAAAGTGAGTTTTCGTTTCAAATTCACCCTTTGCTTTTCCCCGAATTTTTTTATTTGTTCATTTTTAAACGAAAGTGGAATTTTTTTAGATACGGGAAATTTTTTTCAGGGGGGGATTGGGAGGGTTTAAATTTCCCTTTCGCTGTTGTTTTTAAAAAAAATTTTTTTTTTTAAAAACCCTTTCCAAAATGGGCCCCGTCAATGAAAAAACTCGCATTTTCTGAAGGGGGTTTAGTGGAAGGGGAAGGGATTTCCACTGTTTAGGGTTTAAATTTGGGCTCCGGGTTCTGAAAGCTGCATCAGGTTAAAATCCCCTCCACCAACCCCTTTCCAAAAAGCAGTTTTTCCAACCTACTTTTTGGTCCCCCGCCCCATTTTGGGAAAGGGGGCAGGGGGCCCTTTCTCATGCATTTTATTTTGGGGTTTCCAACATGTACATTTTTGTACTGGATTTCTGTATGGGGGTGTTTGGTACCTTTCTGTGTTCCTCTATGTGCGAGTTGTGGGGAGGGGAGAGATTGTAGTTTAGTTTGGGGCTTTAAAAATTTTCAGCCTGGATTGTTGGGTATGAGGTTTTCCCCTTTTTTCGTTTTTCTTGTTTGCCAAAAGCCCTTTGGGGTCCGAAACCCCTTCGGAGGTACATAATTGATTGATCACTTCGGTCAAGGAGGTATTTTATTTTGGTTTTGTTGGGTTGGGGTTGTCTGTCGTTTAGCAAGAAAAAACCACGAACTGTGGGGGAAAACAGAAAGTTTGGGCCCAGGGGGAACCCCAAGGGAAAGGTGGGGGGGAATGTGGAGGCCTTAAAGGGGGAACCCTGGAATAGTGGGGAGAGGGGGAGGCCTTAGGGGTGAACCCATGGAATTTGGGGGGTGGGTAGGTGGGGGGCCTTAGGGGGAACCCATGGGTTTGTGGGGGGAGGGAGGGCCAGGGTTAAAACCCAAAGGAAAGGTGGGGGAATTTTGGAGGGAGATGTGGAGGCCTTTGGGTTTAACCCAGGAATGGTGGGTGGAGATGTGGGGCCTTAGGGTGTAACCCCTGGGAAAATGGGGGGAGATTGGGGGCCTTAGGGGTTTAACCCACGGGAAAGGTGGGGGGAATTTTGAGGCCCTTTGGGGGAAAACCCCTGGGAATGGTGGTGGGAATTTTGGAGGCCCTTTGGGTGAACCCCCTGGAATGATTTGGGGGGGATGTGGAGGGGTTTGGGGGGAACCCATTAAAAGATGGTGGGGAATGTTTGGGGGCTTAGGGTGAAAACCCCTGGAAGGGGGTGGGAAAGGGGGAGGCCTTAGGGGAACCCTGGAATGGTGGGGGGGTTTTGGAGGGGCCTTTTGGGTGAACCCCCTGGGAAAGATTTGGGGGGAATGTGGAGCCTTTGGGGGAACCCATGGAATGATTTGGGGGGAAAGTGGGGGCCTTTGGGTGAACCCATGGGGAAAGGTGGTGGGGTTTTGGAGGGGCCTTTGGGGGAACCCATGGAATGGTGGTGGGGGTGTATGGGCCCTTTGGGGGAACCCCTGGAAAGATGGTGGGAATGTGGAGGCCTTAGGTGAACCCCTGGAATAGTGGTGGGGATCGGAGGCCTTTGGGGGGGCCCCTTTTAATTTTTTGGGGGAATGGCGGGGGGCCTTTGGGTGAACCCTGGGGAAAAGTGGTGGAGATTTGGGGGCCTTAGGGGGAAAACCCCTGGAATAGTGGGGGGGATGTGGGAGCCGTAGGGGGAAACCCCGGGGAAAGGGGGGTGGGGAAGCGGGGCCTTTGGTGAACCCATGAAAAGGTGGTGGGGATGTGGGGGGCCCTTTGGGTAAACCCCTGGAATAGTGGGGGAGATGTGGGGGCCTTTTGGGGGGAACCCATGGAAAAAGGTGGTGGGGGTGTGGAGGGCCTTTTTGGGTGAACCCCTGGAATTTGGTTTTGGGGGGGATGTGGAGGCGTTGGGTGAACCCAAAAGAAAAAAGGTTTGGGGGGAATGTGGGGGCCCTTGGGGGGAAAAAAATGGAAAAATTTTTGGGGTTGGGGGTGTGGAGGCCCCTAGGGTGAAAACCCTGAAAAAGGTTTTGGGGGGGAATGTGGAAACCCGTAGGGTGAAACCCCTGGAAAAAGGGTGGGGATGTGGAGGCCTTAGGGTGAAAACCCCCCGGAAAAGTGGAAGGGGTTTGGAGGCCGGGGAGGGTGAAACCCCTGGAATTTGGGGGTGGGGATGTGGGGGCCTTTTTGGGGGGAACCCGTGAAATTTGGGGGGGGAGATGTGGGGCCTTAGGGGGAAACCCCCGGGAAAATGGTGGGGGTGTGGGGCCTTAGGGTGAACCCATGAAAAGGGGGTGGGGTGTGGAGGGCCCTTTGGGTGAAAACCCCCCAAAAAAGGTGGTGGGGGGGTGGGGCCTTGGGGGGAAACCCCTGAAATGGGGGTGGGGATGCGGGGGGCCTTAGGGGAAAGGGAAAGGTTGGGGGGGATTTTGGGGGCCTTTTTGGGGAACCCCTTGAAAAGGTGGTTGGGGGTCGGGGGCCCCTTTGGGTGAAACCCCTGAAAAAGGTGGTGGGGGGTGCGGAGGCCTTAGGGGAATGGAATGGGGGTGGGGTCCAGGGGTCTGTTCCGAGGGTGATTGAAAAAATAACTTGTCTGAAAATTATCCTAAAGGAAGTTTTTGGGAAAAAAAAAGTAAACCAAGGATTTAAAACACTAAAATTTTGGTTTTGAGCTAGTTTTAAAAAGGGTTTTCCCGGATCCCTTTTATAATTGTGAAAAGTTTAGTGCTCTCCTCTGTGCCCCCTCTGTCTCAAGATTTTTGTTTTCCCGTTTCTTCCCTGGGCAGAAGCTGAAGGGCACCCAGGGGGGAGATCTTTGGGCATCTCTTTCGGGGCTTCCCCCGGGTTTTTTTGTTTCCTTCCCGAGCTTCGTTGTGGCCCCGCAGGGTAAAGGAGATATTTATATTTATACCATTTCCCCATGTTTGCTGATGAATCTTCGAAATTTTCAACTGGTTTTGGGCATGGTGCAGATCACTGTATTTTGTAGGGGCGGCATCCCGGGGGGTTTGGGGGTATGACGTAAAATGTCCCATGTTTAAAAAAAAAATACCCGGGGAAATTTTCTGTTATGAGGAACGTTCTTCTTAGAGCAAATATTGTTGGGGTCAACTATCAAATCTGAATTTTAAGGGAAAATATATGCCATGTACATATAAACATATGCATTTTTTTTGGGGGAAAACAGACATAATTTTACATAATTTCCCATTCCCCAAAATTTTTAAAAAGCTGTTGTTCACACACCCCACAACCCCAACCACAACAATTAAAACACACCCACAACACACACACACCACACACACAAGGGGGTTTTTCCCTTCCCCTTTTTTTTTTTCCGCCCCCCAATTTTTTTTTTTTTTCACATATTTAGTCAGTACAATTTGTAAACAAATCTTAAAAAAAGTGTGAAATGTGGGAATTTAAAAAATGAAACAAGCAAAATCCCTTTTTACACTGACAAAGAAAAAACAGAAAAATCAGATTTTCAAAGAATTTTCTCCATTTCAGACAAATTTTTTTGAAATTTGGAATTTTTTCAAAGAAAGAAAAAAAAAAAACAAAAAATTTTTTATGAAAAAGGGGGTTTGGAAATCATTTAAAAAAAATAAAAGGGTCATGAAATTTTTTAGAGCCAAAAAGTTTTCCAGAGATTTTGGAAAAAGGGAAAATTTTAAGGGGGGACGGGGAAGCTTGATGGAAAAACAAACCCAAAACGTCTGTGTTTTTGTTTGATAAAAATTGATAATCAAGAGAGGGAGAGGGGGGAGGGGGAAGGGTGGGGGGTTAAAAAGCAGGGTGAGGGGGGGTAGCGGGGGTCAGGGGAAAACACAGCAATAATTTACCCCAAAGTAAAGGAAATCAGGTGGGGGGGAGTATTTAGACCACGACCGGGTACAGTGATAATGAGGGATTCAATTTTTGGCTTTAAATTTTACCAAGTTGTAAGATTTCCCATGGTACATCATGACCCTTGGGGGTTTTCTTCGACTTCGTAGAAGAGGGAAAAGGGGAAAAATTCGTTAATTTCCCCCCCTTCAAAATCACCCCCGGCCCCCCATTTTTCTCCCTTAAAGTTCCCCCACCGTTTCAATTTTCCCCCCCCAAAAAAAAAACAAAAAATTTCCCAAATTTTCAACCTTTCCTTTCCCAAAAAAACAAAAAAGGGGAACCACAATCAAAAGGGGGCCGTAACCCCCCCCCTTAGGGCCCCCAAAAAAAATTTTGGTTTTTAAAAAAGTAACCCTTGGAAAATCGGGGGCCGAAAGGGGAATTTCAGGCCGTTTTCCTTTGCCCCAAAAAAACTAAATCGGACCTCGGGGGCGGGTAAACTTCCCTTTTGGTTTTTCATGGGTTTCTTGCTTTTATTTTTGGTTTTTTTTGGGAGCCCCTTCAGGGTTTCCCGTTTTCCTTTTACCCGCCCCCCCCCACCCTCCCCCTCGGTCCCGAAAGTTGGGGCCCCCTTGGGGTTTTTTTTGCACAAAACCTTCTTTCATTTTTTACTGGGTTTAAATTATTTAAAAACCTTTTGTGTTGAAGGTGTTCGGGGTTCAGTTTGGGGGTGGGGGAAATTCCCCTTATTCGTGCCTTCCCCCGTCATCCTTCTCTTTTTATCCCCTCCCCCCCCCACCCCTTTTGGGCCCGTATTTTTTTGGGGTTTGCCCCCCCTTTGGGAAGGTTTTTTTCCCCAATTTCATTCATAGGGTTTTTTTTTTTGGTCCAAAAATTAAAATTGTTGAGGTAACTGGGACTTTTTTAAATCTTTATAAATTTTTTCCCCCAAGGCTCTTATAAATCCTTTTTTCCCCCTTACTTTCCCCAAACCATAATGTTTTTTTGTATTTGAAAAAAAATTTCCCGGTTTTTTATAAATTTTTCTTGGGAAACGGGGGGGGGGGGGGGCTTTTAAAATTTAAAAGGGGGTTTTTTTTCCCCCAAAAAAAATTTTCCTTTTAAAATTTTTTAACCCTTTTGGATAAAAAAAAAAAGAAAAAAAAATTTTGGTTTAAAAAGGGGGGGGGGAGGGGGGGGGGGGGGGGGGGGGGGGGGGGGGGGGGGGGGGGGGGAGGGGGGGGGGGGGGGGGGGGGGGGGAGAAAAAGGTTGGGGAAATTTTTTGTTTCCCCACCAAAAAAAGATAAAACAAAATTTTTTTTTTTCAGAGGGCCTTTTGGGAAAAAATTTTGGGTTTTTAAGGGCGGGAAGGTTGGGTTTGGTGTTGTGGAGGGGTTTTTGGTTGGTGTTTGTGTGGGGGGGTGGGGGGGGGGGGGGGAAAAAGGGGGGTTAAGCGGGTTATGTTGGGGGGGTGCTGGGAAGGGGGGCTTAGAAAACACCCCACCCCATTGTCTCCAAAAAAATGTTCCCCTTTCCCCCTTTTTTCTCCAGGGGACCCGGGCCTGCCCTTGGGCCCCGGAGCGAAAAATTCCCCCCACGAAGGAAGGGGAAGGGGGGAAGCCGACTCGGGGGAAAAAAGGGGTGACAGGGCCCCGCCCCTTTTGTCCCGGGGGAAAAATAGGGGGAAAGGGGGCAAACAGGGGGAAAAAAGGTCAGGGAGTGGGGAAAAAAAAAGGTATTTTGGTGGGGGGAGGATTTGGGGGAGGGGGTTGGGGGGGGGGAAACTTGTGGGCTGGGGAAAGGTGTGGCCAATTTTGGTTTGGGAAAAATTTTAAACCCCCCACTAGGGCCTTTTTTTGATGTGGTGGGTTCAAAAGGATGAAAGCCCCGCCAGGGGGGGCCCCGGGGAAGGCCCTGCGCGGAAAGGGGGAGTCCTTTTTTTTCTGCCGGGATTTTGTTTCCTTCCCATGCTGGGGGGCTGGGGCCCCGGGGGATGTCCCGGAATGTTGGAGGCCCCGGGATGGTTTTTGGGGGGGGGTTTTAAAGGGTTTTAGATGGGGGTTTTTCTTCTGTCTGAATGGGGTTTTAGGAATTTCTTCCTTTGTAGATTGGGTTGTTTTTCAATATTTCTTCCCCCATGGGGGTTCCTTTTATTTTTTTATTTTATTTGGGGTCCCGTATTAAAGGGCGTCCCCTGTTTTGGGGGTTTAGGTTTTTGTTTGCCTGCCTTTTGTCTTTTATGTCTGTTTTTTGATTTTTGGGCTGTCCCTTTTTGTTTTGTCTGATGGTCCCGTCCCGCTGTTTTGATGGTCCCGTCCTTTTTGTTGTTGATGGGCTGCCTGTCTTTTATGATTTGCCTTTGTCCCATGGTTGTCTGCCCGTCTGAAAGGTTGGGCTGTCCTTCTGTCTGTTGAGGTCTTTTCCTGTTTTTTTTGAAGGTTCCCGTCCTTCTGTCGTAAAGATTGGGGCTGTTGTCCTGTTTTTTGGGTTGGGCTGGGCCTTCTGTCTTTGATTTTCCCGTCCTTCTGTCTGTTGATGTCGTCCCGGGGGTCCGAGGGTTTTCCTTCTGTCCCGTAGTTGTCGTCCCCTTTTGGGCTGTATAGGTCTGTCCCCGGGCTGTATGATGGTTTGTCCTTTTGGGCCGATGGGCTGGCCTTCTGCGGGTTTTGGGGGGGCCCGGCGGGGATGTTGGCCCTTTTGTTTGTCCGATGGGCCCGTCCTTCGGGCTGTTGATGGGCGGGCCCCTTTTGTCTGTAGATTTGGGTTTTCCCCTTTTTTTTCTTTATGGTCTGTCTTTTTGTTGTTGAGGTCTGTCCCTTTGGCCCGTTTTGAGGTCTGTCCTTTTGTCCCGTCTGTGGTCTGCCTGTTTTTCCGTGGTCTGTCCCCTTTTTGTCTGTATGATGGTCGGGGGGGTTTTTCCGTGGGCGGCCTTTTGTCTGGGCTGTTTGGTCTTCCCTGTTTTTGGGTGTTGGGTCCTTGTCCGGGTGGTCGGGCCTTCTGTCTGTTGTGTCTGTCCTTTTGTCCGGTTTGGTCTGTCCCCGGGCTGTATGTGGCTGTCCTGTTTTGTCCGATGGGCTGTCCTTCGGGCTTTTCTGTGGTTGGGCCTTCTGGCGTTTTGATGATCTGTTTCCCGTTTTTCCGAGGTCTGTCCTTCCCGCTGTCTGATGGTCGGGGGTTCTTTTGTTTAGGGGCTGTCCTTCTTTCTGTCCCGATGGTTGTCCTTCTGCCCGTATGATGTTTTGTCCTTTTGTCGATAGTCTGTCCCCTTTTGTCTGTTTATGGCTGTCCCTGTTTTTTTTGATGGGCTGTCCTTTTGGCGGATATTTGGCCCGTTTGTCCGATGGGCTGTCCTTCTGTCTTTTTCTGATGTCTGCCGGTTGGGTTTTGGTTTTTGGGCCGGGGTCTGTATTTTTATGGTTTTTCCTTTTTGTCCCCGTTGATGGTCTGTCCTGTTTGTCCGATGGGCTGGGCCTTTTGTTGTATGGGTGGTCTGTCCTTTTGGGGCCTTCTGAGGGGGGGTCCTTTTTGTTGTATGGGTATCTGTTTCCCGTTTTTTCCCATGGTCTGTCCTTCGCTGTCGGTGGTCTTCCTTCTGTCTGTATGTTGGGCTGGCCTTCTTTTCTTTTGATGGGGGGTCCTTCTGTTGTTTTTTGGGTTTTTGTCCGGTTTGGGCCGATGGTCTGTCCTTCTGTCCGGGTTTTATGGTTGTCCCCTTTTTTCCTGGGCTGTTTCTGTCCGGGGTTCTTTTTTGTTGAGGGGCCCGGGTTTTCCCATGGGGCTGTTTCCCTTTTGTCGGTTTTGATGGTCGTCTTTTGTCATGGTCCTTTTCCTTCTGTCCCTTTTGAAAATTTTGTTTTGTTTGGGCCGGGTGGGCTTCCCTTTTTCTTTATTTTGTCCTTTGGGGGGATGGTCCCCGTCCCTTGGGGTTTTTGTTGGGGCTGTCCTCTGTCTTCTGATGGGCTGTCCTTCGTCTGTTGGGTGGCTGTCCTTGGGTTTTTTGTTTGGTTTTTTCCTTTTGTCGGGCGATGGGCTGTCCTTCTGTCTGTATAAAGGTTTTGTCCGTTTTTTTGGGGTTTTTTTTTCCCTGTTTTGTATGGTTGGGTCCTTTCTGTCTGAGGGGCGGGCCTTTTGTCCGTGGGCTGTTTCCCTTTTGTCCCTTTTATGGTCGTCCTTTTGTTGTTTGGCCTTCTTCGTCTGATGGGGTCCCTGCTGTAAGATGGGCTGTCCTTCTGCGGAAAATGGGCTGTCCTTCTGTCGGGCTGATGGCTTTTCCTTTTGTTTAAAGGTCGTTTCCCTTTTGTCTGTAGGAAAGGGCGTCCTTTTGTCCGATGTTTCCCTTCCCGTTTGTCGGGTGGGCTGTCCTGCCAAAATGTGGTTTTTTCCAAATGGTTGGGGCCCTTTGGTCGAATGATGGCCCGGGGGCCTTTCTGGCGGGTTGGGGGGCTGGGGCCCTTTTTGCAAGATTCCGGCCTTCTTCCCCTTTTAGGCCCCTTTTTTTATAATTGTTTCCTGGTTTTGGTCCAAGGTTGTCCTTTGCCCCAGTTTCTTGGGCCGGGTCTTCCCATCTGTTTCCCTTCCTTTTCCCCCAAAGGCCCTTTTCTTTATTGAGGTTCTTCCCCCTTCCCGGCTGTTTTGTCTTCCTTTTTTGGGGCTAAAGGTTGTTTTTGGTCGAGGGTTTTTTTCCGTATGTGGTTTGCCTTTCTTTTGGTTTTGTTGGTGTCCCCGCTTCTGAATTTAATGGCCCCCCGCTGGGCCGGGGGATTTAGGGCTTTTTTTCCTTTCCGTCCTGTATTTTTTTGATTGGGTTTTGTTTTTTTCCCCCGGGGCCTTCAAAAACTGTTTCTTTTTTAACCAAAACCCTTAATTTTGGGTTTTACCAAAAAATTTGGTTTCTTTAAATTTGGCCCAAGGAAAGGTTTTAAAAAATTTTAAAAAAGGAACGCGTTGTGGGCCCAATATCTTTTTTGGAAATTTTAAAAAAACCCCCTTTGAATTATTTTGGGTTTTCTTTTAAAAGTTGCTTTGGAAAATTTTGTCAATTTTAACCTAGGGGGAAATTTATGAGCTTTTAAAAATGTTTCAAAATCTTCCTTCAAAAAAAAAGAAAACATTTTAAAAATTGGGTTTTTGCATTTTACCATAAACTTAAATGATGGGTTTGGGGGCAAACCTTTTGGGGGGGGGGCCGGTGGGGGGGATAGGTTTTTAAAAGGGGAAATAAGGGGTTTTTAAAAAGAAAGTTTGTAATTTAAAAACTTTAAAAAATTTTGCAAAAAAAGGGGGGTTTAGGGGTTCAGAAGGGAAAATGCCACCCCAAAACAAAAGGAAAAACCCCTTTTGCAAAAATTTCAAAATCAATTAGTTTAAACCCCCGTCATGTTAAAAAAAATTCAAAAGGGGGTCGTTTTTAATTAGAGGGCCAAACCAGTCTGTTTTTATCCCCTTTAAAGGGATTTTAAAAACCCTTTTTTAAGATGTGGGGGTAAAAATTTTATGAAAATTAGGTAACAACTGGTTTTTAAAAACATAAAAAATGTTTTTAAAAAAAGGTGTACAAAAAACATTGTTAAAAAGGGGGTAAGTTAAAAAGCCTTTTTAAATTTTAAAAATTTTCCCCAAAACCATGGGAAAGGGGGGTTTAAATAAAAATTCAGTGGGGAAAAAGGTTTTTTCAACCGAAAAAAAAAAACATCTAGTGGTTAAAAAATGGAGTTTTTTGGGGGAATTTGGTTTGGGGAAAAATTTCCCTTTTAGGGAAAAATTTTTGGGAAAAGGGAGAGGGGTAACGGAAATTTGGGGCGAAAACCGGGGGGGGGGGGGGGGGGGCAGGTTTTGGGGGGGAAGGGCTAAAAGGGGGGGAAAAAAGGGGAAAAAAAGTTTTGGGTTTTTAAAAAAAGTATTTTAAAATTAACCCAAAAAAGGGAAAAAGGTTTGGGTGCGGGAAAGAGGTTTTTAAAAAAAGGGAAATTAAAATTTTTTTAAAAAAAAAAAAAAAAAAAAAAAAAAAAAAAAAAAAAAAAAAAAAAAAAAAAAAAAAAAAAAAAAAAAAAAAAAAAAAAAAAACCCCCCCCCCCCCCCCCCCCCCCCCCCCCCCCCCCCCCCCCCCAATGTTTTTTAATTTTTTATTTTTTGGGGGTTTCTTTCCTTTTTTTTAAAAAAAAATTTTTGAAAAAATTTTCCCCAACCCTTTGGGGCCAATTTTGGTTTAAAAATAATTTTTTTTTTAATTTTGGAAAAACCCAGATTTATTAAACAAACCAAAAAAAAAAAAAAAAAAAAAAAAAATTAAATTTTTGTCCAAATTTAAAAAAAAACCCCCCCCCAAAACTTATACATCCATGTCACTGTTACTTCATTTATTTTATGATGTGAGAGTATAACATTAGTCAGATGAACTTTTTTTTGGCAATATTGAGGTGACTTACTGTGATAATCCACATACATGTTTGAATAGTCAGTAAATGTTATGTCTCTTACAGTGAATTAGTGCACTCTGAATAGATAGGGGTTGTGAATGTGAGAACGCAGTGGGCAATTCGATCATTCTAACAGCACACTGAATAGAAAGGGGTGTGAATGTGTGAAACGCAGTGGGCAATTTCAGACTTGTTCTAAACAGCACACTGAATAGAAGGGGGTGTGAATGTGAGAAACGCAGTGGGCAATTCAGAGTTGTTCTAAACCACACACAGCATAAAACACTATGCCTGTAGTGTTGTTATTTAAATGTTTGATGTATTTTGGGGGATGTGGTTCCGGGACACAATTCTGCCAGGGTGAGAATATTATGGAAAAGGCAGCAGAGTAACTGAACTTTGGTGGCTGTGACTCTGTATGAGTGGTGTAGTGCATGTTTGAAGAAAGGACAGTTTCTCCAACCTATTGAAAAAAGGGGAAAATGAGTTGTTTGGAATGCTGTTCCAACAGTATTTTATATCCCAAACGCCAGATGTGTTGGCCTGCTTTGGAAAGAGGTTTTCACTTTGATAATTGAATGTTGCTTTAACAATCTATTCTTGACAAGTTTCTCTTTAAAATTTGACTCCACTACATGTGGTAAAAATATGATTTTTGCTAGATTTATTAACCACAGATTATCTGTCATCTTATATTTATATATATATGTTTAATTGTTCAGCAGTATATATATATATATATATATATTAATATATATATATATATTATATATATATATATATTATATATATTTTAACCTACTGTCAAAATTTCTGACACTGCTACTAATAGGTTCTGACAGTTTGAGAAAAGGCATTAGTACAACTGTCACTACTACCTCTACTAACACTACTACCACTACTGCTACTTTTGCTGCTGTTTCTATTACATTTTATCACTTTGCGGTGGCTGGGCTATAAGCAACATTATTTATCTTATCTTATCACTCTTCCACATGTCATGAATGATGATGAAGTTTCACTGACTTGTAAGTTGTATGAGAAATAAAGCTTCTACAGATCAAAAGTTCCCATTTTTTCCATGGTAGATTTTAGAATGATTGTGTGCAACTGTCTTTCTCTCTCTTTCTCACTCACTCTCTCTCTCTCTCCCATGTCTGTCTGTCTGTCTTTCTCTGTGTCCCTCTGTCTGTCTGTCTGCCTTTCTCTCACTCTCGTTTCACTGAGTCATTTTCTTGTTAAGTTTCACTGACATCACCAGACGTATGTCAAGTGGTACACAAACAAAGACAGTGCCTACAAACAATGGAAAGAGAATCACACTTCAAAAACGGAACATAGGCAATAACAACCCCATACATTATTGAAAAAGAGCAAAACATCCCCATACATTATTGAAAAAGAGCAAAACAACCCCCATACATTATTGAAAAAGAGCAAAGCAACCCGTACATTATTGAAAAGATTAAAAACAACCCCCTACATTATTGAAAAAGAGCAAAAACAACCCCGTACATTATTGAAAAAGATTAAAAACAACCCCGTACATTATTGAAAAAGATTAAAAACAACCCCGTACATTATTGAAAAAGAGCTCTGTAATCAGAAAATAGATTTTTCCATTATAAATTCCCAACTTCCAAGTAATCATAATCATTATCAATAATTAATTAAGGCAATCTTCAGTAGCTCTTGCATGAAATAGGGGGGTGGAGGGGATGCTATTATTCATGTCACTGCCATCCACACCATTCAGTACAAATGAATAAAATAATCATAATGGATTTTGTAGAAACCAACACTTTGTTGAGCAAAGCCACTCATACAATGTTGTAAAAGTCAGTGATCCATTTACATGCATGAAGCAATTAGGTGGTAATTTGGTTCTTGTCTCGCAAAAGCCTACATAAAGTTAAGGCAGTGACACTCTTGGTATATCTCTGTTAAAGTGTTATTGTTGAAAACAAACTGACTGTACTGGCACCTATATGTTCACATCCCCCATTTCCTCTCTCCACCTCCCTCCCTGGAACTCACACAATTCAGTCAACCACATTTCAGTGTGCAGATACACAGCTCAAACACTCTACTAGTGTTGATACCACTTACGGAACTGCAGAGGAAATCTTTTCCTGAAGATGTAAGACTTTTAACTTTGAGACTTAAATGGAGACTGTAATGGTAGATGTTGACAAAGGCAGCCAGCTGCAGAGAGTTGCAGGTGGCAGGAGGGTGAAGTTACCTGTTAATGGTAGATGTTGACAAAGGTAGCCAGCTGCAGAGAGTTGCAGGTGGCAGGAGCGGTGAAGTTACCTGTGTAATGGTAGATGTTGACAAAGGCAGTCAGCTGCAGAGAGTTGCAGGTGGCAGGAGTGGTGAAGTTACCTGTGTAATGGTAGATGTTGACAAAGGCAGTCAGCTGCAGAGAGTTGCAGGTTGCAGGAGTGTGAAGTTACCTGTGTAATGGTAGATGTTGACAAAGGTAGCCAGCTGCAGAGAGTTGCAGGTGGCAGGAGTGGTGAAGTTACCTGTGTAATGGTAGATGTTGACAAAGGCAGTCAGCTGCAGAGAGTTGCAGGTGGCAGGAGTGGTGAAGTTACCTGTGTAATGGTAGATGTTGACAAAGGTAGCCAGCTGCAGAGAGTTGCAGTGGCAGGAGCGGTGAAGTTACCTGTGTAATGGTAGATGTTGACAAAGGTAGCAGCTGCAGAGAGTTTGCAGGTGCGGCAGGAGCGGTGAAGTTACCTGCATGAAAAGGGTTTGGCAGGGAGCCCAAGGTGTAGGGCATGTTTTGACACATGGCCACTGATTTGGCTGGCATTCGGTGATTTGGCGGCGCAGCTTCTTGTTAGTCTCCCGCTTGGAGCGCAGCATCTTGAGGACTTTTGGAACTTGAGTTCTAACGATGTGGAGAGAAAGTACAAAAAAAAAAAAAAAAATATAGAAGAAAATGTTTTCTTAAGTGTTTTTGAGTTGCTATCATGTATCATGTTTGAAATGTTTAGGATTGATTTCTTTTTTTAGAGAAGTTGTTGATGCGGTTTTCAATTTTAGTCACACATAATTGTTGTCAGTGAATTTCATTGTTACAGATTGACTTTTAATTATTTCAAGGTATGATAATGGGTATATTCTCCGCTATTTTTGCAGTGTGATGACTTCACAGTAAGAGACCGGATGTGTAGGAATACTGATGTCAGGTAGATTTGTTTCTATGTGTGTGTGTGGGGGTGTGTGTGTGTGTTCTTTGTGTCTGTGTCTGTGTGTGTGTGTGTGTGTCTGTGTGTGTGTGTGGTCTGGTGTCTGTGTCTTGTGTTGTGTGTTTGTGTGAGTGCGTGCATGTGTGTGTGTGTGTGTGTGAGTGTGTGTGTTGTGTGTGTGGTGTGTGTGTGTGTGTGTGTGTGTGCATGCATGCATGCATGCGTGTGTGTGTGTGTGTGTGTGTGTGTGTGTGTGTGTGTGTGTGTGTGTGTGTGTGTGTGTGCGTGCCTGCATGCGTGTGTTTTGTGTGTGGTGTGTGAGTGTGTGTGTGTGTGTGTGGCCTGCTGCCATGCGTGTGTGTGTGTGTCTGTGTGTGTGTGTGTGTGTGTGTGTGGGTGTTGTGTGTGTGTGTGTGTGTGTTAGGGTACTTTGTGTCGTGTGTGTGTGTGTGTGTGTGTGTGTGTGTGAGTGAGTGTGAGATACTTTGTGTGTGTTAGTCTGTGTGTGTGTGTGTGTGTGTGTGTGTGTGTGTGTGTGTGTGGGGTGGGGTGTTTTCTATGTATACGTATATATGGTTTATAGGGTTTATGTGGCAAACATGTGTAGTTCCAAACAAGAGCTCTGACAAAGATCCAGTTGAGCTGCACTTTTCTGTGTTTGTTTTCCTCTGTGCAACTACAGCACATTGTCCTGCTCTCAAATTTCCTGGAACGTACAGTATTGCACCATTTTTTTTTTCAAAAATTTGACGTTTTGTTCAGTTTTCTCTGTTGTCTCAATATTCTTTCTTTCGTTATCTTTTTTTTTTTTTTTCTTTTGGGGGGGGGGGGGGGGGGGGGGGGGAGGGGGGGTAGAGGAGAGGTGGTGGGTGTTTTAGGGTGAGGTGGTGGGGATAAGGATTTTAGATGGGTTGGTTGAGGAGAGAAAGTCGGAGGTGATAGTCTGGCTGTCGAATCACATGGTGTTTTTTGGGTCCATGTTGTTTTTGTTGTCGTACCCTGGCTAAAAGTAAAACACTCCAGGTCATCCCAGCAGCAAAGTACTTGAACACTATGGTGCAAATGATCAGCTGGGGGTGAGAAATTATGTGTGTGACTTTTTTGATTATCCCGCCCCGCGGGCGCCACACTTGACTTCGGGGGGTTTTGAAGATTGATAATATTATGTAGGGCTTGTCACAACTGAAGTCAATTCCGCATAACTATGAAGAGCATAACAACAATTTTTATGTAGCCTTGGTGTTCTAGCCAACGTCAATTGATCTGACACAACCTTAAGCCAAGGCGGTTTGGTCCATGTTAAGAAGCTGTGTTGTGATGCCATGCTCTGTGGAAATTGTCTTACACATTGCAGCACGGAAAAAAGTAGTTCTTTAAACATCAGGTGAACAGGCTTTATACTCTTCTGTAGATCAAGACTGCAGCATGCATAGATAATAAAAGAAAATGGCCCTAAATGCAGTCTGGCATCTATAAAATCCACTAAATGAATGAACTTTCATTAGCTTATGAATGAAGACCACACTGACACAGGGTCCCTCCAACCCCTTACCCCTTTCCCCATCCCCCACCCACCCTCCTCTCCCATATCTCCCCAAAGTTCAGGTAAGGAAACGCTAACAAGCCCAAAGGCAGGGGCAACACGACGATGTTCATGGGTCGTTCTACTTTAGAGATGGCACAGTCCAGGTCGCACCCACTGCAGCCCGTGGTGCTCCAAATGGGGTGCATCGGATGGCTTGGTGCTCTTTCGCGGGCGGTCAGTGTGAAAGGAAAA
>CM031625.1:14160923-14176849 GCA_018398815.1 Conus ventricosus | reverse complement strand
GCACACATGCATCCACCATCCTGTCGACCTAAACGTCCTGCAGTTGCCTCTAAGCTGCAACAAACAAACTAAAAGTGTTGACCTGAACATGAGCTCCGTATGCTGCATTGTTCCCATGGAAGGGATGCCACACAGTAAGACAGCCCACAGCCACCTTCAACAAGGCAACCACATGTTAATGTTAGCTGGAAATGAACTCAATCAATCACAAATTTTTTAAAGGAATTACAGGTAACAAACAAATTGCAAGTCTTGTCATTTGTCCATGTTCACCGGCAGAGCCAGTGGAAAGTAGCCAGGATGCCATGTTGATGAGTTCCATTGGCCTTGTTCAAACAGGTGAGATCATGACCAGAAGCCAGAAGCGTGTTCTGTGGGTGTAAACGCTGTGACACATCTGTGACACGTCTGTGACACGTCTGTGCCTCTCTGTCCTGCACCCCGTCACAATGTGCCAGCAGCTTGGACTCTTCTTCTATATGCTCCAGTGGGGAAAAAATGGTGTCTGAACTAAAACATCAACCTCTTTTTAGGTCACAACGTTACCATGGAAGAGATACATCTCTGTAAGACAGTCTAGTACCACCTTCAACTATGCAATGAACTTGTCAAGGTTTGCTGGGAACAAACTCAATACTGTAAGACAGCCTAGTGCCACCTTCAACAATGCAATGAACTTGTTAATATTTGCTGGGAACAAACTCAATCAATCACACTCGAAAGCAACCAATATAACCTGTTCATGCGTTTATTCGCTGCTTCAGGTAGTGAAATCATCGAAATAAAACTGGACACATTTATATTTGTATTTGTGAAACACTTATGTCTGCATTTGTGACAGATGAAAAACTCCATTTTGTGTATGCTGTAACATATTTGTGGTTCTTTTGAAACACAAACCCCTTTTTTTTTAAAATGTAACATGTTCAATTTGTTGCTCTATTGAAACATAAAACCTATTTTTGTAAATGATGTAACACATTTATGCCTGTAACATCAAACAAACATTTGACTGAGTTCTGTTCATCTGTGAAAGACAAATTCCTTTATCCAAATGCTCTAACACATGTTGTCTGTATTAAACACAAACTCCTTATCAGACGCAAACTCCTTACACATAATTATTGTAACACGTGTAGGTCAGTACATAAACTCACTCTTGTATATAGTGGTATATAGTGTAACACCTATCTGTTTCTGTTCTTTTGTTTTACAAGCTCCTTTTTATCTTATTTCATTATATTTCATTTTATTATAATTTTTATATATTTATCATTTAATCTTATATTTTTTGCTTGGAAAATGCTTTCAAATATTGGGTCTATAAGTTGAATTTGTAAATGCTGCAAAACATGTTTGTATTAAAATACAAATTCCTCCTTATAAATGATATTACACTTGTAGGTTTGCACTACTAGGAAAAAAAAAAGAAAAAAAAAACAAACAAAAAAAACGCCTCCTTGCAAATGATTCAACATATTCGGTCTGTACTGAATAACCAACTCACACACACACACACACCACACACACACACACACACACACACACACACACACACACACACACGAACACAACACACACACACACAACACACACACAACTGGGTAATTACACAGACTCATCTTATTACACATGTGAGTTAAAAACAGAAGACTATGTCACAGTTACATTTATGAGGGAATACACAGATGGATACTGTGATTTTGTCATATTCAAACAGACTAATTTGTTTCAAATTGAACAATCAAGGCCTCATGGTCACTATATCCCATGAATCTAGATTGTTGTTGATTTGCTGTAATTTCTGCATTCCACGGCAGGACTGGATCAACACCCCTATATAATTAGAAATGGTTATGGCAGACTAACAACTCTTGCTACAGTACTATAGGGCCTGGATAGGGGAACAGTCGTAAGGATCAACAAGATGCAAAGCATATAAACGTACTCCCGGTTTATCTTGAATACGCATGAGATATTCCATAAAGAGGAAAAACCGTTTTGGGACATTATAGCCATTAGTAATGGCTATTCTGATAAACATCAGCCATCATCTGTGACCCATAATCAACATACCTTCAAATTTTCAGAAAAATTGGCCAAGTAAGATAAGATAATGTTGCTTATAGCCCAGCCGACCGCAAAGGGCCACATCAGGGCTGTAATTGGCCAAGTACTTTATGAGATATCCATAAAGAAGAAAACCGTTATGGGCCGTTATAGCCGTTAGTAACGGCTATAACGGCAAAATATAACATCGGTTATCATTCGTGACCCATAATGAACATACCTACAAATTTTCAGTAATTTCGGCTAAGTACTTTCCGAGATATTCCATAAAGAAGAAAACCGGTTATGGGCCGTTATAGCCGTTAGTAATGGACATAATGGTAAAATAAGACATCGGGCATCATCCATGAGCCATAATGAACATACCTACAAATTTTCAGACAGATCGACCCAGTAGTTTTGTCTGGAGCGAGTGCAACACATTTTGACCAATGGCGGACAGACAGACAGACAGACAGCATTTCTTCATTCCCATTGTAAAGTACTCCCTGTTCTATAAGAACTGGGAGTACAAAAAGGGAAAGGAACAAACCAAATATCTAGGTGTTTATGGTACTGGCTACAGATATCCACCAAACCGACTGGACAAACAAGCAGATTAAATTAATGAACACATTTTAAGTTATGATGACAGATAAGAAATTTTTTTTTTTTTAAACAGGCAGGTAAAATCCATAGAGTATTATGAGAAAGTAGTTCACATCATATTGTAATGCTGAACTGCATTTGATAATGATCACGCAGTATGCCGAATTCATAATATCTCAAACACAAGCTTCATGGAGGTAGGCACTCAGGCCAAATGGTGCATTATAAAACAAGTGTTTGTGCTCTTATATATATCTATAGAATGAACTGCACTGTGTACGTTAAATGTGTGGTGTGTGTGTGTGTGTGTGTATGTGTGCGTGTGTGAGTCAGTACAACCTTGAGTTAATCTGACAATAAATTGGTTTCAGTCAGTCAGTGTGTGTGTGTGTTTGCATGTGTGTGTGTGTGTGTGTGTGTGGTGTGTGTGTATTTCTGTGACTGAGTGTATGTATCTCATTATTTTCTTCCTTGTATAAGCTTTTTTACTAATATTACAGATACTCTTAATTTCATGTGAACTTCAATCACATTCTACAAGGAAGTTGAAGCCACTGGTATTGAAAAGCCTGGACTTTGAATTGAGTTGCTGAAGTGACGCTGGCTTTGAATCTGTTTCGCTATGTCAGTGAGGCCTAATGCGCATTATGTGTGTGCCGTATTGTGGAAGTAGAACAGAAGTAGTTTTGTGTCGTTGACTTCTGCCAGCAAAGTTTCCTTGTCTGGGTGTGTGTGAGAAGGCTTTTAGGCTCTGTGTGTGTGTGTGTGTGTGTGTGTGTGTGTGTGTGTCTGGGTGTGTTTGTGTTGTGTGTGTGTGTGTGTGTGTGTGTGTGTGTGTGTGTGTGTCTGGGTGTGTTTGTGTTGTGTGTGTGTGTGTGTGTGTGTGTGTGTGTGTTGTGTGTGTGTGTGTGTGTGTGTGTGTGTGTGTGTGTGGTGTGTGTGTGTGTGTGTGTGTGTGTGTGTGTGTGTGTGTGTGTGTTTGTGGTGTGTGTGTGTGTGTGTGTGTGTGTGTGTGTGTGTGTGTGTGTGTTGTGTGTGTGTGTGTGTGTGTGTGTGTGTAAACATAAATAATAAGGAGCCCACAGTGAACTAAGGAGCCCACAGTGAACTAAGGAGCCCACAGTGAACTAAGGAGCCCACAGTGAACTAAGGAGCCCACAGTGAACTAAGGACCACAGTGAACTAAGGAGCCCACAGTGAACTAAGGAGCCCACAGTGAACTAAGGAGCCCACAGTGAACTAAGGACCACAGTGAACTAAGGAGCCCACAGTGAACTAAGGAGCCCACAGTGAACTAAGGAGCCCACAGTGAACTAAGGAGCCCACAGTGAACTAAGGAGCCCACAGTGAACATCTGGAAAGAAAGGATTGATGGTCCTGATAGCGATCAAGTCTGGTTTTGACCAAAACACTAGTATTTTCAAAAATTGTGCATCTCTTGATTAATCTACCAAACCTCCCTGACAACTTCCTAATCTCCTTAGAAAAAGAACTTTATACCTTTCTTTGGAATGAAAAACAAAGTAAAATTTTAAAAAAGTCTATTGTGTGTAAAGAATATAGTAAAGGTGGTTTAAGAATGCTTAATATTAGCTAGTTTTTGTCAGCGATGAAAATTAGTTGGTTGAAAAGACTGACGGAGGAATCCACTTGGAAAGAGTTTACTATTAATATGATACCAGAGTTAAAAATGTTACAAAACTTTGGCATTGAATATGCAAACACTATACAACAAACAGCTGATTATCCTTTCTGGAAGGATATACTAAAGTATTGTAAGAAAATAGCAGCAAAGTCCTGTCCACACTCAGTGGATGAATTCATGTCTGAATGTATTCACTACAATCCTAATATTCTAAGAGGAAGAAAAGAAGAAAAAGAAAAACGATGCAGAATTATCCCTCTCAGGACCTAGTTTCCCTGTGAAACAACAGAAAACACTGGTGCACGCCATGGACCTGTGGTAAGACAGAAAACACTGGTGCACGCCACGGACCTGTGGTAAGACAGAAAACGCTGGTGCACGCCATGGACCTGTGGTAAGACAGAAAACGCTGGTGCACACCATGGACCTCTGGTAAGACAGAAAATACTGGTGCACACCATGGACCTCTGGTAAGACAGAAAACGCTGGTGCACACCATGGACCACGGGTAAGACAGAAAACGCTGGTGCACACCATGGACCTCTGGTAAGACAGAAAACGCTGGTGCAAGCAATGGACCTCTGGTAAGACAGAAAACGCGGGTGCACACCATGGACCTCTGGTAAGACAGTAAACGCTGGTGCACACCATGGACCTCTGGTAAGACAAAAAAACGCTGGTTGCAAGCAATGGACCTCTGGTAAGACTGAAAATACTGGTGCACGCCATGGACCTCTGGTAAGACTGAAAATATTGGTGCACGCCATGGACCTCTGGTAAGACTGAAAATACGGGGTGCACGCCATGGACCCCCTGGTAAGACAGAAAACGCTGGTGCAAGCAATGGACCTCTGGTAAGACTGAAAATACTGGTGCACGCAATGGACCCTCTGGTAAGTTCACTTCATGACAGAAAGCACACATGGAGCTGGAAAGGCAGAAGGGAATATTTTTCTATGCCTTAAATGAATGGCGCAAAATTTTGTGGGCCGGAAAGGTGCTTTTCAGATCTTGCTTTTTTATAGTACAGGGCCAATTTAATAGACAGATGGTTGAACAAATGTTTGTCCAATGACCATGACTGAACTGACGGCAGTTGTCTGGCAAGTGACCATGCAGTCAGGTTGACACCTGAATTCCGTTCATTGACTTCACTACAGAATGTAGAAAATTCTGGGAAAAACAGGGCAGTGGGTGGTCATAGCTACAGAACTCCAGCTGTAACCTTCTTGCGCTCCTGTTTGACCTCTGTGGTGAAGGTCTGAAGGTCCCGGGATACGACACTCTGCAGGTTCTCAGCGATGACCTCGTGCTGTCCGGCCAGGTCATGGATCTCCTTCAGCATGTCCACAAAGGCCCGGGCCCAGGTGAACCTGCCCCAGCACAGCAACAGTATGGTGTTCAGTTCAAAGCCAATCTGCTGAAAGATCAAAGACTTTTTTTTTTGTCATGTCTTCTCCTCCAACAGTAGGCAGGCAGGGCCACAGAATTTAATTTGAGATTTAAAAAAAAAATTTTTTTTAGATTTTAAATAAAAATGATCAAGATGATGCTACAGAGTCTCTGTCTGCCCTCCGATAAAATGACAGGGCCATACTTTACGCTTCCTTTCAAACCAGCATCAACCTGGCATGAGATTCATACAGACACCTACAGTGTTGATTACAAAATTTGAACACCCTCCAGAATGCATCCATTAGCTGAATGAAACTCAACTACTTGGTGACTACCAAATAGGAAGCAGTCGAGGCCAAGAATCATGTCAATAAATTGAGCTGATGGATTTGAACCTATGACCTCCCAGCACACAACCTGCCACACTGAACACAGCACCAGGGCTGATGGTGATCAGTGGTTTCTTGTTCTCTGTACCATCTAGTGGCATTGTCCAAACTAATCTTTACTGCTGTCTCTTTATTGAAAAATATACCAATAAGATATACTACTTGCCAACTGGTGAGATTCACAGACTCCTTGAAGATACGGCATCTACAAACAATGTTTACAGTGCAAGATTTATGAACACCTTTCACAGACCTAAAAGATCTAAACAAATGCTACATAATATGTGGTTTGAGCTACAGTTTGACTTTAGCCCAGATTTATGAACACCTTCACAGACCTGAAAGATCAATACAAATGCTTACATGATATGTGGTTTGAGCTACAGTTTGACTTTAAGCCCAGATGACCACACAGGACCCTTCAAGTACTTTCCCCAGTCAGAGAAGAAAGGCCTTTCATAGAATCTATAGCAATAAACAGACCACATCATCATCTACAAAATACACCTACTCATGGAAATATAGCTCGCAACATAATCATCTACAAAATATACCAACTCACTGCGTAACAGCTGCACCATCTAATTATCTAAAAAAACACACACACACCAGCTGGAACACATTATCTACAACCTACACCAACTCTTGGTATAATAGCTGCACCTGTTAATTATCTACAACCTACACCAATTCATGTGTAATAGCTGCACCTGTTAATTATTTACAACCTACACCAACTCATGTGTAATAGCTGCACCTGTTAATTATCTACAACCTACACCAACTCATGGTGTAATAGCTGCACCTGTTAATTATCTACAACCTACACCAATTCATGTGTAACAGCTGCACCTGTTAATTATCTACAACCTACACCAACTCATGGTGTAATAGCTGCACCTGTTAATTATCTACAACCTACACCAACTCATGGTGTAAGAGCTGCACCTGTTAATTATCTACAACCTACACCAACTCATGGTGTAATAGCTGCACCTGCTAATTATTTACAACCTACATCAACTCATGGTGTAATAGCTGCACCTGCTAATTATTTACAACCTACACCAACTCATGGTGTAATAGCTGCACCTGCTAATTATTTACAACCTACACCAACTCATGGTGTAATAGCTGCACCTGCTAATTATTTACAACCTACATCAACTCATGGTGTAATTGCTGCACCTGTTAATTATCTACAAACATACTCCAACGCATGGTGTAATAGCTGCACCTGTTAATATTATCTACAACATACCCCAACGCATGTGTAATAGCTGCACCTGTTAATTATCTACAACCTACACCAACTCATGGTGTAATGGCTGCACCTGTTAATTATCTACAACCTACACCAACTCATGGTGTAATGGCTGCACCTGTTAATTATTTACAACCTACACCAACTCATGGTGTAATAGCTGCACCTGTTAATATTATCTACAACATACCCCAACGCATGGTGTAATAGCTGCACCTGTTAATTATCTACAACCTACACCAACTCATGGTGTAATAGCTGCACCTGTTAATTATCTACAACCTGCACCAACACATGGTTAATAGCTGCACCTGTTAATTATCTACAACCTACACCCAGCTCATGGCATACCAGCTGAACTACTGACATCCTTCAAGAAGTTAGGCCATGCAGACAGCGTCAAGCATTCTGCTTAATTCTTCATCTCCAGATAAAACAGATCTGTTGGTCTAATGGACAGACATGTCACACAGCCAACAAACGCTATTCAGGATGAAAACAGTTTTTTTTTAAAAAGAGGAGATTGGCGGGGATCTGGGGGTTCACCATGGGCCCCCAGTGGGGTACATGGGCAACAGCCTGGCGGGGGTCAGGGGGCGGCGCCCCCTGAAGCTGAAGCATATTTTGTATTAAATAAGGCATAAAAATCTTTTGAAATCACTTTCTTGCTTCTAAACAACTCATTCTATAGAACAGCTTTCAACACCATGAAGACCGAGACTGATGTGGAAAGAAATTATGTCAACTGACACAAACATTTAGTATGATGAATCCTCATAACTCTAGCTAAAGAAAATTTGACAAACAGTGCTTTCAGGACATAAAGAATAAGGCCTGTAGACAAGTAAATCAGAGTGGGAAATCAAACTAAGTAAATCAGATGTATGAAAACGACTGCTGGACTTCAATAAACACAATATAAAAAATGATTACTTTGAAGTCCTTTAAAAAAAAAAACCTGAAGCTTTTGGGCCTTAGACCCTTCATCAGGAAACACTAAACACAAAAAAAGAACAAATGACATAAAAACAAACTGATGTCACAACAGTACACACACCCCCCCCCCCCCACTTCCCCCTTAAAACTAATCATACCCCCCCCCCCCCCCCCCTTGACAAGTGTGTGTGTGTGTGTGTGGGTGGGGGGGGGGGGTGTGATTGTGTGTGTGGGGGGGGAGGGGGGGTGTTTGTGTGTGTGTGTGTGTGTGTGTGAGGTGGGGACGGGGTGGGGGGCGAAGTGTGTGGGGTATGTGTGTTGTGGGGTGAGGGTGGGGGTTGGGGGAGAAGGAGGAGGAGTAGAGGAAGTATATAGGTAGTGGGGGGAGTGGGCTGGTGGAAAAGGATTTCATAGGGGGGCTGTTAGCAGACACCTAACAAATGTAGCAAACGTTTGCATTATACCAGGGGAAAAGTGTTATACAATACTGTTGTGACATCAGTTTATTTTGATGTCATTTGTTCTTTTATATTCTTTTTGTCACTTTGACGTTTTTCCCTTGCTTTGAAGACTCTACGAGTGGAAGTACTTAGAGTAGGAGTCAAACTATCTTTGGAAATTAAACGTAGATTGTTGCATACCCAATGATCTGAAAACATGCTATAATGGTGTGGGAAACACACACATTTTCTGTTGGTGACTGGGACGCTCGATGTGATCTCTGATTGCCACAAAGCCACGACTACCAAAGTAGACACGTTTTTGGCAAGGCTCGCAAAACACTTCAAATTCGCCGTCTTTGTTATGTTTTCTTATTACATCCGCGACTCTGCAGTCACACACGTTATTATATCAGACTGTTCTCAGAACCGCAGAATCCTGCCTATGACTGTGTCTTTGACCCTCAGTTTCAAAACAAATTCGAAACCAACCCTAACTGTATTCCGCCGTTTGGTCTTCGTATGCAGCCTCACGTGCGGAATGCAGGTCTAGACCTAGGTGTAGTATCTGATTTTTCCAAGTTTCCGGATCAACCACCGTGGACCTTCTTCACGCCAGAGATTCGTTTTGATCTTGCAGCTTTTCGCAAAGAGTCTACCAGCTCTCTGGCGTACAAGGCTTTGTATGCTGAGCTCTGTTCCAAATTCCCATCCTATCAAAAAGTTTTCACTGACGGTTCCAAGTCTGAAGATGGAGTGGCCTGTGCAGCCTACTGCCCTGGGGCTCCTTCTCAGATACTGTTGGAACATATCCATTCCGATGCTTCTGTCTATTCTGCTGAACTTACTGCTCTGGTTTTGGCTTTGAAGATAATCTCACGTTCTTCGAAGAGGGACTTTCTGGTTCTGTCGGATTCGCTGTCAGCTTTGGAGGCCATAGCTGGCCGCAACCTTCAGCATCCAGAACTTTTACTTTTTTTGTAACTTTTTAGCAAGTTGAAGGCGGACGGTTACAACATTACTCTTGCTTGGGTTCCTGGTCATGTTGGCATCGGCGGGAACGAAATGGTTGATCGTTTAGCCAAGAACGCCACAAGAGAGAAACTGTCCAACACTTATATCCCCTGCTCAGATGTGAAACCCAAAATTAACGATTATGTGAGAGACCTCTGGCAGGAGGATTGGAACACACAGACGAGTAACAAACTTTTTCAGATCCGTCCAAACCTTAAGGAATTCCTCCCATCCACGTCGGGAGGTCGTAAAGAGGAAACGGTTCTGTGCCGGCTGCACACCGGCCATTCGTATTTTACCCATGCTTACCTTTTAAAGAGTGAAGAAGCTCCGTGGTGCATTCCATGTCATGCGCCACTCACAATGAAACATGTTCTTTTAGAGTGTTGGGACTTGCACGATGTGAGACACAAACATTTTACAGCGGAGTCCATGAAGATCCTGTTCAGGGATGTCCCGCCTGATGTGATCCTTGAGTTTTTGAGAGAGATTAACATTTTTCATCTGATTTAAGATTTTACGGAAGAAAGATTTTAACAAAGTTCTGGTGCGTTTCTAGACGATGTCATTTAACGAGATGTATGAAAGGTGTTTTTTTTTTTTTTTTTTTTTTTTTTTTTTTTTCATGATGGGTGAGTTGATTTTAACGTGGTGACAGCCCTGATATGGCCCTTTGCGGTCGGCTGGGCTATAAGCAACATTATCTTATCTTACCTAACTAGTCACACACGTCCTTCTGCTGCCACTCGGTCTTCTAGTGGTTCACATACTTTTCTTTTTTTTTTTCGTTTTGTTTGCACTCACTGGCGGCAAACTCTCACTGTGAATCGACGCCATGATGAGAAATGATACTGGAAGGAAGCAGAATGAGAACTACGCCGTTTGAGAACATTACCGACAAAGAAGAAATTCGCTGTGCAGACAAGTTGAGATCGTTTCTGAGCTTCATTCTTCGAATAATTTTTCGGCGGAGACTTTTTCTTTCGGCGGAGATGCGAAAAAATAACGGCGGAGACGGCGGAAACGGCGGAGGAGTTTTCATCCCTGGCTATTCCTTATGCACAAACACAGACCTGTGACACAGCACATGCATTCTGAACACCCTTTACTGTTGTGTGTTCACAACACTGTCAGATCTGCTTATGAATGTAAATGAGACAACGTTAAAAACAACAACTAACTTGAAGTAACTGACAGTACAATCGATAATTGTCAGTGGTAGGGGAGACAGCTGGAGAAGCATTTATTCCTGCACCTGTTAATTAACTCATGGTGTAACAGCTGCACCTGTACTGTTTGGCCCCAGGAAAAGCGACAGAGAAAGCTTAATATTTCTATCGCTTCAAACTACCATGTTCATAGCAAGGTGTTTTGAAACTGGCTCCACAAACTGGGCTGGCAATTTAAATCACTCTTGAAGTCCCGCAAGCCTCACCATCACAAGACTGTTGCCCACAAACACAGGCAGATTATCCTTGCTTTGATGAAGAAGGTGATGATGATCCACTTGCTATAAAATCCATCACCATGATGAAGTGGACCACCTTTCATATGCCCTAACTCTTGGCCAAAAATTTTCTGCTAATGATTTTATAAAACTAGATCAAACAACTCCTTCCCTCCCTTTCATGCTCTTCTTGATCACCATAAACGGTCTTTCCCACAAATAACATTTACTGTGTATTTCTTTCTTTCTTCTTTTTTTCTTTTTAAAGAACTAGCTAAGAGATAGAGCAAAGAGGTTGAGGTCAGACTCTTTAAGTTCAAAGCACACTAGTACCAAACATAAAATCTGCCAATTTTTGTTGTCCATCTAACATGTCTGATCAAAACCATCAGATGACTGTCGGCAGAAAGGGACGCCATACATCTCCTTGGCAGTGCAGAATGGGTCATCATCTCAGGCTTTGCAAAGGACACGCAAGGCTTCACAGCCATAAGGCACCACAGCCTGATGATTGCCCTTACCCCCTACCAGCACAGGCACGTGGAGAAGATGGCACAGCTCATTCTACAGGACTGCCCGCTCTGTGCTGTCCTGACAGACAGAACCTGGCCAGATGGGGCCATGATGCCCTGGAGGCCGTGGGGAAGCCTGGGAGAACTCCACAGGGCAGCCAAGCTCAGCTCAAAGACAGGGTTACCAATGTGATGGTGATGGAGAACAAGAACAGCATGTTGTTGTTGTTCTGGGTGGTGTCACTGTAGTGTCAGAATATGTCCTAGAGTCATACGATATTACTAATATGTATTCAAATATCAACTCAAACACTAGTCGATATATATCTATGCAGATTGTCACAACTCTATATATCGAAGGTATAACACTACCAGATGCAAAACCAAACGAAGAAGTGAAACCACTATTTCTAACAATATATGGCCACTTCTGCGGGTTGCATGCACACATCATGCGGCATGCTGGGAGATCACTGCAGTTCACAAAAGTCAAGAACGATCTCGACTATATCATATATTAACTAATTTCAACTCTTAATCTCTTTAATTGTTTGGTCAACATATGCTGTAATCTTTTTCTGCCCTTATCTATAAACCTGAATGTAATGAGATAGCCAGCTTGTTACAATCTTTGCTTGATTTGTGCTCATTGGAGAGAGCTCCACATCAGAGAGCATGTGTGCTGCACGTCAGTGAAAGTGTTGTGGGAAAAAGCTAAAATGTTTGTTTGTATCATGCTTGTGACTGGTTGGTAGACCGTGCTTTTGTGTGTGGTTTTTGCTGTTGTTGTTGTCTTTTTGAGGGGGGCAAGGGGAAAGAGGCTGGGGAATTTTCTGGGTTTTTTTTGGGGTTTTTTTTTTTTTTGGTCAATATATTTGGCTGGAGGAAAAAGGAAAGAAGACAAACAAACATACAAAAGGACCCCACTTTAAATCATAACACTGAACCACCTAAACCACAAAAAAAAAAGAAGAAAAAGCTCTGTGTGTGTGTGTGTGTGTGAGAGAGAGAGAGAGAGAGAGAGAGAGAGAGAGAGAGAAGAGAGAGAGAGAGAGAGAGAGAGACAGACAGACAGACAGAGAGAGAGAGAGAGAGAGAGAGAAGAGAGAGAGAGAGAGAGAGAGAGAGAGAGAGTCTGAGGAGGGGTAGGGGAGGATTTGGTTGGGAAGATATTTAATGTTATGGTCTAAGCTCTTGTGGTCTGGGTCGTTTCTAATGATACTGAAATGACCCACAGAGAGAGAGGAGAGAGAGAGAGAGAGAGAGAGAGAGAGAGAGAGAGAGAGAGCCTGCGCGCCCACGCACACGCACACACACACACACACACTGGGCAGACAGGACAGTCCTCCTTCCTCCTAGTTCTCCCCCTCCCTTCCCCATGGCTGTGAACCCCTTTCCCTCCAACCACCAAAGAAAGACAGGATCCCCATTATATTATCAGCAGCAGCTGCAACAACCACCAGCCCAGAGGTTTAGAAAAACAACACAGTTAAAAGGGTTGAAGAGTGAACAGGGATAGCAAAGGGAGAGATGGAAGGTGGGAGAGAGGTAGACAGAGAGAGGTGAGAAAGAGAGAGAGAGAGAGAGAGAGAGAGAGAAGAGAGAGAGAGAGAGAGAGAGAGAGAGAGACAGACAGACAACAGACAGACAGACAGAGACAGAGTGAGACAAACAGAGCGGTTGGGGGGGGGGGGGGGGGGGGGGGGGGGGGGAGAAGGGTGGAAAAAGAGAGAGAGATAGGGTGGGGAAGGGGGATGGGCTAGGGAGGAATTGGTCTGGAAGAGAAGCATTGCAGGTTAAAAAAACAAAAACAAACAAAAAAAGAGGCAGACAGACAGACAAGACAAAGAGAGGAAAAAAAACAACAACAGACAATCAGAGGCATTGAGAGATAGCCACAGACAAGAGATTGTGAGAGACCAGAACACCAAACTTTGAATATTGATTGCTGAGGGTACTGAATAACCAAGTCTAAATAACCCAGTCTTCGTACAGCCTTGGCAAACCATTTTTGAAACCATCCTTCCCATTCCTTTTCCACCATTCCTCCAATTTCTTCTTAGACATCCCCCCCCCCCCCCCCCCCCCCCCCCCCCCCCCCCCCCCCCCCCCCCCCCCCCCCCTTAAAAAAAGCAGTAAATAATAAAGTCTACATATCAACAAGGAACATAATTAGAGGTGTCTTTTTTTAATACTAATTTTCTTCTTTTCTCTTTACAGCATGAACATAGGAATACTTTATGCTAAAAGTTTATTTCTAATTAACAAGAAGTAAAAAGTATTAACTTCTGATACATAACAACACTTAGTTACAGGTAACTGAATATGACAAGGGGGGGGGGGGGGGGGGGGGGGGGGGGGGGGAATCGCAAGATTGAACAGCAGGTGGAACAAAACAATGCAAACAAAACGCAATCCTGCAGCTCTATTGTCTGTCATATCAGTCTTCAAGATCTGTGAATGGAATAACAACAGTAACAACACAGCATTTATAAAGCACTTTGCCAAAGGTTCAAGACCCTGACAATCCACACTCTTGTGTATGTTACGGGCTGCCTACCTGGGTAGTGCCAATTGAAGAGCTGCCTGCCAGCGCTTCATTCAGTTGTTTGGCATGTCATCCAATCAATATCGTTCATTCCATTTCCTTACTTCCTTCATTCTTTCAATTTCTCACGTGTCATCCATACCAACGGCCAAACTGGCCTTCTCTTCCAAAAGCTGGTGATGGGATTTTACCTATGCACAGAATGTTATGCATGCATTCACACATGGAACTTTAGTTTATAGTCTCATTCAAAGGGCCATCTGAGAAATGGCGTCTTAACCAATGTTAACTCCAAGGGAAAAATCCCCCTGTATCGAAACGGCCCATCAGAAATTCGAACCCATAACCCCAAGATCATCAAGGTTGGGAGTCAGGCGCTCTATCAACTGAGCTATTCCGGCCCCACATATTCACATCCATCTAAGAATGTCTTCATTCATCCCTCATATGTATTTGCGATAGCGATTGTGTGTGTGTGTGTGTGTGTGTGTGTGTGTGTGTGTGTGTGTGTGTGTGTGTGTGTGGGAGAGAGAGAGAGGAGAGAGAGAGAGAGAGAGAGAGAGAGAGAGAGTATGTGATGAGATGCGCGCAGTGTGGAGTGCCATGCCATGACACAGAACTGCTTGTCAATTTCGCACAGAGTTCAAAAGGAGGCACAGATCTGCCATGTCAGAGTCTCAGGGACTCTCAGGGACGCATGTCTCCTGCCTGTGACTTCCCTCCAGGTTTCTCTGCTTGTACAAAACCAAACTCAGTTTTTCTCAGATCGCATCCCGAATGCTGTCACACTAAAAAGAACCTGTTACCAAGCAGCAGTCACTTCATCAAGGTTGATAAATTTGCTTTGCGCCGATCAATGAAACAAAGGGAGAGAAGCATTGTTTGTCTCAAGCACCAGACTACTGTAATCCACTGAACTGTGAAATAAATAGTTGCAAAACACGACTAATAAATTCTCTTCTTTTTTTTAAGAAAAAAAGGGAAAAAATATCATGCTGAATTTAATGTGATGGTTGACAAGGTCAGAAATGCATACACATGCTCAAAGTGTTTTAACGTGGTGACAGCCCTGATGTGGCCCTTTGCGGTCGGCTGGGCTTAAGCAACATTTCTTATCTTATCTTATGCTCAAAGTGATAGTGAAGATCTTGATGACCCTGAAAAATTATGCAAATTAAAAAGGCACCTCATGCAGCAGATGTAAGTCAACTGGAATATGCATGAGTTGAAGCTGTCCATTCATCTCCAATTCACCGTCAACCTTGTACTATGTCAGTTTTCTGAGAAAGATAGGAACAAAAGAAAAGTGTTATAACGATGGTCAGTGGAACATTCATGGTGTAAAGAAGTAATGGAAAGCTGCTTTGCTCCGTTTGCACAACACGCCAGCATGGAAGCTAACTGACTTGGTAACCGACTGAAAAGCAACATTGTCTTTAGACCTGTACATTTGGCTCAAGCACCTTCATATTTTGGGAGGGAGAGGACCTTAAAGACCCAATGTTTCAAACAAGATCGTGAACACTGGAGAGAGAGAGAGAGAGAAAGAGAGTGGAGAGAGAGAGAGAGAGAGAGAGGAGAGTTGTTGAGATGGTGTGTGTGTGTGTGTGTGTGTGTGTGGGTGTGTGTGTGTGTGTGTGTGTGTGTGTGTGTGTGTGTGTGTTTAGATGAACTGAAG
>CM031625.1:14153423-14155923 GCA_018398815.1 Conus ventricosus | reverse complement strand
TACAACCTCCTTTATGTTTCTTTCAACACACTACAACCTCCTTTATGTTTTTTTTCAACACACTACAAACTCCTTTATTTCAACACACTACAACCTCCTTTATCTTTCTTTCAACACACTACAACCTCCTTTATCTTTCTTTCAACACACTACAATCTCCTTTATTTCAGCACACTACACCTCCTTTATCTTTATTTCAACACACTACAACCTCCTTTATGTTTCTTTCAACACACTACAATCTCCTTTATGTTTATTTCAACACACTACAACCTCCTTTATTTCAACAAACACTACAATCTCCTTTATTTCAAACACACACAACCTCCTTTATCTTTCTTTCAAAACACTACAACCTCCTTTATTTCAACACTCTACAACCTCCTTTATCTTTCTTTCAACACACTACAACCTCCTTCATTTCAACAAACTACAACCTTTATTTCAACACACTAAAACCTCCTTTATTTCAACACACTACAACCTCATTCATCTTTCTTTCAACACACTACAACCTCCTTTATCTTTCTTTCAACAACTACAACCTCCTTTATCTTTCTTCAACATACTACAACCTCCTTTATTTCAAATCCTTTATTTCAACACACTTCAACTCCTTTATTTCAACACCTACAACCTCCTGTATTTCAACACACTACAACCTCCTGTATTTCAACACACTACAACCTCTTTATCTTTCTTTCAACACACTACAACCTCTTTATCTTTCTTTGAACACACTACAACCTCCTTTATCTTTTTTTCAAAACACTACAACCTCCTATATGTCTATTTCAACACACTACAACCTCCTTTATTTCAACACACTACAACCTCCTTTATTTTAACATTTCAACACACTACAACCTCCTTTATTTTAACACACTACAACCTTCTTTATGTTTCTTTCAACACACTACAACCTCCTTTATTTCAACACACTACAACCTCCTTTATTTCAAACACACTACAACCTCTTTATGTTTCTTCGAACACAGTACAACCTCCTTTATTTCAACACACTAAAACCTCCTTTATGTTTCTTTCAACACACTATAACCTCCTTTATTTCAACACACAACCTCCTTTATTTCAACACACTACAACCTCCTTTATTTCAACACACTACAACCTCCTTTATGTTTTTTTCAACACACTACAACCTCCTTTATGTTTCTTTCAACACACTACAACCTCCTTTATTTCAACACACTACAACCTCCTTTATGTTTTTTTCAACACACTACAACCTCCTTTATGTTTCTTTCAACACACTACAACCTCCTTTATTTCAACACACTACAACCTCCTTTATTTCAACAACACTACAACCTCCTTTATGTTTCTTTCAACACACTACAACCTCCTTTATGGGTTTTTTTCAACACACGACAAACTCCTTTATTTCAACACACTACAACCTCATTTATCTTTCTTTCAACACACTACAACCTCCTTTATTTTCTTTCAACACACTACAACCTCCTGTATTTCAACACACTACAACCTCTTTTATCTTTCTTTCAAACACACTACAACCTCCTTTATCTTTCTTTCAACACACTACAACCTCCTGTATTTCAACACACTACAACCTCCTTTATCTTTCTTTCAACATACTACAACCTCCTTTATTTCAAATCCTTTATTCCAACACACTACAACCTCCTTTATTTCAACACACTACAACCTCCTGTATTTCAACACACTACAACCTCCTGTATTTCAACACACTACAACCTCTTTATCTTTCTTTCAACACACTACAACCTCCTTTATCTTTCTTTCAAAACACTACAACCTCCTATATGTCTATTTCAACACACTACAACCTATTTTTTTCAACACACTACAACCTCCTTTATTTCAACACACTACAACCTTCTTTATGTTTCTTTCAACACACTACAACCTCCTTTATTTCAACACACTACAACCTCCTTTATTTCAACACACTACAACCTTCTTTATGTTTCTTCGAACACACTACTGGCCATGGAATGTGATGATGAGTGTGGCTGTGTACAGACTGGCCATGGAATGTGATCATCAGTGTGGCTGTGTATAAACTGGCCATGGAATGTGATGATGAGTGTGGCTGTGTATAGACTGGCCATGGAATGTGATCATCAGTGTGGCTGTGTATAAACGGGCCCATGGAATGTGATGATGAGTGTGGCTCTGTATAGACTGGCCATGGAATGTGATCATCAGTTGTAGCTGTGTACAGACTGGCCATGGATGTGATGATGAGTGTGGCTGTGTATAGACTGGCCATGGAATGTGATCATCAGTGTGGCTGTGTACAGACTGGCCATGGAATGTGATGATGAGTGTGGCTGTGTGCAGACTGGCCATGAATGTGATGATGAGTGTGGCTGTGTATAGACTGGCCGTGGAATGTGATCATCAGTGTGGCTGTGTACAGACTGGCCAGGGAAATGTGATCATCAGTGTGGTGTGTACAGAGGGCCCATGGAATGTGATATCGGGTTTTGGC
>CM031625.1:14071034-14152423 GCA_018398815.1 Conus ventricosus | reverse complement strand
GTTTTTTTAAAAATTTTTTTTAAAAAAACCAAATTATTTTGTTGCTTGGGGTTGTTGGGGTTTTTAAGAAAAAGAAAAGGGTTGCATTTCCCACCGACCCCAAAGGGCCACATCAGGGCTGTCACCACTTAAAAAATAAACCACCAGCATTAAAAAAAAAAAAAAAAAAAAAACCAATTTTCCACACCCAAAAGACATTGCTAGAAACGCACCAAAACTTTGTTAAAAATCTTTCTGCCGAAAAATCTTAAATCAAAAAAAAAATGTTAACTCCCAAAAACCAAGTTTAAAGTCAGATCGAACGGATCTTCAGGACTCCGCTGTGAAAGTTTTTTTTCTCACATCGTCAATCCCAACACTCAAAAGAACATTTTTCACTGTTATGGCCTGACACGGAAGCACCACAGCTTCTTCACCTTTAAAAGGTAAGAAGGGTAAAATAATGGCCGTGTGCACCGCCAAAAAACCGTTTCCCTTTACGACCTCCCACGGATGGGGGAAACCCTTTAAGGGGTTTGGGGAGGGATCGGAAAAGTTTTTTTGGGCGGGGGTTTTTCCCAACCCCTGCCAGAGCTCTCACAAAAACGTTAATTTTCTTTTCACATCAGCGGGGGGAAAAATTTTGGGACATTTTTCTCTTGTGGCGTTCTTGGCAAACGACAACCATTTCGTTCCCGGCCGTGCCAACATGACCAGGAACCCAAGAAAGAGTAATGTTGTAACCATCCCCCTTAAATTTTGAAAAAAAGTAAAAAAAAAGTAAAACTGGATGCGGGGTTTGCGGCCAGCATGGCCTCCAAAGCTGACGGGGTCCACAAACCAAAAATCCCTCTTGAAAAGGAAATTTACTTTTCTTCGAAGCCAGTACCAAGCAGTAAGTTTTAGCAGAAAACAGAAGCAACGGAATGGAATTTCCCCAAGTACTGAAAGAGCCCCAGGGCATAGGGGCCAGGCCCCCTCTTCAGACTTGGAACCGTCAGTAAAACTTTTTGACAATGGGAAATTTGGGAAAAGAGTCCCAAAACAATGCCCTTTTAAAGCCCAAGACTGAACTCTTTCGAAAACGCGGGTTCAACAAATCTCGGGGGTGAAAAAGGTCCACGGAGGTTTAACCGAAATTTGGAAAAAAGGACACAACCCAGGGCTAGACCGCATTCCGCCTAGGCCGCATACAAAACCAAACACGGAAACATTTCGGGTTTTTTCAAACTTACTTGGAACGGAGGTCAAAGACCATCATGGGCAGGATTCTGCGTCTGAAACAGTCTTCTCTTTTTCTTCTCCAAAATACGGGTTCACTCAAAAACGAGTAGGTCACCAGCGCGCATATTAAAAAAAATAAAAATAAAATAACATAAAACAGTGCGACCTGACTGTTGGGCCCCTGGAGCAAATTTGGCAACAAGGGGTCGCACTCGATTTAAAAGCAATGGCCAAATTCAGGCCCAGGTGATAATAAAATATCTGGGAAATAAAAAAAAGAAAATCATCAATATGCAGATCTCAAACTGTCGAATCAATTTGTCCCTTGAAGAGATTGCACTTGTGGCAATCTTGATGGCACCCGGCGCGGTTCCACAGCCGTACAGAACTGGGATAAAAGAATGTAAGTGGGCTTTTCCAATATTTGATGCAGGTATGGTATAACTTTGACCGCCCTCCTGGTGCTACTTTATTCAATAACTAGTTGTTCCATTGGAATATCAATTATTTTAGCTCTGCCTTGAAAAAGGTGTTAAGTTTAATAAAAGCTCTTCTCTCTCTAAGGTTTCCTTTCTAATTTCCTCATGTTCTTCCTATATTCCCATTTTCCTGATGTGGTTCCCTGTACGAACCGTGCTGCCTCTCTCTGAATCTTTTCGGGGTTATCAATGTCCTTTAGATGGTAAGGATCCCAAACTGAGCAACCATATTCCAGTACTGGTCTAACCAGTGTTTTGTAGCAGTCGTCTTTAACCTTTTGGGGGCAGTCTTTGATGTTCCTGTAATAAGAAAGCTAAGATGTTATTTGCTTTCTTACATACAAAATTGTAATGTTCTTCCATTGAGACGACATCTATAATCACGTCGATATAATAATTCAAAGACAGTTTCAGCCTGCGGTTGGACATGAAGGGCACCCACCTCGCGTAAAAGGCTGTACACAGGGGTGGTGCGGAACGCTCCAAGACAGAGACGAAGCCCTTGATGGTGGATAGGGTCCAAGAGTTTGAGGTAAGATGATCTTGCGGAGCCGTACACAGCACAACCGTAGTCCAGTTTGGGGAAAGGACCAGGGCTCTGTAGAGGTGCAACAAAGTTTTCTTATCAGGCCCCAGCGGTGGGGTGCCGACCCGGCAGAATTAAAGTGCCTCTGGCAAGCGTTTTGAGGTTTTAATATGGCTGAGAAAGTTAAGTTTTTGGTCAAAAATGAACTCCCAGAAATTTGGCCTCTTTAACCAGCTGGAATGGAGAGTTCCCTACTTGAAAGTTCAGGATCTGGAAAAAAACTGACGGAAATTATGGAAGTGAATACACTGCTCCTTTGTTGAGAAAAGGTGAAACCGTTTTTCATCTGCCCACCGATGGATTTTATCTACGCAAAGCTGGAGCCTGCGCTGACACCGGTACAGGCTTCCCCGTTGCGTAGACAGCAAAATCATCCACAAACAATGAGCATCCCGACCCCTGCTGAACGATTGAACCCAAAGTTTTGATTTTAAAAACTAAAGAGGGCAGGAGACAGTATGCTCCCCTGTGGAACACCCCAACTCCTGCTCGTGGACATCAGAGAGAGTAGGGGCCACCCGGACTAAAACTGTCGTTCCGCCAAAAAATTTTAATGAAAAGCGGAAGATAAACCCTCGAAAACCCAAAACGTGGAAACATAAAGTACCCCATTTTCCAGGTGGTATCGTGGGGCCTTCCCAAGTCAAAAAAAATTGCCATTTGCCTGCCTGGGTTCAAAAAAGCGTTCCGAAGGAAATTTCCACAAATAAAATGGTCAAGGGGAAGTCCGATGTTTGCGAAACCACACGGGGTTCTTTCCCCAAAAAAAGGCCATCGGTTTCCAGTTTCCACATGACCTAGAAAATTGACCATTTTTCCTCCCATCTTTTTCCCAGACCAGCGGCCCAAAGCAGGGGAAACGGTTTTTTGATGGATTAGAAAGTTTTTTTTTCCGGGTTTTGGGGATTGGAAAATGGGGGTTTTTTCCCCCCAAGAGGGGGGAAAAAGCAACCGAGTCCACACATGGTTGTATCCCTGTACAGGGTTTTTCAAAACCTATTTGGGGAAAGATTTTTTCCCAACATTGAAAGGGTTTTTCCCTCTAACCTGGAGGGGAATCTTGAAAGAAAGAAAGGGCAAAATTTCAGTTCTTTTAAATGTAAAGGAAGAGGGGAGTCTTCCATGGGGTCTGACAAAAAAGTTGCGGGGTTGAGTTTTCTTTTAAGGGGTTTTATTTTTAAAACAAAAGGGGGCCGATTTGTTAGAAGAGGGGGAATTCTTTCTATGGTTGAAGCCAGCAGATTAAAACTCTTTTTTCTCGGGAAATTAAAGAAGGGAAAACTTGAGAGGGTTCACAGGGGGAAAAGGTTTCTTCCCGGATTTTTTTTAATGATGTTCCACACTTCTTCTTGGTTTTTTTGGGAGGGCACCCCGGGAGCGAAATTTTCTCCAGAACCCCCACTTTGTATGTTTTTAAAAAAAGTGGGCCCCGATTTGGCACGGAGTTTTCAAAATGGGCTCGAGCGTTGGGCCCCAAGGTCCTTTGGGTAAAACCTGACGCGGGAAGCCCTTTTTTCGGACGGGGGGAAATTTTTTGGCGGGCCCCTGAATCAAACCGGGGGTTTTTTTTGGGGGCATTTAAAAGTTTATCGGAAGACACGGAATACAAGCTTTAGCACACTTAAATCCAGGGGTTAGCAGGTTTCCCGGCGGGGCCCCGGACCTGAAAAAAAAATCAGGGGCCCTGGTTTTCCTTAAAAAAACAGTGGCTGCAAAAGATCCCATTTGTTTTCCCTTAAAATTTTAGATTTGGAAGACAGGACGGGTTCATTTATGCAGGTTGTAGAAGGACAGGGAAATGTCATTTCCCCGTGCAGTTTCGCCCATGCCAGACCACCATGGGTCCCAGGACCAGCGGGGGGTTCAAAACCGAAAAAATAAAAAAACAACGAAAGTAAACCTGTGGAAGAGGGAGAAAAAGTTGCAGTTTCCGTCATTCAGACAACACAAATCCAAACCCCAAAAGGACACCCCAAATTTAGCAAAACCTCTGGATGACGTACTGGAAACTCCCCCCAAAGAGGATGTGACCTTTAAAAGGGCACCCAACAGAAAAAAAGGGTCGGGAAGTTCTTTTTATCAGACTACAAGGCCCTGCCCAAAAACCCGGGCCCGAAGGTGGGAGAAAAAGGGAAACAGATTGTCACAGTCTTGTGGAAGTGACTCTCGAAAGCTACAGCCTGAAGGGGGGTAAAAGAGTGACAGGACTAAAAAACAAATTTTTGTGCAGGAGAAGGGAAAAACAACCCGCCCAAGTCCCAACGGAGGGGTTGTGCGGTTTTAAAAGAATTTTAAAACCCAAAAAGAGAAAGGTCTTCTGGCTTTAAAATTGGGGGGGCCTGAAGAGCCAACGGAAGGTTTTTAAGATTTGGACACAGAACTGCAGCTCCTCAAAGCAAAATTTTTCCACGGATATTCCAAGGGAAATTATTGATTTCCAGGGGGGCAGAGGGCAAAAGGGAGAGAGACCCGGTACCCCTTTCCGCAACGCTGCTTTCCAATGGAAAAGAATTTTTTTTTTTAAATTTTTCACTACGGTTTTGGGTCTTCAACCTTGGGAAAGATTTGGGCCAACGGGTGAAAAAGGGGTCTGGTTTTGGGAGATGGTGGAGGTTTCCTTTTTTCCTCATCTCCACCATCTCCACACTGGGGGGGAACTCCCTTGCCCGTACGGGAAATTTGGACAGGGGAGTTCGAGGTAGGGGGGGGCGGGTTTTTTTAAATTCTGGCCCAAAAGCAGATGTTGTAGACTGCGGGCGGGTCGGGGGTGGGGGTTTTTTTGCCCCCAAACCAGGGCGTAAATTTGGGGTTGGGGAGGGGGGTGGCCGGGCTTCCACCCAAAATTAAACAGTTCTTCCCTTGCAGTGTCGGGGAAAAGGGAAAAAATTCACCCGCCGGGCACCCAAAACGGGACCGAGGGGGAAATTTTTCTTTAAAAAAAACGGCCGAAGCATCAAAAAGCTGGGGGCGTCGGATTTCCCAAACAACCTTTTTGGCGGGCCTAAAAAAAAATTTTTCTTTTCATTTTTTTACTCCGGTTGTATGGGGATTCCTGAACCCAAAAAGGGCTTTTCGGGAAAAGGGGAGGGAGGGTCGCCACCCCCGTTAGCACAATGCCCCAAAAATTTTTAAAAGGGCCCATCAGGGTTTGGGCCCGTGCAGCAAACACCCCACACCTCCGGGCCCAGAAAAAACGGTCCCTGAAAAGGGCCAAATTTCCCTGACATCAAAAGCACCCAACGGGACGGAACAACATCTGAACTCGGGAACTTCGGGGTAACCAACTTTGATGACCGGAGGCAGCAACGGGGTTTGGGCAGAAGGTCAAAAGAGGGTTTTTGGGGGCCCCCCTTTTTCTGCACCTTTTTTTAACTTCACCCTGCGCACCTCCGAAAAAAAACCCCTGGGACGCCGGGTCCGTTTTGATCTCTGCCTCTGAGACACCTGGGGATCTCGCTGCGAATCCTCCTTTTTGATTTTTTAAAACTGTTTTTTTGGGGATCACCCTTTCTCCCTTCCCTATTTTTGTTGCCCTAAACCCAGCGGGCCCAGATTGCTTTTTTTGATCGACATTGAATGAAACGAGCCTTTTTCCCTCAACCTTTTGACGGTTTGGGGGTCCCCTGCAAAAGCCCCTTAAAAAACCCCTTTTTTTGTATGGCAAAAGGGTTTCAGAGCTAAAAGGGGGTCCTTTCCTGCCCGCCCCTTTCCCCTCACGAGCCAGGAACCCCAAAAACCCTTTCCCTCTGTCTTACCTCCATGTCTGAATCACATCAAATTTCAAATCCCCTAAAATAGGGGAGGCTCCCTTCCCCCCCTTTTTGGGGGGGATTTTTTTGGGAAAAGAGCCATTTTTAAATTTTTTTTTGATTCACCCCCCCCTTTAAAACCCACCCCCCCTTGGGAGCCCAAAACAAAGGGGGCCGGGGCCCAAAAGAAAACTTCCCCGTCTTAAACCCCTTTCCGGGCCTTCGGGGGAAATTTTACGACAAACAGAAACCCCAAACCCTCCCCCCCCCGATCATGCCAACTCCCCGGGAAACGAGAGCGGGGCATGCCAGGGGTTTATTTGGGGCCCCAGCGGGGGGATGTCTGTCTTACCCACCCCCCAAAAAGGGGACCCGTTTAGTAAAACCCCGGGCCCAAAAGTGAACCCCCTGTCTAGGAGAGGCCGACCCCAAAGGGTGATGTTTTAAAGCCCCGGGCCTCCTCAGGCACGGGCCCCTCTAATCACCAGGATCTCATCCCCCTCTGACACAGTCGCACCGAAAGGGCCCAAAACGGCGGATTTTAAAAGGAAAACCAACAGAGAAAAAGAGGGTGGGAAAAGAAGACTTGGGGGGAGCCCGAAAAAAAAGGGGGCCAAAAAAAAAAGGGCAAAAAAACCAAAAAAGGAAAAAGGGCGGGTTCCCTCTTAGCCCAAAAGGATCCCCCCCTTTTAGCCTATCTGACATGGGAACCCCTACCAGGGGCATAAACTCCTTACCCACTTTACGCTTGGGGCCCAAGGGCCATTTTCACCTCTCAGGCCTAGAACCCGCTTGAATAAAACGGCCTATATCCAAGAATTGATGCCCCCGCCAGAAAAGCCAAGGGGATCCTGGCCCCCACGCAAGCCCCCGCCAACGGAAAGGGTCGAAACCCCCCGGGGGGTTTTTTTTGGTTGGGTTATACCTTAAATTTCCTCACCATTGTGAAGAAAAACGATGGTAACTTTAAAAATTCAGGCGGGGTCGGGGGCCGCTGTCTTGCCCCGCATCTGGGGGCATCATGGGGGGTCCTCATAGGAGGTTCGTCTGGCTGGGGTGGGGGGCCGACTCTCCCCCCCTGCCCCCGGGTAAAAGTAGCCCGGACTAACCCTTCGCATAGATCGGGTAGATAAACTCTTTAAAACCCGGGAAAGTATTCCTCTGGGTGAAGGAAAACACTGAATCTAAACCCTCCGCTGCCTTGCGGCTATACCCACTCACGGGAAAACTTCGGGGGGTCAACCCTGGGAAAAACCGGAGCCGGAGTCCCCAAGGGGGCTTGAAACCTTTTTCTTCAAAGCATCCCGGGAACTCCGCGGGCGAAAGGGGGGGTGCCAAGTTGTATCGGCTCTGCCTTTCCCTTTGGAAACCCAACCCCTGTGTGGAGAGGGGGAATCTTTCTGCATGGGGAACAGCTGGAAATTTTCCAAAACCAAATCGCCCCGCTTCGCCCGGAAGGGACACTTCAGCTTCGCGCAAAACGGGCCCAAACAACAGGGGGCAGCAGTTTTTACCGGGGTTTTAAGAACCACCCTCGATTTCGTAGGCGGGGGCCCCCGGGGGTTTTTTTTCCGTCGGGGGAAAGAACATCCCCTCTCATTGGGCAGCTACCGCCCGCCTTAAGCTGGCAACCCCCCGGGCCCAAAAGGGGCTTTTCTCGCCACAGTTTTGCCTGCCCCTTAAATGGGGCGTAGGGCTCAGGGTAAAGGAAGTTCTGACAAACGGCTGCAAATCACCCGCACCACAAAACAAAGGGGAAAACAAAATTAACAAGAAAAAATCCACTCTTTAAGCTTGGCCCGGGGAAAGTAAGGACAAAAACTCCTGGGCGGGCCGGACGACCTCCAGGCTATTAGCGATGCTCCAAAAACCTCCGCCCTCAACGATGAACCCTTTTGAGACTCCCGGTCGACATCGCCCAACTGCAAGAGACGAGGGTTGCGACTCGGGAACCCTCCGAGAAAAAAGGGTTTTTAAAAAAGTTTTTCTGGCAAGGGGAAAAGCGCTGAAGACCCCCCAGAGAAAAATGGGGGTTGGATTTGCTGTCCGGGAAAATCCCGGGTAGGTGATAGAACCCCGCCCCCAAAGGGAAATGAAAGAAATGCATCACTTTCCCCCCCAAACACCACCACTGGTCCCCCTCAACCTGACAGCGTCTATGCGCCAACACTCAGCCACCCCCAAAGGGAAAAAAAAGGGCCCAGTTCTTTCGACAGCCGCTCACTTTTTCCAGAGGATCCCCAAAGACAGCAACTTTCCCGCTGGGGACTTAATGCCAGAGTGGGGCCCGGGCCATGACTCCTGGCCCTCCTGCTCCGGGAAAATTATTGGGGTGGGAAAAAAGGAATGAAAATGGGGAGCGAACCCCCGGAGATTGCTCATACCACGCCTCAGCAAACACCAACCCTTTTTCCAGACCCAAAACCCCAGCGAAAGGTCCCTGGGGACAACCCTCGCTCCAAGCACTGGCACCACAAAAAACCTGATTTAACATCAGGGGGTTTCCCGCCTTAGGCGGGTCCCTTTTTCTCGCACCTTTTCCCCGCCCGACTGCGACACTGACACGGCCTTTTTTTTTGCAAGATCAACTCCACCTAAGAAGATTCATCGTCCCAGCCTGAAGGCAAACCTCGCATCGATGTGAACAAGACCACACATCCTACAAGGGGCGGGAAATTTTCCCCAAGCCCTTTTCCGGGGGGTGGTTTGACCAACCCCTCCGGGGGCTCAGCCCCTAAGAGGGGGCTACAACAAGAGACAAATAAAACAGAAATGGGCCCGAAGATTTTTGGGGAAAAAAAAAAGGGCCAAGAACAAAGAATGTTTTTAGGGCCCAAATCCTCCACACCCTCCGCCAAAGAAAAACCCGCAGTGGCCCACCTGGAATACAAGCGATCCCCCAGCCAAGAACCCTGCAGGTGTACAATCTGGGAAAGGCAAAAATACAGAATTTGCAAGGGAGTGCGCTAACGAAAAAAATGGTCCAAACTAAAGTCAAACATCCAGATACGGCGGGTACTGGGAAAAACCCAAGGGGAATTTCGACGGGATCAAAAAAGCAAAAAGGGGGCCCCACCAAGAAGACTTAAAAAGCCCACTGGGAATCGCCACGGTCGAGAAAACCTCCAGGACAAGGACCCCAGATGGAGCGATGGGGGAACATTTTCCCAATTTTTAAACCCCGACAGAACCACGGCACCGACGAGGGGCCTTGAAAGGGGATTTAAACCTCCCCTATGGGGGAACTGGATGGGGAAAAACCCCCCTGCAGAACTAGAGAAAGCAATTTAGGAGTCTGTCCCCAGGGAAAAACCCCCAGGGAAGGATGGCAAACCCCCAGAAGTCATCAAGTGTGGCGGCAGTGCACTGCTTGAACCCCCGGGACAACCTCCTTTGGGCAGTGCTGGGAGGAAGGACAGTACCCCAAGACATGAAGATGCCCCTTTTTGTCACCTTATACAAGAACAAAGGGACAAAAGGGGGCTTCCAAAAATAAAAAGGAAATCTCTCCGAGCAGGGGAGGCAAAGTATTTGCAAGAGTCGTCCTAAAAGGGGTTCAGAAGCCTCCCCTGACAGATGTTTCCCAAGTCCCCCAGGCGGGGGTTTCCCCTCGGGGAGATCAACCAAACGACATGAAATTCCCCCCATCAGACCAGCTCAAAAGAAAGGTAGAAGCAGCACAAGCCCCTCTTTCTGGGCCTTTATTGACCTGACCCCGGGGATTTGATTTTTTGGCAGCAAGAGGGGCCCTTTAACTCCTAGCGAATTTGCTTTCCCACCAAGACTTTTGAGTGGATCCATTTTTTTCCACGACGACTGAAAGGCACAGTGCAGTACAAGGCCGAATCAGAGCCTTCAAAATACGCCCGTGGGGGCAAACCCGGGGTTTTGTTTCCCCGGGTCCCCCCCCCCTTCGGGAACTTCTTTTGCGTCCTGGGTTTAAGCAAAGCCTTGGGGCATCAAATGAGGGTGGTCTACCTTTTCCCCCCATCCCAAAAGGGCCACTGTTTTAAACCTGGTCGCTGAAGCAAAGAGCAAAGTACGGGTAGTGGGCCCATCAGAGACATGCGTTTGCAGATGACGCGGGTCGGGGCCCCCCACACCGAAGCAGAGTTACAAAAGTCTGATGGACCCCCCTTTGGGAAAAGGGTTTTTGAATGAGTTTGGCCCGACAAAAAGCTTGAAGAAGACGAAAGTGGGTGCTCCCGGATCTGAACAACCCCCCCCCTTTACCATCCAAAAACCCTGAATTAGAGGCCGTTGCCAGTTCACCCAAAACCCCGTTTTCCCCCATCACCCCCGGGCAACCTCCCTGAAAACAAGATCAACAAAGGATTTGGGAAGGCCCCCAAACCACCCTGGCCCCAAATAACTCAGAGAGTGGGGAAACCCAAAAGCATGTTAACCAATTTTAAAAAAAACCAAAAAATTGGGGTACCGAGCCCGTGTGCTAAGCACTCTCCCGTCCCCCCAGCAAAAACCCCCGGCCCCCGGATCCTCACAAGAGAAGAGGGGTGAGTGCCTTCCCCCATGGGGCTGGCCTTCCCCGGGGCATACATGGGACACATGGAGTGTTTTGCGTGACAAAACAACGATTGCTTGAGCGTGCAAAGATTCCCAGCATGACCCCTTCCCTTTGGGGCCGCCCTTTAGGTGGCTTGGGCATGTCGTCCGAAATGGAAAGACGGCCCGGAAACCCCAAAGCCCTTCGTAAAAACCCCGAGCTTTTCCTCTGGCAAGAGAACAACCCGGAAGACCACCCCTCCGCTTCAAGGGTGTTTGCAAGCGCGAACCCAAAAAATTTTCGGGCAATCGACACCAACACCCCGGGAAGGAAAAATTTCTCAGGACAGATCCAGCTGGGGACCCCACGGGGAACACTGGGCTGAAGCTGGCGAAGGGGAAGCTCCAGAACTTTTCCCGACGCAAAGCGGCACAGAGAAAGAACAAGCAGCAGCTGCCCCCACTGACATCGGGCCCTTTAAGTGCATCAAATGCAGCAAGACTGCCACTCCCAGGGGGGTCTATACAGCTACAGCAGACGCTGAAAGGGCCAACGGAAACATTGCAAGGGGGGCAAATCCCATTTTCTCCGAGACTAACGGGTGCCAACAATATCCCCCCATTTGGGGAAAACAACGATGGGAACATTAAAAAGTTCAAATCTAAGTTTTGCCAGCTAATTTCAAAACCTTTTAAAAAGGAAAGTCACTGACGCCCCACACCCCCAATTTCCCTCCTCCTTTAAAAACAGAAATTTTAAATAAAACATTGTGAACGTGTCCCCTAATTTTATTTTTTGGAAAGAACTGTAATTTTTTAAAAAGCTCCTTTAAAACCGTTTTTCTTCTGTGGAAATGTACTGTTTTTTTCCCCCTACGGGGTTATTTTTAATCTCTTTTCCGCCCCAAAAGTCCTCGGCCCTGTTTTCTGGAAGGGCCAGAGTTGAAAAACTTTTCTGAAAATTTTTTTTAAAGGGTAAAAAAAGGGAAATGGGCTTAGGAAATTTAAATTTTTATGTCCCCCTTTTAAATATGGGTTTCCCAAATCCATTTGAGGGCAGGTTTTTTGAACTATTTTATATTCAAACTGGGCCCCAAAATTATTTGCTTCTAATTGCGCAGTTGTTTTAGTTTTGAAACTTTTTGTTGTCCCCCAACCCTCTTTGGGGTTTTAATTTACCAAACTTCAGTGTACTCAAAACCCAAAAAAGCCCTATCTCCCCCGTTTTGTTTCCAAATTCCCCCAACTCTGCAAGGTCTTTTTTATTCTAAGGTTTTTTTCACCTTACAGGGGCCAATGAACCCTGATTCTCTGGACCGCGCGACCTAAATTTTTAGGACAGTTTATTATTTTATTTCCAAAACAATGTGCAGGTTATCACATTTTACGACTTTCCCTGTTTTTGTCTGTGATTTTTATATTAAATGATCCGACCTTTCCGCAAGCTAATCTTTTAAACTGTAAATTAGGGAATTGTATAATTTCATAATCGCAATATGCAGCTTTCCCTGATGGAAGAGTTCTTAAAACAGTTGAGGGCCTTCCATCATATAAGTTTTCATCAGTGCTCAAGTCAACTCATCCAAATGAACATAGAGTAATGAATGTAATGCAAGATCGAGCGGACTTTCCCCCTCATAAGTAGTTTTTGTCTGGTGTAACACTAAAACTATGAAAGTCCTGACTGTCAGTTGCAAAGCCTAACATTTAGCTAGCTCTTTATCAAAATAGTAACCTACTTCTTCTTCTTCAGGCTTGAATGTTAACATTGTTTTTAGATTTGCATTGTTAAGTTTGAGACTAATGTCGAAGTTACTCATTGCTTCTTTTAGTGACCAAAACCCGTAAATAACCATCAGGTATTGTTAACTGGCCAACTAGTTTCTTCTATTGTTAACTTTTTTAATCTATTATTCTTCTTGGATTCAGTAATATTAAACCATACGACTTTGTAGAATATTTCATGGAGTGCAACCATTCGGGTTCCGCATTCATTATCAATAGCATACTCTAAAAACGAAGGACTGTCTTGAGTTGTTATTGTTACAAACATTTTTAAAACAAATTAAAAATGAGTGCATTCAAATATACTGATGCAAAATATTCTGTTGGGCCGCACTACAATCTTAAAAATATAACAACTGATACTCTTGTCATTTCTGTAACCCAAACTGACACCTTTCAAGTAAAGGTGAGTACACCATTAAACAGATATCTTAACCCCCCTATTAAAAAAGACTACATCGCGAAAGTGTGGTTCAGTCATCTGATGCAGTTTTATCAGAACCAGTTAAACTTTGCTGTGTTTGTGCATCAACTGGGTGTGGAGCATCGTATGCTGATCATTTAAATCATCCTGATCCTTTGGTGAGGTCAGTGTATAGATTTCATTTTTATTACACCTTCAGACGTATTTTGACTGAACTGCAAGCACCATTACCAAATGACAAACCGTTTAATCCATTCAGCAACAGAATAGACATGAAGGCTTTTGAAAGGATCTGTAACGAATTCAATATTAATGTTAAGACAGACTTTAGACAAAAGTTGGACCGCAATCATGGCTTAGGCACCCCTTATTTTTGGGGCGTGCGCAGAAAGTATAACTATGACTGGAATCCTCCTTATACATCTTTCTCTTCAGGCACAGCTGTTCACCTCGGGTCCATAGAGCAAGAGCATAAAACAGCATGGACAACATTTATCTTAGACGCTTCTAAGGGCCTAACTAAAGCAGGAATAGAACGAATAAACGACTCTGTTCGTACTTACGTTTGGTGTTTGCTAGGTTCGCAAGCACAAACGAGATCGAGCATAACTGATCCTTCTACTGGCTTTGATGCACAAAAACAGTACTTGGCAAATTTAGAGGACGCCATTAATTCTACAGTTGATTTGCCTTCAAGTATTAAAAGGTACCAAAATGTTTTACAATTCGCAAGATCGAAAGTAGACTTTGCTGTTGGCACTGGTTTATACATGCTGCCTTCTGACCTCAGGCTCCAGATAGGAACAATAATAAACTACAATAATGAAATCCTTGTGGCAGGCAATGAACAGAAAGTCGGAAAAAACGAAATAAATTCTGAGCCAGTAATATTGCAAGCAGTAAACAAACAAGTTGACCCCCCAAAATAAGTCGTCCAATCCCCGCGGCCCAAAGCCCGAAGGCCGTTGAAGAACACAAAGTCCACGAAGTCCAAAAAAATAATGACCATGAATATGAAAAAGCAGCACTTGTTTTTGGATTAACTGGCCTAGGATTACTTGGTCTTTATCTTACTAAAAAGTAACCCAACTATTAAGGCAACTAATGCCCATAAGTGCTCGGCTATAAAGCCAACTACTTTGCTTGCAGTAGACAAAAGCCAGCTAACAACACCTCCTAATATACCTGGTAAAGTGTCTATAGCTTTACTGGCTAATTTTTTTAATAAACCGCAAGATGGTCAAGTTGTTTTTTTACCCATGATTTATCAGGCGGTGATGGAGGCGATGGCGATGGAGGCACTAGGCTTTGACCTCCACCGCCGCCTGTAATAGCCAACACCAGTGTACTTATTGCAAATCCTAAGGCTGTTATAACGCTCGCTAATGTGAATCCTTGCTCTCTAAACAGTGTTCTTATTCGTTCTGCTAGTGTCGTGTCTTCATATAAAATTCTTTGGATAGTTTCTCTTATTCTGTTCACTTGAGTTCGTAATTGTTCTCGGTTAGTAGACGCCGCTTCTAGTCTTAATGATCTCCGTTCTTCAAGATCATGTAGTCTTTGCGTTATTCTTTCTTTAACACCCAAGCCCTAAGTTGTCGTCATCAGCCTTAGCGAGTTTTTCTTTTTCTCTTTCTATATCCTCATTTAGTTCACTCAGTTTTGCTAAATTGTTTGTTAATTCACCTCTAATGGTTCTTAAAGTACGATCAAGGGCCTCTAATTCTCTCTTAGGTATCGGCGGATCGTGGATAGTTTTTAATGCTGTTTCTTCGGAAAAACTGGTTTCTGCTTGTATTATTTCGCCCGCTGTTTGACTTAAATCTTGAAGTTCCATGTTTTGTATTTGGTTATCTGTTGGGAGTTTTTGTAGTGTGTTTTGAAGTTTAGCAACTGCGTCCCCATGTAATTTTGGTTTAGTAATGCAAAGGCGATTTCGATCTTTCGCTTTAAGTCTTTGGTTAATTGTACTCAAACCTACAAACTTTAATGGGTTTCGTTTATCTGTAAGCTGAAAATGTTTTCCTTGATCGTCTTTAAAATACAAATGGCCATCATCATCTTTTACAAAATCATCAGGGGCTATAAATTCGGGAGGTTCAAGGCCTAAACTTTTGTAAAATTCTCTGGCCGTAATTTCTGTTAATTCACTCCGTATTGAGAGCGCCGAGCGATGCTGTGTCAAAGGAGTCATTTCACTCATGTCGTCTCCAGGATCAAAAACATCATAATCTTCATCTTCAATGCCCGCCATGTTTTTAAATAATTACTTTTTATTTTGTTTTATAAAAAAATGTCGCAAGCATTTGGCTCAATTCTTGACCCGCATAGAAGACTGAAAGAGCCCTTTGGCGTGAAGGGAAATAAGCGGAATATTACTGTTCCAAATAATCCATCTACTATTGATTCGGATCAAATTCTTACTGTCAAATTTCCAGACCTAGGAGCGGATGAAGTGATTGTGCCAGGTTCTGCGCGTCTTACTTTCAAAATAGAACTCGCTTCAACAACAGACCCAAACAGGACAGTTGTACAGAATCTGGGGCGGGCAATCGTTAAGAAAATTTCTATAAAACTTGAGGGACAAGAAATAATTTTCTTTACATAATGCAGACATATTTTTAACCTATTCTGATTTATGGCTAACCGGGAATGAAAGGGCTGATCTTGCGTTTCAAGGAATCGAAAATGAAGAAGCACTAAAACACAGAATAGGCGCCGAAGATGCTAAAGACGGCAAAAGGTTTGTAGCCGTAAGTTATGCGTATGGAAATCGCTTTTTCATACCCCTAGATTTTGAGTTGTTAAAAGCGCATGCCCCATATTTCAAGGAGCATTAAAAGACAGATTGTCATATGAACTAACTTTTAATGACTACAAATATGTTATTATATCTACAGACACCGAAGCAAAGTACAGCATTTCTGACATCTCGTTAGAGTTTGACATCGTTAGCAACCCTAACTTAGCAAGGCTGATCGAGCAACAATATCAGTCAAAATTAGCAGTCAAAATTAGCAATATATTACGAAAGAGTGATTTTTCATTCTAAATATCCTAAAAGCAGGGAGACACTATATGGAATTTTAGTTTTAGTGCCACAGCAAGATCGCTTAAAGGTATTTTATTGCTGTGTGAAAATGAAGAACCATTCAAAAGACAAACTGAAAATTTTGTTAATCCTAAAATAACAAAAGTGCAATGTACAATTGAGGGTAGTCCTAACCAAATCTACGCTAGCGGGCTAAACCTTATCAGCATTTTGATGAAATAAGAAAACTGTTTGGAGGTGGGAGGTGTAGAAATCCAACAGTTGACCTTGTGTCTAAAGATCAACATCTTCACAGTGTTAGACTTGATCATTATTTAACAACGAAATACGGTTTATGGATTGACCTAAGGTCAACGGAGGATAATCAGTTACATGGAAGCGGGAGAACTGTTAGAGACATAATAAACATTCAAATTGATAAAGAAAAAGAGGCGATAAACCACTTAATATGCATTTGTTTTTAATATATGATGCGCAGCTGAATATTCGAGATAACAGATTAGAAGATATACATTACTAAATTATTTTTTATTTTTTAAAAAAGCATGTCTGTTCAGGTTTATCCAAATGTGCCTACAGCACCGGAGTCGCCAAGAGAAGGGATAGTAGAAACCCCCGACATAAAAACCTTCAGATTAACAAACATTACACAAATGCAGCAAGTACTAGAGCAAGACCTTTCAGAATACAGCAAAACCAAACGAAGGTATTCTGCTGCCTTTAATGCTGTTACATATGTTAATACTGGAACATCAACTATAAGTGCTGTATCAGCAGGAACGAGTGTTGGTCTCTCAGCAACAGGCGTAGGTGCACCCGCAGCTTTACCTCTAGGCGGTTTGTCTTTAGCTCTCGGCCTGTGCTCATTAGCTGTAAGTACTGCCAGCAAAAAATAAAAAACTAAACTCCAAAAGCACACAGCCATGGTTCAACTAATAACAGCTAAACTTAGTTCCTTCAAGCTGACAATAAATAAAGCACTAGCTGACTCAAACATCACGGATGATGAATTTAGTCGTTTACAGGCTGATTTTGATGACTACAAAAGACAAAAGTTCGATCTTCAAAGAAAGGCAAGGACAACTTTTTCTCAACAGCCAGACACCGATCAGATAAAAAAGGAATGTTTAAAAAAAGTAAACGAGACATTAAACTCTGTTCTAAACAGCTCACATTAACAACCCCAAAGGGCGTTTATACTTTTGTTTATGAGTCCAAGCACAAAAAGACCGTTGATATTGATTCTGATTAAGACGACTTTGGGAGACGATGTCGATGTATTTTTTTTATTTAAATAAATAGAGTTAGAAAGAAACACATCATGGATAAGATATATGAAGGTCCAGACGAATTGTTTGAAGGAATGCTTAAGGAAGAGCGTTTGTCAAGAGCACTGAATGATATTAATCTAGAAGTCATTGATCCAGCAAACGTACAGGCAAGCGTTGTACATGCAATTTCTCAATTCCAAGTAAACTAACAATAGACCCGCCCAGTTAAAATAATGTTAGCTGTTTTAATCGACTATATACAATAAATGAAGAAAATCTAGAAGTCTGGGTCTCAACTAAACAGCAGACTATTCTTTCTCATAATGACTTAACACCCGGTTGGGCAGACGAACTGCTTACACAGTTTGATGTGGCCGCTGAAGAAGCCAAAATGAGAGGCTCTGGTTGGTCAGAGGGCGAAGTCCTAGAGATCAGATTAAAACAGGCTAAGTATGCACCGATTGTAGGCAAGGCTTACATTCCGCTGCCCCCAGAATTGGTGGCAAAAAGAGCAGTTTTTAAACATAAAGAATTCAGACAACAAATGTTTTATGTGGTGTGTTCTTGCAAGGTTGCATCACGTCCGCAAAACGCAGACAGAGTGTCTAACTATTGGGATTACATCAATGATCTTAACTTCGATGGAATATCCTTTCCTGTTAGTGTAGATCAAATTGATCAGTTTGAAGAACAAAACAAACCAATAACTGTTAATATCTACACATGGGATGAGGAAACAAATCTACAGCCCATTAAAGTGTCTAAGAACAGCCCAACGATTGGCGAGCCAGACAAAAATCATGTTGACTTACTACTGATGTTTTCACCGGCAGGGCTACCGCATTACACTTGATACGAACAATGAGTAGATTATTGGTGCATACTTCAAAGCAAAAAAATAAACAAGAATTCTGTAGAAAATGTTTAACAAGAATTCCATCCGTTAAAGCAGCGAGTGAACATATGAAACACTGTATTAGCCAGTAGATTGTAAGACAGAACTAATTACGCTCCCACCCGGATCTAAAGTCAGTTTTAAGAACTGGGAAACGGATGCAAACTAGTCCATATGTTGTTTACGCAGACTTCGAATCGCTCATTGTTCCTTATGAAGGGCCAACCCCACAGAGACTTCCAAAAACAGCCATAGTGAGTAATCATCAGATTTGTTCATTTGCTTTCATCATTGTTAGGTCGGATGGCGCCCATTCAAAGCCAGAATTATATAGAGGACCTAATGCTGCAGAATACTTCTTAGAACGCATGCAGCAAGTGCGTAATGACTGTTCTAATAATCTAACTTATCTGAAATCATAACGACGCCTGAAGACCAACAACAGTATAAAATCACCACACATTGTTGGATTTGTGGTTTAGAACTAATGTCTAACAGTGAGAAAGCCAATCCGACAGGTGGCCTTGGTGGCCATCGGGTAAGAGACCATGATCACATTAGTGGAAAGTTCAGAGGGAGCAGCGCACAACAACTGCAATCTTCAACTAAAGTTTGAACCAAAGACATGGAGGCTGCCCATCTTCTTTCATAATTTGCGAGGTTACGACTCTCATCTTATAATGCAAGCAGTAAACGACGTCTTCAGGGTAACATGCATTGCACAGTCATCAGAAAAGTACATGTGTTTCACTTTAAATAACATGTCTTTTTATGACTCTATGCAGCACATGATGGGTTCGTTAGAGTCGCTGGCTATGTCCTTAAAGTCCTGCCCAATAACGGAAGAATATTTTGATCCAACTCTTGTTAGAAAGGGTGTTACCCTTATGAATACATGAACAGTTGGGAAAGATTTGATGAAGACTCACTTCCTCCTAAGCGTGAGTTCTGTTCTAGTCTTAGAGGAAAGGGCATCAGCGATTCCGATTACCAGCATGCTCAAGATGCGTGGCAGAAGTTAGAGTGTAAAACGATGGGAGACTATCATGATGCATACTTGATGGCTGATACATGTTTGTTGGCGGACGTCTTTGAAAATTATAGGAAGACCTGCATGAAACATTACAGCCTGGATCCCGCGCATTACATTTCTGCGCCTGGGATGAGTTGGGATGCTTTCTTAAAATTTACTGGAGTACAGATTGATTTATTGTCTGATTTACCAATGATTCAGATGATTGAAAACGGATTGCGTGGGGGAATTAGTATGGCTCGCATCATTACTGTAAAGCAAACAACAAATACTTGGACGACTATGATCCAAGTAAAAAGGTCTAACTATCTCATGTATTTAGATGCAAACAATCTGTATGGATGGGCAATGGCGCAATCGCTTCCTTACGCAACTTTAAAATGTACACAGATAATAACGAATAATATTCAAGAGCATTAAAGTGGTTGAGCAGTTTGACGCCAGATCAACCACATGGATACATTCTAGAAGTTGACTTAGAATATCCTCATAAACTCCATGACCTGCATAATGACTATCCATTAGCAGCAGAAAGTCTAAAGATGGCAAAAACAGAACCACCTAAACTTGTGCCTAATCTTCGGGACAAAAAAAATTATGGGCTGTCATTACAGACTTCTACAATTTTATTTAAGACATGGTTTGAAGTTGACAGCTGTTCATCGTATAATTGCTTTGATCAAGAACAGTTCATGAAACCATACATCATGAAGAACACTGATCTCAGAACTAAATCCACAGATGCTTCAGAAAAGACTTTTTCAAGCTAATGAACAACAGCTGTTTCGGAAAGACTATGGAAAATCCGCACAAGCGTAAAGATGTTAGATTGGTCACCAAGAGAACGAAGCAATTAAGCTGACTTCTAAACCTAATTATCAGGACTTCAGAAGATTTCATGATCAGCTTTTTGGTATAATGATGAAAAAAAAGAAAGTCAAATTGGATAAGCCCGTTTTTATTGGGGTTTACCGTTTTAGAATTATCAAAGCTTTTGATGTTAGAATTCTTTATGACTACTTTAAGCCCTCGTATCCTGAGTCCAGAGTACTTTACACAGATACAGACAGTTTTGTTATAGATATCCCTACTGAAGATATCTATAAAGACATGGAATTAGAAGTAGCTAAAGGGCAGGCGGGATGGTACGACACATCTGATTATCCTAAAGATTCGCCTTTGCATTCAACCGTTAACAAGAAGGCTTTAGGAAAGATGAAGGATGAATTATCTGGAGGGGTGATCAAGGAGTTTGTTGGGTTAAGGTAAAAAATGTACAGTATTTCGAGCCAGGAGAAAACCATCAAAAAAGCAAGGGAATATCTCGCAGTGTTGTGCAGTCGAGCATATCGCATGGCAACTACAAAGAAGCATTGTTCAATAAACATACTTTTCATCATGACAACGTAAAACTGCGATCTAATCTACATGAGATCAACACAACCATTGTAACAAAGAAGTCATTAGATAGAACAAACACAAAATGAGTATTTGTTAATCCAGAGTTTTCATATGCAATTGGGCACTGGAGAACGGCAAAAATTATATATCTTCTTCGTCCGCGAGTTCATATTTTTCCTGAACTTTATCTACAAGCTCATTCATATCGTTATCCAATTCATCCAAATTTTTCTCATGTTTGCTTGATGCGCTCGAATTTTTTTTATTATTTCAAGATATTCTTTATCCCATATTTGATAGTCAAAATTTGGGATTTTGGGCTGTAGGCGATCTGGATGCATTGCCATGTGCCGATGAATCATCGTAATTAATTCCTTAATAATAGAACTCGTCTCATATGATTCTCGTATTAATCCCAAGTTCTCTTCATTTATCATTCTTGCTTCGTTTTAGTTCCATGTTCTTTCTTTTGGGCTTCCATTTTTAGACTTAAATATATTTATGTAATTAAAAATTAATTAAGCAACTGGAACTGTGTCTGGGGGGATTATCTGCAGTTCTTCCTTCACAAAAGATCTTTGAGGGGCTGGTTGTTTTGTTGTGTCAGTTTCTCGTAAATAATACACGGGCGGATTCATCTTTACAATTCTTTTTATTTCATATGGGTCAACACTCCAAACTGGATCTGTCACCCTGAAGCGAGTGTCCCCTTCTGCTTCTCCCGGCAAATAAAGGTACCTTACTTTCAAACCAAATGGTAATAGTTTGCTGGATGAAGACTCTCCTTCAACAATATTTATCGTTTGTTTTTTGATTGCTTGTACTGGCTTTAGACCTGTTAATTTAAATTCTTCATTATTCATTGCGCGTAGAACTGAGGGCAGTCTTCTAACCCATTCTGTGTTGCGAGAATTGTCAATCAGCTCTCTATGATACTGGTAGGAAAAAAAGCCTTTCAGATAACTGTTTGTTAAAGTTTTCAACCAAAGCCTGTGATCTGTGAACTCCTGGAATGCCTCTTTTAATGGTAACTCTATGTTTTAACAATAATTGATTCACTCGGCCTTTAAATTCTTTTCCATCATCGACTTGAATCATGCGAGGATAAGTTAACGGGCCTCGTTGATATATTAGTTGTATGGCAACAGCAACAGCAGAAGCACTCTTTTGTGTTAATGGTTCCGCATCTTTGTATCTTGAAGCTACGTCAATGACTGTAAGTGCGTACTTAAATCTTTTTCGTTAATCGTATCATGGGGTAAATATAGGAGATCCATTTGGTGGGTGTCGTTTGGCGTTGTGTTCACAAAGTGTGGTCTCTGTATTCGTTTAGGCGCTGGTAAATAAATTTGCCAAATCGCTTGTTTAGATAACCATTCCTTTGCTGTTTGTTCACTGACTCCAGCTGCTTGGCTAGCTTTTTAATTGCTGTTATTCCCTTCCAATATCCTTTTGGCGAATAATAGATTTTGTTCATTTTTTATTCAGCCAATATTATGCGCAACAAAATACACAACGGTCATACCAAAGACGACAAACACGATTTCTTGCATCTTTTGTTTTTCTGATGGTTGATAAAAGTCACTGAATTTTGGTGGGGGCAATGTCTCAATTGGCTCGCCTGTTACAAGATAATATTCTTTTATCGCTTGATCAACATCTTTAAATGAGCTGGGATTGTCGCATTCATCTATGAGTGCACTTGAGCACCGTCTCCAAACCTGAAAATTTTTGTACTTGCCTTTTTCTTGATGACTTTCTTTTGATCTTCTTGTAAGTGAGTGAGTGAGTTCTTTAATTTGATCTTCTTGTAGTCTGTTCACATATTGCTCATACCATTTCTTGCCACAGACAGTTTTGGTACATACTGTATCAATAACTGCACAGCCATAAGATTCTGTTATCAGTATCTCATTCTCTTTTCTGTGTTCTTTAGTGAATAATGCCAAGTTACATTGTTCTTCACATTCTTCATAATATTCAATGTCAGTGTCTGTCATTCTCACTTTTTCTTTGTGTGGGCATTGTTTGGCCCAGTGAAACACTGACTGGCAAACAGCACACTTTGTTCTCCTTCCATATCTGACCAGTGGGTTAGAGCCTCTTGGAACTTTGTTCTTTGGCCATGATCTTTGATCATTCGAACTATGTGGATCTGGAAATCTACTTCCTGTGTATCTTGTACTGTTCTTTGTCACAAATGCTTCTTCTTGTTTCACTATGACTTCATGAAGTACTGGATTGCAGTGCATGGCCCACCAAAAGTACTGATAAGTGACAATGGCAGAGAATTCAACAATGACAAATTCCATGACATGTGCGAAAACTTCAACATTGAAGATCTAGTTGCAAAGTGAGACAACTGCAGGCGGAAATCTAAACAAATCTTAAATAAATGTTAGCGAACCGCCCAGAGAACGTGGACAAACGAGTCACAAGACAAAACACAACGCGTTTCGACCTCTTAGGTCTTCTTCAGGTGAGAAACAAACGAATAAAATAACGAAAATTCACTTAGCTTCGATCGCTTCAGAGTTCAGTGCAAGGAAGAAGGCGTTGAATGAGACATGATTTTCAGCAGAAATCAGAAAAACATTCAGGGTTGGTAAGGAAGAAAACAAAGCTTTTCAATACATTGGCATGGAGCTGTCCTCTGATGGACACACAGTGTGTCTACAACAAACTAAGTATGCAGACTCTCTGGAACCCATACCCATTGACAAAAGAAGAACAAAACAGAAACAGGACTACATGACAGCTGAGGAGAAACAGATCTACAGGTCCAAAGTTGGTCAGATTTTGTGGATATCTCATCAGAGTTGTCCTGATGTAGCATTTGATGCTTGTCAGCTTTTTCTAATGTGAAAGATGGAAAAGTGGAACATCTATTGGAAGCAAACAAAGTCATCAAAAAGATCACATCAGAACATGTTACGCTGAAATTTCAACACTTGGAATCTCAAACACTGAAACTGATGGTCTTCACAGATGCTTCTTTTGGCAACCTGAAGGATGGAGGAACTCAAGGTGGCTATATCATCTTCCTAGCCAATGAGAAAGGAGAGGTCCTTCCTATTTGCTGGAACTCCAAGAAAATTCACAGAGTGGTGAGAAGTACACTGGCTGGTAAGACACTGGCTATGGCTGAAGGACTTAATGTAGCAATATTTGTGGCAACATTGTTCACTGAAATCACCACAGGAAAAGCTTCCACTGACATTCTACCTCTTGTCTGCCTGACTGACTGTAAGTCACTACATGATGCCTTGAAGTCCACAAAGCAAGTGACAGAAAAACGGTTGAGGCTAGAAATCAGTGGGATCAAAGACTTGATGGAGAAAGGCATTGTGGAAGAGGTGAAATGGTCCGACACACATCAACAGTTAGCGGACTGCCTTACCAAGAGAGGAGCTTCACCCACACTGCTGCTGAGAACACTGGAAGAAGGAACAGTCACTGCATAGACTTTTGAATTTTTTTATTATGTTTTTTTTTAAATAAAAGACAAAGATGAGTATGATAACGATAGACAGTATCGGAACAATACGTGCTTGGAAAACATTGTTGTCGAACTTACCAGAAGTAATGAAAATGTAACTAAGGAAATAACTTGGCAATGAGAGAAGCGGAAATGAGAGGAGAGTCAACGAATCTGTCCGAGCCGAGGAGGCAAAGTTATTAGTACATTTATCATTTAACTTTTCAGCCGTTACTGTCATGTGATGTAGCCTCACATGGCGACATGTGATGTTCCGTCGCGTATGCTCTTATTTGTTATAAAGCATTTCCCTAGGTAGGGAAGAGAAAAGGTAAAAGAAAGGATAATTTAAGTGGCCTGACCAGTGTGATGGGTGTCGCTGGTGGCTATAGATGTAGGGTGATTATTGGTTGAATGGACGGACGTTGTCCATTGGTCAAGTAACCAAGGGCTGGTAATGCGTAGAGTTAGATGAGTACTCACTGAATATGTACTCAAAAAGAGCGCAGGAGGGAAAAATAAGGTATGGAAGGAGATGGCTTGGGGACACTGACCAGACAGGTTGTTTGGAGCTTGCAGAAACGAGTTTCACCTGTATTCTACCATTACCAGGTGAGGTATAGACAGATGGGGCGAGAAAAGAGAGAGAGTTAAGAAATGGGAAAAAGGGAAAAGAATTTATCATTATTCAGATTTTGAAATAGATTATTACTTACACGGACTTCATCCGTGTTTCAGCCCTTCCCGGTGCTGTGGCAGCACTAGTAATGGTACAAGCGACTGAGGCAGTCGCAGAAGTATTCGGGCTCCAGTGCTGGGTCAGCACCTAATTGTGAAGAAGACTGCGACAGTCGTGAGAGAATTTAAAGAATTTGTCATGTTGACCCACAATGAATGTTGATTGTCCCCCTTTGGTCGGAACCCAGATGATATTCTTATATTTTAAGCCATCTTTTGATTCTTCTTTGAAAAATATATACATTGTTTCTCCAGTGAGGAGGAGAAACCGTTTTTAAACGATATATTTATGAACTACTATATATAATGAGATGAAATTTGGTCCCAGCTAGTGGATCTGTGGAATGTTTGTACCTCCACTGGAGTGGAGGAACATAAGATTGAAAGATTTGAAAAGTTGATTATTGTTTAGTAAATCATTCCCCGGAGAGGAGGGGGAGAAGAAGAGTTACTGTAGTGCGCCTTCTGGTTGTTTGGAGAGACTGCGTGTGCACGGAGTGAATGCTGAGCTGAGTGCGTGCATGCATTTGTGCTCAGTGTGACAGTTACTTATGGCTATAATGGCCCCAAATGGTTTTTCCTCTTTATGGAATAACTCACGCATATTCAAGATAAACTGGCAGTACGTTTATATGCTTTGCATCTTGTTTTTCATTCTTGCCTTCCTTTTTTGTTTGTTTGTTGTGCTCCTTTCCTCAATAATAACATCAGACTGACAATAACCCAACCCACGATTATAGTCACTCCATAGAAGAAAAAAAGAATCCCTCTTTATTGACTATTGTCAGAAGACTGGACATCAGGTTATCAGACATCCTATCAGACCAGACACACCACTTACATGGTGTTTGCCAGCCTGGACAAACAGCAGGTTTTTTCTTTTTTATCCATTGTCAGATTCAAACAAATTTCCAGGAAAAAGGAGCGTATTAGTCACATGCTCAAAACTACAGAAATGTACACCCAGACTATGTAAAGCATTTAGCATGGATGAAGTCATGACTCATTTTTCGGCACTTCAGTGTAAAATGTTTCAATCTATTCACACAAATGTGTACATACGTCTTTAGTCCTTACACACACAAATGTGTACATAGGTCTTTAGTCCTCACACACACAAATGTGTACATTGGCCTTTAGTCATCACACACACACAATGCATATCCAGAGTACAGCTTAAAGAGAATTTCTTGCCAAGAGTTTTAATGGGCATTAACCTCAATAAAAATAGAAAAAACAACAACAACAAAAAGAGTGTTTAGTTTTTACCTTTCTTAATATTCAACATGAATTAAAGTCTACCAGAATTCCAAGCTTTCATCATTTACAATGTTTAATCTTTTTTTTTTCAATTTACTTTTTTTTTTATTTTCTTTTTCTATACCAGGCTCATTTTTCCTTGAAAATGACATCATAATTAAACACCCAACTGTTGCCAACCATTTTCAGAAAAGAGAGAGTCTGGTTTTCAGATGTGCTTGAAACAGAATTTCCATGTTTTGAGGTTAATCCTAATACAGTGTATAGCATTTGTCTCCTACCATTATACTCATAACAAAGAACCGCTACTGTTATGAATAAAAATGTCTAAAATTGACATTTTTCAACATCTGATTCTGTGTCCTTGTGTGACATCATTTCAGGTTATTTTTGTGTTAATAGTCCCTCATACATAGTAAAGCTACTATTTACACACACACACACACACACACACACACACACACACACACACACACACACACACACACTAACAAGGGTCCATACTCCTTTAAAGTAACATCATAGTCAATTCTGTTCATTCAACAATATAAAAACAAAACAGAAAAAGAAATCCCTCTAGCTCTACATAACTATCTTGAGAAAACTCTAGGTCCAGTTTTCAGATGTCCCTCAAAGAGAATTTCCACAGAAAAAGTTTAAAATGCATTAACCCTGGTGATCGAATGTGATCATCTGTGTGGCTGTGTACAGACTGGCCATGGAATGTGATGATCAGTGTGGCTGTGTACAGACTGGCCATGGAATGTGATGATCAGTGTGGCTGTGTACAGACTGGCCATGGAATGTGATGATCAGTGTGGCTGTGTACAGACTGGCCATGGAATGTGATCATCAGTGTGGCTGTGTATAAACTGGCCATGGAATGTGATCATCAGTGTGGCTGTGTACAGACTGGCCATGGAATGTGATGATGAGTGTGGCTGTGTATAGACTGGCCATGGAATGTGATGATGAGTGTGGCTGTGTACAGACTGGCCATGGAATGTGTGTGACGTTCATTCATAAGCTCGGGTCATTTTCATTGAGAAAATGACGCAATTGATGCAGGACGTTTATTTGCTCTGCACTTGTTTTATATTTCTATCTCCAAACGACGAAACTAATTGTTTGTTTTGCTTTAGTGCAGTACGCTTATGATTTTAAAACGTTGTGTAGATCTGTATTTGTATTAATAATAAAATAATTTACAATCTTAGAGTATGGAAAACCATGGTATTGACCAATCATAATTATCGAAATATCAGTTGTTTTTCATCCGCGCATGTGCAGCAAGTGTTGGCCATTGCTTCATGTAAACTGATCAACCAAAGTCGACAAGAATTGGCTCGACACGAAAGGTCGAATTTTTTCAAGAAGAAGCCTGTTGGAAAGAATCAGTCAAAGCCAGACTGTGAGGGGACTGCAGAGCAGATCGATAATATCTACAACCTTTGTGGGGAAGGCTTTGACGAGTTTCATCGTCCCGTGGTCAAGTCGATAGCTGTAGCCATTGAAGACTTGTGTTGAGGTAGGTTTTGGTTTAGGTTTAGGTTTGTAGGGACAATTGCCTTTAGCAATTATAGCCAGAACTGGCTTTACATGTCCCTTCTATGTGTTATCTGTCTTCACACGGTCAGGTCTTTAACTTGCTCAAGTCTTTATTTATCATAGTCAAAATAAATAGTCTTCAATAATACACTATCATCGATAGAGCTTTTGAAACGGTTAGTATTTTGTGCACGTTTAATGTTAGGGGTTAATTTATTCCAAAGATTTGTTACTCTGTTACTAAAAGAAAATTTCCTTAGGTTAGTGCGATAATATTCATGATAAATTTTATCCACACTATTTCTGGTAATATCAACTCTTGATGCAGTAAAAAATTTTGAAATAGAAATATTGTCAACACAATTAAATATTTTATAGACTTGGATCAAATCGCCCCTCACACGTCTTGTTTTTGGGTAGGCAGTCAAGAGCTTTTAACCTACCTTCATAGGAAAGATTTTGTATATTCTTTACAAGCTTTGTTGCTCTTCTTTGTACTCTTTCCAAAGCAGCAGACTGCCTCTTTAATCGAGGATACCAAATTGTATTGCCATATTCCAAATGAGGTCTAACGAAAGCCTTGTATATTTTTATAAAAATATCTTTATCTATATAACTAAAAGTACGTTTAATTATACCAATCATTTTATTAGCTTTATTTATAGAGTTTTGAATATGCTTATCGAATACCAGGCCAGAATCAAAAGTGACACCAAGATCTTTTTCATAATCACATGTTGAAATATCTGCACGCTCACCAGTATTACTGTTTAGCATTGTATATTGGTATCTTGGGTTCTTACGTCCAACATGTAACACGTTGCACTTGTCCGCATTAAAATGCAAATTCCATGTGGCAGACCATTTGGATAAATTATCAATATCATTTTGTAATGTATTATGATTATAAGTTGTATTATAAATTTTTGTATCGTCAGCGAATATATTGCAAATACTTTCCACCGAGTTTGGCAAATCATTTATAAATATTGTAAATAATACGGGACCCAAAATACTCCCTTGTGGTATACCACTTAGAACTTCCGTAAAATCTGAATATGAGCTTCCTACTCTAACTCTTTGCTGTCTTTTAGTTAAAAAATCCCTTATCCATGTATGCACTCTACCTGTAATTCCATATGATGATAATTTCACTAATAGCCTCTCATGGGGAACAGAATCAAAGGCCTTTTTAAATAGATCGAAACCATTTTTTTCGTGTAGCGCAACAAAATTTATCTCAATATAATCGTACTAAGGCACATTTTACCGGTTTAATAATATTTTGTGCGCGCGATCATCTAAAATGCTCTAAATTAATTGTTTCAGATTTACCAGTCAACACATATGATTGATTACGGAGCTGTCATTTTCATTTGTTTGCTCTCATCATATTGTGTTGTCATGTATTAACCCATATTATGCAAATTCTATTTCAGTTTCACCGTTGCATACAACCATATTTAGAAGATATGATACTTGTATGGATGGAGTGTGAAAGCAGATTTATTATTTGGAGAATTGTAAACGAGTTCAAGTTATGAACGAAATGTTTTTCTTGGATCTAAGTGATCTGTGTAATATGAAGATTAACGCGATTTGATTTAATCTGTTCAGGGATTAAATATATTGTAATTCATTAAGCATTAAGCCTTGGCGAATTACACAATTAAGGCAGATTGGAATATTCGTGTATACTTTTCTTCTTTGTTAACGAGTTTTATCGTAAAGTAAATTTTTGAAGGAAATCAATTGTAAATGATAGAGTAAGCTAGTGTAATTGTAAAGTGTGTTTGGAGCGTGTAGTGAGTGGATTAGTGATGTGCCATTATAGTGCAAGATTTAAGATGAATCGTATCTTGCAGGTTCTTTATCTTTGTCACACATCTTCATTATCCTACTACATTCTTCATTGTCGAGGAACGTGTTGACGTGTCAACGTTGCTGAGGTCTGGAGGTGGACTCTGAGCATCAGTGGAACTCCGGAGGACAACAGGATTCCGTGAAGCTGAGTACCAGTCATACGAACACATCCCTCCACATTCAATCACGCAACAACACACTCAGACATTTTTTTTAATTTGGTAATGTATAAACCATATTTCTTTGTGTATTCTCCGAAGGACATTTTAAGCACAAACGGACAGTCAATACTTGTGCTATTGGATAAAACGAAACGGAGAAGAACAGAAACTTTGCTGTTTCAATGTGATTGTATATGATTAGTTTCTTTTGTATGAAATCCATTTCATAAAGAGCAAACGGACATCAACATTCAAAACAACAAAAATGACATACTCACTGCAGATCATCTTCATTGTTATTCATATTTTATTAAATACCTCTTGTTCCATCCTTAGAAAGAATGTGAAGGGAGTGGACGAAAGTTTAACTTTCCTACAACGGTCTATCATTCTTGTCTGAACAATCAACCATCATTTATTGAATGGGGCTTATATAAATCTGTCACAATGTGATCATCAGTGTGGCTGTGTATAAACTGGGCCATGGAATGTGATCATCAGTGTGGCTGTGTACAGACTGGCCATGGAATGTGATCATCAGTGTGGTCGAGTATAGACTGGCCATTGAATGTCATTATGTGCAGCGTGGAAGTAATGCTACTGGAGAGGCGGGTGCAGAATAAAGAAAGAAAAAAATCTTGAATTTGGAGTTTTCATCATTTCACTCTTAGTCATGGACAAGACCACAAGAACTGATTTCTGCCTCCATGCAAGATGGATGGTCTCTCAGTTGAATCAACAGCTCTGAACTTTTGGAGGCAGCTCCCGTTCAGGGTGGCCCCATGCCAGATTCTGATCCCTCTTATCCTGCTCCAGCAAGAAGTCAGGAATGTCAAGTGAAGGTGCTGTACCCTTCTATGCTGTGATGACATGGTCAGCCAGATTCTGATCCCTCTTATCCTGCTCCAGCAAGAAGTCAGGAATGTCAAGTGAAGGTGCTGTACCCTTCTATGCCTGTGATGACATGGTCAGCCAGATTCTGATCCCTCTTATCCTGCTCCAGCAAGAAGTCAGAATGTCAAGTGAAGGTGCTGTACCCTTCTATGCCTGTGATGACATGGTCAGCCAGATTCTGATCCCTCTTATCTGCTCCAGCAAGAAGTCAGGAATGTCAAGTGAAGGTGCTGTTACCCTTCTATGCCTGTGATGACAAGGTCATACCCATTATCTCCTTTCACTGGGCCTGGGCACGATCTGAAATGTCTGCAGCAGGAAATGGCTGAGAGCCAGCGGCAAAGTGTTTGTGGGTCCAACAGCCATATGTTAATTCACTGACAGATTCTTGTGTTTGGTGGGGGAGTGTAGGAAGAACACAGAAGAGAGAGTTTGTGGTTCTGTCCTGATTTTCTTGCCCTCTAAGAGACAGAGAGAAGAGAGAGAGAGAGAGAGAGAGAGAGAGGGGAGGGGGGAGAAAGGCATGCAGAAAGAGTGAACACAGACATTGGTCACATACAGACTGACAGAGAGAAAATGGGACAGAAACAGAGACAGAGAAGAGAGTTCAAACAAAACAGACAGACTAATCCAAAAAAAAATAATACATCAGACTCACTGACAGAGTCAAGGAGAGAGAGAGAGAGAGAGAGAGAGAGAGAGAGAGAGAGAGAGAGACAGACAGAAGACACAGAAATACAGAGAGAGAGACAGGCAGACCGACAGACAGACAGAGAGCGGTGGAGGGGGAGGGGGAAAGATGGGTTTGAAGAAACAAAATGCATTGAGGAACACACCCAAGGACAGTCACAGTCATATAAATTCTGCACACACACACACACACACACACACACACACACACAGAACACAATATATCCAGGTGTTGACCCTAAGACAGTCTCATTTATTGTGTGTGTGTGTGTGTGTGTGTGTGTGTGTGTGTGTGTGTGTGTGTGTGTGTGTGTGTGTATGTGTGTGTGTGTGTGAGAGAGAGAGAGAGAGAGAGAAGAGAGAGAGAGAGAGAGAGAGAGAGAGAGAGAGAGAGAGAGAGAGAGAAGAGAATAAGATAAAAATGAAATCAAAGAATATTCATCTCCCTCACTCATTCACGCACTCACTCACACACACAAACACACACACAAATGCATGCATGTGCATGCACACACACACACACACACACACACACACACACACACACACACACACACAGAGAACACAATATATCCAGGTGTAGACCCTAAGACAGTATCATTTATTCTGTGAGAGAGAGAGAGAAAGAGAGAGAGAGAGAGAATAAGAAGGAAAAATTGAAATCAAAAGATATTCATCTCTCTCACTCACTCACTCACTCAAACACTTGCATGCAAGCACGCACACACGCACGCATACATTTTAATGTTAAAAACTGAATAAAATGAGAAAAGAATAAAGGTTTAGGGTGAAGCCATTCTTCCTCCTTTTTCCATCCTTTCTCTCCTTCCCTCTCCCCTCCCTCTCTCCCGCCCCCCCTTTCCCCCATCCCCTTCCACCTTTTCTGTTTATTTGGTGGTGGTGGTTTTTTTTCCCCATTCAAGCAGTGTGAATCTTGAAAATTAAGTGCGAGAACCGCTCTGGCAAAACATCATTACTTAATACTTGTGGAACCTTTAAAATTCCCTATTTGCTGCCATAAAGTTTGAGTGGGATTGCACAAGTGCTAAATGTAGTTATGTACACACCCCAACTCCATGCCCTGCCCCCCTTTTCCCCCTTAGGCATCAAACCATGTTACGTATGGGGTTTTTTGTTTGTTTGTTTTTTAAAATGTATCACAGATAAAGTAAGTGCCAAGGAAGAGTTCCAGTTGACCTTTTCCGTGGCTTGTGTGCCTTTTGTAGTCATTTCAAGGGTTTTGTTTTTTCACATGTGCAATCCACGTTTATGCCACTGGGCAGGGAAGAAAATTAGATGAGTGGAAATAAGACTTGGAAAGTAGGTGGGACAAGTACTCTGGGGTACTGAGGCCTACAAGAGCACGAAACCCCAATAAGATAAAAATAATGGGCTATAAGCAACATAATCTTATCTTATCTGGCATACGTGCTCTTGTAGGCCTCAGAACCCCAGAGTAACTTGTCCACCTACTTTCCAAGCTCCTTATTTCACACTCATCTATATTTTTCTTCCCACTCCCCCTTCCCATCCTCCTCCTTCCCCACCTTCCACCCCTCCCCAATACTCCCCTCTCTCCTCCCCCCAACAATTTAACAGCACAGATGCACTCTCATGGTTTACACTCTAACCCTCACACCCCAAAACACACACCACACACACACACACAAAACAGCCCACACACACACACACCACACACAGAGGCCCACTAATATCATACCACACCTCACACATTCTGTTACTTCCCTCTTCCAGCCTTCTCCCACACCCCTCCTTCCTCCACACTCTCTCTCTCATCTTCCTGCAAAAGCAAGATGATTTTTTTCTTCAGCCTAACACTCACCCACACTGACACTGAACTAACCCGTTTTCCCCCCATCCCATTTTCTTTTCAACACTTCCCCTCCCCTGCCCTTTAAAACCCCTCTAATGCCCAGCAAGGCTCTGTGACCAGCATCTTATTACACCAAACTTTCATCTTGATACTCAAGCAAAGAATATATTTCTTTGCCTCAAGTTCAGGGTCGGTCCCCAAACTTAAAAAACATTCGCTTGCCTTCAAACATGATTCTTTCTGTCGTGCCCCTTTCTGTCACAGATCGGAAGTAAATTAATCCGAAAACACCTTTTATCTTGCAAATGCCAAACAAAGACAACACCAGTGGTTTGAACAAATTCAAAACCTAATCCTTTGACAGAAGAGGGCCCCTCTTTCCTCGGGGAAGTGAATAAAAAGGCTTTTCACCAGGAGGCCCTGGCCTCCATGATTTTCCTTCTAGGCTATCCACCGACATGTAGGAAACCCTTTTGCTGAAATCATTTGGAAGAAATACTGTTGATATTCACTGTTTTGTTTTTCCTCCATTGCACCAACAAAAAATTAAAAAAAAACTCTGTGGTGTGTGTGTGTGTGTGTGTGTGTGGTGTGTGTGTGTGTGTTGTGTGTGGGTTTTGCACCAACAAAAAATTAAAACTAAAGAAACTGTGTGTGTGTGTGTGTGTGTGTGTGTTGTGTGTGTGTGTGTGTGTGTGTGGGGTGTGTATGTGGGGTGTTCATCAGTGGGGTGATGCCAGCGTGTTAATTAGAGTCCACAGACATGAAGTGTGCAAGCATTGGTGTTGAGTGTGTGTGTGAGAGAGTGAGTGAGTGAGAGAGAGTGTGGTGTGTGTGTGTGTGTATGTGCGCACGTATGTATGTGTGTGGGGTATGTGTGTGTGTGTGTGTATGTGTGTGCATGGGGTGTGTGTTCTTATTGTTATGTGTATGTGTATGGGGCGTGCGCATGTGGCGTGCATGCACGTGCGCGTGCACGCATATGTTGTATTTGATGGTTTGTTCTTGTTCTTGATCCAAAGTCATCTTCTGAACTTCCACGCACGCAATCACTACATCACACACATACACGCGCGCACGCATGCACACACACGCGCGCACTCACATGCGCACGTGCACGCACACACACACGTGTGCATGTACGTTCGCTCGCTCCTACGCACACACATATACACTATGTGCATGTGCATGTCCACACCCACACGCGTTGCATACATACATGCATACCATTAAAAAACACAAATGCATACACACACGCACATGCCCACATACAAAGACCCACACATATACACAGATGATATTTACATATTTTTATGCAGATATGTGCGTGTGCTCACACAAACCACAAAAACACACACACACACAAAACACCACCACACACACATCACACAACACACACACAAAAACACACACACACATGCACACGCACTTCTGCACAAGCACACGCACGCGCCCTACACACACAACACACACCCAACACCTGCACACACACACATGCACGCATACATACACACACAAACGCGCACACACACATACAAACACACATGCGCCCAAGCACACACATGTGCCCTGGTGCCCAGACATCCATACACACACGTGTACATTCACTACACACAAATACACAAAAAAACCCAAGAAAAACAACAACAACAAAAACAACAACAAAAATACCAATGGCAGGTAGGCACTCAATGTCTGACCAGCGGTTTGGGCTAATGCGTAGGTCAGACACCCGCTGAGTCATAGCCACGAGACCCTCTTCTTCGATTCTCTCATCTTATCTTAGTTATTAATTCATTTATCCATCAGCTTAAAATCATGCCTAGTGTGGTCTCAAAACTTAGCGGATGTGGTGTAGCGTATATGGACTAGTCCGCACGCAGTGACACCTCCTTGATGAAACTGAAACTGAAACGTGAGTGTGCGTGTTTGAATGTGTGTGTGTGTGTGTGTGTGTGTTGTGTGTGTGTGTGTGTGTGTGTGTGTGTGTGTGTTTGAATGTGTGTTTGTGTGTGTGTATGTGTGTGTGTGTGTGTGTGTGTCAGGGGGGCCTAGGATGTCCAAAAGCATGTGTAAATCTACCTCTACGCTCTAGGAAGATACCATGGTGTCTAGTCAAAATGCATGTGTAAATCTACCTCTACGCTCTAGGAAGATACCATGGAGAGAACTGTAATATGTTCATTCTGGCCCCACCACCCTCAACCAGTTTCGGGTGGTGGGGCCAAAATAAACATATTACAGTTCTCTGACAAGTAAGACTTCAACAACGAATTAAAAATAATAATCCATCACACATTTTTTCAATAAACCAAAAAATAACGATTTTTTACAAACAAACATACTGTGTAGGATTGTCCGTTTTCAATACTAATTTACAAAACTTTTCAGATTTTAGTTTTTGCTTAATTCTGTGTTTTTCCTGATCATTTTCAATAACATCATTTTCACGCAGACATTCATCAAATGAGTCTCTTTCTTTCATGTGAAATAAAACTAGTTTTTAACTGTTCTCTAAAGTCTTTTAAAATCCACACACTTATCCTAGCATGACAAATCTTATAAAACGAAGTAGACAGACAGACAAACAAACATGACCCGACCACCTCACTATTGTGCGGAGTTCTGAAACCAGAGAGCTTAATGAGTTAAGTGTGGAGTCGGATTTCTTATCTCCGGGGTCAACCTATGCATGGAAATACAGAGCCCCGTCATTAGGCCAACACCTGATAACTTAATTTGTGTGTTGGTCTTGGCAAGGGGTAATACTGCGTGACCGGACATGACGATCTAGACCCAGCGCCTCTCAGTTTAGCAATGGATTTCAATGCAGACGGACGCGTTTGTTCACAGAGAAACAGCTTCTTGCTACGGATGAACATGTGTTTTATTACAGCTGTATGGCGGAGTATTTAAACAAAAGAAAATCAGACGGGCCCAGTTCTTTACTTCTTAAGCCAAAGAGAAGTATTGCTTTTTGGAAGGCGAGGAGAAAGAAAAACGAGAACCTACTACTGATAAACTACACGTACACAAGCACCTTGAAAGCTTGTTGATTCAAGACAGAGATTTAGCTGGTATATTTGAAAGAGATGTTGATAACTTTGATAAGCTTTTGCATTTTGAAGACAATGATTCTATTTCTAAAAAAGAGCGCTGTTTTATTCAAAAAGCTCCAAATGTTCAGTGACAGGTGTACTACTACCTGGCAATCAAGAGCCGCCAAAAAACGCTAACTCCGCCAATGCCGGTCCTAAGCCCGGATGAAAAAAGAGGAGAGTTAAACTCTTTGTGAAACTCTTTGTGAAATAGGCGAGAGGCGTGTGCTGCGGCGAAAATAACCTTGCTGACTGTTACTATAAATAGCTGTTCACGCGTAGTTTCCAAGCCAGTGGGTGTAGCACTGTTCGCTAATTACCAAGTCACAGTGCTTATTTGCTTAGGCCTTAGCCCTCTAACTGTGTTAAACGTGCATGCTTGCCCGCTTGCTGCAAGACTCTCAGTGAATGCCACAAACGCATGACGTGCTTCTAAAAATAGTAACGGTTACGCGTAACCGCCTGGCTAGCAGCGAAGGCTGGGCTGTTGAGGCCACAGGGACGGCCTAACAGCGTGCAGGCCTGCGTGGCGGGTTCGGACTACTGACGATAGTATGACGTGGGTCTAAAAATAGTAACGGTTACGCGTAACCGCTTGGCAAACATTTCTCCTGAAAACCTGCTTCAACGTCCTACACACCGCCTTTACAAAGCAAGTGGTCCTAGTAGTTCCACTTTTTGGCAACCTTCCACGTTGAGACACTTGACACCCTCACCTCAAGTTACCCCAAGTTCTTAATTAAGTTCTTAATCAAGTCACCCAAGAAGTGGTCCTAGTAGTTCCACTTCTTGGCAGCCCTCCACTTTGAGACACTTGACACCTTCACCCCAAGTCACCCCAAGTCACCCCAAGCCCTTAATTAAGTCACCTCAAGTTCTTAATAAGTTCTTGATCAAGTCACCTCAAGTTCTTAACTTAAGTCACCTCAAGATTGTAATTAAGTCATCCCCTAAGTGCAACCAAGTTCTTATTCAAGTCAACTTTTAATTATTTATTAAGTTCTTAAAGTATTATTGCATCTGAAATGGATCAAAATGATCTTTTGGTGTTGGCGGTTCTGGCATGCTTTTGTGTTCGGCTTCTGTATTTAGTGGTTGAGATTTTTTTGGCTGCTTCGGTTTTTGGCGTCTTTGTTTATATATTTTATAACCGTAATAACCACCCCCAGCAGCAATGCCGCCAAAAATGACAATTGCTTTAAGTACAATATTCCATGAAGACTTTGGCGGTGTAGGCCTTGAATCAGCTTGTTCTTGTTCTGGTGTTTTTATAGCTGGCGTTGAAACAACTGGCTGCGGCTCTAGCACTTTTCCATTCTGTGCTTGTGCCTTTAATTTTTGTTTGTTTGTTCCACTCTGCTAATCTTTTTCCTGCTGCAACGCGCCCAGGCTTTTTACTGGTTGCTTTCTCCACCGGATTCAATGTTTTCTGATTCTGCTGATTTTCTGGCTCGGTCATTTTGAAGGGAAACAAAATCTATATGATTAAAAGTAATTAATCCCATGATTAGCGGCGACAATAATGTTCCAAATCTGTAATATAGATCGCATCCTAGAGACTCTAATGACTTTGCTAAAACTGGATCCTGTGTTAAATCATACATAAAATCTTGTTCAGAATCAATAGGCGCAAATCTACTAACTAGTTTAGTGTACAAACTAAGAACTGTTTGCCCTACACTTTTTACCATTCTTGATCCTAGTTGCGCTTCATACCTGTTATGATACTTTACAATGTCTTGTGGCGACATTTGTTGAATCTGTTCTATGCTGAATTCATTTCCGAGGAACTGTTTTGTTTTCCCACATGCTGCCAAAGAATACAGCCTCTCCTTTTTGGGCATAATAGCTTGGTCATCAACCTGGTCATTTGTAATCATAAGTTCAGGAAGTTTAGGCTGCCCTGTAGCTGTAGCAGATCGTCGCCGTTCATGTTTTTTATTAATTATAATTATTTTATTTTTTAAAAATGAGCACCGAAAAAACTGTTACCAACCTTGTATACCATTCTGCGTTATTGGGGGCCTAAGTGTAGGATACACAATGCTTGGTAAAAGCCTGTTAAAAATAAAACCAGCAGATCTTGGCAAGCTAGGCTTTGAGGATTCAGCAAAGCTAATTGCTGTTATTGCAGCTTCGTTTGCTACGAAAGATTTTTTAGTTAAGCAGGGAATAATTCCAGACAGTATTAATATGTAAAAAAAAAATACATTTATAAAAATGGCTTCACTCGTAATGATGATTGGTGGCGCTGTGGTTAATGCGCTTGCTTTTAGCGGAAGTAATTACGCGTTTAGTAAACTGCGGGATGATGGCGAGAGAAAAAGACATAACAAAGCTATGGAGCAACTAGCCGCAGCACAAGATCACTATGAAAAGCAGAGAATTGAGCAGTTAGATTTTATTAATAACAAACTGAAAAAACAGGGGCATGCAGCTTACACATTTAACGATGTTGATCAAGCGATAAAAGAATATTATCTTGTAACAGGCAAGCCAATCGAGACATTGCCCCCACCAAATTCAGCGATTTTTATCATCCATCAGAAAAACAAAAGATGCAAGAAATCGTGTTTATCGTCTTTGGTATGACTGTTGTGTATTTTGTTGCGCATAATATTGGCTGAATAAAAATGAACAAAATCTATTATTCGCCAAAAGGATATTGGAAGGGAATCACGGCAATCAAAAAGCTAAGCCAAGCAGCGGTGTCAGTGAACAAACAGCAAAGGAATGGTTATCTAAACAAGCGATTTGGCAAATTTATTTACCTGCGCCTAAACAAATACAGAGACCTCACTTTGTGAATACAATACCGAACGACACCCATCAAATGGACCTTCTATATTTACCCATGATACGATTAGACGAAAAAGATTTAAGTACGCACTCACAGTCATTGACATAGCTTCAAGATACAAAGATGCGGAACCATTAACACAAAAGAGTGCTTCTGCTGTTGCTGTCGCTATACAACTGATATACCAACGAGGCCCGCTAACTTATCCTCGCATGATTCAAGTCGATGAAGGAAAAGAATTTAAAGGCCAAGTGAATCAATTATTGTTAAAACATAGAGTTACCATTAAAAGAGGCATTCCGGGAGTTCACAGATCACAGGCTTTAGTTGAAAACTTTAACAAACAGTTATCTGAAAGGCTTTTCTCCTACCAGTATCACAGAGAGCTGATTGACAATTCTCGCAACACAGAATGGGTTAGAAGACTGCCCTCAGTTTTGCGCGCAATGAATAATGAAGAATTTAAAGGTCTAAAACCAGTACAAGCAATCAAAAAACAAACAATAAATGCTGTTGAAGGAGACTCCAGTTCATCAAGCAAACTATTACCGTTTGGTTTGAAAGTAAGGTACCTTTATTTACCGGGAGAAGCAGAAGGGGACACTCGCATCAGGGCAACCGATCCAGTTTGGAGTGTTGATCCATATGAAATAAAAAGAATTGTAAAGATGAATCCGCCTGTGTATTATTTACGAGAAACTGACACAACAAAACAACCAGCTCCTCAAAGATCTTTTGTGAAGGAAGAACTGCAGATAATCCCACCAGACACAGTTCCGCTTTAATTGATTTACGTAAATATATTTTGGTTTAAAATGGAAGGCCAAAAGAAAGACCTGGAACTGAAATGGAATCAAAAGAGGTAGCAAGAATGATAAATAAAGAGACCTTGGAATTAATACGAGAATCATATGATACGAATTCTGCAATTAAAGAAACAATTGTGAGGGTTCAGCAACACATGCTAAACCATCCAGATCACCTACAGCCCAAAATCCCAAATTTTGACTATCAAAAATGGGATAAAGAATATCTTGAAATAATAAAAAAAATTCGAGCACATCAAGCAAACATGAGAAAAAATTTGGATGAATTGGAAGATAATATGATTGATTTTCTAGATAAATTTGAGGAAAAATATGAACCCGAATATAAACCTGAGGGCGAAGAAGATATATAATTATGCCGTTCTCCAGTGCCCAATTGCATATGAAAACTCTGGATTAACAAACACACGTTTTGTGTTTGTTCTATCTAATGACTTCTTTGTTACAACAGTTGTGTTGATCTCATGTAGATTAGATCGTAGTTTTACGTTGTCATGATGAAAAGTCTTATTGTCAAACAATGCTTCTTTATAGTTGTCATGCGATATGTTTGACTGCACAACACTGCGAGATATCCCCTTTGCTTTTTTTGATGGTTTTTTCTTGACACGAAATACTGTACATTTTTGACCTTAACCCAACAAACTCCTTGATCACCTTTCCAGATAATTCATCCTTCATCTTTCCTAAAACCTTCTTGTTAACAGGATAATCAGATCAGATAATCAGATACCATCCCGCATGCCCTTTAGCTACTTCTAATTCCATGTCTTTATAGATGTCTTCAGTAGGGATATCTATAACAAAACTGTCTGTATCTGTGTAAAGCACTCTGGACTCAGGATACGAGGGCTTAAAGTAGTCGTAAAGAAATTCTAACATCAAAAGCTTTGATAATTCTAAAACAGTAAACCCAATAAAAACGGGCTTATCCAATTTGACTTCTTTTTTTTCATCATTATACCAAAAGCTGATCATGAAATCTTCTGAAGTCCTGATAATTAGGTTTTGAAGTTAGCTTAATTGCTTCGTTCTCTCTGGTGACCAATCTAACATCTTTACGCTTGTGCGGATTCTCCATAGTCTTTCCGAAACAACTGTTGTTCATCAGCTTGAAAAAGTCTTTTTCTGAAGCATCTGTGGATTTAGTTCTAAGATCAGTGTTCTTCATTATGTATGGTTTCATGAACTGTTCTTGATCAAAAGCAATTACACGATGAACAGCCGTCAACTTTAAACCATGTCTTAAATAAAATTGTAGAAGTCTGTAATGACAGACATAATTTTTTTTTGCCCCGAAGATTAGGCACAAGTTTAGGCGGCTCTGTTTTTGCCATCTTTAGACTTTCTGCTGCTAATGGATAGTCATTATGCAGGTCATGGAGTTCATGAGGATATTCTAATTGACTTAGAATATAGCCCTGATGTTGATCGGGCGTTAAACTGTTCAACCACTTTAATGCCTTTTGAATATTTTTCGGATCGCCGCCTGTGTACATTTTAAAGTTGCGTAATGGAAGTGATTGCGCCATAGCCCAACCATACAGATTGTTTGCATCTAAATACATGAGATAGTTAGACCTTTTACTTGGATCATAGTCGTCCAAGTATTTGTTGTTTGCTTTACAGTAATGATGCGACGCCATACTAATTCCCCCACGCAATCCGTTTTCAATCATCTGAATCATTGGTAAATCAGACAATAAATCAATCTGTATTTAGTAAACTTTAAGAAAGCGTCCCAACTCATCCCAGGCGCAGAAATATAATGCGCAGGATCCAAACTGTAATGTTTCATGCAGGTCTTTCTGTAATTTTCAAAGACGTCCGCCAACAAACATGAATCAGCCATCAAGTATTCATCATGATAGTCTCCCATCGTTTTACACTCTAACTTCTGCCACGCATCTTCAGCATGCTGGTAATCAGAATCGCTAATGTTCTTTCCTCTAAGACTAGAAAAGAACGCGCCTTTAGGGGGAAGTGTGTCTTCGTCAAACCTTTCCCAACTGTTCATGTATTCATAAGGGTAAACGCCCTTTCTAACGAGTGTTGGGTCAAAATATTCTTCCGTTATTGGGCAGGATTTTAAGGACATAGCCAGTGACTCTAATGATCCCATCATGTGCTGCATAGAGTCATAAAAAGACATGTTATTTAAAGTGAAACACATGTACTTTTCTGATGACTGTGCAATGCATGACACCCTAAAGGCATCGGTTTACTGCTTGCATTATAAGGTGAGAGTCGTAACCTCGCAAGTTGTGAAAGAATATAGGCAGCTTCCATGTCTTTGGTTCAAACTTTAGTTGAAGATTGCATTTACTGTGTGCTGCTCCTCTGAACTTTCCACTAATGTGATCATGGTCTCTTACTGTCGGATTGGTTTCCTCACTGTTAGACATTAGTTCTAAACCACAAATCCAACAATGTGTGGCTGATTTATACTGTTGTTGGTCTTCGGGCGTCATTATGATTTCAGATAAGTTTAGATTATTAGAACAGTCATTACGCACTTTCTGCATGCGTTTTAAGAAAGTTTCTGCAGCATCTGGTCCTCTATACAATTCTGGCTTTGATGGGCACCATCCGACCTAACAATAATGAAAGCAAATGAACAAATCTGATGATTACTCATTAAGACCGTTTTTTTCGAAGTTTTTGTGGTGCTGGCCCTTCATAAGTAACAATAAGCGACTCGAAGTCTGCGTAAACAACATATGGAGAATTTTGCATCCGTTTCCAGTTCTTAAAACTAACTTTAGATCCGGGTGGGGGCGTAATTAGTTCTGTATTACAGTCAACTGGGCCGATACAGTGTTTCTTATGTTCGATTGCGGCTTGCACAGATGGAATTCTTGTTAAACATTTTCTACAGAATTCTTGTTTGCCATGATTTTTTGTAGTATGCTTCATTAGTCTACTCATTGTTCGTATCAATGTGTAATGCGGTAGCCCTGCTGGTGAAAACATCAGTAGTAAGTCAACATGATTTTTGTCTGGCTCGCCAATTGTTGGGCTGTTCTTGGACACTCTGATGGGCTGTAGATTTGTTTCCTCATCCCATGTGTAGATATTAACAGTTATTGGTTTGTTTTGTTCTTCAAACTGATCAATTTGATCTACGCTAACAGGAAAGGATATTCATTGAAGTTAAGATCATTGATGTAATCCCAATAGTTAGTCACTCTCTCTGCGTGTTTGCGGACGTGATGCAACCTTGCAAGAACACACCACATGAAACATTTGTTGTCTGTATTTTGTATGTTTAGAACTGCTCTTTTCGCTACCAATGCTGGGGGCAGCGGAATGTAAGCCTTGCCACCAATCGGTGTATACTTAGCCTGTTTTAATTGATCTCTAAGACTTCGCCCTTGACCAACCAGAGCCTCTCATTTTAGCTTCTTCAGCGGCCACATCAAACTGTGTAAGCAGTTGGTCTCCCCAACCGGGTGTTAAGTCATTAGAGGAAAGAATAGTCTGCTGTTTAGTTGAGACCCAGACTTCTAGATTTTCTTCATTTATTGTTATATAGTCGATTAAACAGCTAACATTACTTTAACTGGCGGGTCTATTGTTAGTTTACTTGGAACTTGAGAAATTGCATGTACAACGCTTGCTCGCACGTTTGCTGGATCAATGACTTCTAAATCAATATCATTCAGTGCTCTTGACAAACGCTCTTCCTCGAGCATTCCTTCAAACAATTCATCTGGGCCTTCATATATCTTAGCCATGCTGTCTTTCTTTTCTAAGCCAACATATTTATTTAAATCAAAAAAATACGACGACTCCAAAGTCGTCTTAATCAGAATCAATATCTACGGTCTTTTTGTGTTTGGACTCATAAACAAAAGTATAAACGCCCTTTGGGGGTTGTTAATGCGAGCTGTTTAGAACAGAGTTTAATGTCTCGTTTACTTTTTTTAAACATTCCTTTTTTATCTGCTCGGTGTCTGGCTGTTGAGAAAAACTTGTCTTTGCCTTTCTTTGAAGATCAAACTTTTGTCTTTTGTAGTCATTAAAATCAGCCTGTAAACGACTAAATTCTTCATCCGTGATGTTTGAGTCATCTAGTGCTTTATTTATTATCGATCAGATTGAAGGAACTAAGTTTAGCTGTTATTAGTTGAACCATAGCTGTGTGCTTTTGGAGTTTAGTTTTTAATTTTTTGCTAGCAGCACCTACAGCTAATGAACACAGGCCAAGAGCTAAAGACAAACCGCCTAGAGGTAAAGCTGCGGGTGCGCCTATGCCCGTTGCTAAGAGACCAACACTCGTTCCTGCTGATGCAGCGCTTATAGTCGATGCTCCAGTATTAACATAGGTAACAGCATTAAAGGCAGCAGAATACCTTCGTTTGGCTTTGCTGTATTTTAAAAGGTCCTGCTCTAGTTTTTGTTGCATTTGTGTAATGTTGGTTAATCTGAAGGTTTTTATGTTAGGGGTTTCTACTATCCCTTCCTTTGGCGACTCTGGCGCTGTAGGCACATTTGGATAAACCTGAACAGACATGCTTTTTATTAAAATAAAAATAATTTAGTATTGTATATCTTTTAATCTGTTATCTTGAATATTCAGCTGCGCATCATATATTAAAAACAAATACACATTAAGTGGTTTATCGGCCTCTTTTTCTTTATCAATTTGAATGTTTATTACTTCTTTAACCGTTCTCCCACTTCCCATGTAACTGATTATCCTCCGTTGACCTTAGGTCAATCCATAAACCGTATTTCGTTGTTAAATAATGATCAAGTCTAACACTGTGAAGATGTAGATCTTTAGACACAAGGTCAACTGTCGGATTTCTACACCTCCCGCCTCCAAACAGTTTTCTTATTTCATCAAAATGCTGATAAGGTTTAAGCCCGCTAGCGTAGATTTGGTTAGGACTACCCTCAATTGTACATTGCACTTTTGTTATTTTAGGATTAACAAAATTTTCAGTTTGTCTTTCGAATGGTCCTTCATCTTCACACAGCAATAAAATACCTTTAAGCGATCTTGCTGCGGCACTAAAACTAAAATTCCATATAGTGTCTGCCCTGCTTTTAGGATATTTAGAATGAAAAATCACTCTTTCGTAATATATTGCTAATTTTGACTGATATTGTTGCTCAATCAGCCTTGCTAAGTTAGGGTTGCTAACGATGTCAAACTCTAACGAGATGTCAGAAATGCTGTACTTTGCTTCGGTGTCTGTAGATATAATAACATGTTTGTAGTCATTAAAAGTTAGTTCATATGACAATCTGTCTTTTAATGCTCCTTGAAAGTATGGGGCATGCGCTTTTAACAACTCAAAATCTAGGGGTATGAAAAAGCGATTTCCATACGCATAACTTACGGCTACAAACCTTTTGCCGTCTTTAGCGTCTGCGGCGCCTATTCTATGTTTTAGTGCTTCTTCATTTTCGATTCCTTGAAACGCAAGATCAGCCCTTTCATCCCCGGTTAGCCATAGATCAGAATAGGTTAAAAATAGTCTGCATTGTGTAAAGAAAATATTTCTTGCCCCTCAAGTTTTATAGAAATTTTCTTAACGATTGCCCGCCCCAGATTCTGCACAACTGTCCTGTTTGGGTCTGTTTCTGATGCGAGTTCTATTTTGAAAGTAAGACGCGCAGAGCCTGGCACAATCACTTCATCCGCTCCTAGGTCTGGAAATTTGACAGTAAGAATTTGATCCGAATCAATAGTAGATGGATTATTTGGAACAGTAATATTCCGCTTATTTCCCTTCACGCCAAAGGGCTCTTTCAGTCTTCTATGCGGGTCAAGAATTGAGCCATATGCTTGTGACATTTTTTTATAAAACAAAATAAAAGTAATTATTTAAAAACATGGCAGGCATTGGAGGTGAAGAAGATTATGATGTTTTTGATCCTGGAGACGACATGAGTGAAATGACTCCTTTGATACAGCATCGCTCAACGGCCTCAATGTGGCATGAATTAACAGAACCTAAGGTCATATCATTTTACAGAAGTTTAGGCCTAGAACCTCCCGAATTTATACCTCCTGATGATTTTGTAAAAGATGATGATGGTCATTTGTATTTTAAAGACGATCGAGGAAAACGTTTTCAGCTTACAGATAAACGAGACCCATTAAAGTTTGTAGGTTTGAGTACAATTAACCAAAGACTTAAGGCAAAAGATCTAAATCGCCTTGGCATTCCTAAACCACCAAAATTAGATAGGGAAGCAGTTGCTAAACTTCAAACATACAACAAGAACTCCAACAGATCCCCAAATACAAAACATGGAACTTCAAGATTTAAATCAAACAGCGGGCGAAATAATAGAAGCAGAAACCAGTTTGTCAGAAGAAACAGCATTAAAAACTATCCACGACTCCGCAACACCCCCGCGAGAAATAACGGCCCCTGATCATGCTTTGAGAAACATTAGAGGCGAATTAACAATTTAGCAAAACTGGATAAAATAGATGAGGATATAAAAAGAGAAAAAGAAAAAACTCATTGAGGCTGATGACGCCAACTTAGGGCCTGGTGTTAAAGAAAGAATAACCCAAAGACTAAAAGATCTTGAACAAAAAAGATCAGCAACACTAGAAGATTTGTCTACTAACCGAGAACAATTACGAACTCAAGTGAGCAGAATAAGAGAAACTATCCAAAGAATTTTATATAAAGACACAACGCTAGCAGAATGAATACGAACACTGTTTAGAGAGCAAGGTGTCACATTAGCGAGCGTTATAACGGCCTTAGGATTTGCAATAAGTACACTGGTGATGGCTATTACAGGTGGTGGAGGTCAAAGCCTAGTGCCTCCATCGCCATCGCCTCCATCGCCACCTGATAAATCATGGGTAAAAAAACAACTTGACCATCTTGCGGGTTTATTAAAAAAATTAGCCAGTAAAGCTATAGACTCTTTACCTGGTATATTAGGGGGTGTCGTTAGCTGGCTTTTGTCTACTGCAAGCAAAGTAGTTGGCTTTATGGCCGAGCACTTATGGACATTAGTTCTCTTAATAGTTGGGTTAATATTTAGTAAGATAAAGACCAAGTAATCCTATGCCAGTTAATACAACAACAAGTGCTGTCTTTTCATATTCATGGTCATTATTTTTTTGGACTTCTTCAACGGTCTTTAGGCTTTGGGCCACAGGGATTGGATGACTTATTCTTGGGGGGTCGACTTGTTTGTTTACTGCTTGCAATATTACTGGCTCAGAATTTATTTCGTTTTTTCCGACCTTCTGTTCATTGCATGCCACAAGGATTTCATTATTGTAGTTTATTATTGTACCTATCTGGAGCCTGAGGTCAGAAGGCAGCATGTATAAACCAGTACCAACAGCAAAGTCTACTTTCGATCTTGCGTATTGTAAAACATTTTGGTACCTTTTAATACTTGAAGGCAAATCAACTGTAGAATTAATGGCGTCCTCTAAATTTGCCAAGTACTGTTTTTGTGCATCAAAGCCAGTAGAAGGATCAGTTATGCTCGATCTCGTTTGTGCTTGCGAACCTAGCAAACACCAAAATAAGTACGAACAGAGTCGTTTATTCGTTCTATTCCTGCTTTAGTTAGGCCCTTAGAAGTGTCTAAGATAAATGTTGTCCACGCTGTTTATGCTCTTGCTCTATGGACCCTAGGTGAACAGTTGTGCCTGAAGAGAAAGATGTGTAAGGAGGATTCCAGTCATACTTATACTTTCTGTGCACGCCCCAAAAATAAGGGGTGCCTAGACCATGATTAAGATCCGACTTTTGTCTAAAGTCTGTCTTAGCCTTAATATTGAATTCGTTACAGATCCTTTCAAAAGCCTTCATGTCTATTCTGTTGCTAAATGGATTAAACGGTTTGTCATTTGGTAATGGTGCTTGCAGTTCAGTCAAAATACGTCTGAAGGTGTAATAAAAATGAAATCTATACACTGACCTCACCAAAGGATAGGATGATTTAAATGATCAGCATACGACACTCCACACCCAGTTGATGCACAAAACACAGCAAAGTTTAACTGGTTCTGATAAAACTGCATCGGATGACTGAACCACACTTTCGCGATGTAGTCTTTTTTAATAGGGGGGTTAAGATATCTGTTTAATGGAGTACTCACCTTTACTTGAAAGGTGTCAGTCTGGGTCACAGAAATGACAAGAGTATCAGTTGTTATATTTTTAAAATTGTAGTGCGGCCCAACAGAATATTTTGCATTAGTATATTTGAATGCACTCATTTTTATTTCGTTTAAAAAATGTTTGTAACAATAACAACTCAAGACAGTCCTTCGTTTTTAGAGAATGCTATTGATAACGAATGCGGAACCTGAAGGGTTGCACTCCATGAAATTTTTTTACAAAGTCGTATGGTTTAATATAACTGAATCCAAAAACAATAATAAGATTCTAAAAGTTGACAAAACAGGGGCCAAAGTTAGCCAGTTAACAATACCTGATGGTTATTACGGGTTTTGCTCACTAAAGAAGCAATGAGTAACTTCGACATTACTCTCAAACTTAACAATGCAAATCTGAAAACAATGTTGACCTTCAAGCCTGAAGAAGAAGTAGGTTACTATTTTGATAAAGAGCTAGCTAAAATGTTAGGCTTTGCAGCTGACAATCATAGATTTAGAGTTACACCAGACAAAACTACTTATGAGGGGGAAAGTCCGCTCAATCTTGCATTACATTCATTACTCTATGTTCATTTGGATAAGCTGAGCACTGATGAAAACTTATATGATGGAAGGCCCTCAACTGTCTTAAGAGCTCTTCCATCAGGGAAAGCTGCATATTGCGATTATGAAATTATACAATTCCCTAATTTGCAGTTTAAAAGATTAGTTTGTGGGAGGGTCGGATCATTTAATATAAAAATTGCAGACAAAACAGGGAAAGTCGTGAAATGTGATAACCTGCACATTGTTTTGGAAATAAATAATAAGTTGTTCTAAAAAATGTCGCGGGGGTCAGAAGAACCGGGAGTTACATTAGCGCCTGTGAGGTGTATAACTTTAGAATTAAAAGACCTTGCAGACGTTGCGGACTTTGAACAGAACGGTGAGATAGGCGCTTTGTATGGTTTTGAGTACACTAAAGATGGTGATTATAAACGCAAAGAGGTTAGCGACAACAAAAAGTTTCCTAACTAGAACAACTACGCAATGTAGAAGCAAATAATGCTGGCCAGCATGAATAAAATAGTTCGAAAACCTGACAGCAAATGGCACTTAGAAACCATATTTAGAATGGGACATAAAATTTGAATTCATAAGCCCATTTACATTTTTTAGCCGTCAAAAAAGTTTCTGAAAGCATTCAACTCTGGCCCTTTACATGTAAGTCTTATGCCAGAGGACAATAATCGGAAAGAGATTGAAATAACGCCGTATGGGAAAAAACAGTACATCCTCCACAGAAGAGAAACGGTTTTAAAGGAAGCTTCTACAAAATTACAGTTCTTTCCACATAGGAAATTAGGAGACACGTTCACAATGATATTTGAAATTTCTGTCTTAAAAGATGAGAAGAGGGATGGGGTTGTGGGCGTTAGTGACGTCCTTATAAAAGGAATTAATATTAGCTGGCAAAACTTAGACGTTAAACATCTTAAAGTTACCATCGTCGTTCTTCACAATGGTGAGGATATTAAGGTCATAACAACAAGCAACAAAATCAATGTTGACTTAAATAGAAACAATCTTACAGAACTGAATTGGATTAATCTTACACATTTAGGCCTCATAGGATTTTATTATACTGAACAGGTTTTGACAGAAAGTATGATAAATATAATAACTGGATTAAATTAAATCCTGTTATAAAACTATGGAGCAGTTAAACTTTATGACAAAAACTCCCCATTGTTCATTGATTTGTGGACAAACTGGTTGTGGAAAAACAATATTTGTCCTCGACCTATTACAAACAGTTTATCGCTATAATTTTGATTATATTGTAATTTTCTGTCCAACGCTTGAATGGAACAAAACATATCATGATAGAAGGTTTATATGGACAGATGACGACGTATATTTAGTTGATCCTAGCAATAAACTGAGTGAGTGTTTAGAACTCTTTTATAGACTGTTTAAAGGAACGCAGACACTATTTATTATAGATGACTGTTCGGCAGAAAGAGACATAGTTAACCCTCTAGCGCCTGAAAGTACTTCTAGCCTAAAGAAAATTATTTTCTATGCAAAAACAATATCAGTCAGGGACAAGAAACACGTTTCTGGGGTTATTTTCTGTCAAAAGCAAAAAATGACAAATTTAGAAAAATTATGATAAGTTAGGTTTTTGTTGCACATAGACTGATTTTATCATATATGATAAATTGCCTCAGGTACACAGTTCATTGAGAGTTAACTCAGATGTCATTTCACAAATTGTTAATCTGTAATGTTAATTCTTCTTCAAGTGTTTTTGGGGTGAGTTTCAATCTCATTTCAGCAAATGGAACTCTGCAAAGCAGTTCCTGTCCTTGTTGAAACATAGGTTCACTTTGCACTTTGGACAAGAGACGAAGGTCAGGCTCTGGCAGTTCCTGTTCTTGCATGACGTCCTTCCACTGTTTCACTGGGGCAGGTGGGCAACACCATCCAGGCGGACATCAGGGGTGGGAACGAACTGCTTGATGATCTTGGCTGGAGGTGGTAATGTCATGCAGCCGCTCGGGCGACCAACTGTTTTCTTCATCAGCACCAGCGCGACTGCAATCTGGCTCTGGAAAATGCTGAGCTTTGTTCGCTTGAGTGCTCGTAAGGAATCAAATTTCCATCTTCGGGAGCATCATCTGCCTTCCCTTTCAATCTAATGTCTGCTGGAGGATCGAAAGGTGTGTCCGTCCACATGGGATCCTTGTTGAGTGCTGCAGCAAGTTCCTCTACCTCATCAGGAGTGATGTCAACAACTTGTTGACCTAAGAGGTCAGCCAACGGAATATTATCCAGATCATCTCCAGTGTAGGGGAATGTCGTCATCAACATCACTGGTAGATGCGCTTGTAGACGGCTCATTTCTTTTTCGGTTCACCTGATGCTGCTTTCTTTTCTTTAGCACCTTTTTTCATCCTTTGATAAGCATTTCTTCATCTTCATCACCTTCAGGATCGCCGTATCCTGGCCTCCACTCATCTCCGCTGCTGTCAGTGGGGTCAAAATCACTCAGGTCACCCACCACAAACCGGCAAATATTCGTCACGGGAACATTGGTTGTCATGTTGAAAACAGACAGCACATCCAGGTTTTACCGTCTTTCCTTTATAATTCAGACATAATATGGAACATACTAATACACAAACATAAAAATACATAGTTCTGAATCAAAAGAATAATGGAAAGCAAACACCAAAACCAGCTCTTCAACAGCTAGAAAAATGCACTTGCAACCTCTAAAGCCGTTCTTATCATTTCTGATAAATGGCTGACGAGTTGTCTTTCCCTGAAGTTTCCACAAACACCGTTCTTATCACATGTGATAAACCTTTTTATTGCCATTTTTATGACAAACAGCAATCTGTTTCATATAAAATCATTGTATGTTCAAAATGTATACATGATCATGCGCTTAATAAGCCCGATTAAAAATAGATTTATACTCGCATGTCTGTGTTGCAGAGACTGAAAAACAGAAGATCATGAGAATGTTGGTACTAGCAAGCAGTCACTGTAGAAAGGGAAGTGTGGGGAATAAGGAGCATGTGGTTAGGGGATGGTAGCACAGCAGCGGTGTCGGTTTCACACGTCTGGAACCAGCTAACTGAGATGGGAGTGTCAGATATCGTTGAGGTATGCGCCACAGGCGCTTGAATTGGGTTTATCATATCTGTAGCAGTCAGCGCTAGAGGGTTAAAAAGAGAAACACTTTGTCAAAACTGGCTTTCAGTGGAAGACATGCTGGAATAAGTGTGTGGATTTTTATGTCAAAAATATAACTCCATTTTAAAAGACTTTAGAGAACAGTTAAAAACTGTAGTTTTATTTCACATGAAAGACAGAAACTCATTTGATGAATGTCTGCGTGAAAATGATGTTATTGAAAATGATCAGGAAAAACACAGGATTAAGCAAAAACTGAAATCTGAAAAGTTTAGTAAATTAGTATTGAAAACGGATAATCCTACACAGTATGTATGTTTGTAAAAAAATCGTTATTTTTTGGTTTATTGAAAAAATGTGTGATGGATTATTATTTTTAATTCGTTTGTTAAAGTGTTACTTGTCAGAGAACTGTAATATGTTTATTTTGGCCCCACCACCCGAAACTGGTTGAGGGTGGTGGGGCCAGAATGAACATTATTACAGTTTCTCATGGTGTCTAGTCAAAATGCATGTGTAAATCTACCTCTAGGCTCTAGGAAGATACCATGGTGTCTAGTCAAAATGCATGTGTAAATCTACCTCTAGGCTCTAGGAAGATACCATGGCATCTAGTCAAAATGCATGTGTAAATCTACCTCTACGCTCTAGGAAGATACCATGGCGTCTAGTCAAAATGCATGTGTAAATCTACCTCTAGGCTCTAGGAAGATACCATGGTGTCTAGTCAAAATGCATGTGTAAATCTACCTCTACGCTCTAGGAAGATACCATGGCGTCTAGTCAAAATGCATGTGTAAATCTAGCTCTAGGCTCTAGGAAGATTACCATGGCGTCTAGTCAAAATGCATGTGTAAATCTAGCTCTAGGCTCTAGGAAGATACCATGGCGTCTAGTCAAAATGCATGTGTAAATCTAGCTCTTAGGCTCTAGGATGATACCATGGCGTCTAGTCAAAATGCATGTGTAAATCTAGCTCTAGGCTCTAAGAAGATACCATGGCGTCTAGTCAAAATGCATCTGTAAATCTAGCTCTAGGCTCTAGGAAGATACCATGGCGTCTAGTCAAAATGCATGTGTAAATCTAGCTCTAGGCTCTAGGAAGATACCATGGCGTCTAGTCAAAATGCATGTGTAAATCTAGTTCTAGGCTCTAGGAAGATACATGGCGTCTAGTCAAAAAGCATGTGTAAATCTAGCTCTAGGCTCTAGGAAGATACCATGGCGTTAGTCAAATTCATGTGTAAATCTAGTTCTAGGCTCTAGGAAGATACATGGCGTCTAGTCAAAAAGCATGTGTAAATCTAGTTCTAGGCTCTAGGAAGATACATGGCGTCTAGTCAAAAAGCATGTGTAAATCTAGCTCTAGGCTCTAGGAAGATACCATGGCGTCTAGTCAAAAAGCATGTGTAAATCTAGCTCTAGGCTTAACTTGTTTCTTTCCTTCATTTGGCAACCCAATTATTCTATTTTTGCCCTTATACCCCTATAAAAAAAAAAAAAAAAAAAAGCAAAAGCAGGGGAAAGGGGTGGGGGCACCCAGGATTCCCCTTACCCCTCCTCGACCCCCTCTCTCCTGTGAAATATATGCCTTGACACAGAAACAGACAGCAATCTGCTTCGAGGTAATACTGTCTGTTTTCATTACACATGGGCAGCATGCAAGGTTTGAGTGCCTCCTGGTCATTTTGCTTTTTTATCTCTTGTCTGTGAGAGCACTAATCAATTCCATCAGGACAATGGGGGAGAACTAAACTGGGCCTTTTTTTTTTTATCTCTTGTCTGTGAGAGCACTAATCAATTCCATCAGGACAATGGGGGAGAATAAACTGGCCTTTTTTATCTCTTGTCTGTGAGAGCACTAATCAATTCCATCAGGACAATGGGGGGAACTAAACTGGCCTTTTTTATCTCTTGTCTGTGAGAGCACTAATCAATGCCATCAGGACAATGGGGGGGGGGGGGGGGGGGGGGGGGGAGAGAACTAAACTGCGCCTTTTTTATCTCTTGTCTGTGAGAGCACTAATCAATTCCATCAGGACAATGGGGGGAACTAAACTGGCCTTTTTATCTCTTGTCTGTGAGAGCACTAATCATGCCATCAGGACAATGGGGGGGGGGGGGGGGGGGGGGGGGGAACTAAACTGGGCCTTTTTTTTATCTCTTGTCTGTGAGAGCACTAATCAATGCCATCAGGACAATGGGGGGGGGGGGGGGGGGGGGGCACTAAACTGGGCTTTTTTATCTCTTGTCTGTGAGAGCACTAATCAATGCCATCAGGACAATGGGGGGGAACTAAACTGGGCCTTTTTTTTATCTCTTGTCTGTGAGAGCACTAATCAATGCCATCAGGACAATGGGGGAGAACTAAACTGGGCCTTTTTTATCTCTTGTCTGTGAGAGCACTAATCAATGCCATCAGGACAATGGGGGGGGGAACTAAACTGGGCCTTTTTATCTCTTGTCTGTGAGAGCACTAATCAATGCCATCAGGACAATGGGGGGGGGGGGGGGGGGGGGGAACTAAACTGGGCCTTTCTTTTATCTCTTGTCTGTGAGAGCACTAATCAATTCCATCAGGACAAGGGGGGGAACTAAACTGGGCCTTTTTTATCTCTTGTCTGTCTGTGAGAGCACTAATCAATGCCATCAGGACAATGGGGGAGAACTAAACTGGGCCTTTTTTATCTCTTGTCTGTGAGAGCACTAATCAATGCCATCAGGACAATGGGGGAGAACTAAACTGGGCCTTTTTTATCTCTTGTCTGTGAGAGCACTAATCAATGCCATCAGGACAATGGGGGAGAACTAAACTGGGCCTCTGGCCAGTCCTTTTGGGGCAGGGTTGCTGCTGTCACAAGCACTCTCAGGTACAGCAGCAGCCATCTGTCCATCAGTGTGGGGATATGATGAGACTAGTACCTGAAAAGCTGGGGAGAGGGGGTGGGTGGGGGGTGGGGGTGATTTTTCATGAGAAAGGGAAGGTGGTGGGCAAAGGGAGAGGGAGGCCCCTGGCCTGGTTCCTATGTCAGTACATGTGTGTGCTTGTGTGAGCACGTGATTGCTTCTGTGTGAGTGTGAGTGCGTGTGCATATGTAAGTGCACATGTTGTGTCTGACTGTGATGCAGGTGTGTGTGTGTGTGTGTGTGTGTGTGTGTGTGTGTGTGTGTGTGTGTGTGTGTGTCAAGTCAAGTCAAGTCAAGTCAAAATTATCTTTATTGAGGGTTAAAAGAATAAGCTTTGCAGCTTTTTTTCATCCTGCCCTCACAAAAAGCATAAATATCAATCACAATAGTGAAAATCCAGAAACTCGAAGCAATACATACGTATGTGTGTGTGTGTGTGTGTGTGTGTGTGTGTGTGTGTGGTGTGTGTGTGTGTGTGTGTGTGCATGTGTGCGTACGTGCATGTGTGCGTGCGTGCATACGTGCGTGTGTGTGTGTGTGTGTGTGTGTGTTGTGTGTGTGTGTGTGTGTGTGTGAGTATGTGTGTTGTTTCCAATTGTGAACGCAGGAATGTGTTGAGTATGTGCCTGTACAAGTGTAAGTGTGTGTAGACTTCAGGTATCTTTACTGACAGGACCATGCCCACCAAACCACACTGTTCCATGTGGCCATCACCATCACGGCCATAACATCCACTGCTCAGCACATCAAAGCACTCAGGTAGCATGGATGTGACAGCAGTCTGCAGAAACAAAACACACAAAAAAAGAAAGAAAGAAAGAACAGAAAGAAAGAACAGAAAAAGCTGACTGTTGGCAGAGTTTAAAGATTCATGTTCCTCACAAACTACTAAATATTGAGGAGCCAATCAAAATTAAACTTGGAAGAAAGGAAAAAAAAGAGCAAGGGAATGCATTCCACATGAGCTGTCCTTTGCAAAGTGGAAGCGTGATTTGCATGTCCTTCTTTAAATGGAAAAGCCCCATTTACCTACTGCCTTGTAGTAGTTTTCACATCCTGCAGACATACCTTGGGAGCAAGCATTTCAGCTGGACTGAAAACAGTCTTGATGTAACAGATGATTCAGTGAAAGCTCCCTCCACAACCCCAACCCTGCCTTCCACCTTGCCTAACCTATATGATGCCCACATTAAGAGAAGATTATATACAGATCAGTAAGAAGTCTTTGGGGGAAAGGGAAGGGAGTGGGTCTGTTCTTTAATGAAATTGATACAATTCCACCTTTCCCATGAAATTGTGATGTTCACCTTCTGGACATTCTGTGCTAGTAACGTCCCCTTTTCCTTTCACTCTCAGTAACTCTGTCTCCTCCTTTGCTGTACTGTCATCTACTGTCCTTTCTGTCTACCATATTTTTCATCTATCTTTTTCCACAACCTCTTCCCACAAATTTCTGCACTCAACGAAGTCAGAGTGAACTGACTATACTCTCGAGTATAGTGTGAGTATCCCCACAGGGTAAAACGAGTTCACACGCTACCAGATACTGGAACGCTGAAGAAGAAGAAGAATTGATTGCATTTTTGTCCCTGGCAATCAATCTGACTGAATTCAGCAAAAGAAGCTAGGACACAAGCTTCAGGTATGAATGTTTGCTAATATAATCAGACTGTTACTAAACAAAACTGAAAGACTTACAACATTGTTTGTTGGTGTTGTTTTCTTTCTTTTAAGGATATGGAAATAGATGCAGTTGTGAAGGGGGAGGGAAGGGGAGGCAATTTCAAATTTACAAATCTCACACACACACACACACACACACACACACACACACACACACACACATTTACATACACTTACACACAGACATCGCACATACGCACATACACGCATGCTCACAGGCACAGACACACACAACACTGCAGCCTAATTCACTATCTAAAACCAAACTCTGACTAGGGAAGATGAATGAAGGATATGCAGAGGGGCCTGATTTTTCTCTCCCTGTCCTTTCTTTGCCTGATTTTTCTCCCTTCCTGTGCCTGATTTTTCTCCCTTCCTTTCTTTGCCTGATTTTTCTCCCTTCCTTGCCTGATTTTTCTCCCTTCCTTGCCTGATTTTTCTCCCTTCCTTTGCCTGATTTTCTCCTCTCTGTGCCTGATTTTTCCCTCCTTCTTTGCCTGATTTTTCCCCTTCCTTCCTGTGCCTGATTTTTCTCCCTTCCTTCTTTGCCTGATTTTTCTCCCTTCCTTTCTTGTGCCTGATTTTTCACCCTTCCTTTCTTTGCCTGATTTTTCTCCCTTCCTCTGTGCCTGATTTTTCTCCCCTTCCTGTGCCTGATTTTTCTCCCTTCCTTTCTTTGCCTGATTTTTCCTCCTTCTTGCTGATTTTCTTTGCCTGATTTTTCTCCCTTCCTTTCTTTGCCTGATTTTTCTCCCTTCCTTTCTTTGCCTGATTTTTCTCCTTCCTGATTTTTCACCTTCCTTCCTTGCCTGATTTTTCCCCTTCCTTCCTTTGCCTGATTTTTCTCCCTTCCTTCCTTGCCTGATTTTTCTCCCTTCCTTTCTTTGCCTGATTTTTCCCCTTCCTTCTTTGCCTGATTTTTCACCCTTCCTTCTTGCCTGATTTTTCCCCTTCCTTTCTTTGCCTGATTTTTCTTCCCGATTTTTTCCCTTCTCTTTGCCTGATTTTTCTCCCTTCCTTCTTTGCCTGATTTTTCTCCCTTCCTTTCTTTGCCTGATTTTTTCCTCCTTCCTTTTCTTTGCCTGATTTTTCACCCTTCTTTCTTTGCCTGATTTTTCACCCTTCCTTTGCCTGATTTTTTCCCTTCCTTCTTGCCTGATTTTTCTCCCTTCCTTTGCCTGATTTTTCTCCTTCCTTCTTTGCCTGATTTTTCACCCTTCGCCTGATTTTTCTCCCTTCTTTTTCTCCTTGCCTGATTTTTCTCCCTTCCTTCTGTGCCTGATTTTTCTCCCTTCCTTCTTGCCTGATTTTTCTCCCTTCCTTTCTTTGCCTGATTTTTCTCCCTTCCTTCCTTGCCTGATTTTTCTCCCTTCCTTCATTGCCTGATTTTTCTCCCTTCCTTCCTTGCCTGATTTTTCTCCTTCCTTCCTTGCCTGATTTTTCTCCCTTCTTTCCTTTGCCTGATTTTTCCCTCCTTCCTGTGCCTGATTTTTCTCCTTCCTTCCTTGCCTGATTTTTTTCCCTTCCTTCCTTCGCCTGATTTTTCTCCCTTCTTCCTTGCCTGATTTTTCTCCCTTCCTTCCATTGCCTGATTTTTCTCCCTTCCTTTCTTGCCTGATTTTTCCTTCCTTCCTTGCCTGATTTTTCTCCTTCCGTTCCCTTCGCCATGATTTTTATTCCACCAATTCCTTCTTCTGCCATTATCCCAGTCCTTCTTACGCATGATGTTCTCGTCTGAGCATCGTCTTGTTTTGCCCTGCACATGCATAGCTTTTATTTAGTCTGGAGATCCTTCAGTTCAAGGTTGCTAACCCAGCAACTTACAGTATCTGTTCATGCTCTGGGATGGATCAGCTCAATAAAGCACTAGCATTCATGCATATATTAGGCATCCCTCATGACAATAGCTTTGCAGACTCGTTGTTGATTTCTCACTCCTTTCATGTCTAAAAATAAGCAGCATTCTTGCATACATTGTGTTTATCCCACAAGAATTACATTCTCATCTTCGATTTATCTCACCCTATCTATTAAAATAATTTTGTGAAGAGATGCTTTCACTGCAAGAGTGTGTGTTCTTGCTAAATACCAGTCCTTGTCCTATTTTCATTCTCTATTCTTCTACGCTATTCACAACATTAATGGTATGTGCCCCATGCAGTTTCCACCTACACTTTGACAGCTTACTATTCTTTTTCAGCCCAGCTGGATATACAATCATTCTCTGCTTCTGCATCTTTTCTAAAAGACACAACTGAAACTGACAGGGTCCTTGCAAACACACACACACACACACACACACACACACACACACACACACCACACACACACACACACACACACACAGAGGGGACGGAGAGTGAGGGAGAAAAGAGAGAGAGAAGGGAAGAGATGAGAGAGAGAGAAGAAGAGAGAGAGAGAGAGAGAGAGAAGAGAGATAGGAGAGAGAAGAGAGAGAGAGAGAGAGAGAGAGACAGACAGACAGAAGACAGAGACAAAGAGAAAGGGCCATAGGGCAGACAGAGAGAGAGAGAGACAGACAGACAGACAGATATTAAGACACACAAACATACACAGAGAGAGACAGACAGTGACAGAGAGTGAGACAGACAGACAGACAGACAGACAGACAGACAGAGGAACAGACAGAGACAGAGAGAAAGAGAGAGAGAGAGAGACACAGAGAGAGACTGAGAGAGAAAGAAAGAGAGAGGGAGAGAGATGGAGAGAGACACAGAAGAGAGAGAGAAAAGCAGAGACAGTGACAGTGAGAGGCAGACTGAGAGACAGACAAAGAGGGAGGAATGCAGCAGGGGAGAGAGTGAGAGAGAGAGGAAGGGAGCAGGGGGGAGAGAGAGAAAGACACAGAGAGAGACAGAGCCAGAGCAATGAATACCAAAAACAAAACAAAAACAAAGGCTCCTGAGCACTGTGTGTTTGGGGAGCAGCCAGCAGAGGGCCTCTCCTCCACCTCCATTCCATCAGCCTGGCCTGGGGGTGGGGTGGGGGGGGGTGGTCAGGTGTACATCAAGATGGATTACACCTACTGCTTTGGAGAGGTGGGGAGGGATGCGGGAAGGGGGGATGAAACTGGAAGGAGGGGGAGAGGTGGGTGGGTGTTGGAGTTAAAATTATTCAGCCATGGAGTGGTATCAGAGATAGTAGAAAACCTTTCCACAATCTCTGGTGGTATCAACATCAGCTCCTTAGCATGAAACGCCCCCTCCCCTTCATTTTATCCCAAACTTCCCTCTTCTTCCTGCTATTTATCAGTGCTTTTTCTCCTTCTCTTTCACTGGCAGTTTCTCTCTGTCTCTCTCCCTCCCTCGCTCCCTCTGAGTCTTCTCCAGAAACCACTTCTGCATCATGCTGAATGAAATAAAACAGTGTTGTTTGGTATGCAAAGTGTTCTTCCATATAGCACTGTATCAGGCTAAACATGCACGTACAAGGGTTAATTTCAAAGAGGATAACAAAGAGGAAATTCCAAAGTCTTTGCAGTCAGACATGCACAAGTACATATGCATGCATGTGCAAGTGTATGGAAAGATTCAAGCTCTAACATGCATACACAAGCTGGATCCAGCTTCCTTAAACTAGGTAACATCACACTAAAGAACACAGACTACACAGCACACACACATATGTGCGCGGACACACACACACAACACACACACATGCAGGCACGTACACACACACACACACACATGCACGCGCACGCACACACGCACACACACACACATACACGCGCACACACACACACAACACACACACACACACACACACACACACACACACACACACACACACACACACATACACACACACACACACAACATAGCACTGACTCACTGAACAAATTTATGTCAGATTAATCCATGGTTGTACTGACTTAGAAACATTATGACAGAAGGTCAACATTTTTCATTTAAAGACAAAGGAACAAAATTACACACACTCACAAACATATGCATGCGCGGCGTGACACACACACACACACACACACAAACACACACACACAACACACATAACACACACAATACACACATCCCATACGAACATACCACACCTAACATACACACAAACACACACACACACACACACACACACCACACAACACATACACACACACACACACACACACACCAACACACACAACCATACACCTACACACAACCCACCTCATACACTAGCACTCGTACACATATGCATCACTCTCACACACACACACACACACACACACACACCACGCACGAACGCACGCACAACACACACACACCAACACACAACCACACCACAACAACACACACACACCACACACTTAGACACACACACACACTTAAATACATTCACACACACACACACACACACACACACACACACACACACACACACACGGAAAAAAATGACAAAAAAAGAAATATCCTCAGTCTTATATCCCCTTGCACCTTTGCCGCTATCTCTCTCTCCCTCCAGTGTTGTTCTTGTCCTCCTTTGAGTCCTATCCTTATTTTCATCCTCCGTTTGTAAGGACAACTCTTCAAACATAAAAACAATAGACATAAAGTCGGAATATTTCTACACACACAACAACACAACACACACACAAAGGGCCTATATACTGATATCCAGAAACATCAATTCTGTGTGACCACATGTACATCCAACACATGAGAGTCAAAGATCATCAGAGTATGGAACAGGCTGACATATTAATTACTCGTAAGAGTCGAACAACTTATGGGTGTATATATAGATTGGGGAAGGGGAGAACAGGGAGGAAGGGAGTGTGAGGGGGAATGAAAAAGCCTTGCTCTACGTGCAAATTAGACACCGAACCATACTGATATGGTTTAGGCCTAGAACAAAATTCAAACACCACACACACACACACGCACGTGCGCGCACGTGCACATGCATACACACAAAAACACTAACACACATCAAAAGCTACCCACTGGCAATCCAATAAAAAATATCAGTTTCACACCATGTTGTGATCAATCTAGTATGATTATATCAATCTCATTAACCTTAAATAAAATTCTTATGTAAAGATCCTGGAAATGGCAACACAGTGGTACCTCTCTACAACAACTGAAATGTCATGAAAAATAGGTCTTTTGCACAAACTGAAAAGGATCTTTACAGCGAGGTAATACAGCCAACCAGCGTAAACACAAGCATGCCAACATGTAGGCATACTACACACACACACACACACACACACACACACACACACACACACACACACACACACACACATGCAATGTTTTTTTTTAATCCAAAAGAGAGGCGAGAAAGTGCTTCCACTTTTACTGACTTGTTAACAACTCCGGGAAATGAACAAACTGGTCTATGAAGACCTAGCAGTTTGGGGCACAGAGATCTTTAGAAATTTTGTTTTGTTTGTTTTGCCTGAGTCTCTATCCCAGAGACTTGCAGGTTTTCAGGTAACGAGCATCATGAGACTACAAAAGACACCATTCTTGAATCCCAGCCTACAAAAGACACCATTCTTGAATCCCAGCCTACAAAAGCACCATTCTTGAATCCCAGCCTACAAAAGGCACCATTCTTGAATCCCAGCCTACAAAAGGCACCATTCTTGAATCCCAGCCTACATTTTGAATCCAGCACAAAGGCACCATTCTTGAATCCCAGCCTACAAAAGGCACCATTCTTGAATCCCAGCCTACAAAAGGCACCATTCTTGAATCCCAGCCAACGACCAAACACTGTATGAAATTCTATGTTCTGATTGTCCACCTAATGCTAACTTTAAGCCTTACCCTAATCTGACCCAACCTTAACCCTAACCTGAACCTTAACCTATCCTGACCCTTACATACCCAAACTTAACCTCACTCTAACCTCAAGGTTAAAAAAAAACCAGCTTTCCCACTGTGTGTGACACATTTGAAAGGGACCTCCCCTGATCATGACATTTCATGCTCATTCCCTCTTCACTGCTGTAAATGTCAGGTTGCACACATTAAAAGCAAAGTTTTTGTTAGTTTACCCAGGTCACATGCAGCAGGAACACACACACACACACACACACACACACACACACACACACACACACACACACATAGCTGAAATGACATTGTTATTTTGAAAAAGTCAGGTGGAGGTGTTGTTTGAGACTTGCTTCCATTTACTTTTTTTTTTTCCTATACATACATATATGAAGATCCAGCAAATGCCCCTATGTAGAAGTCTACTCCAAGCAGTTTGACTGCTAGTAAGAAATGGGAAGGGTTGTTTTCTAAAGGTCGAAAACAGTATCACAATGAGAAAGAAAACTGATTTGTCACAGAATTTTTCAACATTGTGACAGAGAGTCTTTGTACGATGGGATCGATGACAGAGATTCCACTGCAATTAATGATTTGAAACTTCTGTTGGGAGGCTTACATGATAACCATACTCCATACATACATATTTTTCTCAAATGACTTTTCAAATTTTGTTTTTACACATAAACAGCATTAAACAGCACAGAACCAGTCAAAATATTCCTCATGCACCTATTCTTCATGCACCAAAACATTAAGTTGAGGCATCAGAATTTTCCAGTTTACAGTAAATTTTAGTCTCGACTGATATACAGAATATGCCTGCCTTAAATGATGTGAATGCAGGAGTAGAATTTCAGGTTAATTTTCACATTCAATAACAATTACAGCTTCGTTTTCTACTCCCAGTTGTACCACATAATTAGGTGTCTCTCTAGACATACATGCCAAGTCACCCAGCAGTTCAGTATTGCAGGCCAACTTTCCTATCCTCACTTTGTATAGTTTCCTCCTTCACAGTGCATGACAAGGATGTAATGAATTCAAGAAGCAACCATGCTTGCTCTGTGGTTGAAAACCTACGGGGTTCTGAACAGTTTGGTTTTGACTTTCATACTCCTTTAAAGCTGCATGACAGTTAGAGACGATGTCCTCAACAACCACCAAAACTAATCTGCCAACAAGAAAGTGATAGGGGAAAAGAAAAGAAAAAAGATTTTTCACTCTGTGCAGGTGGCCTACTCAGTTCACATTAGTCCTAAACTTCATAAGAGAATTGATGTTTGAGCCTGAAGCTGTCGTCCACACTTCATTGACACGGTTCCTTAATCACACACCTGACTGCACTGTATCAACCTTGCATATAAAGCTGCAACCTGAATAAAAAGTCAGAAAGGAAAGAAAACTGAGCAGTCATAACCTGATTCTGCCTTCGAGTCAAACTCTTCCTCTTCCTTCTTCTCTTCTTTCTTCTTTTTCCCCTTAAATGTTCTTTTTAAAGGTTTTTTAAAGGTTTTCCTTTAGGGTTTTTTTCTTCCTTTAATTAAAAAAATCCCTCTTACTGTTTTTTTCTTATTTTCTCTTGTGGTCATTTTTCTTTACCATTTTCCCCTTGAAGTAATTTTCTTTCTTTTTAGTGCTTTTTTTCCTCTTAAGTTTTTCATCAACTTTTTTTCTCTCAACCTGTGGTGGGGCTGAACCACACTGTCCATTCTGTAAATAAATATTGACAATACTGATGAAAATATTTGTGGGAGGTTCACTTCTTGTTTAATCTGGTCAAAGGTTGATGCTGGTCATGGACTAACAGGTCCCATCAATACCTACAGAACAGTCACATGTGCATTGGTTTGCTCTTGCAATTGAGGACACACTGCAATTGTCAGAGTGTTGTGTGTACGTGGATTTTGTTTGTTTGATGCTTGTGTTCTTGTTGCGTTTCATCTTCTGTGCTGTCCCAGTGGCAACTGATTCACACACTGCTCTTTCAGGTTCACCATGTACAGTCACACACTGGTTTGTCCTATTGCAGAAAGAAGTCAAATTAAACTGTCTTCAGACAACCCTCTACAGCAGATACTGCACGACACAGCACTTCAGTGTTTCATGCTTTTATTGTGCATGAACAAAATGTGCTCATGGTATTATCTTGTGTCTTTTCGACACAAATGATACACCATCATGACATTCACAACTGTTTACCCGAGATGTCATGACGCAAGATTTTCCATCCTTACAGAATTTGATGGCCAACAATGTTGGCAAAATTCTTAAACTTCACCAATCACTCCTACAGAATTTGATGGCCAACAATGCTGGCAAAATTCTTAAACTTCACCAATCACTCCTACAGAATTTGATGGCCGACAATAGTGACAAAATTTTTAAACTTCACCAATCTTCTTCATCTCTCTGTTTTATTTTTTAGTTAAGGAACTGTTGGCTGCAGATTTCAAAATCTCCCCCTTTTCACTCTGAGAACTTGATGTGGCTGAATCTGAGACAACACATTGACCACAAGGCCATCTGTCCCTGTTACGCCATCCAGAAGCGGCAGTTCAGTTCGTTGTGCAGTTACACCATGTTACCACCTCCATATGACACAACATGAAATAAAGGCAGAAATATCTATTGAAGAAAAGAAAACAGTGGGATGTATGTGGAAGGAGTGGCTATACCACTTGTGACACCACACACAATCTCCTGCTCTGCAAGCACTCTCCACTACTATCATCTCTCAACTCATACACCTTATGATCCAACATACACAGGGCACCACCTATCATGCAAATCCCCTTCAGATGACAGCCACTTCATATTCTGCTTTAAAGTAAGTTTTGGTGAGCAGCCTACTCTGTGAGTTTAAAACGTCAAGCTTATGAAGATACCATGGGGTCCACCTGACCACGATCCACATGAACAGCAATAACTGTGCAGAACTCAGCATGAGCACAGACCTGGACAGGAAATCAAAACTGAGAGCAGCACACATGCTGGACATAATGTCCTCAGGGGTTGAAACTTTTTCTTCCTCTTGCTGATCAATGAGAATGATAATAAAGATTATGCTAGGGCATTCCACTCCAGTCACAGATTATATCACAAGAAGGCTGTAATCTGTGCCCCTGCAGGCAGTGATGCCTCCTTGATGAAACTGAAACTGAAACTATGCCCCCTTGCCTAATATATCCCAAGGTCAACCTGGCCTGAGAGATACAGACACCTGCAGTGTTGGTCTGGAAATCTGAGCAACTCTAAGACATGCATCTATTCAGAGGATGAAACTCTACAGCGGGGTTCCAGTTTTCCCATTTGGACCTATAGCTCACTCAGCCCTGGGTAGCAACAAGCCAGGGAGGGGAAAAATGCTCTGAATGGGAATCAAACCCATGGCCTCCCAACCTGAAAGTCTGTGTGACACTAACCACTGCACCTGGTAGGCTGATCCGTTTGGTAAACTTCACCAGTCACCCATACACTTGTGCACACAAACACACAGGCACCTTCTTACCCTTTGCCACTTTGTGTGGACACTATGAATACTGATTTTTTTTCTCCACACAGATCTGGATGGGAAGATGGGGAGGGGAACAACAACTTCTCCCACAGTACTGTCATCAAAAGCAGAGAGACGCTCTCCAAACAGCGAGTTGTGGAGGAAAAACAATCATGTATCCCACCCTCATCAAATACTGGATTGCCTGGAGTAGGGTTGCTGGATCCACATTATTTTTCACTTTGCATACAGGTTTAGCTTTATCTTGTATATTAAACGACCCTAACACTAAGCAAGCACTCCCCATTCCCCATCCCATACCCCATCCCACTCCCCGAACACACACACACACACACACACACACACACACACACACTGCACACACACATACACAATGTGGATGGACAACCAAAACAGAGTGAATACATACATTCTCCCAACAATACATACTCCTCAAATTAAGACAGGAAAGACAGAAGAAAAAAAATACACAGCATTCTCCAATCCATAGAAGTATAAGGTAAATAAAGATAGAGATGACGAAGAGACCCTAAAATAATGGTAGCAAGGTCATTGCAGTAACATAAAATAAAGAAAAACAGACACTAAAAAATATAATACAAAAAATCCCATAATAATACCCAAAGCTGAGAGACACTGAAACAAGACATTATAACAACAAAAAGACTCCCAAACAACAATACCAAGAACATAAAGAATCAACGAAATAACATAATACAAGAACCGACACAGAAATAATAAAACCAAAACAAAAGAAGAGACATTAAAACATGGAAAAGAGATTCCAAATAACAATACCAAAAAGACAAAGACCTATTACACCATTATATACCAAGACACTGAAATCCTAGACAGAAAAGAAAGAGATTACTGAAATATGAAAATAATCTAAAACAAAAACAGACAGTTAAAACATAAGACAGAAAAGAAAGAGACACTGAAATATATCTAAAACAGAAACAGATATTGAAAACATAAATTCAAAACACTTGAAACAGCACAGAAGCAAAAACACACTGAAATTGAAATAAATCAAACAAAAAAGAGATTCTGATATAACATAATTCAAAAAAGGGCAACAAAGCCATATACGGAACAAATACAATGGCACTGAACTAATATACAGGAAACAATGAGTGATGAAAATTTACATAACACTAAGTGACCCTGAAATAACATCACACCAAAAAGACAAACTGACATGAAACAACAAAATACAAAAGGAAACTGTACACAAAAAACAAATATACTAAAAGAAATGAACTAAACATGAAATGAAATAACCCACCCACCTCCACCTCAACCCCCAGAGATATTTAAACAAAATATACAGTGAAACAAGATACAGAAAACAAAAAACACAAAACATAGCACGAAAAAAAGAGACCCTGAAATAACATGACACCAACAAAATATGAAACAGTTACTGAAGCAACAAATACAAAGACAACCAGCCACCAATGGCGAAGTGATTAGCGTCGCGGACTCCCGGCTGGGAGGTCGTGGTTCGAATCCCATCAGAATCGTGTGGGTTTTCTGCCCCGACCAGCTCCTACCCAGAGTTGAGTTGCTGCGGACTCAGTTGGGAAGACTGGGACCACACAGTCGAGTTTCATCACTTAATGGATGCGTTTCTGAGAGTGTTGCTCAAATTTCCTGACCAGCACTGCAGGTGCCTGTATCTCTCGGGCCTGGTTGACGCCGGGATATATTATGAAAGGTAAGCGTAGAGTACAGCCCTGTCATGTAGTTTCAGACCGAAATGGAATCCGTAGCATCATCTTAATCATCCTCATTCTCATCGATCAGCATTTAAAAAAAAAAAAAAAAGTCTCAAATTCTGTGGCCCTTCATGCCCTGCTCTCATGGTGACCTCAATTTGATATCCTCTCCACGTCTGTGGCCTTGGTTTGGTTCCGTCGGGGTCACCTGTATCGGCGAGTCCATGGGGTTGTCGTTGGACGGACATGGTGGCGCCCTCCGGAGGGAGAGCTCACTCACGCCGGCTCCGCGACTAAGCAATTATTGTCGTCAGTAGGGGGCTTAGTAGGTGGTGTCCTGCGTATGTTAGATCAGAACAGGCGCCACTGAACACCACCGAAGTGACTCGGCAGCAGTGCAGTGTCTCCTCCAGTGGGTTGCCTCTTGACGACTTGACACTGACTGCTGGTGCTGGGGCTGCGGTGGGGCCGACCGGGCTGTGGTGTGGACGGGGTGTCGGAATGAGCGGCGTGGGTGCACTGCCTCTGAGGTGGCGTAGAGGTTGGGACAGCAAAAAAAAAAACAAAAAACAAAGACGCTCAAAATATTACACAGAAAACAACATTTTGCAAAGAAGACAAACAGATACTGAAATGAAACACTGCTAGGAATAACACAAAGATGACACAGCTACTGAAATGACCCAAGGCAAAAGAAGACAAACAAAGTCATAAACAAAATAATACAAGAACAATCCAACTCATGTCCACCAGAGGAAAGCTATCACCGCTAGGCATGTGTGTGTGATGAGATGCAAATACAAAAGGAAGACAATAGTTTGGGTACATGAAAAGGAAGGAAGCATCCAACTTACTGGATCTCTTTTTCCCCTTTCTTCTTAGGGGGAAAACCCTTCCCGTTTTTCTGCAACACACCAACCAAGCCCTTTCATCATATGTACAGGAAATCGCAAACACAAAGGATAGGATCCAATTTCCGTGTACTTTCATATGCAGACCTTTCATTCCCCAAAAAGGAACTGGGCGGGTTTTAGTTGAAATAAAAAAGAATCACGGAAAAATCTATTTCCAAAAAAACAAACACACACAATGACGGAGTTTTTCCCCACACTCAGGACTTTAAAGGGTTAATTATCGCCATTTTGAGAAACAAAGACCTCACCTCGCCAAAAAGAACACACATTTTGCCCCCTAAGCACCCTGTGGAATTTGTTTTTTAAAGGGTTTTCTGAGTGTGACTGGTGCCAGTCACCAGCCAACCCCTCTCTCTCTTTTCTCTCTCTCTCTCTCCTATTCCTTAGCATTTCAGTCTTACGACTTTTTTTTTCGACCCCTGTTCCCCCTTTTCCTCCACTCTCTTCCCATGTCCTTCTGTCGGGCCCTTTTTTGCATCCCAACATGAGAAAAGAAAAACTTGATGACAATAATTATTGCAGAGATTTTTGATCTCGGGGTCCCCCCAGCACCTTCGGGGGTTTTTTTTCGCCTTAACTAGCTGACCGGAGAAAGGTCCATGAGGTGGGGAAAGCCCACTGCCCACGGGAAAGCCCTTTTTCAGTGGGAAAGACTACAATTTTTGGATTCTCTCTTGAGGGAAATAAGCCCGTATGGCGAAAGCTTGGCTGTGTTGGAGTGGCACTGTTTTCATCTGTGTGGGCAGGGGGGGTTGGGTCTGTGGGGTGTGCTCGGCAGTGGAGGGGGTGTTTTTCCCCGGGGGGCTTCATCATGAAATCGGGGGGTACACCCAGGGGGTGCTATTTTAAAAGGTGTTATGGTGCATCCTGTAGTTAATTTACCTCTGTTCGGGAGCAGTTAGTCCCTTGTATCTTAATGGAGTGCCTGGCGTGCCTGCCATCGTCAACCAGCGCAGGCCTCCAAGGGTGGACAGGACTGCTTAAAGGAGGTGAAGACATGCTTCTGGGGGTTCCCAGCACCTTGGGGTGTTTCTTTTTCTTCTTTGCCTTAACTAGGCTGCCCCCGGGGGAAAAAGGGTCCGTGCGGTGAGGAAAGCCCCACTGAACAGGGAAAGTCTGTTGACAGGGGGAAAAAGACTACAATTTTGGGGTTTCTTTTGGGGCACAAAAGGGCCGAAGGCGAAAGTTTGGCTGTGTTGGAGTGGCACTGTCTTATCTGTCGTGGGCGGGGGTTTGGTTGGGTTGGGGGGTGTGCTCGGCAGGGAGGGTGGTTTTTTTTGCCGTGGGCTTGCAGTTAAAATTACGGGGGGGTAAAAAACCCCATGGGGATGCTATTTTAAGGCTGTTATGAGCTCATCCTGTATTTAATTTCCCTTTTCAGGAGCAGTTATGTCCTTGATATCTTAATGGAGTGTCGGCGGGCCCCTGTCCCCATCGTAACACACGCAGGCCCCCAGGGGGGTTACAGGCCCCTAAAGGGGGTGAAGACAGTGCTTTCTGGGCCCCCCAGCACCTTCGGGTGTTTTTTTTTTTCTTCTGATGGTTTGTTGCAGGTCAATGCCTCCCCCCCCCCCCCCCCCCCTTTCCCTTTTCTTCCCCTTGAAAATTTGTAGTAACGTGATGTTGGAAGTCCCGTAACTTCCTTTTTGGGCCCCAATAATTTCCCTTTGCCACCCATGCAATGAAAGGCCCGACGTTGCTACACTTCCCCATGCCATTTTGAGCTTACACCACACATCAACAACAGGGGCCCCATAATTCACATTCGCACAAAGGTTGATGACCCCCAAATCGAGAGATTTCAGCTCGTCTGAACTGCGTTGTCATAATCATGCACTGGAAGGGTCTGTCTAAAACAAAATGATTCGACTCCCCCTCCACTTAAAAGAAGTTGTCTCAAACCACATATTCGAACCCCCCCCCACAACAATTTTCTGTTCTTTGACAACCCGTCAATTGACTACTCAGAAGAAAAAGTTTGCTTACCTTCTAAAAAGGGGAGGTCAACCCCCCCCCCCCAAATTTACAAACCCCCCTAGGCCTAAAACTGGAAACGTCTTTTCAGTAGTGGGAAATCAAACCAGGGTGTATGCCAGAAAAGGGGGAAAGTGTTTTTCGAATGAGATCCCGTGTCAAAATTTCACTTGGACCCTGAAGAACGCCAGTGAAAAAGTTTCTAGATCAAAACAAGCATTTCCCATATTTATGCCCTAAATTTCAAAAAAAATCACTTTATGCCAATCGTTGGGGCAAAACTGTTCGGGGATCCAAATGCTGTTGATCATTTAAACTTTTTACCTTGTGACTATTTACAGATGCTTTTACTAAATGTATTCCGTACTTTCACCATCCCCTACTGATCTTCCTTTCGTTTTTCCCTTTTAGTTTCAGCCATCAGTGTCCTGCCTCGCAACCCTACAGTACAATGGACACCACCAGGGGTTTGTAGAGTTGAATTTTTTGGAGAATGGATTTATTTTTCCACACTTGTTCGTTTGGTCAGGCTGGTGGCTGTACAAACGAATTCTTATTTCTGCTTTCAGCTTCCCCCTTTTCAGGGGTTTCTCCTAGTATCTGAAAGTTTTTGACATTTTCCCGTTGTTCTCCCTTCATGAAAATAGTGGGATGGTCCATGCTCTCGCTGTTTACCATGGTTTTGGATTTCTCTGTGCTGACCTCCATTCCGTAAGCACCCGCTCTACAACAAGTCCGTTGGTAAGTTCCTGCAGTTCTTTGTTCGTTCCCCCCATCAGATCTTTATCATCAGCAAATCGGAGGTTGCATATTCGTCTGCCACCAATGGAGATAGAAGTCTCATGGTTTTCCAGTGCCTCCTGCATTATCCTTTCCAAGAATAAACTGAACAACACAGGAGAGAGGATACAGCCTTGTCTGACACCGCCGGTCGTTCTGAAAAACTCCCTAGTTGATTGTTGAAAGAGCACTGCACTGTTGGAGTTCTTGTATAGGGCCTCTACCACGCTCACAAGCCTTTGTCGATTCCATATCCTCTCAGCACATGCCACACAGTCCCAGGCTTTTGAGAGCAAATGCCTGAGGAAGCTCCTTCAAATTTCCTGGATAGAGCACAGGACCAATAAATATGTACGGAGCAGAATTGAGAACCTTGCTGGACCTCAGGAACCTCTCCTTTCAACCGTGAAGAGACCCAAGCTGATAATTATGGTTTGGGCACAACACTCTTGACACACCAGTCTGTCCAAAACAATCATGCAAGGCACCATCGAGGGCAAGAGAAAAAGAGGAAGACAGCAGAAGAACTGGCATGAGAACATCAAAGAATGGACCGGACTCCATACACGTAAGCTGCTGCCTGCTGCCGGCAGCTGCTGACAGAGACAGATGGAGAGGGGAGGGTTTTGTCTGCTGTCCTCAGGTTTCCTAAACGACTACTTCTGTAGTTATGGCCTCTGTGTGTGTGTGTGTGTGTGTGTGTGTGTGTGTGTGTGTGTGTGGGGAGAGAGAGAGAGAGAGAGAGAGAGAGAGAGAGAGAGAGAGAGAGAGAGAGAGAGAGAGAGAGAGAGAGAGAGAGAGAATTTGATTACTCTAAAGAATCATTTCCCTTCTATTGTTTACAGTTTCTCACTGTCTCATACCACTTCTTAAAATCCACTCAAAACCAGAGTGAATACTAAAGTGGAAACAGCGAATTAAAGGTGATATGTGTATGTTAGTCTCCTTACAACCGCTGAAACCTCACCATCTCCTGACACTTCAGAGAGCAAGAGTGAGGGCTTGTCAAGTAGAATCCTATCCATTCATCAACAAACCAGATTCTGCAATAACCTTGACAGATACTGGGACCCTGGCATTCACACAACACTGACCCCGCACCTGAAAAGACTCCATGCTACCACCTGGCCAAAAGGTCAACCAACTGTCCGGCAGCCTCCCCCCCCCCCCCCCACCCTCTCACCAGTAGTGATGTCAACAAACCACAGAGAGATCTGTGCACCTCTCCACCTTTACACCAAATCCTCATCCCACTGGACTCAACTCAGATCATAAGACATTCCCTCCATTCCATGATGAAATAAAGAGAGAAGAAGCCAGCCCCAGCGACACTAGACTAACACTGAGTTATACCTATTTTGAATAGTGTAGTCTTGTGCACAAAAGTAAAGTTTGTATGTGAAACCGGTCTAACTTGTGTCAGTCTATTTGTTTTCATACATTATTTCATGTTTGAACCTATTTCTAATTTTGTCACTCGGAGCACAATCACTTTAAGTGTATAAGCCAAAAGTATATTACTACCTGTGCCCTTTCTCAAGTACTTTTAGTAGTCCTGAGAAAAAAAATTTCTTTCGATGACTAATCACAAAGTTGCCTCTTCCACAGTAGTAACTTTGCAACCATTGGTACAAAGTCTTCCATTCCTATCTGAAAGATACAGCCCATTTTCTTCAAACAGTGGAGAACTGGAAAGAGAAATACCAACCACTGCCACCTGAAGCACTGATCGTCACAATAGATGTTGGGGGGGCTCTACAGTAACATTCCTCACGATGAGGTCTCTGTGTCATTGTCAGACACTTTTTCTGCCGATCTTGCACCAGACTGCCCACCGACTGGAGTGATCCTAAGAATAAATGATCACATCCTGAAAAACAGTGAGAGAACAGGAAAACCTTCATTCTGGCTCACCTTCGCCCTCAACCAGTTTCGGGCGAAAGTGGCCCAGAATAAAGGGTTTTCCTGTTCTCTGACAAGTAAGACTTCAATAACACAAAATAACGATTATCTACAAACAAACATACTGTGTAGGGTTATCCGTTTTCAATACTAATTTACTAAACTTTTCAGATTTTAATTTTTGCTTAATCCTGTGTTTTTCCTGGTCATTTTCAATAACATCATTTTCGCGCAAACATTCTTCAAATGAGTCTCTGTCTTTCATGTGAAATAAAACTACAGTCTTTAACTGTTCTCTAAAGTCTTTTAAAACCGAGTTATATTTCTGGCATAAAATCCACACACTTATCCCAGCATGTCTTCCGCTGAAAGCTAGTTTTGACAAAGTGTTTCTCTTTTTAACTATGTCTCTTTCTGTTCACCCTCCCACAACGACACCCGAACAGTCATCTATAAAAATAGTGTCTGCGTTCCTTCAAACAGGTCTATAAAACTGTTCCTAAACACTCACTCAGTTTCATTGCTAGGATTAACTAAATTTTATGTCATAATCTGTCCATTAAACCTTCTATCATGTATGCTTTGTTCCTTTAAGTGTTGGACAGAAAACACTCAATATGATTAATATCTATAACGATAAAATGGTTGTAACAGGTCGAGGATAATAGTGTTTTTCCAAAACCAGTCTGCCACAATTCAATGAGTCAATGAGGAGTTTTTGTCTAAAGTTTAACTGTCCATAGTTTTTTAACAGAGTTATCTTTCCAGTTATTATTTTTATCATACTCTCCTGTCAAACTTGTTCAGTATAATTAATCCCTATGAGGCCTAACATGTGTAAAGATTAATCCAATTAGTTCTGTAGATTGTTTCTATTTAAGTCAACATTCGATTTTGGTTGCGCTTGTTGTTTTTGATCTTAATATCCTCGCCATTGTGAGAACGACGATGGTTAACGTTATGGAGTTTAACTGTCTACGTTCTTGCCAGCTAATATTAATTCCTTTTATAAGACGTCATCACTAACGCCCACAATCCCATCCCTCTCCACATCTTTTTAAAGACAGAAATTTCAAATATCTTGTGAACGGCACTCCTAATGTTCTGCTTGGAAAGAACTGTTAATTTTGTAGTAGCTTTTTTTTCAACTGTTCTTTTCGTGAGTGGGATTGTTGTACTGCTTTTTCCCTTACGGGTTTATTTCAATTTCTTTCGACTATTGTCGTCCGGCCATAAGACTTACATGTATAAGAGGCCAGAGTTTGAATGCTTTTTGAAACTTTTTTGTCGGCTATAAAAAATATGTAAATGGGCTATGAATTCAAATTTTATCGTCCCATTCTAAATATGGTTCTAAGTGCATTTGAGGTCTGGTTTCGATCTATTTTATATTCATAATGGCCAACCATTATTTGCTGCTAGCTTGCCGAAGCTGTCTAGTTTAGGAAACTTTTTGCTGTAGCCATCCTCTTTGCGTTATAATCACCATCTTTAGTGTACTCCAAAAACATACAAAGCGCCTATCTCGCCATTCTGTTCAAAGTCCGCAACGATCTCGGCAAGGTCTTTTAATTCTAGTTTATACACCTTACAGGCGCTAATGTTAACTCTGATCTTATGGCCCACGCGGACATTTTTTTAGTACAGCTTTTTATTTTATTCTAAAACATTGTGCAGGTTATCACATTTCAGACTTTCACTTGTCTTTGCTCTGCAATTTTTATATTAAGGAATCCAACCATCCGCCAAACTAATCTTTTAAACTGTATTTAGGGAATTGTATTTAATTTTCATAATCGCAATATGCAGCTTTCCCTGATGGAAGAGCTCTTTAAAACAGTTGAGGGCCTCCCCTTTCCATCATAGAAGTTTTCATCAGTGCTCTAGCTCATCAAATGACACATAGAGTACCTGAATGTTAATTGCCAAGATCGAGCGGACTTTCTTCCCTCATAAGTAGTTTTGTTTTTGAGTGTAAATATAAATCTATATTGTTAGCTGTATGTAAAGCCTGCTTACCAGTGTTTAGCTAGCTTAATATGTTATCAATTATGTAACTCATTTTCTTCAGGACTTGAAGTTACCAATGGTTTTCAGATTTGCATTGTTAAGTTTGAGAGTAATGCCAAAGTTATCATGCTTCTTTTAGTGAGCAAAACCCGTACGTAATAACCATCAGGTATTGTTACACTGGGGCTCCACTTTGTTCCCTGATTTGTCAACTTTAGAACGTTCATTTTCTCCTTGCTTCGCTTATATTAAACCTTATGACTTTTGTAGACAATAATTTCATGGTGCGCGACATTTTTGGTTCGCCAATTGTTATCAATAGCATGTTCTAAAAACGAAGACGGTCTTGTGTTGTTAGTGTTACAAACATTTTTTAAACAATTTAAAAATGAGTGCCATTTCAAAATTTACTGGTGCAAAATATTCATGTTGGGCGCCTACAATCTTAAAAATATAGCAACTTGTTACTCTTGACATTGCTGTGACCAGTCTGCCTCTTTTCATAAAAAGGTGAGTACTCATTAAAGAGCTATCTTAACCCCCCTATTGAAACAGAACCACATCGAAGAAAGCTGTGGTTTAGTCATCCGAATGCTCAGTTTTATCAGATCCAGTAAACTTTGCTGTGTTTTTGGGCAACAACTGGGTTGTGGAGTTGTCGTATGCCGATCATTTAACATCCACCATGATCCTTGGTGAGGTCAGTGTACAGATTCATTTTTTATTTGAACTTCAGACGTATTTTGATGCAACTGCAAGCGCCATTACCATAATGATACAAACATTTAATCCACTCAGCATAAACGCATAGACATGAATGCCTTTTGAAAGGATCTAGTATCGATTCAATATTAACATCAAGACAGGCTTTTAGCAAAAGTTGGGATCATAATCATGGCCTAAGGCGACTTTTATTGTCGGGGCACGCACGAACATCAGAAAGTATATCTTTGACTGGCATCCTCTTTCAAATCTTTCTTTTTTGGCACAACTGTTGAGCCCGGGTCCCTACAGCAAAGAGCATAAAACAGCATGGACTAACTTTGATCTGGAGACACTTCTAAGGGCCTAACCAGGGCGGATATTTGAACGAATAAACGGACTCTATTTCGTACCTTACGTTGGTGTTTGCTATGTTCCTGTTTCAAGCACAGGCAAGATCGAGCATAACTTATCCGTTCTACTGGCTTTGACGCCCAAAAACAATACTAGCTAATTCTACGAGGACGCCATAATTCTACAGTTGATTTACCTTCAAGTATAAAAGATACCCAAATGTTTTACAATACGCAGATCGAAAGTAGACTTTGCGTTGGCAATATGGTTTATACATGCTGCCTTCTGGAACCTCAGACTCAGATAGGTACATAATAAACTATTAATTCAATGATATTCTTATAGCAGGCACCTGAACAGAAGGTTGGGGAGATAAACGACATAAATTTCTGAGCCTAGTAATATTACAAACTATAAAAGAACACCCTAGATTATGTCATCTAATCCCCGTAGTCAACCCCAATGTCATTGAAGACGCGACAAAGCTCGCGGACTTGTTCGCGATGACCATGAATATGAAAGCAGCGCTTTGTTACTTGGGACTTTACTCGGCATAGGATTACTTGGTCTTTATCGTACTAAAATAGTAACCCACATATTACAAAGAACTAATGCCATAAGTGCTCGGCCATAAAGCCAACTACTTTGCTTGCTGTAGACAAGAGCCAGATGACAAATACTCCCCAATATTCCTGGTAAAAGCGTTCACGGCTTTACCAGCTAATTTTTTTAAATAAACTTGCATGATGATCAAGCTGTTTTTTTTACCCATGATTTATCAGTGGAGGCGCGATGGCGGTGGAGTACTGGACTTTGACTCCACGCCTGCCTGTTATAGCCAACACCAGTGTACTTATTGCAAATCCTAAGGCCGTTATAAACGCCTTGCTAATGGACGCCTTGTCTCTAAACAGCGTTCGTATTCGTTCTGCTAAGCAGTTGTGTCTTCATATAATAATTTTCCGGATAGTTTCTCTTATTTCTATGTCACTGAGTTCGTAATTGGTCTCGGTTAGTAGTCAGGGCGCTTCTAGTCTTGCTGATCTCTCTTGTTCAAGATCTTTTAGTCTTTGGGTTTTTCTTCTTTAATATCAGGCCCTTCGATGCGGTCGTCAGCCTCAACGCGGTTTTCTTTTTCTCTTTTTTATATGCCCATATAGTTCACCTCAGTTGTGCTAAAATTGTTTGATAATTCGCCTCGGATGCTCTCAAAGCATGACAAGGGCCCGCTATTTCTCGCCCAATGGGCAGCGGTGAGTGGGGTATAGTCTCTTTAATGCTGTTCTCTTCTGAAAAACTGGGTTTCTGCTTCTATTGCAATTTATTATATCATTCTGCGATTGATTTTAATTCATCAAGTTCCTTGTTGTGTATTTTGGTAGCTGTTGGAGTTCCCTGCTGTGTGTTTTGAAGTTTAGAAACTGCCTTCCCGCCTTAATTAGGTCTAACAAGACCAAGGCGCTTTTGATCTTTCCACACTGAAGTCTTTGTATAATTGTACTCCTTGGCTAAAAACTTTTGATGGTCGGGTTTAGTTGTAAGCCGAACAAGTTGCCCTTGTTCGTTTTTGTACAGACAAATGATCATCTTTTAATTCAAAAATCATTTGGGTCTATAATGTCGGGACGGTTTGCTAACTTGCGTATGATGTAACTTACTTTCTGTTAATCATGCCGCATTTGAGATCGGTGAGCGATGTTTGTTACTTAAAGGGGATCATTTCACTCATGTCGTCTCCAGGATCAAAAAACATCATAATCTTCTTCATCTTCAATTCCTGCCGATGTTTTTATAAATAATTATTTTTTTTTAGTTATGCTTCATAAAAATGGCAACAAGCACATGGCTCGATTCTTGACCCGCATAGAAGACTGAAAGAACCCTTTGCTTGTTGAAGGGGAACTAGCGGACTATTATGTTCAAATATCCATCGTCTATTGATGCAGATCAAATTCTTACTGTCAAATTTCGGTCCTAGGAGCAAATGACGTGATTTGTGCCAGGCTCTGCGCGTCTTAACTTTCATAATTAGCGCTCTCGATTCAACTACAGACCCAAACAGGAACAGTTGTACAGACATTGGGGCGGGCAAACGTTTAAGAAAATTTCTATAAACTTGGGGGCAAGAAAATATTTCTTTACACAATGCAGACATATTTTTAACCTATTTGATTCTATTGGTAACCGGGACTGTAAGGGCTGGACTTTGCGTTTCAAGGAATAGAAAAGAAGAAGCACTCAAAACATAGAATACGGTGCCGCAGGATACATAAAGACGCAAAAAGGTATGTGGCTGTAATTTTGCGTTGGAAATCGCTTTTCCATTCCTTAGATTTGAGTTGTTAAAAGCGCATGCGCCCATACTTTCACGAGCATTAAAAGACACGATTGTCATATGAAACTAACTTTTAATGAATACAAACGGGTTTTCAAATCATCAGGTCACCGAAGCAAAGTACAAGCATTTCTGGACATCTCGTTAGAGTTTGACGTTGTTGCAAACCCTAATTTAGCATAGGCTGATTGAACAACAATATCAGTCATAATTAAGCATTTATTTACGAAAGAGTGATTCTTAGACAACATTATCTAGAAGTCGGGCAGACAGGACCTATATGGATTTTAGTTTTAGCGTCTCAGCAAGATCGCTTAAGGTTATTTTTATTGCTGTGTGAAGATGAGAACCATTCATAAAGGAGGAAGTGATGAAAAGTTTTTTAATCCAAAAATACGAAAGTACAATGTTCGATTGAGGGCAGTCCTACCAAATATATGCTAGCGGCTTATACTTATCAGCATTTGATGAAATAAGTAAAACTGTTTGGAGGTGGCGGTGTAGAAATCCAACAGTTGACTTGTGGCTAAAGATATACACCTTCCTGTTGTAAGTCTTGATGATTATTTATCAACAAATACGGTTTATGGATTGACATAAGGTCAACCAGTGATAATCAGTTAAATGGAATGCGGGGAGAGAACTGTGGAGAGACGTACTAAACATTCAAATTGAATAAAGAAGAAGTAGCGAATATAAACCGCTTAATGTACAATTTGTTTTTTTTTTTAATTTTGATGCGCAGCTGAATATTGAAAATAACAGATTAAAAGATATACAATACTAAATTATTATTATTTTATAAAAAGCATGTCATGTTAAACATTATCCAAATGTGCCTACACGCGCCCCAAGAGAGTAGATAGTAGAAAGCCCTAACATAAAAACCTTCAGATTAACAAACATTACACAAATGCAAAAAAACTAGAGAAGACTTTCAACATACAGCAAAACCAAACGAAGGTATTCTGCTCGCCTTTATTGCTGTTACATATGTTAATACTGGAACATCGACTATAAGCGCTCTTCAGCAGATCGAGTGTTGGGCCTTTTAGCAACGGGCATAGGCGCACCCGCAGCTTTACTCTCTAGGAGGATTGTCTTTAGCTCTCGGCCTGTGTGCATTAGCTGTAAAGTGCGGCTGGCAAATTAAAAACTAAAACTCCAAAAAGCACACAGCATGGTTCATACTAATAAAAAGGCTAACTTAGTTAGGTGTTTAAACTGACAATAAATAAAGCCGCTGTTGACTCAAACATCATCGGATGAAGAATTTAATCGTTTAAGCGATTTTGATCGACTACAAAAGACAAAAGTTTCGATCTTCAAAGAAAGGCGAGGACAACATTTTTATCAACAGCCAGACGCCGAGAGATAAAAAAGGAAATGCTTAAAAAAAGTAAACGAGACATTAAAACTCTGTTCTTAAACAGCTCTCAGTAACAACACCGAAGGGTGTTTATACTTTAGTTTATGAGTCCAAGCACAATAAATAGACGTTGATATTGATTCTGATTAGTATTTTTTTAATTTAAATAAATATTTGAGTTAGAAAAGAAAATCAACATGGCTAAGATTATATGAAGACGGACGTATTGTTTGAAGGAATGCTTGAGATGAGAGCGTTTATATCAAGTGCACTGATATAATATTGATCTAGAAAAGTCATTGGACCCAACAAACGTACCAGGCAAGTGTTGTTCCATGCTATTTCTCAAGTTGCCAGGCAAACTAAACAATAGGACCCGCCTGTTAATGTAATGTTAGCTGTTTACTCGACTATGTAACAATAAGTGAAGAAAATTAGAAGTTCTGGGTCTCGAATAAACAACAGATATTCTTGCCTCTAATGATTAAACCCGGTTGGGCCACGCGAATGCTTGCACAAGTTTGTCGCTGCGGCCTGAAGAAGCCAAATTTGAGAGGCTCTGGTTGGTCAGAGGGCGTAGTCTTAGAGATCAGATTAAAAACAGGGCTAAGTATGCGCCGAGTGTGGTAAGGCTTACATTCCCACGACACTCCAGCATTAGTTCAAAAGAGCAGTTCTATAAACATAAGATACAGGACAACAAATGTTTTATGTGGTGTGTTCTTGCAAGGCTGCATCACGCCGCAAAATTTAAAGAAGCCCCAAAAAATTGAAAAGAAAAAGGGGGCTTTTTTTCCCCCTGGTTTGGTTTTTTTTTTTTTTTTTCCCGGGAAAGGGGCGGGAAGGTCTTGGGGAAAAATTTTCAGGAAAATAAAAAAAACAGGGCCCCCCCCCTTTTTAAAATTTTTTGGGCCCCGCCCGGAAATTTTGGGTTTTGAAAAAAAAAGGGTAAAGGGGCCTTTTTTTTTTTTTTTTAAAAAAAATTCCCCAACATTTTTAAAAAATTTAAAAAAGGGTTTCCCCAAAAAAAAAGCTGTTCAAAAACTTTAAAAATAAAATACAGACAACAAAGTTTTAGTGGTTGTTTTTTTCAAGGCTGCATCACCCCGCAAAAAGCAGAGGAGTGCTAATATCCCCCTTCATCAAGTCTTAACTTAGTGGGTGTTTTTCCTGTTAGTGTGCCCAAATTTGTCAGTTTGAAAAACAAAACAACCATAACTGTTAAGTAAAACCCAGGGATGGGAAAAACAATTTGGTGCCAATTTAAAGTGCCCCGAACAGCCCAACGATTGGCGAGCCGACAAAAACATTTTGACTTACTACTGATTTTTTCACCGCGGGGCTACCGTTCCCAATTGATACGAACAATGGTAACTAATGCAGATACTTCAAAAGATCATGGAAAACAAAAATTCTTTTGAAAATTTTAACAAAAGCCTCTGTTCAAGCCGCGAGCAAACATAAGAAAACTTGAAAATTTCTGTAGACTGTAATACAGAACTAATTACGCCCCCCCCCGGATCTAAAGTTAGTTTTAGACTAAAAACGGCTGCAACTTTCTCCATAGTTGTTTACGCAGCTTTGAATCACCTTTTCTTATGAAGGGGCCCCGCCCCCAAAAACTTCGAAAAAAAAAGTCTTAAAGAGAATATCGTTTGTTTATTTTTCCCTTTATTGTTAGGGGGTGGCGCCCTTCAAACCAAAATTATATAGGGGCTAATCTGCAGATTTCTTAGAACGCATTTCAGCAAGGCGCAAGACGTTCTAATAACTAAACTTATCTGAAATATAATGACGCCCGAAAACCAACAACAGTAGACTCAGCCACACATGTTGGGTTTGTGGGTTTTGAACTCAGTGAAGAAGCAAAAAAAAAACCAAAAGTAGGACCAATAATTTGTGGAAAGTTCAAGGGACTGCGCCAGTAAATGCAACTTCAACTAAAGTTTGAAAACCCAAAGAATGGAAGCTGCCTATTTCTTTTACAAATTGCGAGGCTCGACTCTCATTTATAATGAAAGCATGGGGGTGCCTTCAGG
>CM031625.1:14032245-14070934 GCA_018398815.1 Conus ventricosus | reverse complement strand
CCAAAACTAAAGTAAATTTTATTCAAGACTGCACAGCCTTTAAAATTGAATAAAGTCAGACAAATACCTAGACAAACACTCAAAAGTGGGGAAAAAACAAGCGCAGGCCAACAACTGATCTGTCTTCATAGTAATGACTTGGCAAAGATTTGGACTTAAGGGGGGGGGGGGGGGGGGGGGGGGGGGGGGGGGGAGTTTAAAGATGGAGAAACTGGGAACAGAAATTAAGAAAATATACCCCAAAGGTACCCCACTTGTTTTACTGTTCCCTGCCTCATTTCATTTCCAATTTTGTTTCAATTAAATTGAGGTTATTTGTATTTGTTTCTGTCCGTCTGTGTGTTTGTCTTTTGATCTCCCTTGCATCCTTGGGTGGATCCTCAAGCGTAGGCTCAAAGATTGTCCCCTACATTTTATACTATTTGCACAATGTCTTTAGTTTTTCAGCAACTTTTTTTCCTCCCCACACTTTCGTTTGGTTTCATTTACTACCCTTCACTGGCTGCTTTGGGGGTGCTATTGGATTCTTTTTTGCACCCTTGGTGGCGAGAACACCACAGTATTATGGACTGTGGTGTGTCTCTATTTGACGCCAGGACCGCAGACACAACCAGCCGCGTCTCCCTGATGAGTTCCGACCCAGCGGACGAAAGGCCTCAGTGCAGGCAATACAAATATATCTGCCTTCAAAAGGGATTGCGATGGTTCCCTTATGCAGCTAGAGAAGAGTTTTCATATCTGCAATACATTTTCTTAGTTTCACGTTCCCAGTTTCTCCATCTTCGAACCTCCCCCCCCCCCCCCCCCCCCCCCCCCCCCCCCCCCCCCTTTTAAGTCCAAATCTTTGCCAAGTCATTACTATGAAGATAGTTCATTGTTGGCCTGCGCTTGGTTTTTCCCCCACTGTTAGATTGTTCGTTAATGTATTTGTCTGACTTTAATTCAAGTTTAAAAGGCTGTGCCAGTCTTGAATAAAAGTTACTCTGTGTTAGGTTTTCTTATGGGAGCAAAAGTTACCCCACTTGTTTACCGTTTAAATTCCAAGTTAGTTTTTTATACACTTCCAAAGGTCATTGACATTATCTTTAACACTATGAGACTTGAAAAAAGACGAATTTGCTTAACACATGCACAACAGATGCATCATTTTACAGATGACCCCACTGTATGACACCGTGTAGGATTGGCTGAATGTGGTTTATTATAAGCTACACACAAAAAGTTAAGGATCACTTTCGCAAACATTCATAACTGTCAAAATAAGAAAGTCAATGTGTTGAAGTTTGGCCAACATTTAATTCCATTCTTTAGTGATAACGATACATAAATTGCCTTCAATCTCGAGCAATCGTTTGGTGTGTACATTTGATTAAAGTGGGTACATATCCAAATTTGATTTCCCAAAGTCATTGAAATCACAAGACAGGGCATACTGATGCTCCCAAAAGCTCAGTAATGCGTGTAACCACCATGGCTGTTCTGGCACTCGACGCAGCAAGTCCTTATCGAGTTGACCAGGTTGGTGAAGATCCTCTGTGGAAGTGCCTGCCACTCAGCCTGCGGCATCTGGTAGAGGTGTTGGGCACCCTGGGAGGGGGGGTGGCTCCTCACTTTGCGATCCAGCTCATCCCAGAGGTTCTCAGTCGGTTGAGATCGGGACTGCATGCTGGCCACTCCATTCTGTTGACTCCAGACTGCTGCAGGAAGTCGTTGACTACCCTTGCCCTGTGGGGCGAGCGTTGTCATCCTGGTAGACAGCCCTCGGTCCCATCTGCTGCAGTGTAGGCACAGCCAGCGGTCGAAGGATCTCATCCCGGTATCGGATGCCAGTCAGGTTACCCTGTACATGATACAAGGGTGTTCTGTGGTGAAGGCTGAAGGCCCCCCAGACCATTACAGAACCTCCACCAAAGGCCACCTTTTCTTGGACAGTGGCGTCAATAAAGCGTTGCCCTGGGCGCCTCAGGACCCTCAGTCGGCCATCGTTGTGGTGAAGGGTGAAGCGTGATTCATCACTGAACAGGATCTGGGACCATTGCTGACGTGTCCACCTCACGTGACGTGCGCAGAAGGCGCGGCGTGCTGCCCTGTGGGCTGGAGTTAAGCGTGGCCGTACTGCTGGGCGACGAGAACGGAGATTAAACCCATGTAGGCGGTTCCGTATGGTCTGCTGGCTGATGTTGATGTTAGTAGCCACCCTGAACTGCCTTTGAATGATGCTGGAAGAGGCGGTTCTTGTCTGCAGGGCTTGTCGTTCAATGAGACAATCGTCACGTGGAGTTGTCTTCTTCGGTCGACCAGATCTGCGTCTTTCATGGACAATCCCAGTGGCTGTGAAGTGTTGAATCAGTCGGACAATGACCGAGATGGACACATGAAGTTGCCTGGCCACTTCTCGCTTGGGAACACCATCTTGGAACCATGCAACAGCTCGTCCCCTATCCAACTCGCTTAACCCATTTATGCCTTAATTTTTTTTTACTCCTATTTTAAGTTTTTTGTCTTGCAATTATCAATATAAACACATTGACATAACTAATAAGCATAGTTTTGGTGTTTGGTGTGTTTTAGGTCGCTCAAATGTATGCGTCCCCATATGGGGACGCTAGGATCGAAAGGGTACAGGTTTACATGAACAACACAATATGTCATGAGAATGAATAACATCTCAAATATAAGTTTTATTGTCTTCAATACTTGTTTATGCATCTTTGCATGACATGTAAGGTTAAAGTACACATTTGAAGAATATATCCTGTCAAAAGAATAATGGGAAAAAATAAAACAGAGAAAGAAGGTTGCATTACCTTCAGCACATTACAGAAAACCATGCTTCACATGTACCAGCGATTTTCATTCTAACAGTGACCAGTGGAGTGGATTACAGAGTCTGTATGGCCATTTCCTTCTTTTTTACTTCGTGTGATAGTGCATGAAGCACTTGTCATGCAGCCCAACATTGCATTTTGAGCACATCTGCCGTGCTTTTTTCCCACACGCCGCGCAGCGACGCTGAGTTGTGCGCCTTTGAATGAGATGGTTTTTGCCATCAAATCGTAGGGCATTTGGAACTCTCTTGTCAGTGCGAGGGGTGCGACCTAGAGGCCGTCCTGGATTTGGCTTCTGGGATTTCATGACGTATGCCATTGCAATGGCACGACGGAACCCAAGCAAGTCCAAGGAGAGTCCTTTGCAGCCGGGGTTGCCCGGTACAAGTGCCAGCTTGCTGGACACTCATGTCAAGGCAGTAGCAAAAGATTGCCCACCACCATTTCTTTGATCGGATGGCCACTCTGTATTTGTCAACGTTTTGGTCCATCCTGTCCACCCCTCCCATCGTCTTATTGTAATGGGAAATGACGGCTGGTTGAGGAATCTGGACTCGCTTGTGTTCAGACCGGGACCACCTACTGGCAATCTGTACTGGATACACACCAACTTGTTTGAAACCACATTGACAACATTGTTGTCGTTCCAACGAACAACAATGGCGCCACTGTTGTTGTCAGTTCTGAAGTCGTATGTGCCCCTCTTTTCTTTTTGCATTGCTGCAACAGAGAAAAACTGGGCAATCCTCAACCCGGGTTGGACCTTATTGTACCCGTACAGCCAATTCCCTTTTTGGACAAGCAGTCCACTAGTTTGAGGGATGTGAATAAATTGTCAAATGTGAGATGGAAAGCATCTTTTGGTTCGGTTTCCGTATGCTGGTCTTCTGCCTGCTGGTCGTTTGTGAGCTCAGCAATCAAATCGACCACAACGGAACCGCCCACCCCAAGACCAGGGTACTCAGCTGTTGCCTGTCGTCCCTTTGCACCCTGGTAGGGTTCAAACTGGACCACGTACCCGAGCGAAGTGGTCAGTACCCACATTTTGAACCCGAAGCGGATGGGTTTTCCTCTGATAAATTGTTTCGCACCATGGCGACCAAAGTAGGAATCATACTTTCATCTATGCTGAGGTTTTGTTCTTTCAGAAAATAGGTCAGGCATCTTTCATTGATCATAGCAAGGAGTGGCCTCAGTTTACTCTTTTTGTCATCTGTATCCAAGTTAGTGTTGTCCCGAACATGGCAGTACTTCATGATCTCATCAAAGCGATCTCTGGGCATTGACCCTGCAATTGCCGCGTTTCGAACATCAGGATCATTGGACCAATACATGCGCCTTCTAGGAACAGTTGAGTATCCTGAAATCAAAAGAATTGCCAAAAATGTACGAATTTCATCCTTGGACACTGCAAAAGAATGGTTTCCTGTGAATGCTGCGTAGACTTCACTTTGATTCCGAATGAGTTCAATGACATCATCATCATAAAACAGTTCAAACATTTCAACAGGATCTTGGGGCAGCTTGGATGTATTCGCAGGTGGAGAAATCCAGGGGAATTTGCTTTTTTGTCTCGTACTACGGGTCAGCCTTCCGCCAGTCTCTGTTACCTGGTGGTGTCTTGGCTGGTCGCTTGCGCTTCGCTGATGTCTTACCACTGGCTTTGGGTGGTAACCTCTTTCTCAACCGGCTAGGTCGTTCAGGGGCAGTGGAAGTAGAGGGAACAGGTTCTCCATCTGATGAGGACTCACTGGAAGATCCCTCTTCATCAGCCACCTGGAATCACACACACACACACACACACACACACACACACACACACACACACACACACACGCACACACACACACACAAACATAATATACATCTTTGTGTAAATTCAAAAACAAAGGAATGCAATCAGATTGAAACACGCACACATGCAAACGTGCACACACATGTATACACACATGCACAACCAACAGACACACACACAAATTTTGCACAATGTCACACACACACACACACACACACACACACACCACACACACACACACACACAAATATACTATAGAACAGACAAACTGAATCAGGAAATGTGAGGCTATAACCCCCTCTCCATTAGGCAACCCCCCACCCCACCCCCACCCCACTCCTCCACCCCCTTACATTTTTTTTATCAAAACATTATGAACTTACTGTACTTTCCTCTAGACTTGCTTCATCTCCCACTCTCTGTCTACCGTCAGGGTAAACAATTGTAGTGATGCTGACACAGCTAGCTGTCGGCCATTCAGGTTATGAATACCACCCTCCCCCTCCTCTTCTCCACTGTCCTCATCTGTCAAGGGGTCAACAGGAGGTGGCTCTATAAATATATCAGCTGTTCGAAATGAAGTGTCATCATCCAGCATGTCCACGACTTGGTTTACTGTGAATTGTCTGGAAAAAAATCCAAAGAAACATGCTGAAACAGTTTATGTGTAAAACCTGTACCCATTCAGTCCTAGCGTCCCCATATGGGGACGCACCTTTAACAATGAATAAATCAAAAACAACATTTAATTGGGAAAAACGCTGACACACATTTTTAAATTAGACACTTTGCACCAACATTTGTTCATAATGTTATATCAAAAGGTTTATAAAACAAAAAAGACGTCTTACCTTTTAAACCGGTCCATGTTGTTGTTCAAGAAGTTCAATCCTCAATGCAAATGGCAGCCCTCATGCTAAAGTTGCAAGGAAAAATAACTCTCGCGTTAATTTTGTCAGTGCAAGTAAGTTCCCTTTAACTGTGAATCAAGTATTTCACAGCTGTTTGTCCTTGGAAGTAATTTAAAGCTAAAAATTGTTGCCGTCCCCATATGGGGACGCTAGGCTTAAATGGGTTAATTTTCGTCGAGGAGGCATTGTCAGATCAGGCCTACTACTGGTGGAATGTTCTTCTTATAAAGCCAAGCGAGCGACAGCATCTCACACATAAACAGCAGTGCTTGCACGTACATAATGGTTTTTCCATCTGGCAAGTGCATTGTGTTCAGGCAGAACGGTCCAAAACAAGGTCATTTTCGCAAGTTTCCGCTTTTCCGTTTGCGGCCCAGCTCAGTAGTAGAGAAACCCGTGCAATTTTCGCACTAACACAACATCGCCCACTTACAGCTGAACAAGATTTCATGACAATTTGGCTGGACTAAGAAATAAATATCAGTAGCGAACTGAGATTATTACGCACCTGTTTTCACATACCGATCCTTAACTTTTTTTGCGTAGTATATTTGCAATACGTGGGTTGACCACAGTCAGCAGTAGACGTTGATGATCGCACCGAATGAAGGGTATATTTCGATTAGTCAATATCAACAATGTCTGCCGATTGGCTGATAATATTAGCCAGAACGAGGCTTTGTTAAGTCTTAGCAGACGACACATAACACTACACAAACTTTTGGTTCTACCGCATTTTGAATACAGATTGGTAAGAAGTGTATCCACTCCAAATTTCGTACTTATACCCCAAAAATCAGTCTAGTGCTAAAAACATGCTCACCACAAGAGGTAAATGCCGTAATCTTTCCCTCTCAATCGCAGGAAAGTTAACGAGTTGGACGAATCACTTCACCCTCGAATTGGTGGGGAGTGCTGTCGGCATTCTATCTCTGCAACCAAATTTTGAAAACAAAAGGTAGGCCTAGGCCTAGTACCGGAACTAAAACCGTTTCATTTAAAAATTTGCTAAATTTTCCGCCCTCAGTCACCTCGTTTTGAAGCTAAATCTGCAACCATGTTTGAAATTCAAACGGAGCAAAACATTTTGTATAGTTTGCTTGCACCAAGAGCCGACAACATAGCAACCCAGCGATACAACAACTTGGCACAGATTCAGTGTGCCCATTTTGTCGACTTAATCCTTTCCAACAATGTCAGCTCTGCTTGTTTGCACACCGACCATTTAGCGAGGCTTGAAACTAACAGTTGCAACGCGCTAGGTTAACCCGAGTGAGATAAATGGTATAGCTGTAACAAAAAAAAAAAGAAGGCAAATTAGCCAAGAAGCTCAAATGCCACTCCACTCGTTCAGTCACTGATCGATTGTGCAGGGAAGTCAGAAAGGATTTTTGTCAAAGCTTGCCTCATTGTGAGCTGGCGAACAGTTCGTTGAATCATCACAATCGCAAAGGTAACTTTTGGATTAATTTTTGTCCAGGAGATTAAAAAAAAAAAGTACATGTTCTGATTTTATTTGACAACTTCAGTGCTGTACTACAGATTTTAAAACTTGATTTTAGAATGTGTATTGGTGAATAAAATGTTAATTAGTTACAACACTATTATAATGGAGCTCTAGAACATTGCATGTGGAGCAGTACAAACATGTGTACTGGCTAGACTGGTTACCTCCCAGTCCCACTGATAAGTGGGATTGATGAAGGCTTGGGCTATGCTGGTTGAATGTATCCTCATGGACAGCTATGGCCATTGGAAATGCCTAGCTAGAGGTGTGAAAACATTGTTGGAATACCCCGTCACCTCCATCTCTCCCCTCCCCAGATCTATTCTTTTGGGGCTTCCTTCACTTTTAAGAGGGGCTTTTTCAGTTGAATAATGCTGCTCACTAGAACTAGCTCAAGCATGTATGTAGGTCAGTGTTAGTATTTGTTTACACATGGGCACACACACACACACACACACACACACACACACACACACACACACACACACACACACACACACACAGAGAGAGGCACACACATGCGCAGAATGAATACATTGATACACTCATTTGCATGAGATTGCTCTCTGTCTCCGTCTCTCTGCCTGTCTGTCTGTATAACTCGGTCTGTCTTTCTCTCTTCTGTCCACAAGGAAAGGGACAGCATGGTTTGCAGAAAGATGACTGTGTCATTGTATGTGTAATGTATGTTTGTACTTAATGGCCTATACATAAATAAGTACATTATAATAAGTGATCATGTTATTGGAAATTAGACCAACTATGTATGCCAGTTATTCACATTGAAATAAAGTATGTGGCTCATTATAAGTGATTGCCATTTCAGAAGAGTCCATAGAGAGGAAGCGGATTACAGCTGAACCATGTTCAGTGGACCACAGGATTACAGCCGACTAGACCTGAAACAGTTTGGAGGTCACAAAGATGAAGTAAGCAGAGTATGCTTTTGATAGTGCATCTGTTTCTAATTCATTGCTACTTTTCCCTTGGTGCCAACACAATATTATGCTGAGCAACTGCTATTAATAATGAAGTTTATGTGATAGTTAATATTACAGCTTTGACCACAACTGTTTTTGCCAGTTTCCTTCATGTTCCCTTTACACCAAGAAGAATTGTTAAGATGCCATTACTGAAGTTCCTAGTTCAGCTCTGATGGTTGTGTGCCTTGCCCTGGTTTCTGCAGGTTTTTTTTTTCATGTTCATTCTAGGATATTGTCAGTCCTTTGTTTTTATTCTGTCGTTCCCTCTGTCCCTCTCCCTCAACAGTTTTACTGGAGTATTGTTGTACTTAGCTAAGTCATTGGATGTCTTGTGTAGTTTTGGTTTCTCTGATAGTGTCAGCAGATCTTCATATGGTCCACTGTGCTGCCTGATGGTTTGATGCACTTGTGACATGATCCATGGCTTAGTTTCTTCTTTCAAAATCTGCTGTATGAGGGTTCATATCTCCAGGGATTGCGCTAACGCAAAAATCACGCGTATTTAACGCATTTCACTGACCTTCCACGTCTACAGCAGAAGTGGAGCATTCAGGGATTAATCCGATTTCACCTTCGGAGGTGGAAAGATCAGACAGTATTAAAAAGACCTTGTTTGACCTTGATGAGATCGGTTTTTTTTCAGTTCACGTATCTCTATGACTTTTATGCGGACGCAAAATCAGGCCAGTCGTACGCATTTTTTCAGCTGGTCTGCGTATGACTACGCAAACGACAAAAACCTAGCGCAGTCCATGTATCTCACACGCATAGAGAGAAAGAATTTGTAAATGCATACAGGAGTCTGATCTACTTTCTTGCAGATGTTATTTCAACTTAATGATTGGCTTTTAAGCTTTATGAGTCTTTTGCCAGAATATTCAGGAACTTAGTGATTGGCTTCTAAGCTCTATGAGTCTTTTGCCAGAATATTCAGGGTGTTGTATTGTTGATTTTTGTTTAGTCTTTTTTGAGTGTGCAGAGCTAATGTAATGGCTTGGTTGTTCATTTCTGCATCGGTGTTGACTATTTGATGGTAAATTTGACAATGTAATGATGATGATCTATTATAGAACTTTACAATGTTGGTAATAATGACAGTCACAGGAATGATGATTATATCATTTACAGTTGCACAATAGTAATGAAGATGATGGCTTGAATAATGATTGTTTACAGTCATAGTAACAATGATAGCGACTCTGAGAGTGATGATTATGATTGTGTTGTTTATTTTAGTTATAAGAAAAATAACAATGACAGTAGTGATGTTGATATTGCTTACAGTAATAGAAATGATGACTGTGAAAATGACTTGACCCAGCTTGTGTAGGATGTACCTACTTGCACTAATAATTTCTATGTCGCGCAGCCAGCATGATTTAGTGTCCCCATCTGAAAGAGGTGACAAAGCTGTTGTATGGATGTTGATGCCATTTCATATCTCCGTGTGATTATGGTAAGTTAATGCTTATGACAGTGCTGGTAATGATGATGAAATTGATGGTGATGATGATGACGATCCTCAACAGGTCAACTCTGTGGCCTTCTCCCAAGACTTCCAGATGCTGGTCACTGGTTCAGATGACCAGAGAGTGCGTGTCTTTAATGCCAAGACAGGGCAACTGCTCTGTAAACTGAAGGGCCATGACGGTAAACTTGTTGCTCTGTCAACAGATCTGTCTGTGTATTGGTGTCTATTTTGCTGTCTCTCTCTCTTTCTCTCTCTCTATCTCTCTCTCTCTTGCGGGGGTACCTGAACTGTGTTCAGAGTCGACAGTTGCTCTGTTTATTTGCTCCTAATTAATTCATCAAATTTATGCCGGATTAAGACGTAACTTCATGAGACTTTGCCAAGAGCTGTGAGAAGAACCATGCCTTCTTCTAATATAGATTTTCGTCCGAGATGTGGCTGTTTTCACCCCGTATTCATAGCTTTCATGTTGAAGAGAGCCAGAAAGCGAGTCGCCATGCGGGCTTTGAAAATCAAAACCATGGTGGGCGGTGCCATCGTAGGTTGCCTCCTCGTGTTTTTGTTCTGGGGGAGTTTTTTGCTACAGTGTGGGGATGTTGAACAAAACCCAGGACCAGCTAAGAGCTCTCAGCGACAGAGCATGCTGACAAATGCAGGACGCAGAGCTAGCGTTGACACTGAGAACTCCTCCGCCAGCACGGCCAGAACTTCGTTGTCTGCGGGAGAACCCTCCAACTTGGAACTAATGTCCTTACTCCAGTCCATGAACCTCAAGTTCGATCAGATGACAGGCGACATCAAGGATATCCGTGATGGTCTCTCTGTCCTACAGGAAGAGATGTGTTCCTTGAAGGAGGAGATTGTGGACTTTCGGCGTGAGAATGATGATGTCTGTGGCACCAATGAAGACCTGAGGAAGAAAGTGCAGGAACTTGAACGAAAGACTGATGACCTTGAGGGATGTTCCAAGGGGAATAATTTAATATTCTATGGACTCTATCACAGGGAAAAGGAAACTTCATCAGATTGTTAAGGTGTGTTGAGAGACGTGATTGTTGACAAGCTGAATTTGACTGGGGGATTCCAGTTCGACCACGTGCATCGTCTGAATGCCAAACCAAACTCTCCTGAAAGCCAAAAATAAATTGAAAGGTAGTCAAATTTTTATCGGTGAGGACTTTTCTTTGAGAGTCAGAGAGGTGAGAAGGCAGCTGACTTCTCATTTGAAAAAGGCATGCAGCGAGGGAAAACGTGCAACAATGGTTTTTGACCACCTTCTGATAGATGGTGAAAGGTAATGGACTTGGGGAAGAGGAAAATCTCAGAGAAATCATATAGGGGGATGGCCAGCCCGAGTTGACACCAGTTAAATCACCCAGTTGTGAAAAATATAATTGTGCGACACGGATGTACAGAAACACGGACAGTGACCTTGTCACTGCGAATGGTGCTCTGGGTGAACATGTAAAAACCGTTTTTTTTTGTGTTTTTTTGAGAGGTCAGGGGCGGGGGAAAAGCGAAAGGTTTGGTTCTATTTGTAAACATGTTGCTTCTGTACATGATACTGATTGTATGAATGAATATGATTCACCTTTGTGTGTGATGAGAGATAATCAGTTTGGCGGAAAAGAAATTGAGCAAATATCTTATCTAATAGTAATACTAAGCATTGTTTGTTGAGTAATGGTGTTGCTATGGAAAATTGTGATCAGGGGGCATCGGAAAAGTATTATTGTAATACCACCATGAATGACAATTGCTCAAATGGTAACAAAGGACAAGTGTTTTCACCAGACATACTAAATGACAGTGATGATTATGGTGTCAACGTTGGTTGTCATTCAGTGTCTTCAACCAGAAGATCAGCTGACAATATGCTAAACAGTTATGGAAAATATTTAAATATGTGTACTGCACTTGTTTATACATCCTTAATGATTTATGCGATGCAAATTTTGATGGAAGTTATACCTATATCTGATTCAGGAAATAGTGTCAATGATTATTTTTTTACTAAGGATTTTTTTTCCCTTTGTTGTTTTTTTCCTGCAAATTAATAGTTTCAGAAAGATTAGAATCTGATCATTTACCTGTTGAGCTACACTTCAACTTTGCTGAGGAAAATGCTAGTTCTGAAAATACTGATGAAAAACATGAGTTCATTGAAAAATATGTGTGGAACTATGATCTGGAACAGTCATAATTATGTATGCGCACTTTATTCCACAGAGGGGTTAGCATTGCTAGATCATGCTACTGATCTAATCAGTCATAACTGTGCTGATGCCTTAAGTGTGTTTAATGAGTATATACAAAAACTATGAAGGCTGTTTTGAAAAAGAAAATATACTTAAATGCAACTGACAAAAACAGTGATTGGTGCGATAAGGAATGTAAAAAAAATTATTCAAATGAGTTAGCCTTAGAAGTGATCAGATAAGGGAGACATGGTGCTACATTTACCCATGATTATTTTGAATTGTTTATTTTATTGTTAGCAGATGATATAGCGTTAATAGCTGAAACTGTTATTGGTCTACCAACACAACTAGATAGTTTGTATAAGACAGCATCAACACTACATTTGAATGTGAACATGAATAAAACTAATATAGTTGTATTAAGAAAAGGTGGATACTTGGCAGCAAGAGAGAGATGGACTTACAATGGGCTGCATTATCAGTTGTGAATATATATCTGGGAATTTATTTTTCCACGAGACTGAGTTTTGCAGTTGCATGTCAGGATTTGGTTAGCAGAGCTAAAAATGCATTGTTGTGTATTTTACAGAAACTGTATAGACTGAAATGCAATTCTTTTGGTTTATTTTTGAAGATATTTGACACACAAATTCAACCAATGGTTATGTATGGCGCTGAGTTATGGGGTCTAGAGGGGTCTAGATAATGCTGCTCTTCATTCTGAACCTCCCCCCCCCCCCCCCCCCCCATTTATTTGCCCTTAAAAAGTTTTAAGGGATTGAAATGAGAACACCAATGATCTAATATATGGGGAAACGAATCGATATCCAGTATATATCAATTCAGTAGTTAAATGATGCTGCTAGATCTAGATTCGCGTGACAAAAGAAACTGGGCTTCAAACATCCACTGTAAACTGTTTACTCTTGGATATAGTTTTGTTTGGACAAATCAGGGTGCAGAAGAAATAAATGCTTTTTTGTATGATTTTAAGGAAAGATTAATTTCATGTAGATGGCAGGAGTGGGACTGTCATATTGAGAATAGCGATAGATTTAGTGTATGCAAAACATTTTGTACAGTACCTGTTGTGAAAACACATTTGTTGTTAAATTTAGATAGACATCTGAAAATTGTAATGACTAAGTTCAGACTTGGGGTAACAGATATTGCTCAGCATTATTACCAATATCGATCCCATGATGAGAATGATTTAATTTGTCCACTGTATTAAAACAGTAAAGAAGATGAGGTTCATTTTGTCTTATGTTGTCCAGCACTACATACCTGAAGACAACTATACATTCCTGCAAAGTTTTATAGATTTCTAAACCTGTTTTGACTAAGTTTACTTTTGTCATGCAAATGTGAAATAACTGTTAGAAATCTATCAATTTACTTGTACAAAGCATTTCAGTTGCGTGAGATTGCCATTTCGTAAAATATTGTTGGGCTTTTTAATGGGTATAGAAAAGTTTGTGTGAAATGAGTGTTCAATTACTCCCCTTCATAAGGGGCAATGGCCTAAATATGAATTAAACATCTGAATCTGAATCTCTCTCTCATGCTCTCTTTCTCTCTCTGTGCTCTGTCTCTCTCTGTCTCTGTCCCTCTCTCTGTCTGTCTGTGTGTCTGTCTGTCTCTCTTTCTTCTTTTCCCCTCCCCCTTCTGTCCCTCTGTATCTTTGTTTCTGTTAGAAGTTACTGTCTAGGTCTTAGGTGAACAGTGAAAAATTTTCTAGTTTTTAGGGGAACAGTGGAAGTTGTCTAGTTCAAGGGTGAACATTGGAAGTTGTCTATTTTAAACATTGAACATGAAAGTTTTTGTTTTTTAAACGGGTGAACGGGAATTGCCCAAATTAAAGAGTGAACAGGGGTAGTCGTTGTCAAATTTTCACCCAGGAACAAGGGCAGTTTATTGTATTGTTCTTTATTTCCCAACAGAAAAAGAAATTGTCAAATTAAAACCCGGTGCTCAATAAAAATGTTGCCCTAATCCCTAATAAACAATGAAAGTTTTTGTTTAATTCCCTTGTGGACAATGGAATTTTATTGTTTTGTTTGGGTCTGTAGGTAGTAATAAAAAGTTACGGTTTCTTTTCACTAGTGAACAAAAAAAGGGTTTTTTTGCTAAAAAACCGGGGATTTTTGTGGAGGGGTCCCGAAATTTTCTTTTTGAAATTTTTTGTCTTTGTCCCCTTGGAAAGACATGAAAAAAAAATCCCAACCACACCTGGGTTATCTTGAAAATATAAGTCACCCGGATGACAAGAATTGGGGAATTTTGCCAACCACCCCCGGGTATCTTTAAAAAATAATGTTGAGTTTTTTCATGAAGGAGGATTATAACTAACAGCCTTCCAGCAACACGAACACACAGCGTACTTGGGGAGGAAAAGTTAAATTTTAAAAATTATTATACTCATAGCAGTGAAGAAAATGGGAAGGGGACAACCCCTCCGCAATTGTATGTAAATTTATAAGATCATTCCAACACCCCCACTTGATCTTAAATAAATTTTTAGCAACAAAGTGTCACAATCATTTCAAATAACAATGCATTAATACAAATAAAGTTCTGCATAAATCAGCAACTTAACAAATCATCCAGCCATATAAGACAAAATTGAGATAAGTTCTCAATAACATTAACATACCAACACACATATTGGCACATATGTAAACTGTAAATTAATGTCTTTGGTAATCTTATAACTTGATTTTTGGGTCTTATTTATCACTGGTAATTTACAATCTAACAGTATCTGAAGCATGAATAATGCAGGACTATGTGCATTTATTCACCAAAGATCTTCAATTTGAATTTCTGAAGTTGGAATTTGGTGGCAGGTTTTGTCATGAGATCAGCCAGCATCTCTGCAGGGGGACAGTATTCAAGAGAAACTCTGCCCCTATGTACTTCTGAGCGGATGAAATGATATTTGATATCAATATGTTTGATCTCTGTCTGTTCACTGGATTGTTTGCCAAAGCAATCGTGCCCTGGTTGTCTTCAAAGATCAACACAGAATCATAGTGACCTTTTCGGGTCAATGTCTTTCATCAGTTTGCCTAGATACAGACTCTCTTGCACAGCAGATGCCAAAGCAACCTATTCTGCTTCACAAGAACTCAATGCCACAGTAGGTTGTTTTCTTGATTTCCAAGAAATCAAGGGTCCAGATTTGGTCAGACTAAAGCAGTACGCTGATGTGCTGCGTCTGTCATCAACAGATGATCCCCAGTCAGCATCACTGTAGCCAACTAACATCAGACCATCATCAGACTTAGTGTAGACCAGTTCTTGTCGATACTACCCTTCAAGTACCTCAACACCTGCTTCACGGCTACCCAGTGAGATTGAAGTGGTTTGGACAAATGCTGGGATAGCTTGGTAATGATCCAACAAATATCAGGCCTAGTGCACATCATGATGTAAATCAAGCTTCCCACAGCTTCCCGATATTTCCTAGAGTCAACAGGATCATCATCAGTAAAAGATTCAAGCTTCTGTTCAGAAGGATACACCTCGGTTTACAGTCGTCTTTCCCCAAATTTGCTTAGCACCTTCTTGATGTACCTTTTTGGTTCATTTTGAGATAACCATCTCCCTGTTCAAAGTCAGTCCCTAGGTATATGACAGTTTCCTAAATCCTTCATTTTGAACTTGTCTTTCAAAATTTGCTTGTTTTCAGCCAATAGTTCTGAATCCTTTGCACCCACAATCAAATCATTTTACCCACACCTGACAATGACAACCATTTTGTCCCCTTCATGTTTTGTGTAAACACAGTTTCAGTTGGGCTTTGGACAAAGTGTGTTTTCCACCCAAGTGATTGTGAAGCATATTGTTCCAATTTCTCCCCAGACTGTTTCAGACCGTACAAAATTTCTTTAGCTTGTGACAAGCTTTTCCCACCATTAATTGGACTGAACTTCAAAACCTTCAGCCTGTTCCAAGAAAATCTCACAGTCATTGGTGCATTAAGATACGCACTCTTCACGTCCATTTGGTGCAAAACCAGATCATGCTGTGCTGCAAGCTGCATCACAGCACGAACTGAATTAAATTTGCCGTTGGTGCAATGTTTCTGTGAAATCAACACCTTCACTTGGCATACCCCTTTGCCACGAACCTGGCTTTGTAGAGGTTTGAACCATCCCCTTTTTCTTTTAACCGTGTATACCCATTTCCCCCCCACTGCTGTCTACCCTCTGGCAAGGTGGTCAGAATGAATGTCTCATTTTCATTCAAAGATTTCATTTCTTCTTCCATAGCTTCTTTCCAGAGAACGAATCAGGGGATTTCATAGCATCACTATATGATTGTGGAAATGTTGCAAGTTTGTAGCAGTAATCAAAGTTCATCATCACTTGATCATTCATCAAATTTGGTTATGTAATCTACCAATGAACTGGAAGCCTTCGCTCCCTTGTAGGATATCTTTGTTCAACAGAAGCTCTTTGTTTTCAGATATATATTCTGACCTCCCCTGAGTAATTTCTACTTTCTTCTCATCTTTGGAACCTTTGGCCCTTGCATCATCTTTTTGTTTCATTAAATCATCAATGTCAAAATATTCCTCAGTCTGTACAGACTCGTGCACACTCACACCCCCATTTTTTAAGTTTGACACAAACTTCACAACTCTTTGTCTGTAGACTTTGCCATTTTTCTGGGTAGTAAACAAGATATGCTGGACTATTTCTATCATATCCAACAAAAATCCCTTTACTGCATCTTGGGTCAAGCTTTTGTTTGTTTTGGGTGTAAGCATAGCACTCACATCCAAATGTTCTCATGTGAGAGAGGTTTGGCTTTTTGCCACTGGAAGCAAAGTATGGTGTTTGCTTCAGTCGGTCGCTGTAACATCTGTTACGGATGTATGTAGCAGTCATGACTGCATATGGCCATAGTTCTTTAGGCAACTTTGCTTCAAGGAGAAGACATCTTCCCATCTCGAAAAGAGTTCTCCAGTACCGTTCAGCAGTGCCATTTTGATGTGGAGAATAAGGCGCAGACGTATCATGCCTTATTTGGTTCTTTCTCAGGAGTGATCGGAATGCTTCAGAGGTAAACTCTGTACCATTGTCAGATCTGATGCATTTAACCTTACCAAAAGACGCAGAATCAGCAAAGAACTTTTCTGTAGCGACAACAGTGTCACTTTTGTTCTTCAGAAAGTAGACAAAACAAGCTCCTGAGTAGTCATCAGTAAAAGACAATGCATATTTGAACCTTCAGTACTAGCTGGAGTGATGGGACCAGCAAGATCAGTATGAACTATTTCTAAGGGGACACACGATTTGATCCGTGGCTTTTTGCTTCTGTCATTGGTCATTTTGCCCTGCAAGCAAACATCACAATCAACAGGCTTCTTAGTTTTACCAACAATTTTCATGCCATCAACCACTCTCTCAACATTCATCACATCATCATAATTACAATGACCTAAAATCTCATGCCAGCCTTTCAGATCACTTACATAATTCACACTGTCATTCGTTTGACTATTGTCCAGGTCACACGTATGTAAGTAGTACAGTTTTCCATGCTTTTCTATGTTAAACCTTGGTACCATCTTATACACAAGTTCTGCACTGTCTGGTTGAAATGAACACTACCCCCTCTTTCAGTTGCTGCCTGTACTGAGAAAATGTTTTGTGGAAATGTAGGGGCAAATAATGCATTTTTCAAACATGCTTTAAACACATCTGCCACTAGTGTCCATAATCATAAAATTCACTTCTCCTCTTTTCAGTGCAATGTTATTTCTTCTCTCTCCGTTTGCCAGTTCAATGAAATGTTTTTCAGGTTGAAAACTGGCGTCAAATTTGCTGAACTTTGTTTCATCGTTGATGATATGCGTGGTTGCTCCACAATCCCCCAGCAATGTGCTTCCTCTCCCCAAAATCTTGCCATCAGGTGTGCTTGCTCGAAATGCAAAAGAATGTTCACCATTTTCACAGCAGGAATCACCAACTTCATTGACCGTGTCTGAAGATCTTTTGTTGCGTCGACAAGTCTTGTCGGTGTGGTTGTTCTTGCGACAAATGCTACAACCACAGTTTCTTCTTTAGCTTCTTGCAGTCCTTTGCAATGTGGCCGACCAGTTGACAGTTTTTAGCAAATGGGACCTTTTGCTGCTTCACCAGAGTTGGAAGAATGATGAGGAGTCCGACCCTGCACTGACTTCAAAATTGAGTCTTCACTTGTAGATGACCTTGACCGTTCAGTTTCTTCAAAACTGCGTAATGAAGTTTTGAAAATCAACAAAAGTTTGTTTCTTTTCACTTTGAGTGACAACGGCGACAAAAGATTGATAGCTGTTTGGTAAACCTTCAAGACCATGGCGATCAATAAACTGTCAGTCACTGTTTCTCCTACATTCTTCAAAGCTGCTGCAGTTGTTTCAGTTGTTTCAGTTGTTTCAGTTGTTTCAGCCCGTATCATATAATCAGTCACTGTCTCGTCTGAACGTTTGACTATGATGTAAGTTCTGTATACAAAGAAATTATTCTTGGAGTACTTGGGCTTGCATAATGTGCACGAAGAATTTTCAAAGCTTGTCTTCCATCATCAACTGCATCTCGCATTATCAATGACAAACTCTTGTCATCTAAAAATTGTATCAACTCAGCAAAAGCTTCAGCATTCTTGTCATCATCAATCGCATCGTCGTCAGCCGTTAAAATCGTGTCGCGTAATTTCTGTAGGCGCATGTAACCGAGAAATTTCACTTCCCATTGCTCGTATTTTCTTTCGTCTCCATCGAAAATCATCTTGAGTATCTACTCTGAGAGGCACTGGGCCCATAACCTGTTGAGTTGTTCATGATGGAGGATTATAACTAATACAAATTTGGTTACGATTAACCAGCCTTCCAGCAGACACGAACACACAGCGTACTTGGCGACGGAACGTTATTTTATTTATTATTATACTCATAGCAGTGAAGAACTGTAAGGGAGACAACTCTCCGCAATTGTATGTAAATTTATAAGATCATTCCAACAATAAGTCACCCTTGGATGACATGAATTGGAATCTGTCAACCACACCTGGATATCTTGAAAATATAAGTCACCCTTGGACGACATGAATTGGAATCTGTCAAACCACACCTGGATATCTTGAAAATAATAAGTCACCCTTGGATGACATGAATTGGAATCTGTCAACCACACCTGGATATCTTGAAAATATAAGTCACCCTTGATGACATGAATTGGAATCTGTCGATCACATCTAGATGTCTTAAAAAAAAAAAAAAGAAAGAACAAAAATAATGTCTATCTGTAACTCCGTTCCACCTGTTATAATAATGAGAAACAAGAGGGAGGTGAGCTGTGTCGAAGCGTGGACAGAAGGCAGTCATAAAGGAAAGAGTCTTTGGAGGCAGGTTTGGATGTGTGAATGATAACAAAAGGGTACAAGAAAGTGTAGGTGAAAGGGGTGGTTCCCCTTTGTCTATTTATAACAGGAGCCATCAAGAGCGTGACCATGTCTCCCAACAGCAAGTATATTGCCAGCAGCTCCTATGACAAAACGGTGCGGGTATGGAGGACAGCTACTACGAGTGTCTCCATGTCTTGATAGTGGGTTGTCTATGTGGGGTTCTGAACGCTGTCCATTAAGTAATTTGTCACTTTGTTTGAGTGCAAGAGTTGGTGCAATGTGGTGGGAAACAAGACAGAGTGAGGAAATAAAATGCACAGATTGGGAAACAAGACACACGGAGTTGGAAATGAGATATATAGATAAGGAAACAAGACACACAGAGTTGGAAATGAGATGTATAGATAAGGCAACAAGACACACAGAGTTGGAAATGAGATATATAGATAAGGCAACAAGACACACAGAGTTGGAAATGAGATGTATAGATAAGGAAACAAGACACACAGAGTTGGAAATGAGATGTATAGATAAGGAAACAAGACACACAAAGGGGGAAACAAGACACAGAGTGGGGAAAGAGGAAACATGCAGATTGGGGAAAACCAGTTACACAGAATTTGGAAACGGGACACAAAGTTGGGTGAAACCAGACAAACAAAGTGGGAAACAGGACACACACAGATTGAGGAAACCAGTGACACAGAGTTGGAAACAGGACACAAAGGTTGGGGAAAACCAGACACACACAGTGGGGTAACAGAACACACAGAATGAAAAATAAGACTCAAGACTTGATGGGAAACAAGATGAACAAAATGTGAAAGCAAAGTACAAAACAGTATAGAAAGAGTTAACAGACACAATTTAAGAAACAAGACACAGAATAAGACGGTGCAAGAAAATAGACACACAGAATAAGACAGTGCAAGAAATAAGACACACAAAGGTGGGAACCAAGTCACATGGAGTTGGAATCAGGTCACATGGAGTGGAATCAGGTCATATGGAATGGGAAACAGGTCACATGGAGTGGGAAACAGGTCACATGGAGTGGAAACAGGTCACATGGAGTGGGAAACAGGGCCACATGGAGTGGGAAACAGGTCACATGGAGTGGGAAACAGGTCACATGGAGTGGGAAACAGGTCACATGGAGTGGGAATCGGGTCACATGGAGTGGGAATCGGGTCACATGGAGTGGGAAACAGGCCACATGGAGTGGGAAACAGGTCACATGGAGTGGGAAACAGGCCACATGGAGTGGGAAACAGGTCACATGGAGTGGGAATCGGGTCACATGGAGTGGGAATCGGGTCATATGGAATGGGAAAACGGTCACATGGAGTGGGAAACAGGTCACATGCAGTGGGAAACAGGTCACATGCAGTGGGAAACAGGTCACATGGAGTGGGAAACGGGTCACATGGAGTGGGAAACGGGTCACATGGAGTGGGAAACGGGTCACATGGAGTGGGAAACAGGTCACATGGAGTGGTAACAGGTCATATGGAATGGGAAACAGGTCATATGGAGTGGGAAACAAGTCATTTGAAATGGGAATACATGGAATGGGAAACAGGCCATATGGAGTGGGAAACAAGTCACTTGAAATGGGAATACATGGAATGGGAAACGGCCATATGGAGTGGGGAAACAGGTCACATGGAGTTGGAAACAGGTCACTTGAAATGGGAAACAGATCACATGGAGTGGGAAACAGGTCATATGGAGTGGGAAACAGGTCACATGGAGTGGGAAAACAGGCCATATGGAGTGGGAAACAGGTCACAATGGAATGGGAAACAGGCCATATGGAGTTGGAAACAGGTCACATGGAATGGGAAACAGGTCACATGGAGTGGGAAACAGGTCATATGGAGTGGGAAACAGGTCACATGGAGTGGGAAACAGGTCATATGGAATGGGAAACAGTCACTTGAAATGGGAAACAGGTCACATGGAGTGGGAAACAGGTCACATGGAGTGGGAAACAGGTCACATGGAGTGGGAAACAGGTCACATGGAGTGGGAAACAGGTCACATGGAGTGGGAAAACAGGTCACATGGAGTGGGAAACAGGTCACATGCAGTGGGAAACAGGTCATATGGAGTGGGAAACAAGTCACTTGAAATGGGAACACATGCAGTGGGAAACAGGCCACATGGAGTTGGAAACAAGTCACTTGAAATGGGAAACAGGTCACATAGAGTGGGAAACAGGTCACATGGAGTGGGAAACAGGTCATATGGAGTGGGAAACAAGTCACTTGAAATGGAACACATAGAGTGGGAAACAGGCCATATGGAGTGGGAAACAGGCCATATAGGAGTGGGAAACAGGTCAATGGAGTGGGAAACAGGTCACATGGAGTTGGAAACAGGTCATATGGAGTTGGAAACAGGTCATATGGAGTGGGAAACAGGTCAATGGAGTGGGAAACAGGCCATATGGAGTAGCAGGCCATATGGAGTGGAATCAGGTCATATGGAGTAACAGGCCATATGGAGTGGGAAACAGCCATATGGAGTTGGAAACAAGTCACTTGAAATGGGAAACAGGTCACATGGAATGGGAAACAGGTCACATGGAATGGGAAACAGGTCATATGGAATGGGAAACAGGTCACGTGGAGTGGGAAACAGGTCACATGCAGTGGAAACAGGTCATATGGAGTGGAAACAGTCATATGCAGTGGGAAAACAGGTCACATGGAGTGGGAAACAGGTCACATGCAGTGGGAAACAGGTCATATGCAGTGGGAAACAGGTCATATGGAGTGGGAAACAGTTCACATGCAGTGGGAAACAGGTCATATGCAGTGGGAAACAGGTCATATGGAGTGGGAAACAGGTCACATGGAGTGGAAAATAGTTCATATGGAATGGAAAACGGGTCACATGGAGTGGAAAATAGTTCATATGGAGTGGAAAACAGGTCACATGGAGTGGAAAATAGTTCATATGGAGTGGGAAACAAGCCACATGGAGTGGGAAATCAAACTGTTCAGAGTGGGAAACGGGTAACATGACATGGACAGGAAGCATGGAGTAGAAAAACAAGGCACAACAGAATGGGAAATAAGACATATGGAATGGGAAAAGAGAGGCACGGACTGAGAATTGAGACACATGGAGTAGGAAACAAGACACATGAAGTGGGAAACAAGACATGGAGTGTGAAGCAAGACACAGTCAGAAACCAGTCACATGACATGGGAAAGTAGACCCGTGTGGGAAACAAGACACAACAGGGTAGGAAATAAGACATGGAGTGGGAAAAAAGATGCATGGAATGAGAATTAAGACACATGGCGTGGGAAACAAAACACATGGAGTGGGAAAAAAGATGCATGGAATGAGAATTAAGACACATGGCGTGGGAAACAAAACACATGGAGTGGCAAGCAAAATACACTGTGGGAAACCAGACAATGGAATGGGAAACTGACGCATGGAATGGGAAATAAGAACATACAGAGTGGGAAGGGCTTGGGAAACAAGATAGATAGAGTGGGAAACAAGACACATGGAGTGGGAAACAAGACACACAGCATGTGGAAACAACTTGACACAGTATTTGTTGATGTGCGCAGGCATGAGAAGACGTGGAGGTGGTAGTGTTCTCCCCTGACTCGATGCTGTTATGCTCTGGGTCCTGGACAGAACTGCCATTGTGTGGGACGTGCAGGTTTGTCTACATCCTCTCTCCCCACCTCCACTACCCTACCACCCACTTCCGCCCCCCCCCCCCCCCCCCCCCCCCCCCCCCCCCCCAAAACCCACACACACACACACAATAGAAAAAATATTTTTTTCCTCGGGGCCCTTTGGGGGTAGGGGGAAAGGGGTAGTTTAAAGCAATAACGGGAAAATGAAAACAAAAAAGCCACAACAAAACATAAATTCTAGTTAATGCTGAATAACCAAAAATTTACAACACTTGAGAAATCTAAATATTTTTGACAATAGAAGCATTTTTTTTTGATTAGAGAAGACATTTGAAAAATTAGGGACAGTTTTGGGGAGAGAAATTTTTTTGGCAATCTTGTTGCACAAATTAACATAATATAGAACACTCCATTAAAAAATGAATTTCATACCCTTTGCAGAGAGCACATTTTTACAAAACCTTTTTCCTTGGAATACAAATCGACGACTACTTAAATTTGGAATTTATGATTAAACATCAAAATTGATAAAAGGGTAATATGAATCTGGTAGCTAAAAATATATTTCTCCTCCTTAAAATCAGTCTGTCATGCCCCTGTATGTTGCCACATTGACAAAAAAGGGCTTTAAAAACTTTTTTTTGACATTCCTACAAAATTTTTTTTGACTCTTAAAAGATTGATTGCTCAAAAAAAGTCAAAACCGATTGACAAGTAGGTTTTAATGCACTTTAACCGGGGAAACCAGTTTACTGAAATTTGTACAAATGTAACGACAGAAATAAGAACTAAGCCTTTTTTAAAAGGAGATAAAAACCAGTACCCCAAAAATCAAAAATTAAAAATAAGCAGTAACTGAAAAGGGTGATGCCCTTTTTCACGATATATCATGTTGCGTTGTACTTTTTTTTAAGCGAAATACATATTTTAAAGTTTTTAGCTAAATTTTTATCAATAATATTTTTAATTTTTGTACCCCCACGTTCACAACCATATGAAATAACGGGAACAATCTTTTTATCAAAAATCTAAATAACATAATGGGTAAATCCTTTTTTCAAAACCTTTTTTTGTATCTATTTAAACATGTCTAATGAGCTTTATCAAAAGTGTTTTTTTTACATTTACAAAAGACCCATTAAATTTAAAATTACCCCTAAATTTTAAAGCTGGTACATAAAACTTTTTCATTTCTGTAATGAAGTGTGTCCGTTTATTCGCTTTGGCACTGTTAAATGTCATTTTTTTTTTTGCAGCACTGACTGTTACTTTACTTATTACAGTATAATAGAAGGAATCTAGTATTTTTTGTACCCACTTTTGTCTCTGAAAAATAAGTGTCTCTGCTTTAAAAGGACAAAAAGTTGACAAAATTTTGTTTATCAGTACCCAAAAGAAAGCCTAATTTCAAATGGTGAACACCCACGCTTTCAGACGCCTTTAAATCTCCACACACACACACACACACCACACCACACACAACACACAAACACACGCGCGCACGCACATCCCCAACACCCCCTCCTTCCCCTCCCCCCCTCCACCACACTTGTTCATTGTCAGTTCTTGTGTTTGTCCTTGAACTGGAAGAGATTCTTTTTTAGCTTTTCCAATCTCTCTCTGCATTATGTATTGTCTCTGCTGTCTGTTCTCTCCTCTCCTTTGTGTTTTGTGGTGTGTGTGTGTGTGTGTTGTGTGTGCATGGTGTTTTTTTTATCATTATTTATTTTTTTGTTTTTTCAGAGATTTTTTTCCTTTAATTCACACTGAAATTTATGTTGAGGGAAAATGGCTCCAACAAAATTTTAAAAAAAAATTTTTGAAAAAATATGTTTTTTAAAAAGTTTTGTCATTTTTTAGTTTATCACGTGCCCCATACCAGGGCAAAGCCAGATGAAAAAGCTTTATTTGCGAATGTCTGTGACCCTTGGAATAAACATGATCATCATCATCATCTTTCTAGTATTTAAGAAAGTAAGGCAAGAAAAAAAAAAAAGGACTGAAAACCAATATTTCAGCATTGTAAAAAAAAATAAAAATTGTCATTGCCTTTTTCTCCCTCCTCAAACCCCCCTGGGTCTTTTCCTCTCTTTTGTCTTTCCCTTTTTATCTTTGCATTCCTTTTCTCTGCTCTTTTTCTCTTTTGGGGGACAAGGGGGTAACATCTTTTTCAGCTTGTGTTTACTGTAAAAGAAAGTTGTTTTTGTATAGTGTTGTTTTAATTGTGTTATACATCATAATTATTCAGTAAGTAGACAGTGTCATTGAAACTGTGACAGGTGATTTTTGACGTGGGGGGCCGCTGTTGGCATTTTTTGTGGTAGACGAATGCAGGTAAAAGGTTATTAAAAAAAAAGTCGATTTTTTTTGATCAGGGAAAGGGGACAAACAGTAAGGGTAGGTAACTTCGGCTGAAGTTTGTTCATTTAAAATTGTCTTGTTTTTCTTAGTTTGATTAACATTTGTGGAATTGTGAAAACACTTCAAAGACATAAAATTGGGCAGTTAAGGTAGAAAACGGGGTGATCATGAAATTTATAGGCATCTTTTTTTTTTTTTTTGGCATTGGGGGTTCCAAAACCTTCTGTTTGATATGAAGAGGGAAACACAATGGCGTGACCTCTAGGGGGGGGTGGCAACTTAAAACCCTTATGTTTTTTTTTTCTTTTTTTTGCCCAAGATTTTGAAAAAAAAAGTTCAAAAACCCCAAAATATTATTTAGAGAAAATGAAGAAACTTTTTTGAAAATTTTAAATAAAAAAGTTTGGCTTTAAAAAAGTGGGGTCAACCCTTAAATTTTATTGTTTTTATTTTTTTACATTTGTTTTTGGCCCTCCAAAGTTTGCAAATTTTTTAAAAAACAGTGATTCCTTTTGCAGAAAAATTTTAACTTATTTTAAAAAAAAAAACAAATTTTTGTTCTTTAAAAACAAAGGGGCAAAAATTTTGAAAAAAAAGGCATTTTAATTTTTGGACAGTTTGACCTATTCGGTCCCCAAAAGGGGGGGGGAAAGTTTTGGGCCATACCAGAAATTGACGGGGGGGGGGGGGGGGGGGGGAAAAGGGTTTTTGGGGTTTTTTAAATTTCAAAAAAAAGAAAAGGGGGCAAAAAGGAAAAAGGGGGGGGGAAAAAACTTAAAAAAAAAAAATCCAAAACCAAAAAAACACACACAACCACACAATGAAAAGGTAGTATACTAAGACACAAGAGAAAAAGAGTGTTTGAATGAATGAAGTGAAGACAAAATTTTCATTTCTTTTAAATGTACTAATATAACGAAAAGGCGGCATTTTAAACACTCAAAGACAAATAAAATATAAAAAATGCCTCCCACGTCTTTTAATATCAATGACATCTATCAGAGATCTCAAAAATGTGTATGCTTTTTCAAAGTGCGAAAAGGAAAATGTATGACAAGGACAACTTGAATAACATGATATAGTTGGATACAACAACACATAAATATTTGTATTTGTCTTTTCGTTTGTTTTCTTTTTCTACTTTTTTGTGTCATAAAAAACCTTTTAAGGTTTTAAAAGGGCTTTAAAACTTTTGAATCTTGAATCTTGAATCTTGAATCACACACACACACACCTTTTCTTCAAAAGAAGCAATTTGTTTTAAACCTCCGTCACTTTCAAACAGCTCCTTGTCCTGGTAGCATTTCCCCCAAAGCGCAGGGGGCGGTACTTTGCAGGTTGGCCTTCACATTTTTGCAACTCCTTTGCAGCCTTGCGGGCTCCACGGGAAACCCATTTCAAGACAAAATCCTGTCCTGCTGAAGATTTTGTCCACAGGGGCTGCCACTTTTGCCCCTCTTTTTTCCCAAACCCCCATTTGCAGGGTGGGGCACGGTTGTTTTGCTAACACTGCCCCAGACATATCCATTTGGAATAGGGGAGAAGAGTTTTAAGAGCTCTGAATTTGGGGGATTTTTCTAAAGAAGCCCCCTTTGCTGGGAAACATTTTCTTCTAGCCGGGCAATTTTTGGGAGTGCACCCCTGCTTGTACATGAGTACAAAAAACCTCTCAAAGGGTTTTCCAACAAAGCATCTGTATGAAACATGGTCGCCCACGAGGCCAAGAAAGTCTGTAATTTCAAAAGAATCCATGTTTCACGCTGTTTCTTCCCCCTGCGCAAAAAAAAGACACTGTTCCTCCAGTAAAGCATAAAGTGCGGGAAGGGCCTAGATTTTCTTGGTCCAACTTCTGGTATCTGATGACGAAAATTTTTAAGTGTTTTCAGTGCCAGAGCTAACCTTTTCTTGTCATCGTGACCGGGAATTTTACATGAAAAGGACAAAACTCGGGGGCCCGGGTTCGACTAAATTTTGCCCAAACCCTCCTGCACACAACTGCAAGGTGAAGTAAGATCCTAGTATCCTTATGTGGTGCAGGGCGACAACTTGTTTTTTGTTAGCGGGGATGAAGCCCCTTCTCACACAGGAAATTTACCACCTCCCCTGCGTTTACGTTTAAATCATTCTTTCAGCGATGTAGAAAAGTTCTGTTTTGTTGTCATCCCCCTGGAAAAAAAACTTGCCATTTCCCATTAGAGTGCGGTTGGCAAAACTCTTCTCCGAACACAACCCCCTGTGCGTTTGCCCCTCCCCTTAGCTTCTAGATTGTACACGTCAAAACACGTCAACTCTTGTGCGATTCCAAATTTTTTAAAGACGAGGCACAAACATGTTTAAACATACCCCTGAAATGTTATTTATTTTGGGCGACAGCTCTGGACCACGCAGCCCCGTAAAGAAATTTTGCGTCAACTTGGGGGGAGACAAAGGATCAGAACAGTTTCACACCAGCAAATCCACCTCTTCAAAGGATCTTCCGTTTCAATGTGCCCAAAATTTGTAAAACCATCAGGGGAATATCACCCAGGTTTTGGAGAAATCTTCATGTGATCTTCCATGCCCCTCTTTAGTGCCGGGGATCGTCACACCCTTTTACTTCAGTTAAAGTCGAAAGTAGATCTGCTTTAGAACCTGTTTCTAAATTTGAAAAAATCTAAAAGTGAGGCGGCCCAGGGGTGGTTTCATGCTAAAAACTCTTCAAGATTTCCATTTGGGAACGGGCATGCGATGTAACTTAGAAAACAAGCACAGCCCCTTTTTTTCAACATTGCCAATTCCCTTTCACAGGACGGCAGTCTGCAAATTTGGGTTTTGAGAAAAGGGAATCTTTTCTTTGAGGGGTTCAGAAAGTGGTTAAATTTCCTTTTAAAAGCGCTCTTCGATGAATGTTTAAACTGTTCCTGGAAATACTCCCATCACACTACCCGGGAATGAAGTAAAAAAGTATGCCAAAGACGGGCTTTTTGGGGTTTCTGGGAAGTTTTAAATATACCACAAATTCAGCAAGTGCAATACATGTGCGTTGATCTTTTGTTGTTTTTCTGATTCTTGTGCCGGTTTTGGTACCGTCTGTAGAAGGCAGACAGGCATTTAATGTGTAATGACAATCCTTCCCCACCTGTTTTGACAGCAATTTTGGAGTAGCTCTTTCTTTCAGTTGCTACTTTTGCATAAACTTTATCATCCAGGGGCAAAGAAAGACTCGATAAAGCCCGCTGCACGGGGAGTCCATTAAAAGCATGTTGTCCTGTCCCCATCTCATCTGTCTCACACAAATTTCATCTGCAATTTTTCACGGACTGGGTTTTCATTTGCTGGCTTTTTTTTCCTTTTTAAAACAGTGCGCTTTTTTTTTTGCAAGCAGGTTGTTCCAAGAAGTTTGTGCTTCCCAAGGTCCCTCAAAACCGTTCCTTCTCCAGTTTAGACAGGGGATAGAAAGTGGGACTCCCCCAACTCCTAAAAGCTGTCAAATTGAAAGAAACGTGGGTATACCCCTGCCCCATCCCCTTTTGCTCCCTTTTGCTGGCATATAAAGGTGCTTTTTTAATGGGTTCTGGCACGAGCGCACAGTTTCCAGTCAAGTCAGTCACAACTTCTTCAGGGGAAAAAAGGTACACGGGGTTTTACCTTTTAATCACGAGAAACGCCACTTTTGACTGCCTACAACTGGGAACTGCAACAAAAAAACAAAAAAAAAAAACCTGAGTTTTGACGCCCCGGATACCATACAATTTGCACTGATCAGTTTTTATTCCGCTATAATGACAAAACTTTCAAGTTACAAAAACTGATTTTTTTTTTTTTGTTTTATTATTTGAGCATTTTTCACAAAACAATTAAAATTCATTTGATACGGCTTAAACTGAAAATTTTTTTTGTAAATAAGAATGTGGCATTTGTGATCAAAAGAACTGGGGTAAAATAAAAAAAAAAAAAACAACAACAAGAATGCTTTTGGAAATTTGGCTGAATGCAGTTTATCTAAGAAAAACAACGGGAATATTTCAAAATTAAAAACCCATTTTTTTTCATTAAAAATTAAAATGGGAAAAAAAACTGGGTTAAAAAAAATGATGTAAACTCACCAGCTGTGAAAAGGTTTTTTAGTCACATTCAGTGCTGATTATCTGAAAACCCCCAAATCACTGAAACTGTTTTACAAAAGACATCAAAAAGTAACAAAAATGAAAAAAAGCCTTGCGTATGGGGACGACCGTGAACATTTTTTGCACCCCCATAGGAATATTTGAACCTATCAGTCTTTTATCATTTTCCCCGATTTTAAGTAAGTACACAACATTTCTGTCTCAATTTTTTTTTGATATTCACATTTTCAAACGTTTTTTAAAAGGGGAAACTTAATAGAAAACAAAGTGAAAGTTTACTTTTCACGTGGTTTTACTCACTAACTATACACCGCTGGGGCGAGACAAATCTAGGGGAGGCGATCTGCCCCCTACCTTGGGGAGGGGATGCTTTGCTGGTGCTATGGTTTCTGATTGTGTCAAAAAATTTAGTTAAGAAAAATTTTTATCGATCACTGCCCTAAAACGGGGGGGCTGTGATCGTGTTTTCCCTCTCCAGACATAATCGCATGGTTTATAGTTTATTTTGCAAGAGGGAAAAGTTTTACTAAAAAACGCAGGTCTAAATCTTACCCCCTCCACTAAACTCTTTTTACCCCTTTTGCAGCCCATGTCGCATTTCGTGACCAGTCGGTCACCGCCGTGTCGCCGCGCCAAAATGCCACCACTAGGGTTTCCTAATCCCGATACTCTTACCTTCAATTTGATGATAAGAAAGCCAGCTATAAAAGTCATAGTTGGGGGAATTTCCCCGACCTGTGCTAACCCATTGCTTTGTCATCGGTGTTCAGCAAGTGTTTTTTTATGATTTATACCTTTGCTTTTCAATTACTATACATCACAACCAAGCACTTTAGGTACTCGGGCCCCGCTGTCATTTACCCCAGTAGGTGCTGGAAATATTTTAAAAGATGGGACTGATCCGATTAGATGAAGAACACCCGATGATGCCAGGAAACAGGGATACGAGAGGCCCCAAATTTCGCAAAGGAGGGTTTTGACACGTGCCAAGTGGGGGGAGAGAGACGAGCGAGAAGCAGGCCCAAAGGGTGTCCCAGTGTGTTGGGTTTAGCCAACTAGCAGTGATTTACAGTTGAAAGTGTATTGGTGAGGGGGACTACAACAACTGGCTTGCAGTGGGGGGCGAGGGGTTTAAGGAGACTGGCGAGTGACCAAGTAAGAGATGTGCAGTTGAATGTGCTTTAGTGGAATTTTTGACAGCTTACTCATACGCCTGGGAAACGCTCTCCAGGTTTTCCGGGGACCAACCGCAAAATGAATGACTTTGTTTTTATTTTTTTTAAATTTTTTGCTTTCAAAAAATAGAGGACAGGGATTGTGTGTGTGTGTGTGTGTGTGGTGTGGGGTGGTGTGGTGTTTTTTGGTGTGTGTTCCCCTTTTTTTTTCTTCAGTTTTACCATGGGGAAAGAAATGGTGTGTGTGTTCATTCCCCTTTTTTTTTCTTTTTTGAAATTTCCATGGGATAACAATGTGGCGTTGTGGTGGGGTGTGGTGGTGGTGTTGATTGCTTTTCTGCTCATCTCATATCTTCACTAATTAATCCCTTGAAGCTGTTTCAGGGGGCTGTGAACAAGGGTGTTTTTAAAACCCGTGGGCCACTTTTTCCCCCTTTTTCTCGGTGCTGCATTTCCCGCTGGATGACCAGTCCAAACCCCTGGCATGCTTGATGGGGGCCACTTTTTTTAAAGAAAATTCAACAAAGATACGCCATCCCGACGCCTTTTGTGCTCCAGGACAAGAGAGGGTGGAAGAAAGTGTAGACCTTTTCAGTGTAAAAACCCCCCCCCCCCCCCCCCCCCCCCAAACCTCACCCCCCCCCCCCCCAAAAAAAAAAACCCCCCAAACCCCCCAAAACCCCCCCCCCCCCCCCCAAACCCCCCCCTTTCCCAAACCCCCCCCCCCCCCCCCCCCCCCCCCCCCCCCCCCCCCCAAACCCACCCCCCTTTCCCCCCCCCCCCCCCCCCCCCCCCCCCCCAACCCCCCCCCCCCCCCCCCCCCCCCCAAAACCCCTCCCCCCCCCCCCCCGGGCCCCCTCCGGCCCCCCCCCCACCCCCCCCCCCCCCCCCCCGTTTTGGGTCAGGGCCCCCCTCTTCTTTTTTTTAAAGCAGTGGGGTGGGGTTTTTGGGGTTTTAAGGTTTCTTCTTAAGAAAGGAAAATTTTGGTGTTTTGGGGAAAGGAAGGGGCATACCATTGTTTTCCCTTTTGGGCGGGCACTTTCGAGGGGAAAGGGAATGTGGGGATATTATTTTTGCTGGGGGTATTCAAACTGTCTCCAAATGAAGGTCCCTGTTATTAAGGGCCCAATTGCAGTTTTTTTCCTTTTTTTCTTTTCAGTTTTTTAGGGGGGTTTCATTTGAATAGAGTTAAAAGGTTTTAAGAGAGGAGTTTTACTTCCCGTTGAAGGTTCCAGGACACTCCCTTTTGGAAATTTTTCCCCGAGGTTTGTAAAAATTAACCTTTTTCTTATGGTTTGTTTTAACGTGTGTTTTGAATTGTTTTCTTATTGCTTAAAACGTTGATTACCTTTTAAATTTTCAAAATTTTAATTTGCGGTTTGAACCTAGAAGGTTGGCCAAAAAAGAAAGGGGTTTGGTTTGAAAAAACGGGCCCTTTCAGATTGACAAAAGGAAAATGTCTTGCAAATATGGACTGGCGGAAATCCGTTTTTCCCCCTTTTTATAAGAATTTCCAAAAACAAAGTTGCATTTGGTCAAATGATTGCCCGGGTACCCTAAAATCAAAACAATTCGACGGCTCCGGCAATTTTCTTTTTGAGAGGTTCTGTGGATGTAGGGATTTTGAAACACGTGGGCAGTGTTTAAATTTTGGTTTTCCACTTAGGTCCAATCGTATCTTGTAAAGACGTCCTTTTTTTGGAAGGAGATTGGTGATTTTTAAAAGGAAGAAAATTGTTCCTGGCGGATTTTTGGGTTTTTTTTTCTGCGCCGCCCCCCAAAAAAAGTTGGGGAAAAAAAAAAAAAAAAAAAGAAAAATCCTGAAAAACTTTCTTCGTCTATCCCCATTTGGACAATTTGTTATTCTCAAAGGTCAAACCCGGGGGGCCATTCCCGCCGTCAATCAACATCCTTTTTTTTTTCGCGCCCCTTTTTTCGAAGTGGACAGTTTTTTAAATTGCCGAAGTTTTTTCAAAAAACGCGTCGCGATTTCACGCCAAAAAAAAAGGGATGAGAAAAACGATTGGGAGGTTTTGGGATGGCTAGACCCGGAAAGTGGGGCGAGTTCGAGTTGGTGATGGGGTTTCGCAAATTAACGAAAAAAGGCGCTGCATTTTGTGGTCCATGTGGAAAAATTGACCGACGAATCAATTTTTGATGAAGGTGCCTCATTGTTTTCTTTTCTTCTTCTTAAAATACTGGGTTTACCAAAAACGAGTAGGCACCAGTGCGCTGTTAAAAAGTAAAAAAAAAATAAAACCCAAAAAAATCGAGTGAATTAGTCAGTATCCATATAAAATATTTATTTTTGATCTTTTGAAGTATTATTTCATTTTTGAAAACAAATAATGTGGGTTATTTTCCCTTCTTGAAGGCTGAAAAGGGGTTTATTTTGCAGTTTTTGCCTTTTATTTTATAAAAAAAATTTAGCTTTTAGGGGGGTCTGCCCCGGGCCCCCGCCGGGGGGGCCCCTGGGCCCCACTGGGGGCCACGTGGCCCCCCGCCCCCGCCGATTTTTTTAGCCTTTTTTTCTGCTGGCACTTCATGCCTGATTTTAGCTTGGCTGAAGGCTTTAAGATGACAATCAGTTTCCCTCAGGATCACTTTAGTTCTTCACGACTGACAATTTGCAAACTTCTTGAAGATTTGGAAAACAGAGTATCAAAAAGCGTGTTGTGGGGTTTTTCCATAACTTGTTTTGAAGCGTAGAATGGGTTTAGATTGGATTTCTTTTTTTGTTTTCAATTTTTTGCACTGTATTTTTTTTGGAACTGTATGGGGACGTAAAACTGTGTATTCTGCAGCAACTTGGATGCTGACTTGTTTGACACAAACTCCCATGGGTCGACTAGGGGGGGCTGCGGATTCTTTTCACCTGTTGATAACACAGTGAAATTTTCTGACTGAAGGGGAAGATTTCCAAAGTTCTTTAAAACCCCTGATGGTCTTTATGTTGGGTTTGCTGAAGATGTTCTCAAGAGGTCTGTGACAGAGATGACGTGAAAAGGGCACCAAAGATAACAGATGAAAAAACTCGCAAACCCCAAATGCTTCTCTTTCATCTGTGAATATCTGGGGCTCCCCACTTCATGCAAAGACTGCATAGGCAACAATGGGGTTGTGCTTTTTTCATCTCGTTTTCAAAAGGCTCCAAGCCCAAAAAGGGGTGGCATCAACAAGTTTCCCCTGACAAATCAGGATTTAGTAAGCCTAAATTTTTTGTTGATCAGCATGGTTTTAATTTTTTGAATGCAAAATCGTTCTGTGTTCCCTTTTTCCCTTCTGCATCCTTTTGGGGTGAGATCTTGAAGGGGGTTTGGGGACAGCTGCGTGTTTTGGGAAAGAACGTGAGACATGGCTTGCAATAGGGGAAAAATGGTAGATACTGGTACTTGTGAAATTTCTTCATTTTTTTTGGGGCTGGTGAGATGTCATGTCGCGGGACAAAACTATAGAATTTTGTGTATCCTTTTTGAACTCACTTTTACTTTTTTTCAGAGGAGATTTTTTTCTTTGATTTGCAAAACTTTTTTTTTAAAAAATTCTCCTCCTTGGTTCTTTCCTAGATAAAATGTCATACTTTTTTAAAGATCCCGGAAGTTTGCCAATATTTCGCAAAAGATTTTTAAAAATTTCACGTGTGGTGACACGAAGTTCAGGGACTGTAATGACTTTTAAACCCAAATGCATAAGTTTTCAGTTTCTTGATTCTCTCAAGTTCCCTTGGTGACGCCCCCTTTGAGATCCAACTTAGCGAAACTGTTTCTTGATCGAGTTTCATCAGAAATCGTCAGTTATTTGGGTTGATGGCCTGTGCGCTTTATTGCCCGATTTTGGGAAAATGCATGTTTACACATATCCGGGTTTATTTTTTCGGAAAAATCTTTAAATAAAGTTGGCGAACCCCAAAAGGGAAAAGGGAAAAAAATCCAAACAAATTTGTCTTGTGCTGTTTGCCCCGTTTTCTCTTGGGGGTTGCTTTTTCTTGTGACTCGTTTGTCCACGTTTTTCTGGGGGTTCCCTAACATTTATTTAAGATTTGTTTGATTTCCGCCTGCAGTATTAAATTTGCAAAATAATTTGGTTTTTGGTTTTGGAAGGTACTACTATTGGTGATACCCATGGGGTTTGGCCCCTCAGCTTCTCAGTGATGTCCATTTTCAATCGTCAAGTTTGCTTCACGTTCTTTTTCATATGGAAGGAAAGCAACGGGGAGGTGCCCCTTGCTGGCATTGGATAAATATAGTTTTCACCTTAACTCTTTAAGTTTTTTCCCTTCGGGTTTAAGATTCGGTGACTCCTCACACGTTTGTCAGAACGGTGCATGTGGGGTGTTTTTATGCCATGAAAGCAAAGTTAATCACTGTAAGTTTGGGGAGTACGCCAGAGCAAAAATTTGTTTTTTTACGGGTCCGACTGAAGACATAGACAAGGGGATACATTGTTATCTTTTTAAGAAAATAGCCGAAACTGTCTAGCACAAAAGTGGGTTGCGGAGCCAAAGCAAAAATCTTTGTTAGTAGTTTTTAAACATGGCATGAAGACAGGTTGTTGAATTTATTTCTCAATGACACGGTAGAAGGCTGGGTTTAGATAAAAGGAATGTCCCCGATATCTTTGGGGGACCTTGGGTGTAGATGATGAATCTGCACTAACACCAAACACATATTCTTCTTCTGAAGAAGCCGACTCTGGTTCAGTGTTCTCTTGAATGTTTACAACATGCACATTTGCTGCTTGGTAGGGTCTGTAACGACACACTTTTGCGAAATGTCCAGGCTTTGAGGACAAACGACACTGTTTGTCTCTGGCTGGGCAGTTGTCTCAAGCATGTTGATTACTACGACACCACCCACAAGGCTTGTTGTTGATTGATGTGATCTCTGGTTTGGCTGATGTGGACCTTGTTGTACACCACTTTTAATTTGATTTATTTTTGGCAGGTTCCATTTTCTGCGAACAAATTCACACAGGCTGCATCACTGGGATTTGCTTCCATCTGTTGCTTAATGATAAGAAAGTTCAAGGGATCTTGCAAGTTTCAGTAAAGTGATTAAAGTCATTTCCTCCCGAAGACCGTGTCTCCTGAGGCGATATTACAGACAACCTTGAAGAATCTGAGTTTTGATCTCTATCAGAATCTTGAAATTCACAATGGCTGCTAAACATATGTAGACGAGTACAGAACGTGTCGATGTTCTCACTGGTTCTTGTAAAGTTTCAAAGTACGTAATGTTCTCATCCTCAGCTGATGCATTTGTACCACAGTGTTCAAGTACTTCGACTGTTCGGATGATCCTTGGAGTCTTTTAGCCAGGGTATGACAACAACAACAACAACAACAACAAAGTCAACTTTTTTCTGTGGCTCAGAATGATCTGACAGTGCTTTGGTGAGAGTTTTGTAGCTATCTGCATTGTCTTGGCTACCTGGTCTTCACTAAACATTGTATAGATGTCATACACTTCTTCTCCAGCTGAGTGAAGCAGTAAAGCTTTCTTTCGTCCATGGCGGTAATGTTCATCGCTTTCAGCATCAGTTCAAACCACGCTAACCATTTTTTCCATCTTGTGCCGACCCTGTCAGCATGAACAGAGAATTTCTCAAAGGTAGAGAGTGCAGTTGCCATAACTCGTCGCCAATGTAATAATGAAGATCACTTGAAAACAAGAAATCATAGCAAAGCAGAAGAACCTTTACTCAGCATCTGTTTTTCAACAACGGTTACCTATGACGCAACTTCCTAAGCAAATTGCTGGGTAACTTCCTGTATCCATAGATCCGTATTAAACACGTACAACACTACAGTGGTGACTTGGAGACAAACCCTGGCCCCAACCCTGACAGACAGGTACACTGACACTACGGAAGAACAATTATGGCGACAAATACTATGACAGGACAACAAGACTTGATTGACAGACTTATTCAGACCATACAGCAGCAGTTTCAGCAACAAACAAAATTAATCAGGAATGAATCTTGGTGAAATTAAACATGAATTTAGTCAAGTGAAACAGCAGTGTGAGGAGATCAGCAGAAGATGTGACAGACTTGAAGTTGACCACAGACACTTGACAGAGACAGTGACCAACATGACAACAGACATACAACTCTTGTTTGCTGAGTCAGATGACAGAAAAGAAGAGGAGCACCGGTTGACTAAAAACACTTGAGGAAATCAAGGAAGAGGTTGAGAAATTAAAAATAGACACGGACAGACTAGAGGACTTCTCTTGCAGAGATAATCTGTGTTTTCTTTGGATTCCCCAAAAGCAGTCAAGTGAGACAATTGACACATGTGCCAGTGCAGTGGTTGAGGTTCTTGATAGTATAGATGGTCATAGGCGTTTGACAGATGATGATATTGAACGAGCTCACCGAATAGGCTATGTACATTAAGGTCAAACCAGGCCCATGATTGTGAAATTTAAAAGATGGAGGGAGAAAATATCTCATGATGAACAGGAATACCAGGCAACAACTGCAGGAAAAGGGAGCTAGAGTGGCTAATGATCTCACTAAAAGGCAGGCCCAAACAGTTGCACAAGCTAGAATGGAGGGAAAAAGAACATTCTTTAAGAAAATTAAGTTGGTCATTGGTCCTCAGTTGCCAGAACCTCGAACATATGCCGAGGTGGTTGGAAGCGGGAGGACTGCAGTGCTGTGATGGGTATGAAAATGAAGGCTGACAAGACACATGTTCAGAACATTACTGTTGTGAATGAGGAAGGTGCATCAGCTCAAACAAACGATGTGTTGAAACTAGTCGCCGTGATGACACCCTGAATCAAGGCAAGAAGCACATTGGCAATGGTGGTTCTTTCCTTTCTCCTGTTCATGGCATTTGGCCCACCCAGAGTCAACAGCAGCCTGACAGTGGTGACAGGAGTGGAGGACATGTCTCTCGCAGCTACACAGGAAGCAGGCGGTACGGGTCAGAGACAACTAGTGGGGATTCCCTGAGTTGTGTCACTGAGGATGCTGTGGCACTGACGCGCAAGCATCACATGGAGGGTGCATGTCAGGCAGGCAGCATGCTTGCAAATGTAACAGGGGTAATCGTCCAAACAGGTCTGCAGCTCTGGGTTGTGGGGGGGGGACAGGCAATGGAGTGAATGACAGAAGCCTGCGCTTGGGGCGCCGTGAGAAAACCGTAGACAGCCCCAAACATTCAACTCAGTGCAAGTTTTTAAAATTATGATATTGAAAACTTGTTATAGCAGATTGCATGCCTGTCTTTCTGAATTATGTAAATGAATTTGACTTTGTTATCCTCCTGAAGCTTTCCTTGATTTGCTGTTTGATTATGGTAATGAATTTTTGATTACTTAAAGTTTCATGTACCAGCCAAAAAAATCTCTTTTTAAGGGCAGGAATTCAGGAGGTGTGTTGTTGTTTAATAAGAAAGACTTTACAAAAAAGTGTGAAAAAAATAAAATTTGACTGCGAAAAACGTTGTTGCTGAAAAAATTTAGATAAGGATTTTGGCTTTGGCAAAGATGTTATATTAGTTGCTTGCTATGATAACTTATTAAACACAAATTTTCTGAAATTGGGAAGAAGTACTACGGGCAGCATTTTAAAAAGACATGGGTGAACTTTATTTTATGGTTGTAGCAGATTTAAATCCAGAACAGGACAAAAAATAAGTTGTAAATGAAACAATGACAAAACTATGCTAGCAGTATAGAGGATTTTGGGATTAGAAAACGAAAGTTGTGTACGTTTTTCTAAAGATTCAACTATAATAATTTTTGGCAAAACGTTGTTGAATTTGCATTCATGTTCGATTCGAGTATTTGAATGTTTTTTTTTTTTAGGGTGATTTTTAGGGTGAGTATACTTTTGTGTTTTCCCGTGGTTGCGTGTAAGTGATTATTTTCTGGTCCACGTGATTTGTTACTTACTTTGTTTTGGTGAGTTGGTGATGTATTTACTCATGGCACTTGCCGTTGAGGTATCTGGAAAAGGTAACTGCTGTAATTCAGAGGATAAACATTTATGACTGCAAGATGAAAGAAAAAAAATTGTTTTGGGAGATGAAAATGTGTGCAGTCACTAAACAAAGGTTAACAAGTGGGCCTGAAAATAAAGAAAAGGTAGTGAGAAACAAGCAGGTTTTTTGAACCATTACAATACCATAGACCCTATATTTACTCTGTGCTCACGATACCCGAAATGTTTACTCTGTAATACAAAACTTTATTCACATTTGTAGACTTCATGAAAGCATTGATTCTGTGAATTGCAATGTGTTTGAATGTACTTTGGAAAAGTGG
>CM031625.1:14005746-14032145 GCA_018398815.1 Conus ventricosus | reverse complement strand
CCCTTCAAATGTTTGTTAGAAAAAACCGCCAAACAGGGAAAGATAGAAGATTCGCCAAAACTATTTTGCCGCTTTATTTTTAGCTTTAACAACAAAAGTTATCTGATTAAAAAGCAAAATAGACACCCTTTTCCCGTATTATGATTATTTTAATTATTTTTTTAGTTAATAAAAAGATGAGAAAAAAAAAGATTACCCATACGATTTACCACTCTGCTTAATTAGCGGCCTTAGTATAGGCATAGCGTGCTAGAAAAAAACATGTTTAGAATGAAGCCGCTGACCTAGGAAGGTTTAGACATTGAGGACGTTGTTAAGGTTATAGTTGTAATTACTGCAGGGATTGCCTCAAAAGATTTTCTTGTTGCACAGGAATATCCCAAAAATGTTAGTTCATAGAAAGATTAATCTAGAAAATATGATTATAAAAAGATGGCGGGAGTATTATGAGGGTAGGAGGAGCTATTGTTAATGCTTTAGCCTTCTCTGGAAGCAATTAAATATGTTAGTAAATTGCGGCCGATGAAGAGAGAGAACGCCATAACAAGGCAATAGAAGATTTAGCCAGGCAAAGACGCTTATGAGAAAAGACGAATTGCTCACTTAGACTTTATTAATAAAACGTTAAGGGAGCAGGACATGCAGAGCACACATTTACAGATGTTGATGAGGCAATGAATGAGTATTACTAGTGACAGGAAAGAAGTTTCTAACATCCCCCACCGCCAGAACTGCCCTGACTTTTATGAACCATCAGAAGAACAAAAAAATAGCAGAAATTGGTTTTATTGTGGTGCATGGGAGCAATCATTCTTCTTCGCATATTCAATCTAAAACCAATTAAAAATACAAATAAAAAAACAGTCCTTTTTTATGGACATACAAATGTACAAAATATATTATTTTCCTAAAGGGGATTGGAAAGGAAAGACCGCTATTTAAAAACTGAGTAAAGCTGCTAGAGTGTCTGAATCAGATGCGAAAGACTGGCTTTCAAAACAGGCAATTTGGCAAATATATCTCCCCCCCCCCCAAAAGAATAATAAGGCCAAATTTGTTAACTCAGTTTTCCCAATGACACCCACCAAATGGACTGTTTTTATCTTCCACATGACAAGTTAAAAAAAAAGTTTAAGTATGCTCTGACAGTTGTTGACATGGTTCAAGATACAAAGACGCTGAACCTTTAACAGATAAAACTCAACTGCTGTGGCCGTAAACTTTACAACAAATATACATGAGAGGCCCATTAAAGTATCCTAGGATATCCAGGTTGATGATGGAAAAAAATTTAAAAGGTTCTGTAAACCAGTTGTTTTTAAAACATCATGTTACAGTTAAGGAGGGGTCCCAGGCAACCATCGATCACAAGCCTTAGTAGAAAACTTTAATAAGAATCTAGCTGAACGCCTGTTTACTTATCAATAACACAGAGAAATTTTGGACAGAACGGCAACACAAAATGGGTTAGGAGATTGCCCAGTCTTACCGCGCAATGAACAAAGAAGAATTTAAAAGCAACAGGGGGAAGCCAGTAAACGCAATCAAATTAAAAAAAATTAGCATTACTGAAGACATCCAAGGTAATCAAAAACTCTTGCCGTTGGACAAAAGTAAAATACTTGCATGCTCCTGGAGAGGCGGAAGGTGATGTTAGAATTAGAGCTACAGATCCTATATGGAGCGTAGATGTAAATGAAGTTGAAAGAATTATGAAAAACAGACCCTCCTGTATATTATTAAGAGAAACTCTCCATCTAAAAAGCCTGCCCCTAAAAGATCCTTTGTTCGTGAAGAGCTGCAAGTTGTCCCACCAAACACAGTAAGTTAACAAAAAAAATAGTGTTTATTTTGTTAAACTTATTTTTTGGCCTATTTTGGTTTTAACTGATCGTGTGTTTGTTTTTCAATGTTCTGTTTAATTGCATCAGTGTCTACCTGTCGTGAAGTAAAAGTCTTTCTCCACTCCTTTTGAAGTTCAATTTTTTTGCCGCCTGTAATCCTCACCGTCAGCCATAAGCTTCTGAAATTCTTCGTCTGTAATGTTTTCATCCGTAATGATTTGCTTATTCTTAATCTTAATAGAACAAAGTTTTGCCGATGCTAAGGCTACAATGGCAGTGTGCTTTTGTAATTTAGGAGTTATTTTTTTTAAGACAGCACTTACAATCATAGAAAATAGCGCCTAAACCTAACCCGAGACCCCCTAATGCTAAAAGAGGCCGGCGCCCCAACCCCGGTGGCTAAAAGAGCAACACTAGACCCAGCACTTACGCCAGCTACAGCTGATGAGCCAGTAATTACATAAGAAAGAGCATTTAAAGCTTTAGCATATTTCATTCTAGTAACCCTATACTTATCCAAGTCGCTTTCTATTTCCTTTTGAAGTTCAGTTATTTGCTTTAACCTAAAACTGTTTGAACATGCATTTTTAAATAAGATTATTTATTAATTAATCTTGTACATATCTTCTTATTAATCCTTCTGGCAGCACTTCATTAACAGAGTAAAACGCAATAAAATCAACATACTTAATGAGAATAAAAGTCGAGTACTGTTAGTTTGTCTTTGTCAACCATCACAGTAACCTTGTCAGATGATACATGGGGGTTATTTTGTCTCCGTTTTAGTAATTGCAATGCCAAGCTTAAGAGAGCATCCAAGTTTTCAGCCTTTAGTTGTATGCCTCTGATTAACGTATGTTCTGGCAAACTAGTATCGCCCTCCCTCGGAGTAATAAATAAGCAAAAAATCATCGTCATTTGCCTAGGTAGTGATCTAGTTTTGGGGTAAATTCTAAGCCGACAGTTTCATTCCCCACTTCAGCGGACTTCTTTCTCTGTACATATATTCAGAAACCCTGCATAGTTATTTCAATCTGTTTTTTTCTGTTGTGTTCCTGGAACTAGGCTAACAAGATAGGGCCCTACATTTAAGGCTTTTCTAAAATTGTTTTTCTTATCAAAGTATACATGGGGGCTTCGTAGTTCAAACTTTAAATTCCAAGCAACTTCAGGAAGCAATGCCCAAGCATTCTCTCTTTTATGAAGTTTGTATTCATGTTTGCCAAAATCGTTTGCCCTTAAATTCTTATCTCTTCTAGGGTAGGATATTGCTGTCGTTTTTTGTCTTCAATTTCTGTTCGTGTTGTAAACCCCATCATCTGTGTATTCAAATCCATAACATTTCCTGGCACTCCTATTAGATCAAACTCAGTTGTGTCTGCTAGGTCTTTTAGCTCTACTGCAACGCATTTAGGAGCTAGCTCCGCTTTTGATTCTGGCCCTCGAGACATTCTTTTTATAATATAAAAATTATAATAAATAAATTGTATATAGAAATCAATAATAACAATCTACAATAAACAACGTATTGAACTGGTGGGTCGGTTCGTAAGCATAGCTTAGCGTGCTTAGATATTTCTAACTGCTCTTTTATTTTTTTTAACTCATCTTTGTCCCTTATTATATAATTTTCACTTAAACCTTCTTCAAAGCTATCTTTGTCCTTAGTGTAAAATAATACAACGATTTTAACTCGTGATCTAAAGTCTTTAAGACAGCATTGTATTTTTGAGTTAAGAGCCACACAGAAAACACTAAGCGTTGGCGCCCACTAAAGGCTAGCTTTGACAGAGCTTTTCTTTTTATGACAATGTCACTGTTCAGCCGACAGTCATCAATAATAAACAGTGTTTCGGTTCCCTCAATAGTCTATAGTAATGATTCTAAACAGCGCTCCGTTTGTCGCTAGGATCAAACTACAAATATATTCTCGTCTGTCAGATAACGTCCTTTCTTTGTTAGATTGTTGTGCTTAATGGTTGTGCAGAATATAACAATGTGCTCGTAATGAAACCTGTATATTGTTTTAACAAGTAAGTCGAAGCTTTTCCCCACACCCGAAATCCCGCAGATAAGAACAGGGGGTTTTGGGCAGAAACTCACTTCCATCTGTTTTTATTAGAATTTTCTTCTGCTTTTTTAAACGGCGTGGCTTTTCCCTGTTTTTTCTGTTTAACTGGCACAAAAACCTTAAAAATGTGCATTTTTTATTGGGCCTTTTTTCCGTCTGTTTTCTTTGAAATATTTTTTTTTTACCATTTTGCTTATCCTTTCCCACTTCCAAACAGTTGTTGTCAAATGTGGTTAAAAACCCAACCACAGCCATATTTTTTATCAAGATCTTCGAGCCTTACTTCTAAAGGCAAATTTTTTTTAATACAGATAAAATGCGGATCCCTTTCCTACCCCAGCAAAAACTTTTTTCTTCATCAAAGTTTTTGGGTGAGGTAAAAGTCCGCCCTGAATACAGCCGATCAGACTTGCCATTTTTTACCCCAGTAAACCCTTCTCAATTTTTGGTTATAAAACGCTTCTGTTTCTCTCTAAAAAGGGAGTTGTTTCTTCAAAAACAAAACAAAATTCCTTTTAAGACTTCGAGGATTTAGAGTATTTTCCAAAGAGGCTCGCTTGTTTCTATTTTCGTAATGGGTGTATAACCCTTTCATAAAAAATAAACGTTTTCTTTTATACGGGGAAGATTGTTCGGGCCCTTTCGGGGTTGTAAAAACCCAAAAATCAGAAAATGTCCAACTTTATTTAGTAAAGGGTTTCAGACAGAAAAAACAAAATCGCTAAGATTAAATGTCAGTTCATAAATAAGTTTTTTTTTTAGTCCCCCTTGGAATAGGCTTGTGTCTTTAACTCTAAAATCTAGGGGATGCAAAATCTTTCCCCAAAGCTTCTGCTATGCCTATCTTTAACATCTTTTTTGCCCCTCCCTTTAAGCCTAGTTAAGGCCGTTTGGATTTTGTTTCCCCTGAAAAATTTCTTTTCTTTGTTTTTAGGAGCCTAGATCAGAATGGGGGAAAAAATGTTGCCTCTCTTGAAAAACGACTTTGCCCCCCAATTTTAAATTTATTATGATTAACGATAGTCTCCCAAAATTTGGGCGACAACAGTAGCATTAGGTCTGCCGAGTAATATTTTTTTTGAATGAAAGTTTAGCGGGCTGCATTATAAATCGTTAGCGCCAAGATCGGGGAATTTAACTATAAAGTTTGCCCCAGGCCAACTGTTGTGGATTTTACGTAATTACGTCTGCCTTTACCTTTTAGCCGGGGGGCCCCTTCTTTTTTCTGTTGGTCGAGGTCCAAAAACCGTTGGTTCTTTTTTTAAAAACAAAAAAGAATAAAAATAAAAAATAGGGCTGAAGTTTTTGCGCAATTGACCCTGTTGAAGAGAAGAGAAACAGAACGGGCCTTCATTGCAGGAAAGAGCTGAAGGGCAGCGCGCCAAGGAGTGGGATTAATCAAATACGATTGCTAGATAAAATTTAAATCATTTTGGCAATGGGGGAGGAGCCAGGACACTTGGGTTTCAAATTTTTTCACGTGAAAAATAATCATTTGTATGTAAAACCAGAAAAGGAAAGGTGAGGCTTACGCAAAACCAGATCCAACTCGTTTTAAGCGGGGCACTTTCCCTTAAAGGATCTCCCTTGTTGCCCAAAGGAATTAAACTTTTTTGAAAATTTTAAGGCCTGAGGTTTTTTTGTTTTTTACAAATTTGGGGGCAAAAGTTGCCAACACTTGGAAATCAAAACTCCCTCTTCAAGAAAAATCGAAAGGATGAATTTTAGCAAAAATTTTGAAACGTTTTTTGTGGGGAGACACTTTTAAAAAACAATTGAAGATTCCCATTCCCTTTTGATGCCCTCCGGGGTTTTTAAGGTGTTTTACAACAATAAGGGAGCATCTAAATTAAAATCTAAGAATTATAAGCTAGATGGGAAAGATAGAAGCAGAAAAAAATAACTCGCTGATCAATGAAACAATTTAGGGGGAAAAAAAAAAAGGCTAAAATACAGCAAAAAATCAGCTTTAAAGGGAAAAAAAAAGGGTAGGCTTTTTAAAAGCTTGTCTTGCAACGAGCGCAGCTACACGAAACAAACAGAAAAAAAGAAAATAAACAAAATACTTTATGAAAACACAAGCTAGCGAAAGAATGGGGATCTGTTCAGGGAACAGGGGATTACAAATTTTGATTTAACAGTTTTGGGGTTTGCTATCTCTACACTCGTTTAGTTTTAAACCCGGGCGTGCCCAAAACAGGACCATAGTGCCACCAACGCCTCACCCTTTTTGTTGGGATTAAAAAAACAATTGCATATTGAAAACCTATTAAAGAAGTTACACCCCAAAGCGCTTGGCTCGCCTGGCATAATGGTGGTTTTAGTTGGGTTTTGTCTACATGGAAAAGTTGGGGTTTTATGGCTGACCATCTTGGACGTTAGGAGTGCAGCTGCTGGATTAATTTTTTTATTGAAAAAAAGTATGGCTAACCATAAAAGTTAGAAAACACAACAAGGGCGTTTTTTTCGCTGTGTGATGTCAGTGTGGAATAACAGGTGGAAGCTTTCTGGGCTTTCTGGCTGTGGGCGCTTTTAACGGGATCGTTTCTTCGGGGCTGGTTTTTTTTTTAAAATAGATGGACGGTTTGTTTTTAAGTTTTGTTTGTCCCCTAATTTTTTCGTCTCCACTATGGGGTTTCATTGTTTAATTCTGTATAGCCCCTCTGTATTTAAATTTTTAGAGGGTGATGTAAATAAGCCTACACAAAGTAACCTTTTGACCTAACTGTGCAAGAAGTTTGTAATTTGTAGCTGGAAGGCAAATTAAAGCAGAGTTAATAGCATCTTAAAAATGGCTAAAATTGTTTTCTAGCATCAAACCCTGTAGCTGTCAGTATCTAGACTTGGTCTGTGCTTGTGTCCTAATAAACACCAAATATGTCGTATGGGTTTTAAGTTTTGCACCCGGGCATTGTTAAACCTTCATTTTAAATTAAGTAATGTTGCCCAGGCTTTGGGGATGTTTTTTTTTATGGACCCCAAATGAATTGTTTTTGGGTTTTGAAAGGGGGGGGGCCACCCATATCATAAATTTAAATTCTTTTTTTTCCCCCCCCCAAAAAATTTTACAATGTGCCCATCCCTGATTGCGGTCTAATTTTTGTCTAAAGTCGTTAAAAGGATCAATTTTAAAATTCGTTGCAGTTTCCCTTTCATAGCTTATTGTTCTTTGGGCTGTTGAATGGATTAAAAGCGCTGTCGCTTGGGAGGTTAAATTTAGTTCGTTAGTTTTCTCTGTACTGGTAATAAAATTTAAAATTTATATGCCCCACAAAAAAATTTGGGGGTTTAAATGGTTTGCAATGAAAACCGCACCATAGTTTCGCGTAAATTTTCAAAATTTAATGATTTGGTAAAAAAGTTTTGGGCGAGATGACCCTGCTGAGGCACTCTATCATTCTTTTTTGGGGGTTTGAATATTTTGTTGGGGGTTTTACAGTCTAACTTGGAAGGTAATTCGTCTACTGCAATGGTTTGATTGCTGAAGTTAAAATTTGGATTTAAAACGGCCCCCTCATTGTAAATGGCACTTTGTTATATTTAAATGGGTTTCCTTTTTTTAATTTGTTTTTTAAAAACTTATAAAAAAGGATGTTCTCTTTTTAAACCCAACAAAACGGGTGTGTTCTTAACGTACCAATTGTCAATTGGCGCGGGAGTTTTTGGTTTTTCCCCAAAAAAAAATTGCTTTAAAATTTTGTGGGTAACATAAAGAAGGGGCTCAAAATAACGGAAAAATTGTAACGAGGCGGGGCAATCAAATAACTTTGAAAAACCCGTGGTTACTCAACTTTTGTTCTTTAAAAAAAAAGTATTAGCGAATTTGGCTTTGTTAAAAATTAACGAAGCAAACCTTGAATACTTACATTTTCCCTAGAAGAATCTTGGCTTTCACAGTAGTGACAGGTTTAATTTAGTACAAGAGAAGGTGTTTATTAAAATTTAAAAGGGAATAAAAATTCTGACTTTCTCGTGAATCCAAAGTTTATGTATTTTGAAGGTTAAAAAACGAAGTAATTTATTTGATGGGTATCCCTCTAAATTCTAAAGGTTTTTGCCATAATAGGGGGGGTTTTTTCGATTTCGATTTAACTTTGTTGGAAAAAACAGTCAATTAAAGTTTTTTTTTTAATTAAAAGGGCCCTTTAAATTTTTGGGTGTAAAAATAACTAACCAAGTGGAAAGCCAGTTGTTTGTTTTGATTTATTAATGGTGTTAGAAGTGAAGGGGCTGTAACCCTTAATTTTTATTTTCGGAGAGAAGGTAAAAAAGTTTGTTCACGATCACCCATATTTTTCTGCACGGAAAACCCCGTTCACTGTTTTTTTTGTCAAAATTTTGAGGTTTTGGCATGTTAATTTGTTTAGAAACATGTGTTTTTTTGGCCAAATTGACTGTGATGGAACCCTGATTGGAGTGAAAATGGGGGTTTTCGGGCAGGGAACAATGGGGGGCTTGAACAAATTTTTACATTCCTTCCCTTTTCGGAAAATTCAGAGCTTTGTTTTGTAGGGGGTTCCGATTTTGACATTTGTTCTCCTGAAACTTTTTCGAACTTGGGAAAGTTTAGAGTTTTTCCCCTATATTTAAAGTTTAGCCCGCAGTTGAATTCCCATCCGGGTGTTAAAAATGGAGGTGTGATGATACTGGGGAAAACGTTTTATTCAATTGTTCAGAGTAACTTAACAGTCAAAGTAACATGTTTTTTTCAATAAAAAAATTCTCTTCCCTCTCTTCTTTTCTCCCCTTTTCTCTCTCTCCCCTTTTTTAAAGTAAGTTGAAAAAAAAACTCTTTCCAGCTGTTGTGTGTTTGAAGTAAAATTAAAGAACCCCTGTCGAGTTTTAACGTGTGTGTGTTGTGGTGTGGTGGTGTGTGTGTGTGGTTTTGTGTGTGGTTTGTTTTGCGTGTATTGTGTGTGTGTGGTGTTGTTTTGGCGTATCTTGTGTTGTCTGCATGTGAGAGAGGTGTGTGTGTGTATGTGTACGAAACATGACATTGAAAACAAAAAGTTTTTTTATCTTTAAAAAAAGTTTTATTTTCTGGCATTATATTTAGAAAAAGGAAAAAATGACCAAAAAACGACCAAATTTTCTTCTTTTTTTTCCCAAACCCCCCCCCCCTCCCCCCCCCCCCCCCCAACCCCCCCCCCCCCCCCCCCCCCCCCCCCCCCCCCCCACCCCCCCCCCCCCCCCCCCCCCCCCCCCCCCCCCCCCCCCCCCCCCCCCTCCTTCTTCGTTCAAAAAATGAAGAGGAAAATTTTGTGTTTTTTATGTTATGTTAGAAAGAATACACAAAGTTTATTGCAAAAACCCGGTTTAATTTTTGTTTTTTTTTTTCCCGGTTTTTCTGGGTAGACAAAAAAGGAATGATTCCCGTCAAATAAGTGGTGTCCCCTTTGGGGAAGGGGGGGGGGGGGGCAAACAAAATTTAAGCAGTGTTTTTTTTTTAAAAAATTTTGCAAAAAATTTTCAGCGGCCCTAATCGCACATGCTCGAAAATGAGGGATCCCTATATTTTCATCGACTTCGCGATTTCCCTTTTTTAGAGCCCAGAATCGGCGAGGTTCATTTGTAAATGTTTCCCGAGCATTATTTGTTCATAAGGGGAAAGGTGGTTCGCCATGCGTTTGGTAGACGACTTTTGTTAAGTTAAATTCACGCACGTGACTTATCACTACAAGCATCCAAAAACAGCAAAAAAAAATTTTTTAAACCCCTGTGCATGTGTGCGGCGTGAGTTTTTTGCTTCCCTTTTAATTTGTTTCCCCCTTGGCTTCACCCTTCTGTTTTTAATTTTGATCTCCGCGAGCGAAAAAGCAGTCTCTCTCTCTCTCTCTTCTCTTTCTCTCTTTCTTTATGAAAAAAATGAGATTTAGTCCTGCGTTTTTGCCTAAGCTTGCTGCAGAGAATGATGGCCATATTCAAATGTTGATCCAAATTTGTGACCCGGTTTTGAAAAAAATCACACAAAGACATGGGAAGACAGGTATGTAATTTGAAAATTTGGCATGTTTGTTGTCTTTATTTAGCCTACAGTTTTTTCCGCACAGATATGTCTCACATATAGTTTAAAAAATCATCTCTAAGCTCCGGAAAAATAGATAAATAAAATGAAAAGAACAAAAAAGGGAAACAACTCGAGGATGACAATGCACTTTTAATTGAAAGCACATGGTTCTACCCAAAATTGTCACTTTTGATATATACTGACTTCAATAAAAAAAAAAACGCGAAAATTTGAAAGGCTATTTTTCGGGTGAAAAAGGGGTGAATATACAACATTGAACCATTGTGGCAAGTTGTTTGGGTTCAAGACTCACGTGCAGTGAAAAAATTGTGTGAGCAACACATCATTCCGGCATTGGAGGGTCAACAAAATGGCAAACTGGTTGCTGCATGTGAGGCACGTGCACACCATGCAGAGCAAAGTTAACCAGCGACAAGTACGCAAGCATGCAGCCTTTATAAAGCCGCGCTACAAGGTTCAGGTAACGACTTGCCGTCTGAGCGCTACAGAGATGCCAAGACTACGAGCAGAGGAACGCAATCGTGCCCTAGGCCATCTGGAGGCTGGTGTGGATGTCAGGCAGGTCGCCAACATCTTAACGTCCACATCTCAACCATCTATCGTCTGCAGCACCGCATGCGAGTCACTGGTACCACTGATGATCGTCCCCGGCCAGGCCGTCCTTGGGTCACCACACAAAGAGGATCGCCATCTTGTTCGAACCCATCTGCGGGACAGGGGGCAAACAGCCGCTAACACTGTTTGACAGTGCCTGGGAATCTCCAGCAACGAATCAGCCTCAACACTATGCGGCGGCAATCTTCAGGAGAACGGGCTGGCATGTAGGCGTCCTCACAGAGGTCCGGTACTGACACCAAGACACCGGCAGGACAGGCTGCAGTGGGCACAAGCCTGAATCAACTGGCACAGACAGCAGTAGGGACGCATACTGTCTCAGATGAGAGCTGATTTGCATTGACATGTCTGACGGTCGTGTCAGAATATGGCGTCAACCTATGAACGCTATGCTGACTCCTGTGTGGTAGAGCGGAACCCCTGGGGAGGCCCAAACGTTAAAGATATGGGTGCAATTGGCATTAACCACGCCATAGGACTAGTCATCTTTCAGAACATTGTCCTGGTCGCGGACAGGGTGTCAATGCACAGCGCTACATCAACCAGGTGCTCGGACCCCATGTCCCATCCTTTTTTTGCGCAACACCCAAACTGGACATTCCAACAGGACAATGCAAGACCACACACCGCCAGGGCCACCCAGCAATTTCTTCAGCATAACAACGTCAATGTGCTGCCCTGGCCAGCCCTCAGTCCCGATTTAAAAACCAATAAAAACATTTTTGGGATGAACTTGGCAAAACGTTGGACCTCCTGCGTCCACGACCAGCAACAGGGGCTCACTTCACCAGGCCATCGTCCATGTGTGGGATGGTGTCCCAAAGGGGGACGCATCAACCACCTGGTCCACTCAATGACCCAGGTGTCGGGCAAGTTGTCAACGCAAATGGTGGCCACAAACGGTAATTTGGACTTCAAGCTGGTTTGTCACGGACCTTGGATTTTCACACAAAAACATATTGCTAGACATTTCACACATTACCGGTGTAATGAATCAAATCACGTTGAATTCTCGCTTCCACTCTGTACAAATTTTGACCAATAAAATTCACCCCAACCTTCAGCTTGTTTTGTTTCGCGTTTTTTTTTGGAAGTCAGTAATATGGCTCGGGGGAAAGTCCAGTTTAAAAGGTATACAAAAAAAAAATGGTAACACTTTGGTAATTTTTGAATGAAGAACTATTGGAGCTTTATTTCATAGAAAATTTATTCAAAAACAAACACAGGACAACTCACACTATCATGTTCTCAGGGAGGCAGGGTGACACTGACAGTGTCATTGACTTGGGACTCACTGGGACCAAAATTCATAGCAGGTATGAGTGCGGAAGTACTTCTTCATCATGGAAGTGACCATTTCCCTGTTGTGTTCAGTTTACAGAAACCATCAAAAGTTACACAAACGAAACAAAAGGACCTTTTCAAAGCAACAACAATGAAGGAATATCATAGGGACGTTAAGAAGTAGAAGATGCAAAAGAACAATGCTACAACCAAACAAATCGTCCAACCCCATTGGTGGAATATAAACACAGAAACAGCCTGGAAAGAGAAACGCAAGTCTGTAAGAATTTGGCAGAGAGAAAGAAGAAAACCTTGCCCTGATCTAGCTATTGAAACAGACTGAATCAGAAGACGAACAATTCGAAAGAGTAGCTGAAGAAGCAAAAGAAACCAAGTGGCAACAGTTTTGTCTGTCACTTAATTATGACACAACACTGACTCGGTTCTGTGGCGCTTTTATAGTCGCATGGTTAGTTAGTTAGTTAGTATTTATAGGTCCAGCGGCCTACTAGGAGCCAAATCAGGACCTCAGCTATCATATCTAAGTCTCTAGATACAAATACCCACACTATATTAACAATCGCTTAAAATTTATGAAGGACAAAAGCACAATTATCTTTCAACCTGACGACACCTGTATACATATTAAAACACTATATTTTATCAAATAAGTTTACCTCTTTCAAAAAAGAAAAAATAAAGATCTACATGAAATCTCTCGAAAAAGAACCGTAACATCATGGTGGAAAGAAAACTTTCTCTATGATACACATCAATTCAGCACATCTGTCAAATATGATTAACACTGTAAACTTGCTGTCACACGCATCACACCATGGGGGGTCTTACTTCTGAGTATCAACTGTGCGTTATTTAGCTGTGCCCACTATGTTAACCGTTGTCAAAACCGTTTCCTCTTTACGGTTACTTACCACCCGATGGGAAAGGATTGGTTAAATCTGGGCAAATTTTTAAACATTTTAGTATGAATTTGATTTTACACCATTCAATCTGGGGGCAACAGTTCAGACTAATACAAACTTGTTTTTTGACGGAGATCAGTGTGAGGGAACATAAGGCATAGGCCTCCTGGAAAGACTTTGCACGTGAGCTTGTTTGGCTGCTTTGTCCACCAACTGAGTTACATTAAGATTCCTTGTGGGCTGGGACCCAAAAAGGAAAACTATACTAGACTTCTAAAAACAGCGTAAGCAAAACAAGCTGCAGGTTAGGGAGCGAATTTTTATTGGTCACAATTGTACAGAGTGGAAGAGTGAATTCAACGTGATTGATTTCATTACTCGGTTATGTGTGAAAATGTCATCAGGCAATTTGTATTTTGTGTGGAAAATCCATGGGCACGTGAACCAAACCAGCTTGAAGTTCCTTAATACCAAGTGTGTGGCACCATTTGCTTGGACAACTGATTGTCACATGCGGCTCATTGAGTGGACAGGTGGTTGATGAGTCCCTTGGCTAACCAGCCCTCAACATGGACGATGGCCACTGGTGAAGTTGAGCGCTGTTGCTGGTTCGTGGACGCAGGAAGGTCCAACCGTCTGCCTAAGTTACATCACAAAAAATGTTCTATTGGGTTTTAAATCGGGAATGAGGGTGCCAGTGGCAGCAAATTGACTGTTGTTTTGCGGTAAGAAATTGCTGGGTGGCCCTGCTGTGTGTGGTCTTGCAGTGTCCTGTTGGAATGTCCAGGTTTGGGTGTTTGCGCAATAAAAAAGGTAAGACATGGGGTTCTGAGCCACCTGGTGGAAGTAAGCAGATGTGCTTCGACAACTGTCCGCGACCGGTCCAATGTTCTGAAGATGACTTGGTCCTATGGCGTGGTTAATGCCAATTGCACACCATATAATAAGTTCGGGGACTCCCAGGGGTTCAGATCTACAACACGGGGTGTCAGCATAGCGTTGTCACCTGGTCGACGCCTTATTTATGACACGACGTCAGCCATTGTTGCAATACAAAAACGGCTCTAATATGAGTACTGTGTGGACGTGCACACCTGCTGCCTGTGGCCTGGTGAGTCGGGCTTCTGCCTCTGCAGCTGTCACTGCGGTGCTCTTGTGGTGTCAGTACACTGACATCTGTGAGGAAGCCTACATGCATGGACAGTTATCATGAAGCCGCTGCGCCAGTGTTGTGGCTGTTTCGTTGTGGAGAGTACACAGAGCACCTGACCACTCGTGCAGTGTTGCGGCTGTTTGCGCCTGTCACGCCAGATCGGGTTAGAACAAATTGGCGATACTTCTTGGTTTGGGGAGACGAGGACGGCCATAGGCCAGGGGTCGTTCATCAGTGGTAACAGTGACTCGATTCGCGGTGTGATGCCAGAAGATTAGATGGTTCGAGTTCGTGGACGTTAAAGATGTTGGCGACCTGGAATGGGCATCCTCTCCAGCTCCAGATGGCCTAGGGCTCGATTGCGTTTTCCTACTGCTAGTTGTCTTGGCATCTCTGTAGTGACTCAGACGGCAAGTCGTTTTCTGTACCTTGCAGCGTGGCTTTTTTAACAGCCTGCAGGCACTGAGTACTGTCGCGGGTTAAACTGTGATATCTGCTTGGTGTGCAAGTGCCTCACATGTGCTACCAGTTTGCCTTTTGTTGTCCCTCCATACGGATTCTTGAGTGTTGGGCTCACACGATGTTTTTCACTGCACGTTGAGTCTTGGACCCATCAACTTGCCAACAATGTTTCAATAATTGTATATCAACCCTTTTCACCGTAATAAATTGCCTTTCAAATTTTCAGCGTTTTTTTCGAAGTCTGCTTTATATGCTCTTCACGAAGAGACAAGCTGAGTTTGGAAGTTAATGAATATCAGCCGAAACTGGTGGTGACATTCTCTTGTCGATTAAATAGCCGAGAATGCCGACATTGAATCGGTTTAAATAAGGAAATCTTTCTGATCTGACTGGGACCACCGCACTGAGGGCCAGTTTTTAAAGCCTTCAGTTCAGAAGTATAAAACATGAAGACCATATCCGACATTCTTAAAAAAGTAGGCATCATGAATGTTATATCTCACACTATGGCAAGCTGCAGCCCTCTCACCTTTTTTAGAACCATCAGGAAAAAAATCTTGATTAATTCTTTATAAAGTTCTCTTTGCCTAGATTTTATAGTTGTTGATATGCAGGAAATCGAGGTGACCTCCTTTCGAAATTGAAGGTGAATTTTATATTAATTTGGATTGGCGACTTTCCAAGGAGGAAAATCAGTTCTGTATTGGTCCGTCATCAAACAGCATCAAGTACATTGAAGATGACAGAAGTGGGGCTTAAAATACGATACCCAGTGGAGGAATCTTCATTTGGCTTTAAGTCATATTTGGGCTCTAAAAGGAGGGTTCATGACAATTTCATAGGCAGGGTCCTTCTGGATAGCCTCAGTTTCTTGTAGTAATTAATGCAAAGACATCAACCTTCCTTAGCTCACAGAGGGGGTTCACCTGAATTCATCATAAAACTATCTTTTGGAGATGTGCCGATAGTGAGAACCAGAGCATTCCGCAGTCCTTGAGGAAGTGGATCATGAGCTGTGAGGTAAGGACTTTCGTGCAGACCATTATACACTCACACCTATATCTAGCTTTGGTCCTCACCAAAGCCTCGTTCACTATAGCTACAAAGTTCGGATTGTCTGCCACGCCCATTTAAGTGATGACTAATAACCTTTCAAAAACATTCAATACCTGATGCGCAAGATTGTTCTATTGTACTTTAATGTGAGGCAGAGGAAAAGAAGATTATTATCTAAAATAAACCCCAAAATTTATCTTGTTTGGGAATCTGTAATTACCTGACCATTGAAGACTGATAGCTGGTTCTAAAAGACCACGAGATCTTTTCTATTGGAAATCGAATTACACTATGTCTTGTAGCTGAAAACTTAAATCCATTTTCAGTAACCCACTGCTCTTGTACACGTTTAACACACAACTGAAGTTGACGCTCAGCTGTCAGCAAAGTTTTTCCCCTTGGCAGTGATGGTGAAAGTCATAAACAAATAATGACTTATCAATTCCAGGACTTTAATGACTGGGACACGATGTTATTAATATTCTGATTGAACAGAAGTGTGAGAAAGGTGCTACCCTGAGGGACACTTTCCTGACCTCAAAAGGATGCGCTATAGGTCGAATGATTGTCTTATCGCATGTTAGTCAAAATATTTGCAATTAACATTGGTAAATTACTTTGAAATCTCAAGTGCTTAAATTATGAAGAATTCCTTGCCTCCATGTTGTTGTCTAAGAACTTTTCTAAATCAAAAAGAATAGAAACTTACATGTTCTCCATTAATCAAAGATTCCTGATAAAAGTCTCATATCGTTGTACCAGGTGATCATTGTAGTACTGCCGGGTTGTTCCAATTCCACACTGGGAAACATCTAAGGCCACCAGACATTCAAACTGCCATAACAATCGAGCATATTCCATCTCTCATAGTTTTACATAAGACAAATTGTGTGAAGCTATAGGACGTAGTTGTTAGGATCAGAAGATCTTTCCCTGGTTTAGGAATTGGGATAAACAAAACTGACTCTCTCCATGAGGTGGTAAATACTGAACACCTAACATGATTAAACTGAGACAACACATTTTAAAACCTCAGCTGGCATATGTTGATTAAATTGATAATGATTCGTTCATCTGGTCAGGAGATGTGATTGTTGGCTTTCAAATGGCGTCCCTTTAACTTCTCCATGATGAAAACGCACAGTTGTATTCTCAGAACTATTATGCACGAGGCACAAGATATTGTCTCCGTGATCTTTGTTACGCGGTATTCCTTGCAATAATGACCAGTGACGAATTTTTGATGGTTTGTAACAGGATAACAAGTTAGCAACCTCCTTTTTTATTAGTAATAAGCGATCCATTTACTTGCAACATTTTATAATCTGATGTAGACGACTTTCCCCTTAATCTTACGGATTAGTTTCCAGAACTTTCTGAATTGACACTTAAGGAACAGATTGACAAAATTTTACCCCTAGATTCTTTATTCTTTGTTTTAAAAGTCTATCGACACTTAGCCCTACACGAATGTTGTTTAAACTTTGTTCACCACACAATTAGGAAACATTGCAATGTTTGAGCCACCTTTTCTATTTTCCCTTAAAAGTTTTGCACTCTTTATCTTACCATGGGGTCTTAACTTCATTTGGTTTATCCGGGACTTGGGAATAGGCTTCTTAGCACTCTATATATAACTTTTAGTGATTCTGTAAAACAGGATCATATAACTCCGCAACAAGATTCATGGGCGAGTCTACTTTAAATCTGTTGCTGATCCAGTGTGCAGTGCGAAAATATCCTTGTTTTCCGAGGGGACTTCCTGCTTTTGCTTCGTAAAATAAATAAAAATCGGAAAGTGATCACCCCGCTTTGGACCGTATGAACATGACATTCTAAGTCCAATAAATCAAGGAAGGGTACACAAAGGACACAATTACAAAGTGAGTCACAAGAACAGAAGGAGATACAATAGGCTGGTGAGCTCTGAATTCAGGAGACAGGAGATCATGTTCCGAGATTAAAATAATCTCAAGAACTTTCCCTTGAGAATTGTGCTTTTACTTCCCCACTGTGGAAGTTTGGCCATTCAAGTCACCCAATAAAAGAATTGGGCGTGGAGATGTGAAATTAAACATCCGACTGATCTTCGAAATCACAGAAGATGGAGATAGATACATAAACTACATTTCGTTACGACCTTGTTTAACGAGATACGAGCTTGCCATCGCCTCAGATCCGTCTGAAGTGAATTTCTGTATGTAGTACAGAATTATGTATATAAAGAGATACGACTCTCTTGAAATGTCTGCAGAAGATGGATTGAGTAAGCAGGAGAAACCAGGAATCTCATGCTTCTTACTTTGCAGTTAAAAGGGTATGAGAGCAATATAAAGAAGATCTATACTCTCGTCAAATAATAGCTCAAGGTCCGATCATATTTGCTTTAACTCCCCTTATGTATCCACTGGAGTATGACCTGTTAGGTTGTTAAAAGCAATATCTATCAGCCCTTCTTCTAACAGAAACTTCCCTGTCCCCAATGAACTAAACGGTTCTTCAGACAAGATCAGAATGCCGATGACTCATGATTAATTTCTATGTTGTTTGTTGCAATGCTTGGGAATTTGTCTTAATGGACTGAAACCTGCTGCACCAAATACCTAGACTTCGAGGTTTTCCCCTCGGAGGGTTATGGAAGGTCCGAAATGGAGTCCTCAATGCGTGCAGGTCTCGTAACGATGTTTTGGCGTTGTCGAGAGAGGGGACATATCTTTCCTAAGTTCCTTCACCCCTGACCTCTGATCCACTGCACTTTGTACAACTGAAAACTTCCTTCCCTAACCAGAGGATCTCTGAAGCTGTTGTACAGCTGGACGGAACACTATTTGCATTTTCTGAGACAAAACCTCAACTGATGGTTCTAGTATGGTATAGCCGATCCCAACAACCGTCTGACATCAATTCTGTCAATTTTTCCTTCTCACAGAGCTGTGATGGAGCATGCTCCAGATCATCAACGAGGGAACGGTTCGCAGAATAGTTAACCACATTCTGTGCATTAGTAGCAGCCGAAGGATTACTTAGTCCTGACCCTTCACTAAAACTTATAGCCTCAAGAATGGAACATTTTCCTCTCATCTTTTTTTAGGATTCTTCGCATTCCTCTTTTTCACCACTGGAACTTTTTGAATTTGATGAATGACACCACTTACAATTGACACTGTATTACAAGCATTTGTACAAGATTCATCATGCTTCTTCTGTCCACAGTCTCGACAGATATGGACCACCGCAAGCTCGGCTGGAATGCCCAAAGGCGGTTGACACTTGAAAAACCGCAGAGGAGATGTACAAGGGCGTAACTTTCACTCGGAACATAACCCACTTTGACAAACTCTGGGGGAGATGGCATAGCAAAGTCTAGATTAGCGTGTTGGTTCTCAATTAAGTCACTTCCTTTAGTAGATTTTATTACTCTATGGACCTGCAGAACACCGGACTTTCCTTTTCAGTCCGAATTTCTGATCTGCAAACTCCAGCCAAGTCAACAAATATGTTACCCTTTAGAGTAGTGAGAAAGGGTGTGAATGGAAACCTTAACTGTGTTCTGCATGAGTAGAGAACCATCCCTTTTCAGCAGCAAACGAGACGCCGCTTCCGTAGGCAAGTTAACAAGGTATACTACAAGATCGAGTCTTTTAATCATTTTAAATCCTGTGGAAGATAATCTCCCTCGCCACTTGCAAACGGAGAAATACGTGCAATGGATTCTTTCGGATCTTTCTGCTTCACACTAAGAGGATGCTTGTCCTATGTGTTTTGGATACCCTTTCTCTTTGCAATTCTCTTTTCTCTTCATCTGAAATCTGAATCTTCTACTCACAATCTCGTCCCATAAAGAGGGCCATGTCCATCATCGTTTCTTCTATTTTTGTTAGGGGGTTTAGTTGTTTAGATGTCATAATGAAAGAATAAAAACTTCCACCTCCCTACTCCCCACCCGCCATCGATAGGAGTGCCACAAGACGATGCCACACTATGCGGGTTTCTCCTGCAAAGGAAACACAAGGGTTTAGTGACAGGTATATTAGAGTGACTCGCACTCCACCCATCAACCAGGGCTCTTGACCAAATGCCGGGAAAGGTAAGGTGGCACTCACTAGGACTTCCAGGGCAAGCAACGTGGCCACGGTTTAGAAACATGTCCCATGCCCACACTCGTGGATGGCGACAGGGTTGACAGCATTGGGCCCCCATGCTGCCCCCCTTCTAGGGGAAGTCCGGCGACCAAAGTACCCCGCCCAAAAAAATATGCGTGTTGAGCGGGCGCGGATCCTACTCCGAATCCCTCTCAACAACCAGGACACCATTCTCCCCCGACACGGGTCGACACCCGCCACAGTCAACACAGGTGGACAAGAGGCCACAGAGAAAAATAGAAAGTGCTACAGAAGACTTGTGAAAAAAGGAAAAAGAATCGGATAAAGATCCGTAAAGGCCGAGATAGCAAAACAAGTAACTGCAGTTAATAAGGAGAATGTTGAAAGAGGAAATGAGAGTGTAAGAACAATGGGTAGGCAGAAATAACAAACCAAAAAACAGAAAAAAAGAAGCCCCAACTTAAAACTAATAGTCCCACCCTACAAGGGGCTCAAGAGGGTGGACCCTGAGAACTAAAAATAGACACCCAAACCGGTACCCCTGGGCAGACCCCGGTGGGCCGGTAATTGTCGCATGGGAGGAGAAAAACAAAACAAAACGCAAACCCAGATTCTTTGGACGATGATGGATCACAAAAACGAAGGACAAATTTAGAGAAAGGGTTCGGTGCTCTACTTAAACATTTCACAGTACAGATTGATTCAAGATCAAAGAAATCTGGAGGGAAAGGAAAGAAATTATGTGACAACGTTAAACCAACACCTAGCTCAGGACTGGGATGTGATATCTACAGAATCTGTACAGGATGACGCAATAGCTAGATGCACTAAGGATAGTGATTCAGGACCAAAGTACGGTGTGCAATATCAAACAGCTCTCAGAAGAGGAGAGAGCCAAACTCTTTAGTCTCTACCAGGTGAGTTTTGATAAAGGCTATGTCCCAGAAGACTGCACACACAGCTACCTGAAAACTTTACCAAAGCCAGGAAAAGATCGTCATCAGTTAAATGGCTACCGTATACTCACTATGCAAAATATAGCAGGAAAGCTCATGGAACGAATCATAGCAAGAAACTCGCAAGAGATCTTGAAAGTCGACAAATCCCCCCATCAAATCAAGGAGGCTACAGAACAGGTAAAAGTACATGGGAAAATGCGGCTGCTTTTGCCTATGAAGTGTACGAAGGATTCCAAAGAAAGGAAGAAACACTAACTGTTGCAATAGATCTGGAAGATGCATACAACAAAGTCCAGTTCTCGCTTCTCATGGAACTACTTGGGACTATGGAGTCAGTAAGACACACGATGGATAGCAGTGGCACTTTGGGAGCGAACCGTTATCCTACGATTTGGAGATTGGACTTCTGAGCCTCATAAACTTCCTAGGGGATTACCTCAAGGTTCTCCTCTTTCCCCTGTTTTGTACAATGTTTACACCAAAGGCCTAGCAGACCTCAACAGAAACGGAATTGCTCGAGTTATGACATTGCAGATGACGGTCTGATCCACAAAACATCAAAGAATGCTGAAGAAAGAACGAAAGCAGTTCAGCAACAGTTGAACAACATTGCTCAGGTGTCAAGAGACTGGATCGTCCATCAACCTACAAAAGCCCAGACTGCACTCTCAACAACAAGACATCAGGACAAGTACCCTCACCAGTTTCCTTCAATGGAATACCAATTGAATCAACTAACAACCTATGCTATTTAGGTGTAGGCTTTGACAGAATGCTAACCTTTAGAAAGCATGTTGAGAATAGTGTTCTTGAATGCAAAAAGGCTTATCTGCCATGAAAGCAATGGCAGGTAAAGGCATTGAACAGCAGAATCTCTACCGACTGTATCACGCTCTTGTACTCAGTGTGATAGATTATGGATTAGGGCGTACAACACTGTCCAACAGCAACCTTCTAAAATTAAAAAGAATTCAAAATGAAGCAATGAGATTGATCCTGGGAACCACAAAGGACACACCAGTTCAAACTATGCGATACCTGCTCGACCTTCCTTCAATGCAGACAAGACACAAGCTGGAACAGGTGAAGGCATATTTCAGAGCCCTTGCAAATCCCCAAAACCCACTTCATGCGGCGGTCAAGGAAACAAAAGGCATTCGGCTAGGACGTGGAAAATCATGGATGGGACAGGCAGAAGACAGTCTACAGCTTGTGCGCCAGTTAGCAGAAGTCAAAGAAACCAAGGAATGGGAGAAATATCCAGACCACTTGAAGCACCTCTACCAAATTGCCATCGCTACAGAACTTGGAAGACATTGTCGAGAATGGCCAGAAGGCAAAACCAACGCAGAAGTTCAGATGCACAAAAGATGATAGTTTAATATACACTGATGGTTCTGTCACCAAAGGCAAGTCAGGCTGGGGATACACAGTGAAGCAAAATCGCCCAACTATTCAAGAAGACAATGGTGCGCACACTTTAACAACTTCAAGTCTAACAATGGAGCAGTGACACATGCACTCCACTGGCTTACATCCATAAGCCAGTTTCAAACTCAACAAGCCATGATACTGACCGACTCGAACCTACTTCAGAAAGTGAAAAGTGGAATGGGAAACCCCTGCTTGGAATGAACTAATGCGCAGCCTTCCACTGGAGAGGCTCACATGGATGTGCTGCCTTGGACATGCTGAGAGAGAGAGAACAGGCTGGCAGGCACCGCTGGCAAGGCAACAACAAGGAACTGGATTACTGCTTGGCCGATCTGATGTGATAAGAAATCTGAAGAATCACTTAAGCAAACAAGAGCAAAGCCACTATACCGTAGACCATCTTTCAGATCTGAACATCAAGAGAGGAAGTGGCCGCACATCCAGACTTAAGGGAAGAGCAAGAAACACCACCAACCAAACTAACGTTGGAATCATTTCTAGGCCAACATTGCGAAGACTCCTAGAGATTGGGGCAAACTCATACTGGGCCTTTCCAATAACAGACACAAAAGATGAAACACATGTCAACTCAGATAAGACTTTGAATCTCTCAGGGTCCCCAGCGTATACTGTAGACGTTGTGTGCGCTGGTGTGTGTTCATCAGTTGGGTGATGCTAGCATGTTAGTGTCCATGGACATCATGAGTGTGCAAGCGTCGGTGTGCGCGTGTGCGTCGTCAGTGGGTAATGCCAGCGTGTTAATTAGAGTCCATTGACATGTGTGTGGAAGCGTTGGTGTGCGAGTGTGTGCACGAGTGCGAGTGTGTGCGTGGGATGTGTTTGAGTGGGAGGAGGAGTTGTTCTTATTGTTATGTGCATGTGTGTGTGCGCGCGAGTGTGCGCGTGCACTTATATGCTGTATTTGATGGTCTCGTTCTTGTTCCCAAGTCATCTTCTGAACATTCACGCACGCAGTCACAACACACACACACACACGAACGTGTGCGCGTACGTTCGCTCGCTCTTTCCCACACACTTGTACACTTGTGTGCATGTGCACGTCCACACCGACACACGCGAGCACACACACGCATACATATAAGCGCACAAATGCACACACACACATGCCCACATACAAAGACACACACATACAGATATGTACACATATAGCTATATGCAGATACGTGTGCTCACACAAACCACGAATTACACACACACTCACACACATATGCACACGCACTTCTGCACACACTCACAAACGCGCACACATGCCTGCGGCACACACAAAGCGTGCACACTTACACGCACACGCCACAACACACGCGCCACGCACACACATGGGCCCATGCCCACACGTCATACACACACGTGTACATTCACTACAAACACACCACACACACACACACACTGGTAGGTAGGCACTCAAGGTCTGACCAGCGCGTTGGGCTAATGCGTAGGTCAGACATCCGCCGAGTCGTAGCCACGAGACCCTCTTCTTCAATTGTTCATCTTTGTTGTTAATTCATTTATCCATCAGCTTCAAATTGATAAATTTTAGAGTAAAACGTCATAAAATTAGAATTTTACTCTATTGTGTAATGCCCTACACTTTTGGGTGGGAATACTCTCCCCCCTTTCCGAGGTTTGTATGACGTCGAGAGAAAAACTGAGCCTGCGAGCAGTGGGGGGCCCTCGCAAGGAATGCAAGCCGTTTCAGGCACCGACCATTGGCCCTTTCTGCTACCAGCGTCCCTTGCAAGCCCTTATAAGTGCTTGTGCGCGTGACCGTTTGGCGCTTTTGTAATACGAGAAGGAACATGTAACAGAGAAGAGTTAGAAGCTATGCGACAAGCGTTGTGTAGGCCATTACACAATAGTGTAGAAATTCTATTTTTATGACGTTTTACTCTAAAATTATACTCTAAAATTTTACATTCCTTCACCTGCCGGATACTGATGGAGAAACATCTGCAACATCAGAGAGACCTGTTCCACAACTTCATTGACGTTAGGAAAGCGTTTGACAGGGTGTGGCACAAGGACTGTGGCAGGTGCTCAGAAAGTTTGGCATAGAGGGGGGTCTCGTCCAAACCATCCAGGCGCTGTATAACACCGCCAGCAGCGCAGTCCTCCTCAACAACCAGATAGGGGACTACTTCAAGACCACAGTTGGAGTCCGTCAAGGCTGCCTGCTATCTCCTGTACTGTTCAATCTCTTCCTGGAAAACATCATGCGTGAAACCCTCCATGACTTCCACTCCACTGTCTCCATCGGAGGAAGAACCATCAATAATCTGAGGTTCGCAGATGACATCGACCTGATGGGAGGCAGCAACGAAGAACTACAAGACCTGACAAAGAGACTGGAAGAAAGGGCAGGTGCATATGGAATGGAAGTGAGCACAGAAAAAAGCAAAGTCCTGGTCAACAGCACAACCATACCCATGCTGAAATCTACATGAACGGACAACAGCTTGAAGAAGTGGGCGCTTTCAAATACCTTGGCGCCACTCTCACCAAAGACGGTCGCTCTACAACAGAAATCAAGACCAGACTAGCGATCGCAACAGCAGCAATGGCAAAGCTAAACAAGATCTGGAAGAGCAGGAGATCAGCTTTCCTACAAAGATGAAGCTGTACAAGTCCCTGGTGCTGTCCATCCTGCTGTATGGCTGCGAAAGCTGGACCATGACAGCACAGACCACCAAGAGAATCCAGACGTTTGAAACTAAATGCTTCAGGCGCTTGCTCGGGATCTCTTGGCAAGACCGGAAGACAAACGACCTTGTGAGGAGCCAAATAGCATCACTTGCAGGTCCCAAGAACCCCTCTTGGCAACAGTCAAGAAGAGGAAGCTGTCGTGGTTCCGGCATGTCATACGCCACAATTCACTGCCCAAAACAGTCATCCAGGGCACGCTGGAAGGTGGCAGACGAAGGGGACAAGCCAAATGCTGGATGGACAACATCAAAGAATGGACCAGGATGGATGGCCCTACGCTGATGCGACAGGCAGAGGACAGGGCCGGATGGCGGTGCCTGGCTTCGAGAGTGTCTCTCATCTCTCCTCTACGCCAATCATGGGCAAGAGAATGATGATGACTCTAAAATTTATCAATTTCTACACCATTTGTGTGTAATGGCCTACACTTTTGGGCGACTGATAGTCGCATAGATTCCATGAGAGAGAGAGAGAGAGAGAGAGAGAGAGAGAGAGAGAGAGAGAGAGAGAAGAGAGAGAGAGCGCAGAATACTGAAGGCATCAAACCATTAGTTCATGTATACAGATTTTATATACCGATTATAACACAAAGGCATAGTAAAATGGTAGGGACATGCGTAGATGAGTACGGACAATTCCTTTCCCTATCCCGAAAGCATATTATCTGTACTTGTACCTGTACGTAGTTCCGTCTGTACAAGTCTTTATGAGTCTATGCACGCATGCAAGCAGGTCACATAAGGTCACATTCCTGGCAGTATCCGAGGCTTAGAGGGGTAGCACTGCGTCTTGTATTGCGAGAGATTCCGCGCGAGCCACCGACTCACGTGGTAGAATACGCACGTAGTGTCTTATGGGTGTGTCCCGCCTCGACCAGTCAGCAGTGTTCATTATGGTCTGTAATGGCACGTCATGTAGCAATGCACAGCTAGTGGCTGTCGCACGTGTTGACCCTGGTGAGGCGGTCACACCGGCGTCCTTTAGTACGTGAACCATCCACCACCCGACTGTGGCTAACTTCACCGGTTTGTAGGTGAAGGGGACACAATCAGCTGTGTCCCCTGTCATTGTCCTTCTGTTCTCCTTAGTACTCCCGCACATATGTAACTGGACACAGCCTCTTATCCTCGTACACACTTAGTTTCACAGGGGGGGGGGGGGGGGGGGGGGGGTTAGTTAGTTAGTGTTTATAGGGTCCAGCGGACTAGGAGCCAAATCAGGACCTCAGCTATCATATCCGAGTCTCTTGATACACATACCCACACTAGTATTAACACATCACTTAAAATTTATGAGGACAAAAGCACAATTATCTTTTCAACTCCTTCGACACCTGTATACATTAATAAAACCCTATATTTTATAAAATAAGTTTACCTCTTTCAAAAAAGAAAAAATAAGATCTACTGAAATCTCACGAAAAAGAACCGATAAATCACTGGTGGAAAAGAACTTCTCTCTGATACACATCAAATCAGCACATTCTGTCAAAAAATGATCAACACTGAACAAGCTGTCACACGCAACACACCATGGGGGGTCTTCCCTTCTGAATATCCAACTGTGCGTTATATAGCTGTGCCCAATATGTAACCGTGACAAAACGATTCCTCTTTATTTACGGTTACGTACCACGATGGGAAAGGATTGGTTAAATCTGGGCAAATATTTAAACAATTTATTATGAATTTGATTACACCATTCATTCTGCCACAGTTCACGACAATACAAACTAGATTTATGACG
>CM031625.1:13972419-14005646 GCA_018398815.1 Conus ventricosus | reverse complement strand
CTTGCTCTCCAACCCCGACCTCACACTTTTCTTTTGTTTTTTGCACACATGGAAATGTACTTTCATGATGAAGCACACAAATGTTTGCTGTGGTTACAATGTGTGTACTATTCACCTCTTTGTGTATGGAATGGTGTGTGAGAATGGCCCAAATAAAAATGCATTAACAACTTAATTCTGTTGGGAATGTCCTGGGGGTTATAGCTCTGGTCCTATGCTGCTCTCTTTTTCTTTGTGTGTCAATTTCATTTATCTATTTATTCGGGGGGAGAGCGAGGGGCGTTATTTTACGCGTGAATTGCATGATTTGAATACTCATAACTTTTCCAGTAGAAGAAGACCGAGCTGATGAAGATCAACACCACAGGCAGCAGCCCAGTCACAGTCGGAGGCAAGCCCATCAGGGAAGTAGATTCCTTTGTCTACTTGGGGAGCGTAGTTGACAAGCAGGGGGGCACCAACCGAGACATCATGGCCAGGATAGGCAAGGCGCGAGCAGCATTCATTATGCTAAAGAACGTCTGGGCCTCAGGAGAGATCAGAAGGACAACAAAACTGCGTTTCTTCAATTCAAACGTGAAGTCGGTTCTGCTCTATGGCTGCGAGACTTGGAGAATGACCAAGGCAATACAGCAAAAAATTCAGACCTTTATCAACACCTGTCTGAGGTGCATCTTCAAAATCAGATGGCCAGAAAAAAATCAACAATGAAGATCTATGGAAGCAAGCAGGACAGGAACCAGTGGCCAAGCAGATTCTGTGGAGGACGTGGGGCTGGATTGGACACACTCTCAGGAAGCCAGCATCCAGCACCACACGCCAAACCCTGACATGGAACCCGCAGGGGAAAAGGAAGAGGGGCTGACCTCGCAGCAGCTGGAGGCGAGACACTGAGGCAGAGATAAAAGAGGCAGGGAACCAACTGGACAGGCATTCAGCGAGCAGCCCAGAACCGAGTGCGATGGCGGAGTGTTGTCGATGGCCTATGCTCACCCTTGAGCTATGGGCCTAAGTAAGTAAGTAAGTAAACTTTCCAGTAACAAACTGAGGCGACTGCAAGCGGATATCTAAACAAATTTTAAATGTAATTTGCAAACTGCCAAGAAAGCATAGACAAACAAATCACAAGACAAAACATGACACGTTTTGACCTATTAGGTCTTCCTCAGGGAAGATACAAAACACTCAGGACAAGGAAAATGAACGAGCAATCACTTATCCTCATTCACTTCAGCGCAAGATGGGCGTTGAATGAAGATAATGTTTCATTCAACACCCATCTTGCGCTGAAGTGAATGAAGATAAGTGATTGCTCGCTCATTTTCCTTGTCCCGAGTGTTTTGTATCTTGCCTGAAAAGGTCGAAATGCGTCATGTTTTGTCTTCTGATTTGTTTGTCTACGTTTTCTTAGAGGTTTGCTACTAATTACATTTAAAATTTCTTTCTAGAAAGTTTAAGTTTGAACACATGTCCACAGAGCGTAATAAGAGATGAATTCGCTTGAAGCACATTGCTGATGAGAATTCACATACACACACACACACACATGTAACCCCACCCCACCCTCCTTACATAGGTCCGTGAACGCCCGCATTGGGTCACTCGCACGCAAGTTCACAAATATGTGCATGTGTGCTCTCTCTCATGAACAGATACACAATCGCGTATGACCATCGCACACACGCGCACTCAGACACCCACAAACACATATGCACGCGCGTGCGCTTGCACAAACACACACACACACATACACAGTAGATACAGAAACGCACACATTTAAGACCTGCATACACTTGCAATCCGAAGTGCCTACACTTATTCTTACACACACACCTCATGGCAATCAATATTCATCTTGAATTATGAAGCTGATGTTGTCCTTTGTGCTTTTTATCATTCATCTCATAAAAATAAAACAAACAAAAAAAACACTGATGATTATTGGTGATATGTACTCAGAAAGTGACTTGTACACTGATTGTTAATCAAATTGTGACTTTTGTTGAGTGCAGTCGGATTTTGCTTTCTCTCTGTAATATCCTGTTCAATTAATGTTTGCCTTTTTTTGTGTTTGAACTGCACACATGTTAGCATACGATGGTCAGAGGAATGTCTTTTTTTCTAAACTGTTCTTGGATATATTTACTTGTTTGTCTTTTGCGATACTGGGTAAACATATCTAGTATCTTAACAAATAGGCGTGAAATTTTTGGAGACTGTTTCTTTTTTGTGGTAACTGGTTCTATCCTTTTCTTTCATGTACCATACCAATTAAAAGAAGAACAAAACGACAATTGAAATATGTAGCAACGAGCATTGCCAAAGTGTTTTTGAACAAAGGAAGAGAGTGAGACAAATGAAAAATATAACAACATCATCACTTAACTGCCAGGGCGTAGGAAACTTTCAGAAAAGAAGAGATGTGTTTCAATTTCTTCTTCAGAAAAATCACTCTATCTATTTCCTACAGGACACTCACTTCAGACAAAAAATACTGCTCGTTCATTTTCATTGTCCTAATTGTTTTGTATCTTGCCTGAAGACCAAAGAGGTCGAAACATGTCATGTTTTGTCTTGTGATTCGTTTGTCCACTTTTTTTTTTGCAGTTTGCTAACATTTATTTGAAAAATACATCGTCAAGTCAGAGCAGGATGGGCTTATGAATGTATATTCGCATTAAATAGCACTAAATCTAGAGGAGTAGCTATCCTGTTACATAATAACTTTGAGCTTAAGATAATAAAGACAGTAAAAGATGAAAAAGGAAATTACATAATGTTGGAAATTACATAATGTTGGTGCTAAACACTATGGAAAAAGATATTTTACTAGTTAACATCTATGGACCAAATAGGGACCAACCATCTTTCTATGCAGAATTACAAAAAAGAACAGAAAATTTTGGGATCACTAACATAATCATGGCCAGAGATTGGAACCTTGTTATTAATCCAAACCTTGACTACCACAATTATAAAAAATATTAATAACACTCAAGTCAAAAGTTTCCGAGTCTTGTAAATTTAGCACTGCATAATGTGTTAGGTCTGTGAGGTTTCTGCCAACAGCCTCCCAACGAATTCCTTTTCCACCAGCCCCCCCCCCCCCCCCCCACCACCACAGCTGTGAACCAACCCATTCTGTCTTCCTGTTTGTCTGCTTGCTTGTCCGTCTGTCTGTCCTCCTATCTGTCTTTCCTCATGCTATTTCTTGGTCCTTACCACTCTCTCTTTCCACCTCTATTTGTTTTTTCTTTTTTTTTTCCTTTAAGCATGCTTACAGTGCAAACAAGCACCTTACCTAAAATACAATGCATTGTAATGTGTTGTTTATATCACCAAATAACCATGCTTCATGTGCATGATGATATGCAGAGGTTGTACCTTCTTTTGTGTCTGTTTATTTACTTATTTATCTAGACATCTATTTGGGGCTTGCTATTTGTCTATTTTCTTATTCTTAATGTTGCTATATGTTTTTTGTCTGTATGATAACAACAAAGGAAAATAAAAATGTTTTTGAAAATTTTTTTAAAGATACAAGAATATACATTAACAGAAAATTCCAAGAATATCTATGAACAGAAATGTTTGCCAGTTTACTAGATCACTCTCAAATGCCTGAGCGTTCAACCATCAAAAGCTGATGTAACATATGTCAGAAGCCCTGTTTGTAAGTTCAGTTTCAAAATATTTCATGACAGACTTGGATAATGTGTATCGCAGTGTGTTCTTTTGTTGTTTTTTTCCGTTATATATTAATGCCATTCAACTGGAAAAACAGCTGACTTTATGATTTTAGTTTCCTTCAGTTGTTTGATGATACAACGCAGAACTGTAATAACCAACAGTAATTTGTACTGACAAATTTCCCATATTACACTCTGAGATGATAAATGAGGTCGATACATCTGCATTCACCTTTGTTCACAAGACAGCTGTACCGACACAAACTCACCAGCATTCCGTCCTTGGAGAAGGTGACGGCATGAATGTTCCCTGTGTGTCCTTCAAGCACACGCACGTCTGGCACCAGACTGTTCTCTCTGGTGGCCCACACACGCACAGTGAAGTCCCAGGACCCTGTGGCCTGCAGCGTCACAGATATCATCGTGGTCACAGTGGGCTTTGATGTCATAGTCTTTCCTTCTTTCTTCATTCCTTAATGTCACAGACATCGTCATCGTCACCTTGGACTTTGAAGTCATGGTCTTCCTTGCTTTTCTTTCTTTCTTTATTCCTTAGTGTCACAGACATCATCATAGTCACCTTGGACTTTGAAGTCATGGTCTTCCTTGCTTTCTGGATTCTTTAGTGTCACAGACACCTTCATGGTCAGTCCCTTGGACATTTTGAATGAACTGGGTGTGGTTGGTGATAGTTTTGATTTAGATCAAGCACCATGTAATCACGATTTTGAGATCGGCACGGACAATGACTGGATGAGTGCCTAAGGGTGAGGGGAATCTCAAGATGCCATTCAGTAGGGAAGAAAAACTCAGTGTAGTGCTTCAAAATGATCCTAAACCTTCCAAACGTAAATGAGGACAGTGTGGGCTAACTATTACATTTGTTGATAGTGACCATTGTTTTTTGTGTTATCAGCACGTTTTCAATGTGAAAACTGAACTGTACCTTATTCATTCTTACCTAGATAATCTGCATGGAAGACGTGTATAATCCACACTGACTTTCCTTTGAAAAAGGCTGTAACTTATTTCTTGATACTGTGGAACATCATTGACTGGATTATTTGAGAAAAAGCTCTTGAGAATGACAAGCAGGATGTGCCATCTGTTTTCACCTGTTTTCTTTCCACATTCTACACAGATAAGCACCTAATCGAACACTCACAAGCACACCAGTTCTGTTATATATTACTCTTTATTCAGTTACTAACAATTTTTAGTCTGCATGTCATGTTCAAATACTAATCGTTGAAAGGTTATGCATAGTATACAAATGTATTTATCTATTTCAAACTTTCCTTCTGTTAATTCATCAGACTACATACTTAACAGAACATTGTTGAATAACCAGTGTAAGGGTTAATATGAATCATACTGGATCTAAAGCTGAAGATTTGTTTGTAACTTCGTTCATTTGGTGGAAAAAAAAGGCGACAGCATTTTAACTCCTTTCTATTTCCTCCCACTTCTCTTTTTGTCCTTAGCAGCAGACAGAACATCTCTGTGGTATGATTATGGTAATTTTTTGCATAAATGAATGATCTCAGCCTCACAGCAGCTATCAGTTTCTCATCATCAATGTTGTAAAGAAAGATAACTAGTGTAAAAAGTCATAGAAGTTTGGTCCCTTTACCCCGACAGACGGGGAAAGTACGGTTTGCACTACTGGCAAAATCACGTCTCTAATCACACGGGTCGGGTCGGGTCGGGTCGGGTGCACTATGCACAGCTTTGGCCGTCGCCAGTAAGCAGGAAAAGAGATGAACTGGAACAGGGTTTTTTCTCCTGGACGGGCGGCGCACGGCTGTGCTTTGCACGGCTGAGTCCAGGTCCACTATGCACACAGCCATAGTCTTCCTTACTTTTCTTTCTTTCTTCATTCCTTAGAGTCACAGACATCGTCATAGTCACTTTAGGCTTTGACGTCATAGTCTTTCTTTCTTCATTCCTTGAATAGTACACCCAGGTTTAACAGTAGTCAGATTTTTGTGCATTTGTGTTTTCAATCCCACTCTTAAGGCAGAACTGTTCCATCTTCAGGGATATGATGAAATGAAATGTTATTGTTAGTACCTCCGCTAAGGGTGTTATGTTTTACACCAGTCTGTTTGTCAGCATGATTACACAAACACTGCCTCAAAAATTTCAACCAAACTGGGTGCACAGATGAAATGGCCCACAAGGACGGTCACATTACATTCTGGTGCCATTCTATTGTGCAGATCCAGATCAAGCATGGATCTATTGTGCAGATCCAGATCAAGCATGGATCTATTGTGCAGATCCAGATCAAGCATGGATCTATTGTGCAGATAGATAGATAGATAGATAATGTTGCTTATAGCCCAGCCGACCGCAAAGGGCCACATCAGGGCTGTCACCACGTTAAAATCAACTCACCAGTCATTAAAAAAAAAAAAAAAAACAACAACTTTCACACATCTCGTTAAATGACATCGTCTACAAACCCACCAGAAACTTTGTTAAAAATCTTTCTGCCGTAAAATCTTAAATCAGATGAAAAATGTTAATCTCTCTCAAAAACTCAAGGATCACGTCAGGCGGGACATCCCTGAATAGGATCTTCATGGACTCCGCTGTAAAATGTTTGTGTCTCACATCGTGCAAGTCCCAACACTCTAAAAGAACATGTTTCATTGTGAGTGGCGCATGACATGGAATGCACCACGGAGCTTCTGCACTCTTTAAAAGGTAAGAATGGGTAAAATACGAATGGCCGGTGTGCAACCGGCACAGAACTGTTTCCTCTTTACGACCACCCGACGTAGATGGGAGGAAGTCCTTAAGGTTTGGACGGATCTGAAAGAGTTTGTTATTCGTCTGTGTGTTCCAATCCTCCTGCCAGAGGTCTCTCACATAATCGTTAATTTTAGGTTTCACATCTGAGCAGGGGATATAAGTGTTGGACAGTTTCTCTCTTGTGGCGTTCTTGGCTAAACGATCAACCATTTCGTTCCCGCCGATACCAACATGGCCAGGAACCCAAGCAAGAGTAATGTTGTAACCGTCCGCCTTCAACGTGCTAAAAAGTTAAAAAAAAAGTAAAAGTTCTGGATGCTGAAGGTTGCGGCCAGCTATGGCCTCCAAAGCTGACAGCGAATCCGACAGAACCAGAAAGTCCCTCTTCGAAGAATGTGAGATTATCTTCAAAGCCAGTACTAGAGCAGTAAGTTCAGCAGAATAGACAGAAGCATCTGAATGTATATGTTCCAACAGTATCTGAGAAGGAGCCCCAGGGCAGTAGGCTGCACAGGCCCACTCCATCCTCAGACTTGGAACCGTCAGTGAAAACTTTTTGATAGGATGGGAATTTGGAACAGAGCTCAGCATACAAAGCCTTGTACGCCAGAGAGCTGGTAGACTCTTTGCGAAAAGCTGCAAGATCGAAACGAATCTCTGGTGTGAAAAAGGTCCACGGAGGTTGATCCGGAAACTTGGAAAAATCGGACACAACTCCTAGGTCTAGACCTGCATTCCGCACGTGAGGCCGCATACGAAGACCAAACGGCGGAATACATTTCGGGTTATTTTCAAACTTACTTTGGAACGGAGGGTCAAAGACACAGTCATAGGCAGGATTCTGCGGTTCTGAGAACAGTCGGATGTAATAATTCAAAGACAGTTTCAGCCTGCGGTTGGACAGTGAAGGTTCACCCGCCTCTGCATACAGGCTGTACACAGGGGTGGTGCGGAACGCTCCAAGACAGAGACGAAGCCCTTGATGGTGGATAGGGTCCAAGAGTTTGAGGTAAGATGATCTTGCGGAGCCGTACACAGCACAACCGTAGTCCAGTTTGGAACGGACCAGGGCTCTGTAGAGGTGCAACAAAGTTTTCTTATCAGCGCCCCAGTCGGTGTGCGCTACGACCCGCAGAATATTCAGTGCTTTCTGGCAAGCAGTTTTGAGGTTTTTAATATGGCTGAGAAAGTTAAGTTTTTGGTCAAAAATGACTCCCAGAAATTTGGCCTCTTTAACAGCTGGAATGGGAGATTTCCCTACTTGAAGTTCAGGATCTGGAAAAAACTGACGGAAATTATGGAAGTGAATACACTGCGTCTTTGTTGGAGAAAAGGTGAAACCGTTTTCATCCGCCCACCAATGGATTTTATCTACGCAAAGCTGGAGCCTGCGCTGGACACTCGGGTACAGGCTTCCAGTTGCGTAGACAGCGAAATCATCCACAAACAATGAGCAGTCTGAACCCTGTTGAACTGATTGAACAATGTTGTTGATTTTAATACTAAAGAGGGCAGGAGACAGTATGCTCCCCTGTGGAACACCCAACTCCTGCTCGTGGACATCAGAGAGAGTGGTGCCAACCCGGACCTGAAACTGTCGTTCTGCCAAAAATTTTGAATGAAAAGCGGAGATGACCTCGAAAACCCAGATCGTGGAGATCATGAAGTATCCCCGACTTCCAGGTGGTATCGTAGGCCTTCTCCAAGTCAAAGAAAATTGCCACTGCATGCTGTCTGTTCAAAAAAGCGTTCCGAAGTGTAGATTCCAGACGAATCAAATGGTCAACGGTAGTCCGATGTTTGCGGAAACCACACTGTTCTTTCGCCAAAAGGCCATCGGTTTCGAGTTTCCACATGAGCTAGCACTGACCATTTTTTCATCAATTTACAAACACAGCTGGTCAAAGCTATGGGACGGTAGTTTGATGGGTTAGAAAGATCTTTTCCAGGTTTGGGAATTGGAACAATGAGGGCTTTCCGCCAAGAAGGTGGAAAGAAACCAGTAGTCCACACATGGTTGTATACCTGTAGCAGGATGTTCAGACCCATTTGCGGAAGATGTTTCAAGAGTTGATAATGGATTTCATCTAGACCTGGAGAGGAATCGCTGCAAGAGAGTAAGGCAGATTTCAGCTCGTTTAACGTGAAAGGAAGATTGTAGTCTTCCATGTTGTCTGACGAAAAGTTGCAGGGTGATTTTTCTTTTAGGGCTTTGTTTTTGACAAAAGTGGCTGATTTATGAGAAGAGGAGGAATTCTTTTCAATGGTTGAAGCAAGCAGATTAGCAACTGCTTTCTTCTCTGTTATTAAAGAATCCGAAAACTTGAGATGGTTCACAGTGGGACAGGTGTTCTTCCTTTGATTTTCTTAATGATGTTCCACACTTTTTCCTTGGAAGTTTTTGATGTCAGCCTGGAGCAGAAGCTTCTCCAGGACCGACGTTTACTGATTTTAAAAGTGTGTCTCGATTTGGCACGGAGTTTTTGATGGGCTCAAGCGTTGGGACCCGAAGGTCGTTGGTACACCTGACGCTGAGCCCGTTTCCTAACTTTGGAAATTTGTTGGCAGTCTGAATCAAACCAGGGTGTTTTTGGCATTTGAAGTTTATCGGAAGACACTGGAATACAAGCTTTAGCACACCTGATCACAGTGGCAGTCAGTGATTCTGCTGGGTCCGGACTCTGAAGAAAATCAGTGTCATGGAACTCCTTAGAAATAGTGGCTGCAAATAGATCCCAGTTTGCTTTCTTATAATTTAGATGCTGAGAGATAGAGACGTGTTCAGTTATTACAGGTTGTAGAAGGACAGGGAAATGGTCACTTCCGTGCAGATCGTCATGGACAGACCACTCATAGTCCAGGACCAGCGAGGGGTCACAAACCGACAAATCTAAACACGAAAGTGAACCTGTGGAAGAGTGGAGGTAAGTTGCAGATCCGTCGTTCAGACAACACAAATCCAAATCCGAAAGGACATCCTCAATCAGCAGACCTCTGGGTGATGTACTGGCACTACCCCAAAGAGGATTGTGACCGTTAAAGTCACCCAACAGCAAAAAAGGTCGAGGAAGTTCTCCTATCAGACTGACAAGGTCCTGACGACAAATCGGGACAGAAGGTGGGAGATAAAGGGAACAGATTGTCACAGTCTTGTGGAGAGTGACTCTCGCAGCTACAGCCTGAAGGGAGGTAGACAAAGTGACCGGACTATACAACAAAGTTTTGTGTAGGAGAAGGGCAACACCGCCCGACAGTCCCAACGTGGATGGTTGTGCAGGTTTCGAAAGAATATTAAAGCCTGAAAGAGTAAAGGTCTTCTGACTTTGAATTTGGGTTTCCTGAAGAGCCACGACGGAAGGTTTTAGAGATTGACACAGAAGCTGCAGCTCCTCGAAGTTGGAATTTAGTCCACGGATATTCCAATGGAATATTATACTATCCATGGTGCAGAGGGTGAAAAGGAGAGAGATCAGGTCATCTCCTCATCAACGTCTGCCTCCAATGGAGCGAATTTGTTATTCAGCTTCACTGGAGTGTGTTGGTCAACAGACCTGCTGGCAGACTTGGCAACAGGCGAAGAAGGTCTGGATTTGGGAGATGGTGGAGGTTTCTTCCTCATCTCCACCATCTCCACACTGGGTTGAACTCCCTTGCCCGCACTGGCACTGGACAGAGGAGTTCGAGGTAGGGATCCTGGTTTTTTAATCTGCCCAGCAGCAGATGTTGTAGACTGCTGGGCAGTCTGAGGGGTGGCGGATTTTTTGCCTCCACCAGGGGCATTCCCTTTGGGTTGGGGGGTGGTGGACCTGCTTCCACCAGAGTTGACAGTTCTTCCTTGCAGTGTCTTGGAAAAGATAAATTCATCAGTCTGGCAGCAGACTGACCGAGTGGAAACTTTCTTTACGGCCGAAGCATATGAAGATGCTGTGGGCGTCTGACTGCCCACAACCTGTTTGCGGGCCTCAAAAAAGGAGATTTTCTTTTCAGTTTTTACTCGTTGGATAGTGGATTCCTGAATCCAAAGAGGGCAGTTTCGTGAAGAGGAGGGATGGTCACCACCGCAGTTAGCACAATGTGCCGGATCTTGACACGGCCCATCATGGGTTGCCTTGCAGCAAACACTGCACACCTCCTGCCAGAACAGCGGTCTCTGACATGTCCAAACCTCTGGCACCTGAAGCATCTCAATGGTGACGGGGCATACAGCTGAACACGGACGTTCAGGTAGCCAACTTTGATGACCGGAGGCAGCACAGGGTTGCAGAAGGTCAGAAAGAGGGTGTTGGTGGCCACTCTCTCTGCACCTTTCTTGACTGTCACCCTGCGCACCTCCGTCACACCCTGGGACGCCAGTTCCGTTTTTATTTCTGCCTCTGAGACACCTGCTAATTCTCGGCAGCGAATCACACCTTTTGACGAATTCAACTGCTTATGGGGAGTCACCTTGATCTCCCTGTCCACTAGTTTAGTTGCCTTTAGCAGCTGTTCAGATTGTTTCTGTGACTTACATTGAATGAGAAACGAGCCATTTCTCAACCTCTTGATGGACCGAGGGTCACCTGCTATACCTTGAAAGCCCTTTTGTATGGCAAAAGGGCTCAGAGCTGAAAGGGGTCTTTCCTGCTCCGTCCCTTCCATCACGAGCCAGGAAGCCCAGAAACCTGTCCTCTGTCGTACTTCAGTATCTGAATCACTGTCAGATTCGAAATCCCCTGAAATAGGGGATGCTGCCTTCCTCTTCTTTTTGGGGGGGATTGTTTTTGAAAGAGCCATATTGAGTTTATTGTGATTCATCCCTCCCTTACCCACCCACCTTGGAGTCCAACTAAGGGCCCGGGTCAAGAATCACTGTCTTGACCCCTTCCAGGCTTCGGGAGAGACATACGACAAACAGAACACTACTACCCCTATCCCCCTGATCATGCTCAACTCCCGGGAGCAGAGAGCTGAGCACTGCAGGGGTTCACATGGCCAGCAGGGGAACTGCCTGTCTTGACCCACCCCCAAGAAGGGGAGCCGATTAGTACACCCGGGCCAAAGTGTACTCCCTGTCTAGGAGAGGTCCGAGCCAAAGTGATGTGTTGAGAGCGCAGGCCCTCTCAATCACCAGGATCTCATTCCCCTCCGACACAGGTCGCACCGCACGGCAAACGCGGCGGATCTTAAGGAGACCACAGAGAGAAAAGGAGTGTGGAAAAGAAGACTTGAAGGGGAGACGAAGATAGAAAAGGGCCAAATAAGGAAGGCAGAAAACAAGAAAAGGAGAAAGGCGGGTTACTCTTAGTCAGGATCCTCACCCTTAGCCTATCTGACATGGGAAGCCCTACCAGGGGCATCAACTCCTTACCACGTTACGCTTAGGCCAGACAGCATCTTGACTTCTCAGGCCGAGAAGCAATTGGAAAAAAAAACCCAGCCTATCTCTAAGTATTGATGCCCCCGCCAGCAAAGCCTAAGGGATCACAGGACCACGCAAGCCCTCCGACCACGGCAAGGTTGCAACCCCCGGAGGGATCTATTGTGCAGATCCAGATCAAGCATGGATCTATTGTGGATCCAGATCAAGCATGGATCTATTGTGCAGATCCAGATCAAGCATGGATCTATTGTGCAGATCCAGATCAAGCATGGATCTATTGTGCAGATCCAGATCAAGCATGGATCTATTGTGCAGATTCAGATCAAGCATGGATCTATTGTGCAGATCCAGATCAAGCATGGATCTAGGACCCATTCAGCAAGATTATGACAACTTTTCCATTGAACATAAGCTCTAGTGATATAAATATTTACTTTCCATATTTTGTGACAGCCTCTGCGTGCTGATACTGGGCTTTACGCTCTCTAATATAACCTGACTACATAAAGGGGCAATCACTCAGTAGATCTAGCTAGCACAGGAGGCGTGGTTAGCTCCCTTGCTCACCCAAATGATCTTATGGGGATCCTGATAATATGGTGATGTTAGGACAAGATATGATAATGTTGCTTATAGCCCAGCCTACCGCAAAGGGCCACATCAGGGCTGTCACCACGTTAAAATCAACCCACCAGTCATTTAAAAAAAAACAAAAAAACAAACACTTTCACACATCTCTTTAAATGACATTGTCTAGAAACCTACCAGAAACTTTATTAAAAATCTTTCCTCCATAAAAACTTAAATCAGATGAAAAATGTTAATCTCTCTCAAAAACTCAAGGATCACGTCAGGCGGGACATCCCTGAACAGGATCTTCATGGACTCCGCTGTAAAATGTTTGTGTCTCACATCATGCAAGTCCCAACACTCTAAAAGAACATGTTTCATTGTGAGTGGCACATGACATGGAATGCACCACGGAGCTTCTTCACTCTTTAAAAGGTAAGAATGAGTAAAATACGAATGGCCAGTGTGCAGCCGGCACAGAACCGTTTCCTCTTTACGACCACCAGACATAGATGGGAGGAAGTCCTTAAGGTTTGGACGGATCTGAAAGAGTTTGTTATTCGTCTGTGTGTTCCAATCCTCCTGCCAGAGGTCTCTCACATAATCGTTAATTTTGGGTTTCACATCTGAGCAGGGGATATAAATGTTGGACAGTTTCTCTCTTGTGGCATTCTTGGCTAAACGATCAACCATTTCGTTCCCGCCGATGCCAACATGATCAGGAACCCAAGCCAAAATAATGTTGTAACCATCTGCTTTCAACTTGCTAAAACGTTCAAATAAATGTAAAAGTTCTGGATGCTGAAGGTTGCGGCCAGCTATGGCCTCCAAGGCTGACAGCGAATCCGACACAACCAGAAAGTCCCTCTTCGTAGAATGTGAGATTATCTTCAAAGCCAGAACCAGAGCAGTAAGTTCAGCAGAATAGACAGAAGCATCTGAATGTATAAGTTCCAACAGAGATTCTGCTGGGTCTGGACTCTGAAGAAAATCAGTGTCCTGGAATTCTTTGGAAATAGTGGTTGCAAATAGATCCCAGTTTGCCTTCTTATAATTTAGATGTTGCGAGACAGATGTTTTCAGTTATTACAGGAAAATGGTCACTTCCGTGCAGATCATCATGGACAGACCACTCATAGTCCAGGACCAGCGAGGGGTCACAAATCGACAAATCTAAACACGAAAGTGAACCTGTGGAAGAGTGGAGGTAAGCTGCAGATCCGTCGTTCAGACAACACAAATCAAAATCCGAAAGGACATCTTCAATAAGCAGGCCTCTGGATGACGAACTGACACTACCCCAAAGAGGATTGTGACCGTTAAAGTCACCCAACAGCAAAAAGGGTCGAGGAAGCTCTCCGATGAGACTGACAAGGTCCTGACGACAAACCGGGATAGAAGGTGGCAGAGAGAGTGAGCAGATTGTCAGTCTTGTGGAGAGTGACTCTCGCAGCTACAGCCTGAAGGGAGGTAGTCAGAGCGACAGGACTATACAGCAGAGTTTTATGTATGAGAAGGGCAACACCGCCCGACAGTCCCAACGTGGATGGTTGTGCAGGTTTAGAAAGAATACTATAGTTAGAAAGAGTGAAGGTCTTCTGGCTTTGAATTTGAGTTTCCTGAAGAGCCACGACGGAAGGTTTTATAGATTGACACAGAAGCTGCAGCTCCTCGAAGTTGGAATTTAGTCCACGGATATTCCAATGGAATACTGTACTATCCATGGTGCAGAGGGCGAAAAGGAGAGAGATCAGACGGCAAATGAAACAAACTGCGGCGTTACTGAAACACGACAAAAAAGCAGAAGAGCACACAAAACAAAGTGTGAAGTAATGACGATTTATTGCACGACACAAAACAGGACAAGAAATTTTCGGCAAAATGCCTTCCTCAGCGACAAACAAAAAAAGTACAGACATAAACATGCACAATACTTCCCTTGTGAAGTCAAAGTGGTGAGTGAAGTAGACAGAGGGACAGTGGAAGGGAGGGTGAGTAGAGTTCAAGGAATAGGGCACAAGGAAAGAGGGTAGAGTAAAGTGAGGAGGAGGAAAAGGAGAAAGGGAGAGAGAGAGAGAGAGAGAGAGGGGGGTGGGGGAAAAAGGAGGGGAGAGACAGAGAGAGAGTGGAAGGAGAGGAAGAGTGGAGAATGAGAGAGAGAAGAGGAGGGGAAGGAGAGTGAGTGGAGGGGGAGGGTGTGATGGTATGTAGTGGGTGTGTTGCAAATGAATGAAATGAACAAGAGAAAGCGCAATAAATAAGATACAATATACTCGAAAAAGCATTTTAAATGACAAGGGGGTGGAGGGGGGAAAGAGAGGGGAGAGACAGAGAGAATGGAAGTAGAGGAAGAGTGGAGAGTGAGAGAGAGAAGAGGAGGGGAGGGAGAGTGAGTGGAGGGGGAGGGTGTGATGGTATGTAGTGGGTGTGTTGCATATGAATGAAATGAACAAGAGAAAGCACAATAAATAAGATACAATAAACTCGAAAAAGCATTTTAAATGACAAGGGGGGGGGGGGGGGGGGGGGGGGGGGGGGGGGGGAGAAGGGGGTCAGCCGCCTAAAGCATCCGACCCAAGTCTGACCCAAGGGTAGGTTGCCCTACCCAAGCACCAAGGGGTGAGAGGGAAAACGGGAGGACCCCGAGAAAAAACCCACTAGCCTCTCCCTCCCCTCCTCTTCTCTCTCTCACTCTCCACTCTTCCTCTACTTCCATTCTCTCTCTGTCTCTCCCGTCTTTTTTCCCCCTCCACCCCCTTGTCATTTAAAATGCTTTTTCGAGTATATTGTATCTTATTTATTGTGTTTTCTCTTGTTCATTTCATTCATTTGCAACACACCCACTACATACCATCACACCCTCCCCCTCCACTCACTCTCCTTCCCCTCCTCTTCTCTCTCTCATTCTCCACTCTTCCTCTCCTTCCACTCTCTCTCTGTCTCTCCCCTCCTTTTTCCCCCACCCCCCTTCTCTCTCTCTCTCTCTCTCTCCCTTTCTCCTTTTCCTCCTCCTCACTTTACTCTACCCTCTTTCCTTGTGCCCTATTCCTTGAACTCTACTCACCCTCCCTTCCACTGTCCCTCTGTCTACTTCACTCACCACTTTGACTTCACAAGGGAAGTATTGTGCATGTTTATGTCTGTACTTTTTTTGTTTGTCGCTGAGGAAGGCATTTTGCCGAAAATTTCTTGTCCTGTTTTGTGTCGTGCAATAAATCGTCGTTACTTCACACTTTGTTTTGTGTGCTCTTCTGCTTTTTTGTCGGAGAGAGATCAGGTCAGATCAGGTGTAAATTTATTTGAGAGTTGTACCGGACTGTTTGCATCTTCAGGCCTGCTGGCAGACTTGCCCACAGGTGAAGAAGGCCTGGATTTGGGAGATGGTGGAGGTTTCTTCCTCATCTCCACCATCTCCACACTCGGTTGAACTCCCTTGCCCGCACGGGCACTGTACAGAGGAGTTTGAGGCGGGAGAGCTGGCTTTTTAATCTGCCCAGCAGCAGATGTTGTAGACTGCTGGGCAGTCTGAGGGGTGGCGGATTTTTTGCCTCCACCAGGGGCATTCACTTTGGGTTGGGGGGTGGTGGACCTGCTTCCACCAGAGTTTACTATTCTTCCTTGCAGTGTCTTGGAAAAGATAAATTCATCAGTCTGGCAGCAGACTGACCGAGTGGAAACTTTCTTTACGGCCGAAGCATATGAAGATGCTGTTGGCGTCTGACTGCCAACAACCTGTTTGCGGGCCTCAAAAAACGAGATTTTCTTTTCTGTTTTGATTCTTTGTATGGTGGACTCCTAAATCCAAAGAAGGCAGTTTCGTGAAGAGGAGGGATGGTCGCCACCGCAGTTAGCACAATGTGCCGGGTCTTTACACGGCCCATCATGGGTTGCCTTGCAGCAAACACCGCACACCTCCTGCCCGGAACAGCGGTCTCTGACATGTCCAAATTTCTGGCATCTGAAGCACCTCAACGGGGATGGATCATACAACTGAACTCGGACATTCAGGTAGCCGACTTTGATGACCGGAGACAGCACAGGGTTCCAGAATGTCAGAAAGAGGGTGTTGGTGGCCACTCTTTCTGCACCTTTTTCACTGTCACCCTATGCACCTCTGTCACACCCTGGGATGCCAGTTCCGCCTTGATCTCTGCCTCTGAGACACCTCTAAGATCTGGGCATCGAATGAGTCCCTTAGAGGAATTCAGCTGTTTATGGGGAGTCACCCGGATCTCTCGGTCTACCAGCTTTGTAGCTTTCAGAAGCTGCTCTGATTGTTTTTTAGTTTTACATTGGATGAGAAATGTGCCGTTTCTGAGTCGCTTAATGGACTGTGGGTCTCCTGCAATACCTTGGAAGCCCTTCTGAATTGCAAACGGGCTTAGTGCAAAAAGAGGTTTGTCCTGCTCCTTGATTTCCATGATTAACCAAGAGGACCAAAATCCTGACAACTGCCTTGTTTCACTATCAGAATCAGAGTCTCCATCATACTCCTGTGACGACCTTAGCGAAATTAACTGCACTTTCCTTTTTTTTTTTTTTTTTTGGGGGGGGGGGGGGGGGGGGGTGATTTTTGATTGAAGTCATATTTATAGGCAAAAATTTCATCTCTCCCTTACCCACCCACCTTGGAGTCCAACTAAGGGGCCAGGGCCAAGAATCACTGTCTTGACCCTTCCAGGCTTCAGGCGAGACATACAACAGACAAAAACCTACCAACCCTATCCCCCCTGATCATGCCCAACTCCGGGAACAGAGAGCTGAGCACTGCAGGGGTTACTTGGCCAGCCGGAGAAATGCCTGTTTTGACCCAGCCCCAAGAAGGGGAGCCGATTAGTACACCCGGGCCAGAGTGTACTCCCTGTCTAGGAGAGGTCCGAGCCAAAGTGATGTGTTGAGAGCACTGGCCCTCTCAATCACCAGGATCTCATTCCCCTCCGACACAGGTCGCACCGCACGGCAAACGCGACGGATCTTAAGGAGACCACAGAGAGAAAAAGAGTGTGGAAAAGAAGACTTGAAGGGGAGACGAAGATAGAAAAGGGCCAAATAAGAAAGGCAGAAAACAAGAAAGGACTCTTAGTCAGGATCCTCACCCTTAGCCTATCTGACATGGGAAGCCCTACCAGGGGCATCAACTCCTTACCACGTTATGCTTAGGCCAGACAGCATCTTAACTTCTCAGGCCTAGAACCAGTTTGAAAAAAACCAGCCTATCTCCAAGTATTGATGCCCCCGCCAGCAAAGCCTAAGGGATCACAGGACCACGCAAGCCCTCGACCACGGCAAGGTTGCAACCCCGGAGGGATGGTGATGTTCCACACCGAGTAGGAATAAGGCATTCATTCAGACAGGTCAATATGAGAAACTGATATTTCATACTTTTCATATTCTGTATTAAAAAAAAAAAAGTAAATAGGGAGTAGAATTTTTTCAATCTGTACCCACAATCATTTCCACTGATTTATGATCAAAGGGCTGATCCAGATTCAATTTTACTTTGGCAGAGTTCTGGTGCTCTCCCAAGTACCCTTCTAGTTTATTTTGGTTTGGTTCTTGGAGACAGGACTAGTAGCAGGTATGTATGTGTGCCATGCAGTGAGGATGGGGCGCGGGTAGGGGATAGGGAAGGGTCACCGAGTCTCTACTATATGGTCTGCAAGTGATACTAAGCATGCACAATAACATAAATGTACAATTGACATCTCTTAAAATCTTTTCTGTTTGTATCTAGCAAAATGGCTGAGTTATCATTCACACATTTAAGATACTTGTGGGCTTTTAGATAACTGGGCACATGACGTCATTCACCATTTAAGATACTTGTGGGCTTTTAGATAACTGGGCACATGACGCATTTGTCGGCTGGGCTATAAGCAACATTATCTTATCTTAAACATGACGCATTTGACAATCAGCCTTTCTTTTATTTTTCTTCAATTCTAATCTGTACAGTTTGAAGCATCTGGTGAAATTTGCTCGCAAAATAAACCTACATTCTAAGCTCGATGGGCACAATGTCTCTTCAGTCTATCACTTACAAGTTGCTTAAAGCACACAATAAAAAGAAAGAAAGAAGGGAAAAAAATGAAAGGAAAAGAAAGGAAAAAAAGACAAGGGAAAAATGCAGAACTGACTGGCTCAAGTACACATGATTTGATTATCATTTTTATCACTATTCTACTCATATCATTACTATCATCATCATCATCATATTATTATTATAAACTGTCATTATTCCATAGGTATGAGTGGCGAGGAATGAGTCAGTGGGAGTTGATACTTGTACGGCTGTGGCGAGGTGTAAGGATCAACATAAATGGAGCTAATGAAATATATCGGCCACAGATATTCTGTGTGCTTCTGAGCACAAGTTGGGGTGTGAAGAGGCTTCCTGTGTGTGAAGACACGTTGAAAGATTGAGGAGGGTTTGGTTGTTGTTGCTGTTGTTGTTGTTGTGGACTGTTGTTGTCTGTATGTATGTGTGCCACACTACACTGAATTAAGAATTTCTGCTTTAAAAAAAACTCCCAGCCATGTTCTCATCATCATTCTATCATCTTTGTCATATCATCATAACTGGTGCTATCATTATTTTTGTTGCTACAGTTTTTCCAAGAACTCACGATGAAAATGTCGGTCAGGAGAAAAGGAAATGGACTGCACCAGGCTGGTATGTCCTGTCAGCGTCTTCACTATGCACCCTCCTGTTTTAACACACACACAAACACACAGTGCATGCACGCATGTCATAAAGGAATTACAAACAGCTGGTGGATGATGGGACCAACACCATCTATCTGAATGTCTGCAGCCTGACAAATAATGCCGACACTGTCTAAGAATAACACATTCCTTTCTCATCTCACCTTATAATGGCATTCTTAAGTACAAAAAGAAAACAACAACAACAAAGGCACATGCAAAACCACACAGTCTGTTGAAGGGCTGAAGTTCCAGTTTTATCGCCCAACGTCGAAAGAATGCAGTGAATTGTCATAAATTTCAGTGTCAAGGCAGAACAGGTTTTCAAGCCCTAAAAATCAGCTATATAGATGAAAGTCTCTAACCATTTGAGTTGCAGGCCACTCACACACTTTTGACAAGCAAACTTTGTTATAAGTAGAATTTATTCACTTCCCATACCTTCGGTTTTCCGCCTCACCACTTAGACCAACCCACCCCAGTAAAACAAGGACAGGATGGGGTGAGATGAGGGGAAGGGGGGGGGGGGGGTCAGAAAAGGGGAAGGATAAATATCACTCCCTGCTGAGAGCAGCCCACACATTACATGACATTGTTATGATGATGGATAAGATAAGATAATGTTGCTTATAGCCCAGCCGACGCAGAGGGCCACATCAGGGCTGTCACCACGTTAAAATCAACTCACCAGTCATTTGAACTTTCACACATCGCATTAAATGACATCGTGTAGAAACGCACCAGAAACTGCATTAAAAATCCCTCTTCCGTAAAATCTTAAATCAGATGAAAAAATGTTAATCTCTTTCAAAAACTCAAGGATCACGTCTGGCGGGACATCCCTGAACAGGATCTTCATGGACTCCGCTGTAAAATGTTTGTGTCTCACATCGTGCAAGTCCCAACACTCTAAAGAACATGTTTCATTGTGAGTGGTGCATGACATGGAATGCACCACGGAGCTTCTTCACTCTTTAAAAGGTAAGCATGGGTTAAAATACGAATGGCCGGTGTGCAGCGGCACAGAACGTTTCCTCTTTACGACCACCCGACGTAGATGGGAGGAAGTCCTTAAGGTTTGGACGGATCTGAAAGAGTTTGTTGTTCGTCTGTGTGTTCCAATCCTCCTGCCAGAGGTCTCTCACATAATCGTTAATTTTGGGTTTCACATCTGAGCAGGGGATATAAATGTTGGACAGTTTCTCTCTTGTGGCGTTCTTGGCTAAACGATCAACCATTTCGTTCCCGCCGATGCCAACATGACCAGGAACCCAAGCAAGAGTAATGTTGTAACCGTCCGCCTTCAACTTGCTAAAAGTTCAAAAAAAAGTAAAAGTTCTGGATGCTGAAGGTTGCGGCCAGCTATGGCCTCCAAAGCTGACAGCGAATCCGACAGAACCAGAAAGTCCCTCTTTGAAGAATGTGAGATTATCTTCAAAGCCAAAACCAGAGCAGTAAGTTCAGCAGAATAGACAGAAGCATCTGAATGTATATGTTCCAACAGTATCTGAGAAGGAGCCCCAGGGCAGTAGGCTGCACAGGCCACTCCATCTTCAGGACTTGGAACCGTCAGTGAAAACTTTTTGATAGGATGGGAATTTGGAACAGAGCTCAGCATACAAAGCCTTGTACGCCAGAGAGCTGGTAGACTCTTTGCGAAAAGCTGCAAGGTCGAAACGAATCTCTGGTGTGAAGAAGGTCCACGGAGGTTGATCCGGAAACTTGGAAAAATCGGACACAACTCCTAGGTCTAGACCTGCATTCCGCACGTGAGGCCGCATACGAAGACCAAACGGCGGAATACATTTCGGGTTGTTTTCAAACTTACTTTGGAACGGAGGGTCAAAGACACAGTCATAGGCAGGATTCTGCGGTTCTGAGAACAGTCGGATATAATAATTTAAAGACAGTTTCAGCCTGCGGTCGGACAATGAAGGTTCACCCGCCTCTGCGTACAGGCTGTACACAGGGGTGGTGCGGAATGCTCCAAGACAGAGACGAAGCCCTTGATGGTGGATAGGGTCCAAGAGTTTGAGGTAAGAGGGTCTTGCGGAGCCGTAGACAGCACAACCGTAGTCCAGTTTGGAACGGACCAAGGCTCTGTAGAGGTGCAGCAAAGTTTTCTTATCAGCGCCCCAGTCGGTGTGCGCCACGACCCGCAGAATATTCAGAGCTTTCTGGCAAGAGGTTTTGAGGTTTTTGATGTGGCTGAGAAAGTTGAGTTTCTGGTCAAAAATGACTCCCAGAAATTTGGCCTCTTTAACAGCTGGAATGGGAGATTTCCTACTTGAAGTTCAGGATCTGGGAAAAACTGACGGAAATTATGGAAGTGAATACACTGCGTCTTTGTTGGAGAAAAGGTGAAACCGTTTTCATCCGCCCATCGATGGATTTTATCTACGCAAAGCTGGAGCCTGCGCTGGACACTCGGGTACAGGCTTCCAGTTGCGTAGACAGCGAAATCATCCACAAACAATGAGCAGTCTGAACCCTGCTGAACTGATTTCACATGTTGTTGATTTTAATACTAAAGAGGGCAGGAGACAGTATGCTCCCCTGGGGAACACCCAACTCCTGCTCGTGGACATCAGAGAGAGTGGTGCCAACCCGGACCTGAAACTGTCGTTCTGCCAAAAATTTTGAATAAAAAAGCGGAAGATGACCTCGAAAACCCAGATCGTGGAGATTCATGAAGTATCCCCGACTTCCAGGTGGTATCGTAGGCCTTCTCCAAGTCGAAGAGAAAATTGCCACTGTATGCTGTCTGTTCAAAAAGGAGTTCCGAAGGGCAGATTCCAGACGAATCAAATGGTCAACTGTACTCGATGTTTGCGGAAACCACACTGTTCTTTCGCCAAAAGGCCATCGGTTTCAAGTTTCCACATGAGCCTAGCATTGACCATTTTTTCCATCAATTTACAAACACAGCTGGTCAAAGCTATGGGACGGTAATTTGAAGGATTAGAAAGATCTTTTCCAGGTTTGGGAATTGGAATAATGAGAGCTTTTCGCCAAGAGGGTGGAAAAAAACCTGTAGTCCACACATGGTTGTAGACCTGTAGCAGTATGTTCAGACCTTCTAGCGGAAGATGTTTCAAACAGCTGATAATGGATTTCATCTATACCTGGAGAGGAATCGCTGCAAGAAAGTAAGGCAGATTTCAGTTCATTTAAAGTGAAAGGAAGATTGTAGTCTGCCATGTTGTCGGACGAAAAGTTGCAGGGTGATTTTTCTTTAAGGGTTTTATTTTTGACAAAAGTGGTTGATTTGTTAGAAGAGGAGGAATTCTTTTCTATGGTTGAAGCCAGCAAATTAGCAACTGCTTTTTTCTTTTATTTAAAGAGTCAGCAAACTTGAGATGGTTCACAGTGGGACAGGTGTCCTTCCCTTTGATTTTTTTAATGATGTTCCACACTTTTTTCTTGGAAGTTTTTGATGTCAGCCTGGAGCAGAAGCTTCTCCAGGACCGACGTTTACTGATTTTAAAAGTGTGTCTTGATTTAGCACGGAGTTTCTGATGGGCTCGAGCGTTGGGACCCGAAGGTCGTTGGTATACCTGACGCTGAGCCCGTTTTCTAACTTTGGAAATTTGTTGGCATTCTGAATCGAACCAGGGTGTTTTTGGCATTTGAAGTTTATCGGGAGACACTGGAATACAGGCCTTAGCACATTTGATCATAGTGTTGGTCAGTGATTCAGCTGGGTCCGGACTCTGAAAAAAATCAGTGTCCTGGAACTCCTTAGAAAACAGTGGCTGCAAATAGATCCCAGTTTGCTTTCTTATAATTTAGATGCTGAGAGACAGAGACGTGTTCAGTTATTACAGGTTGTAGAAGGACAGGGAAATGGTCACTTCCGTGCAGATCGTCATGGACAGACCACTCATAGTCCAGGACCAGCGAGGGGTCACAAACCGACAAATCTAAACACGAAAGTGAACCTGTGGAAGAATGGAGGTAAGTTGCAGATCCGTCGTTCAGACAACACAAATCCAAATCCGAAAGGACATCCTCAATCAGCAGACCTCTGGATGACGAACCGGTACTACCCCAAAGAGGGTTGTGACCGTTAAAGTCACCCAACAGCAAAAAAGGTCGAGGGAAGTTCCCCTAACAGACTGACAAGGTCCTGACGACAAACCGGGACAGATGGAGGTAGATAAAGAGAACAGATTGTCACAGTCTTGTGGAGAGTGACTCTCGCAGCTACAGCCTGAAGGGAGGTAGACAGAGCGACAGGACTATACAACAAAGTTTTGTGAAGGAGAAGGGCAACACCGCCCGACAGTCCCAACGTGGATGGTTGTGCAGGTTTTGAAAGAATATTAAAGCCAGAAAGAGTAAAGGTCTTCTGGCTTTGAATTTGGGTTTCTTGAAGAGCCACGACGGAAGGTTTTATAGAATGACACAGAAGCTGCAGCTCTCAAAGTTGGAATTTAGACCACGGATATTCCAATGGAATATTGTATTATCCATGGTGCAGAGGGCGAAAAGGAGAGAGATCAGGTCATCTCCTCAACGTCTGCGTCCAATGGAGAGAATTTATTATTTAGTTTAACTGGACTGTGTTGGTCTTTGGACCTGCTGGCAGACTTGCCCGCAGGTGACAAAGGCCTGGAGTTTGGAGATGGTGGAGGTCTGGATTGGGAGATGGTGGAGGTTTTTTCCTCATCTCCACCATCTCCACACTGGGTGGAACTCCCTTGCCCGCACGGGCACTGGATAGGGGAGTTCGAGGCGGACTTGCTGGTTTTTTAGTCTGCCCAGCAGCAGATGTTGTAGACTGCTGGGCAGTCTGAGGGGTGGCGGATTTTTCTGCCTCCACCAGGGGCAGTCACTTTGGGTTGGAAGGTGGTGGACTTGCTACCACCAGAATTGACAGATCTTACTTGCAATGTCTTTGAAAACGTATAAAGTCATCAGTCTGGCAGCAGAACTGATCGAGTGGACACTTTCTTTACGGCCGAAGCATAGGAAGAAGCTGTTGGCGTCTGACTGCCACAACCTGTTTGCGGGCTTCAAAAAATGAGATCTTCTTTTCGTTTTGACTCGTTGTATAGCAGATTCTTGAATCCAAAAAGGACAATTTCGGGAGAGAGGAGGGATGGTCGCCACCGCAGTTAGCACAATGTGCCGGATCTTGACACGGCCCATCATGGGTTGCCTTGCAGCAAATACCACACACCTCCTGCCCAGAACAGCGGTCCCTGACATGGCCAAACTTCTGGCACCTGAAGCACCTCAACGGGGACGGAGAACATATAACTGAACCCGGACATTCAGATAGCCGACTTTGATGACCGGAGGCAGCACAGGGTTGCAGAATGTCAGAAAGAGGGTGTTGGTGGCCACTCTGTCTGCACCCTTCTTTACTGTCACCCTGCGCACCTCCGTCACACCCTGGGGACGCCAGCTCCGATTTAATTTCTGCCTCCGAGACACCAGATAAATCCCTGCAGCGAATCACGCCTTTTGATGAATTTAATTGTTTGTGGGGAGTTTACCTGATCTCCCTGTCCACTAATTTTGTTGCCTTCAGCAGCTGTTCAGACTGTTTCTGTGATTTACACTCAATAAGGAACGAGCCATTCCGCAACCTCTTGATGGACCGAGGGTCACCTGCCAAACCTTGAAAGCCCTTTTGTATGGCAAAAGGGCTCAGAGCTGAAAGGGGTCTTTCCTGCTCTGTCCCTTCCATTACTAGCCAGGAAGCCCAGAAACCTGTCCTCTGTCGCACTTCAGTATCTGAATCACTATCAGAATCGAAATCCCCTGAAATAGGGGATGCTGCCTTCCTCTTCTTTTTTGGGGGGATTGATTTTGAAAGAGCCATATTGAGTTTATTGTAATTCATCCCTCCCTTACCCACCCACCTTGGAGTCCAACTAAGGGGCCAGGGCCAAAGAATCACTGTCTTGACCCTTCCAGGCTTCGGGAGAGACATACGACAAACAGAACACTACTACCCTATCCCCCTGATCATGCTCAACTCCCGGGAACAGAGAGCTGAGCACTGCAGGGGTTCACATGGCCAGCAGGGGAACTGCCTGTCTTGACCCACCCCAAGAAGGGGAGCCGATTAGTACACCCGGGCCAAAGTGTACTTCCTGTCTAGGAGAGGTCCGAGCCAAAGTGATGTGTTGAGAGCACAGGCCCTCTCAATCACCAGGATCTCATTCCCCTCCGACACAGGTCGCACCGCACGGCAAACGCGGCGGATCTTAAGGAGACCACAGAGAGAAAAGGAGTGTGTAAAAGAAGACTTGAAGGGGGAGACGAAGATAGAAAAGGGCCAAATAAGGGAGGCAGAAAACAAGAAAGGAGAAAGGCGGGTTACTCTTAGTCAGGATCCTCACCCTTAGCCTATCTGACATGGGAAGCCCTACCAGGGGCATCAACTTCTTACCACGTTTCGCTTAGGCCATACAGCATCTTCACCTCTCAGGCCTACAAGCAGTGTGAAAAAACCAGCCTATCTCCCAAGTATTGATGCCCCCGTCAGCATAGCCTAAAGGATCACTGGACCACGCAAACCCTCCGACCACGACAAGGTCGCAACCCCCGGAGGGTTATGATGATGGACAGAGAGGACACAGAAAGAGAGACAGAGAAAAAGAGCAAGACAGAGAGAGACAGACAGACAGATGGACAGAGACAACTGAGAGAGAGAGAGAGAGTACAGAGCAATTACACAGTCACACACAAAGTTATAGTACAGAGACAGAGAAAGACAGATAAAGAGAGAAAGGACACTTTCTGATACTTTGATATTATAATTGTCAGTACCAAAAGGCCTTATGACAAGGGGGGTAACAGGGTAATAACACATTCCTCCTTTCATTACAAATAACATTACAAAGTTATTCTCAATGATCAATTAAATCAAAACAAGCAAAACATGTAGAAAAAGTAAAATAGAATCTTTGGAATCCTCACAGACGCAAGTAGTACTCCTTTATTATTATTACAACAACAGATACAAAAAGGAAAATGTAATATTATAGATTAAATCGACCACTCACTCAGTCAGGCGATGATTATATTACTGAACTCCACCTGTTTTAATTTGTATTTTCCCGGATTAGGTACTTTTTCAATACAGTATTATCACAATTGCTTCTGTCGGATTTTCATTGCTTCTGCAATGAATTTAGAAACTGATTTGATTATACGATCATCATCAGGTGATAACAAAGAAGCAACCTTTTGCCTTTCAAAAGCATCCAAAGTGGAAAATGAACATTTCACAAACACTTCACTGTATGCAGTTCATTGAAATAAAAAAGCTTTATGTTGCCAGTTGTGAATCCATATAAAGGGCATGGTGATTCTGTAGATGTTCCTCACTCAAACCATCTTTTCTGTGGATGTTCCTCACTCAAACCATCTTTTGTTTGCATTGAAACCTAAAGTTTGTAACCTAAATCTTGCTAATGAATTCTATGCCATTTATCTGTAATAACAGTAAGAAACTTTTTTGCATGGAATATACTCTTAAAAGAGAAAAACCAACAATTTGAATGCAAAGAATAAATAAGTATCTTTAAATTATGTAATAAACTGCTGTTCGTTTCCCACTCCTTGGGTCATCCACACTATTCCAAAACCCTGTTCTGATAGCACTTTCTTTACATTATTAGACCAATTATCTTTGCCTCGTTCCATTTATAACAGCATCATGTCATAAGCTTGTCGCTTCAATATTTTCAACCAATACCTAACACATTCACAACAGACCTTATGTAAAGAGCCTATCTCTCGGTATAAGAGTGTTGGGTGAATGATTGGCACCTGAAGAAAATGCTTCATAGCATACTTGAGTACTTTTTCCATCTGTGGATTTTCTTTAACCCCCAAACTTCAGTTCCATAGGTAAGTAAAGGTTCTATCTGTGCATCAAACATTTTCCAGAATATACACATCAGTATAGTTCAGCTTTCTTAAGGATCTCTGAATTTCAATGACGCATTTTTTACCCTTCCTTAAAAAGATTCTTCCACCCACATTGGTGTCTGAAAGACTACAATGTTTGTCTTATCTAAGTTAACTGTTAAACAGAAGCGATCTGCTTCTTCTTTAAGACATTTAAGTGGTTTTGTAAATCTACCTTGTTTTACCCCTCCGGGGGGGTTGCGACCTTGTCGTGGTCGGAGGGCTTGCGCGGTCCAGTGATCCTTAGGCTTTGCTGGCGGGGATCAATACTTGGAAATAGGCTGGGTTTTTTTTCAAACTGCTTCTAGGTCCGAAAAGCCAAGTTGCTGTCTGGCCTAAGCATAACATGGTAAGGAGTTGATGCCCCTGGTAGGGCTTCCATGTCAGATAGGCTAAGGGTGAGGATCCTGACTAAGAGTAACCCGCCTTTCTCCTTTTCTTGTTTTCTGCCTCCCTTATTTGGCCCTTTTCTATCTTCGTCTCCCCTTCAAGTCTTCTTTTCCACGCTCCTTTTCTCTCTGTGGTCTCCTTAAGATCCGCCCGTTTGCCGTGCGGTGCGACCTGTGTCGGAGGGGAATGAGATCCTGGTGATTGAGAGGGCCAGCGCTCTCAACACATCACTTTGGCTCGGACCTCTCCTAGACAGGGAGTACACTTTGGCCCGGGTGTTTACTAATCGGCTCCCTTCTTGGGGTTGGGTCAAGACAGACAGTTCCCTGCTGGCCAAGTAAACCCTGCAGTGCTCAGCTCTCTGTTCCCGGGAGTTGAGCTGATCAGGGGGATAGGGTTGGTGGCTTCTGTTTGTCGTATGTCTCTCCCGAAGCCTGGAAGGGGTCAAGACATTGGTTTCTTGGCCCTGGCCCCTTAGTTGGACTCCAAGGTGGGTGGGTAAGGGAGGGATGAAACACAATAACAAAATATGGCTTTTTTCAAAAAACTACCCCCCAAAAGGAAGAGGAAGGCAGTATCCCCTATTTCAGGGGAATTTGAAACAGACAGTGATTCTGACCAGTGAGGTAAGACAGAGGACAGGTTTCTGGGCTTCCTGGCTCGTGGTGGAAGGGACAGAGCAGGAAAGACCCCTTTCAGCTCTGAGCCCTTTTGCTATCCAAAAGGGCTTTTCATGGTATAGCAGGTGAACTAGGTCCATAAAAGGTTGAGGAATGGTTCGTTTCTTATTCAATGTCGATCACGAGAAACAATCTGAACAGCTGTTGAAAGCAACGAAATAGTGGATAGGGAAATCAGGGTGACTCCCCATAAACAGTTGAATTCGTCAAAAGGTGTGATTCGCTGTCGAGAGTTAGCAGGGTGTCTCGGAGGCAGAGATCAAAACAGAACTGGGTCCAGGGTGTGACGGAGGTGCGCAGGGTGACAGTAAGAAAGGTTCAGAGAGAGTGGCCACCAACACCCTCTTTCTGACCTTCTGCAACCTGTGTTGCCTCCGGTCATCAAAGTCGGTTACCTGAATGTTCGTGTTCAGCTATATGTGCCGTCCCCGTTGAGGTGTTTCAGATGCCAGAGGTTTGGCCATGTCAGAGACCGCTGTTCTGGGCCAGGAGGTGTGCGTTGGTTGCTGCAAGGCGACCCACGATGGGCCGTGCAAGGATCCGGCACATTGTGCTAACTGCGGTGACGACCATCCCTCCTCTTCCAGAAAACTGTCCTCTTTGGATTCAAGAATCCACAATACAACGCATTAAAAACGGAAAAAGAAGATCTTTTTGAAGCCGCAAGCAGGTTGTGGGCAGTCAGACTCCAACAGCTTCATATGCTTCAGCCGTAAAGACAGTTCCGCAGTTCACACTCGGTCAGTTGCTGCCAGACTGACGACTTCACTTTTTCCAAGACATTGCAAGGTAGAATAGTCAACTCTGGTGGAAGCAGGTCCACCACCTTCCAACCCAAAGTGACTGCCCCTGGTGGAGGCAAAAATCCGCCACCCCTCAGACTGCCCAGCAGTCTACAACATCTGCTGCTGGGCAGATGAAAAAACAGCAATCCCGCCTCGAACCTCTCTGTCAGTTGCCGTGCGGGCAAGGGAGTTCCACCCAGTGTGGAGATGGTGGAGATGAACAAGAAACCTCCACCGTCTCCCAAATCCAGACCCTCTTCACCTGTTGGCAAGTCTGCCAGCAGGTCAGTAGACCAACACAGTCCAGTTAAACTAAATAATAAATTCTCTCCATTGGACGCAGACGTTGAGGGATGACTGATCTCTCTCCTTTTCGCCCTCTGCACCATGGATAATACAATATTCCATTGGAATATCCGTGGTCTAAATTCCAACTTCGAGGAGCTGCAGCTTCTGTGTCAGTCTCTAAAACCTTCCGTCGTGGCTCTTCAAGAAACTCAAATTCAAAGCCAGAAGACCTTTACTCTTTCTGGCTTTAATATTCTTTCGAAACCTGCACAACCATCCACGTTGGACTGTCGGGCGGTGTTGCCCTTCTCCTGCACAAAACTTTGTTGTATAGTCCTGTCACTCTGTCTACCCCTTCAGGCTGTAGCTGCGAGAGTCACTCTCCACAAGACTGTGACAATCTGTTCCCTTTATCTCCACCTTCTGTCCCGGTTTGTCGTCAGGACCTTGTCAGTTGATAGAAGAACTTCCTCGACCTTTTTTGCTGTTGGGTGACTTTAACGGTCACAATCCTCTTTGGGGTAGTGCCAGTACGTCATCCAGAGGTCTGCTAATTGAGGATGTCCTTTCGGATTTGGATTTGTGTTGTCTGAACGACGGATCTGCAACTTATCTCCACTCTTCCACAGGTTCACTTTCGTGTTAGATTTGTCGGTTTGTGACCCCTCGCTGGTCCTGGACTATGAGTGGTCTGTCCATGACGATCTGCCGGAAGTGACCATTTCCCTGTTTGTTTACAACCCGTAATAACTGAACAAGTCTCTGTCTCTCCACATCTAAATTATAAGAAAGCAAACTGTGATCTCTTTGCAGCCACTATTTCAAAAGAATTCCAGGACACTGATTTTCTTCAGAGTCCGGACCCAGCAGAATCACTGACTAACACTGTGATCAAGTGTGCTAAAGCTTGTATTCCAGTGTCTTCCGATAAACTTCAAATGCCCAAAACACCCTGGTTTGATTCAGACTGCCAACAAATTTCCAAAGTCCGAAAACGGGCTCAGCATCAGGTGTACCAACGACCTTCGGGTCCCAACGCTCGAGCCCATCAGAAACTCCATGCCAAATCGAGACACACTTTTAAAATCAGTAAACGTCGGTCCTGGAGAAGTTTCTGCTCCAGGGCTGACATCGAAAACTTGTAAGAAGAAAGTGTGGAACATCATTAAGAAAATCAAAGGGAAGAACACCTGTCCCACTGTGAACCATCTCAAGTTTTCGGATTCTTTAATAACAGAGAAGAAAGCAGTTGCTAATCTGCTGGCTTCAACCATTGAAAAGAATTCCTCTTCTTCTAACAAATCAGCCACTTTTGTCAAAAACAAAGCCCTTAAAGAAAAATCACCCTGCAACTTTTCGTCAGACAACATGGAAGACTACAATCTTCCTTCACGTTAAACGAGCTGAAATCTGCCTTACTCTCTTGCAGTGATTCCTCTCCAGGTCTAGATGAAATCCATTATCAACTGTTGAAACATCTTCCGCAAGAAGGTCTGAAGATACTGTTACAGGTATACACCATGTGTGGACTACAGGTTTCTTTCCGCCCTCTTGGCGGAAAAGCCCTCATTATTCCCATCCCCAAACCTGGAAAAAAGATCTTTCTAATCCATCAAACTACCGTCCCTAGCTTTGACCAGCTGTGTCTGTAAATGATGGAGAAAATGGTCAATGCTAGGCTCATGTGGAAATGGAAACCGATGGCCTTTTGGCGAAAGAACAGTGTGGTTTCCGTAAACATCGGACTACTGTTGACCATTGATTCGTCTGGAATCTACACTTCGGAACGCCTTTCTGAACAAACAGCATGCAGTGGCAATTTTCTTTGACTTGGAGAAGGCCTACGATACCACCTGGAAGTCGGGGGATACTTCATGATCTCCACGATCTGGGTTTTCGAGGTCATCTTCCGCTTTTTATTCACATTTTTTTGGCAGAACGACAGTTTCAGGTCGGGGTTGGCACCACTCTCTCTGATGTCCACGAGCAGGAGTTGGGTGTTCACAGGGGAGCATACTGTCTCCTGCCCTCTTTCAATCAGTTCAGCAGGGTTCAGACTGCTCTGTTTGTGGATGATTTCGCTTGTCTACGCAACTGGAAGCCTGTAACCCGAGTGTCCAGCGCAGGCTCCAGCTTTGCGTGGATAAAAATTCATCGATGGGCAGATGAAAACGGTTTCACCTTTTCTCCAACAAAGACGCAGTGTATTCACTTCCATAATTTCCGTCAGTTTTTTCCAGATCCTGAACTTCAAGTAGGGAAATACTCCTATTCCAGCTGTTAAAGAGGCCAAATTTCTGGGAGTCATTTTTGACCAGAAACTTAACTTGCTCAGCCACATCAAAAACCTCAAAAACTGCTTGCCAGAAAGCACTGAATATTCTGCGGGTCGTAGCGCACACCGACTGGGCGCTGATAAGAAAACTTTGCTGCACCTCTACAGAGCCCTGGTCCGTTCCAAACTGGACTACGGTTGTGCTGTGTACGGCTCCGCAAGATCGTCTTACCTCAAACTCTTGGACCTATCCACCATCAAGGGCTTCGTCTCTGTCTTGGAGCGTTCCGCACCACCCCTGTGTACAGCCTGTACGCAGAGGCGGGTGAACCTTCATTGTCCAACCGCAGGCTGAAACTGTCGTTGAATTATTATATCCGACTGTTCTCGGAACCAGAAAACCCTGCCTATGACTGTGTCTTGATCCTCCGTTCCAAAGTAAGTTTGAAAACAACCCTAAATGTATTCCGCGTTTGGTCTTCATATGCAGCCTCACGTGCAGAATGCAGGTCTAGACCTAGGAGTTGTGTCCGATTTTTCCAAGTTTCCGGATCAACCTCCGTGGACCTTTTTCACACCAGAGATTCGTTTCGATCTTGCAGCTTTTCGCAAAGAGTCTACCAGCTCTCTGGCGTACAAGGCATTGTATGCTGAGCTCTGTTCCAAATTCCCATCCTGTCAAAAGTTTTCACTGACGGTTCCAAGTCTGAAGATGGAGTGGCCTGTGCAGCCTACTGCCCTGGCGTCCTTCTCAGATACTGTTGGAACATATTCATTCAGATGCTTCTGTCTATTCTGCTGAACTTACTGCTCTGGTACTGGCTTGAAGATAATCTCACATTCTTCGAAGAGGGACTTTCTGGTTCTGTCGGATTCGCTGTCAGCTTTGGAGGCCATAGCTGGCCGCAACCTTCAGCATCCAGAAACTTTTACTTTTTTTTGAACTTTTTAGCAAGTTGAAGGCGGACGGTTACAACATTACTCTTGCTTGGGTTCCAGGTCATGTTGGCATCGGCGGGGAATGAAATGGTTGATCGTTTAGCCAAGAACGCACACAAGAGAGAAACTGTCCAACACTTATATCCCCTGCTCAGATGTGAAACCCAAATTATGATTATGTGAGAGACCTCTGGCAGGAGGATTGGAACACACAGACGATAACAAACTCTTTCAGATCCGTCCAAACCTTAAGACTTCCTCCCATCCACGTCGGGAGGTCGTAAAGAGGAAACGGTTCTGTGCCGGCTGCACACCGGCCATTCGTATTTCACCCATGCCTACCTTTTAAAGAGTGAAGAAGCTCCGTGGTGCATTCCATGTCATGGCACTCACAATGAAACATGTTTTTTAGAGTGTTGGGACTTGCACGATGTGGACACAAACATTTTACGGCGGAGTCCATGAAGATCCTGTTCAGGTCCCGCCTGATGTGATCTTGAGTTTTTGAGAGAGATCAACATTTTTCATTGATTTAAGATTTTACGGAAAGAAAGATTTTTAACGAAGTTTCTGGTACGTTTCTAGACGATGTCATTTAAAGAGATGTGTGAAAGGTTTTTTTTTTTTTTTTTTTTTTTTTTTTTTAAATGACTGGTGAGTTAATTTTAACGTGGTGACAGCCCTAAAGTGGCCCTTTGCGGTCGGCTGGGCTTTTAAGCAACATTATCTATCTTATCTTACCTTGTTTTACTCCATTTGGACAATCGAAATAATCTAAATACTCAATCTACCACTTACACATGAAAGCACCAATTGTAGACACTTCTAATGGCTATATACAATTTACCATTCACA
>CM031625.1:13811506-13971419 GCA_018398815.1 Conus ventricosus | reverse complement strand
AATTAATCATCAATCCATGAATCATCAGTCATAAACTGCTCACATATAATCAAGAACTCTCTCTATAACGTTAGCTACGCATGTCCATACATGTTAATTAATCATTCCATTCACTTCTAATACAGCACAACCATGATTAACACAAGATTCAAATTCAGGTGTGTGGCCCAGCCTACCTAACATCAAAATCAAATTCAGGCGTGTGGCCACAATCCACAAAGACAAGATTCAAATTCAGGCGTGTGACCCCAATCTGCTCACACGGTCTCACACACAATATGCAAATCAAACATTTATCCTGATTTCACAACTTAATGACATTTTCCCACTTTACCGAGCTGTGACAAAACAACATGAGCAAACAGATATCAACCAGAAAAATCATAAATCATAACACGTGAGCACGTACTGATCCCCGCTCCATAAAGGGTAATGAACAAAAGTAACGCATACAGGTAAACATATATCAAAAAATGAAAAGATAACACATGAACATAGGCTCAACCTCGCCCTATACTAGGCAATCAAAATCAATAACATAACTGGCCAGCTACATCATTTACACAGTAGCTGTCCACAACAAATGACTGCTCACACCACCACCACAACAACAGCAGCCTGTAGGCATTGCTCCTACCATTGTTCTACTTCTGCTGTTTACACTACAACAGCAACACCCTGGAGGCATTACTCCAACCCTTGACCTACTCCTGCCCCTCTCAATCTTGACCGCTGTTTGTGGCTCGCCAATAGTACCTGGGGCAGATAGATTGCGCGTTCCAGGCTTTACAAGAGAGTCAGCACACCCTTCACACATTTAGTCCTTAACCCTCTGCCTACCGCATGACTTTGTGCTATATGACTATGAGAATACCATGCCAAGAGAGGTAACTCTGCAACACATAGACACTTGCCATAAAGAAACCTCAATAGAAAATTTGTTTTTAACTTATCTATTCTGTAAAAGTAATGAAAAAAATTCAAAGACATCACTCCATCCAAAACAGCCATTTTCCCCCACATATAGTGAACTGGTACACGAAGAAAAAAACAACAACTGAACAGACTAACTGTACTTCGGTGTTCTCGGTGCTAAAACAATTTTCCCTCAATTCACTGTACCCACAGAACATCATGGATTAGGAGCACAGAGTGATTTTCCAAGTCTAAACAAAGTACTGAAACCTTCAGGAACAAAATTAAAGTATTCTACATGGTATGCACACTAAATAATCAACTTCTGTTGTGAAGCAAAAAACAACCCAAACTTCAATTTTGTTAAACTGAAGGCATCACATACAAGAAGATTTGTCTTCCAACTACTGAGGGGAAAAATAACAAGAACAGATTACTGAATACTGGGCTTTAGATTGTGATGGAACAAAAATGTGCTTTTGCACAAGTGCACTGAGCAACACCCCCCCCCCCCCTTCCCCCCAACACACACACACACACACACACACACACACACACACACACACACACACACACACACTGTGGTGATGATGTACCTCTTGTCCGGCTCCTCTTTGCTTTTTGATAAACAGGCAGTTTTTATTTTAGGCCAGAGTTTATGTTCATCCTTTTCTGTTGCTTTTGTGCAGCAAATAAATTTGTTTCTCGTTAAAAATCTGCCAAAATTCTTCTGAAATCAAAAGGCCACAGGTGATGCGCCCACAGGCAAATCATGGGACACACCCTCTGACTGACCCGGTTTCCTGGCTATCAAAACAAGGGAAACTTTTAGGGGGCTTCACTTCTTGTAGCCAACCACTCTAGTCAACAATTATAGAATCTCTAGCAAGTTTTGTTTTTTCGAATTTCCTTTTTTGGGGGGTCTGAGCCCAGCAGCAATGGGCTATTCGACGTCGTCATTATCATCGCCTGAATCATTATTGATTCCGGCCTCAAAATCAGTCAGCAGTCGATCTTTATTCATAACTAGGTCAAGATTGACGTCCGAATCGTCTTGCTTCAAATCTTCTTCAAGAGTGTAGCCCGCAAATACGCTCTCTTCATCAATATCACTTCAGAAAATGAATTCTGCAAGTTGCATAGTTACTTGATCCGCCATTTTCCCAGAAAATCTTCGCTATAAAAAGCCGAACTTTGAAAATTCACAGCAGCGAAACTACTCCACCAAAACTCATGCAACAAAAACCAAAATGGCGTCCAGAAACGGAAGTACCGGAAGACTCTTCTGTCGCAATTGCATTCTGGGATATGCGATGGTGAAAGCGAAAGTCGTTGACCGAGTATTCAGCGGTCGATCTCGGTCGATCCGGTATTCAGAAAGAGGAAATCTCGCGGTCGATCTTGGTCGATCTGGTAGGCATTGGGTTAAAGGAGCGCGTGAAAATCTGCGCGATCCTCTTCAGCCTGTTCGGCAAAATCTCCTTGACATTCAGTACCCTTTGCTTTCATTGCCTCAGGGTCTGTTGTTTGAAGATCACGTGAACTGGGCTGTCGCACCCATTCACTGCGACGACGATCATCTCCCCTTTCCAAAATGTTAAGAGATGATCCCTTGCTCATCTTATCTGAACCGATTTTCCTTCTCTCTGTGGAAATTCTTTGGTTCGAATCCCGCTCATGGCCTATGCCCACTACTTGATGAGCCTTATTTTCGTCTCCTTTTTCCGACACTGGCTCGTCTGCTCCTGTGAGCTGACTATTCTTGGCATTTCCTAACGATAGCTAGTCTCCTTGACCTTCTTGCCATGCGTTATTACAGCCTCCAAGATTCCAGCCCAGCTGCTGGTTCCAGTTACTCTGTGGTCCCTCTTGGCCACGACCCTGAGGTCCGCCACCGTGGCTCCTACATTTCTGACTACCACGGCAACGCCAACAACTTTTTGAACCACCACTACAGCCACCTCCATGGCCTACGGCACCGCCACTACGGCCACCTCCATGGCCTACGGCACCGCCACTACGACCTATTTCATGGTCCACTGCACCACCACCACGGCCACCTTCATGGCCTACACCAGCTCTACTGCTAGCGGCGCCTGTGCACTCCACCTGCGTTCTGTTTACTTTCCTACCCAGCACTGCCCTTGCTTTCCCCACTTGACTGGTATCCTGGTTAGGCTTCGGAGGATATACCTACCCCCTAACAAAGCTGGATAGGGAAGATTGTTTTGCACTGCTGCAGTGAGATTGTTTTGCACTGCTGCAGTGAGAGTACTCCTGACAAACTCTGACTCTACTTTGACACGGGCCAAAGGTAGCCGATTAATTCTTCCATCTGCATATCGCACGCAGGTGGTTTCCCCGGTATAGTCCGTCTCTCTCACAAAACCGGGCTCTACCATTGCCGCTAGAGTCAGTCCTGTGTCTAATAAGCAGGTCACCGGCTTCCCGTTTACTACTGCCCTAGTAGTTGGTGGTGGCACCCTGCCTTCCTGTTGAATTTTATCAACAGCAACAACGGAGTGTATTCGCACTCCGCTACATTCCTTGGCCATATGACCCTCTCTCCCACATTAAAACATGTGCGTTTCACTCTAACATTCTCTTGAGTCCCACTGTTGCCTTGGGACTTAGAATGCTTTCTAACTGCGGTCTCGCCTCCTGTTTGTAGGGAGTCGGCGAATCACTCCCTGACTGTGTGGTCTGGGCATGACGGTCGACTGGTTCGATCCCTTCATCCCATTACGCTGATCATGGGCAGATTCATACCTGTCTGCAACTTTCACTAACTCCTCTAAACTTCCCAATTCTCTTTCTGCCAAGAATACTGTGAGATCCTTCCGACAAGTGGAGAGAATTTGCTCCTTAACGATCTCCTCCCTCAAAGATTCAAATGTTTGTTCAATGTTTCCTAACCTTATCCATTTGTCAAAGAGAGCCCTAAGCCGATAAAGAAACTGTACGTGCGTCTCACCTGATTTACGAACGGTTTCTCTGAACAATTTCCTATATCTATCGGCGGTTACTTGATACCCTGAAACAATGCATCGCGCACCGACTCATAATCTGTCTGTTTTTCCGGTGGCAAGCAGAAAAAAGCATCCCTAGCTTTGGGTGTCAGCAACGCCGACAAATTTGTGGCCCACCGTTCTTCGGTAAGCCCTGATCTTTGGCAATCCTTTCAAATTGCGAAATGAAATCCTCTAAATGGGCCGGATTATCATCGAACCTTGGCATATTGATCAAGGGCCCTCCGGGGTTGCGACCTTGTCGTGGTCGGAGGGCTTGCGCGGTCCAGTGATCCCTTAGGCTTTGCTGGCGGGGGCATCAATACTTGAAGATAGGCTAGTTTTTTTCAAACTGCTTCTAGGTCCGAGAAGCCAAGATGCTGTCTGGCCTAAGCGTAACGTGGTAAGGAGTTGATGCCCCTGGTAGGGCTTCCCATGTCAGATAGGCAAGGGTGAGGATCCTGACTAAGAGTAACCCGCCTTTCTCCTTTTCTTGTTTTCCTGCCTTCCTTATTTGGCCTTTTTCTATCTTCATCTCCCCTTCAAATCTTCTTTTCCACACTCCTTTTCTCTCTGTGGTCTCCTTAAGATCCGCCGCGTTTGCCGTGCGGTGCGACCTGTGTCGGAGGGGAATGAGATCCTGGTGATTGAGAGGGCCAGCGCTCTCAACACATCACTTTGGCTCGGACCTCTCCTAGACAGGGAGTACACTTTGGCCCGGGTGTACCAATCGGCTCCCTTTCTTGGGCTGGGTCAAGACCAGACAGTTCCCCTGCTGGCCAAGTTAACCCCTGCAGTGCTCAGCTCTCTGTCCCCGGGAGTTGAGCATGATCAGGGGGGATAGGGTTGGTAGTTTCTGTTTGTCGTAATCTCTCCCGAAGCCTGGAAGGGGTCAAGACATTGGTTTTCTTGGCCCTGGCCCCTTAGTTGGACTCCAAGGTGGGTGGGTAAGGGGGAGATGAAACATAATACAATAAATATGGCTTTTTCTAAAAACTTTCCCCCAAAAAGAAGAGGAAGGCTGCATCCCTATTTCAGGGAATTTTGATTCAGATAGTGATTCGGATACAGAGGTACGACAGAGGACAGGATTCTGGGCTTCCTGGCTCGTGATGGAAGGGACGGAGCAGGAAAGACCCCTTTCAGCTCTGAGCCCATTCGCCATACAGAAGGGCTTTCAAGCTTTAGCAGGTGACCCTCGTCCATCAAGAGGTTGAGGAACGGCCCGTTCCTAATTCAATGTAAATCACAAAAACAATCTGAACAGCTGCTGAAGGCAACAAAATTAGTGGACAGGGAGATCAGGGTGACTCCCCACAAACAGTTAAATTCATCGAAAGGAGTGATTCGCTGTAGGGATTTATCAGGTGTTTCAGAGGCAGAGATCAAAACGAGCTGGCGTCCCAGGGTGTGACGGAGGTGCGCAGGTGACAGTAAAGAAGGGTGCAGAGAGAGTGGCCACCAACCCCTCTTTCTGACCTTTTGCAAACCTCAGTGCTGCCCTCGGTCATCAAAGTCGGCTACCTGACTTGTCGCGGTTCAGTTATTGATCCGTCCCCGTTGAAGGTGCTTCAGATGCTAGAAGTTTGCGGCCATGTCAGAGTGGACCGTTGTTCTGGGCAAGGAGCGTGTGCGGTATTTGCTGCAAGGCAACCATCGAAGGGCGTGTAAACGATCCGGCACATTGTGCCCAACCTGCGGTGGCGACCATTCCCTTCTTCACGAAACTGTCCTCTTGGTCCAGGAAATCAGCACAATACAAAGAGTTGAAAACAGAACAAGACGATCTCCTTTTTTTGAAGCCCGGAAAACAGGTGTAGAGGGCGTCCAGGACGCTGACAGCTTATATCGTATGCCAATCGGCGATAAGAAAGTTCCAGCAGTTCCTACCTGGTCAGTTTGCTTGCGGATGATGACTTACCGTTTTCTAGACATTGCAAGGAAGAACTGTTACACTCTGGTGGAGCAGGTCCACCACCTACCCCACACCCCAAGTGACTGCCCCTGGTGGATGCGCAAAAAAATATCGACCCCCCCCTCAAGACTGCCCCAGCAGTCTACAACATCTGTGCTGGAGATTTCAACAAACTCCCCAGACAATTCCTCCGCTCGAATCTCTGCACCAGTCGCCCGTGCGGGCAAGGGCAGTTTCAACCACGTTTGGAGATGTGGCGATTGAGGAAGAAACTCCACGTCTACCAAACTCCAGACCCCCTTCACCTGTAGGCACAGTTCCTTCTAGCATGTCTGAAGACCAACACAGTCCAGGTCAAACACTCCAACTCAAATTCAACACCTTTAGTACAGACGTTGAAGAGGAGATGACTGAACTCTACTCCTTTTCGCCCTCTGCCCAAGGATAGTAACATTTTCACTGGAATATTCGTGGTACTAAATTCCAACTTTGAGGGTCGAGCCTGCCGCTTCTGTGTCAATCTCTAAAAAAAACTTCCGTTCGTGCTCTTTCAGGAAACTCAAATTTCAAAGCCAGAAAGACCTTAACTCTTTTCGGGCTTTAATCTTTCTTTCAAAAACCTGCACCACAACCATCCACGTTCGGGACAGTCGGGCGGATGTTGCCCTTCTTCTCCTACAAAAAAACTTTGTTGTATAGTCCTGTTCGCTCTGTCTTCCTCCCTTCAGGCTGTTAGCTGCCGCGAGTCCCCCTCTCCAACCAAGAATGTGACAATTGTTCTCATTTATCTAGCTCCCTTCAGTACACGCGTTTGTCGCTCTCAGGACCCTTGTCAGTCTGATAGAGTGAACTCCTCGACCTTTTTTGCTGTTGGGTGACTTTCACGATCACAATCCTCTTGGGGTAGTGTCAGTTCGTCATCCATGAGGTCTGCTAATTGAGGCATGTCCTTTGGATTAGGATTAGTGTTGTCTGAACGTGCCCTCGCAACAAACCTCCACTCTTCCACAGGGTTCACTTTTCGTGTTAGATTGGTCGGTAATGTGCCCCCTTGCTGGTCTGGATCTGAGAGTCTGTACCAGGCGCTTCTGCCCTGAAGTGACCCTATCCCTGCCTCCCCCCCCCCATGACCCCCTCACACCCAATCCAACCCCCCCAACCCTCCCCCCTACACCCCCTGTAATAACTCGAACACGTCTCTGTCTCACCACATCCTAAAATTATAAAGAAGCAAATGGGATATTTGGAGCCACTTTTTCTACGGAATTCCAGGACACTGATAGAATTCTTCCAGCGACGGACCCAACGCTGACTCTCTGACAAACACAATGATCAAATTGCTAAAGCCTGTATTCCAGTGTCTTCCGAAAAATCTTCAACACAGCCAAAAAGAACCCACCCTCTGGGTCGATTCAGAATGCCCAACAACAGTTCATAGTTCGGGAAACGGCTCAGCGCTTCGGTATACCAACGCACCTTCGTGTCACAGTAAACGCTCGATCGCAGCCTCCATCCGGAAAACTCCGTGCTCAATCAAGACAACCCACTTTTAAAAACCGTAAGAACGTCGGTCCTGGAGAAGAAGCTTTGCTCCAGGCTGTACCATCAAAATACTTCAAGAAAAGTGTGGGCACTATCCCTTACGACAATCAAAGGGAAGAACACCTGTCCCCCCACCCTGAGACAACACATCTCAAGTTTTCGGATTCTTTAATACAGAGAAGCAAGCCAGTTGCCCAATTCTGCCTAGGCCTCCAGACCATAGAAAAGAATTTCCTCCTTTTAATTAAAAAAACATCAGGGGCCATCTTTATGTCAACCACAGCCCTAAACGAAAAAACTCACCCTGCCAACTCCCCCCCTTTCGCTCGACAACAATGGAGACGGACTATAGATCTTCCTGTCACCGTTAAACCGCGGCTGAGAATCTGCTTACTTCTTGCAAACAAATTCCTCTCCCAGGAATAGCTGAAAATCTAATCAACTGTATGAACATCTTCCGCAATAGTCTGAACATCCTGTTACCAGGTGACAACCATGAGTGGACTACAGGTCTGCTTTCCACCCTCTTGGCGAAAAAAGCCATCTTATTCCACTCCCCCCCAAACTGGAACAGATTTTCTAAACCATCAAACTAACGTCCCATCGCTTGGCACCAGTGTCTGTCTGCCCAATTGATAGGAGAAAATGGTCCAAATCTGACTCCTGTGGAGGAATACCTTCCGAAACCTGCTGGCTTTTGGCGATAAGCACCGGCTGTGAGTTTCCGCCACAACATCCGGACTACTGTAGACCCATTTGATTCTGTCTGGTCAATCTTTACACTTCGGAAGTTTTTTAGAACAGGACAGAATGCGCAGTGGCAAATTTCTTAGACTATATGAGAAGGCCTACGGAAACTACCTGGCAGTCGGGGATCCTTCATATGATCTCCACGATCTGGCGTTTTTCGGAGGTGTCATCTTCCCACTTTTTATCTCAAAATTTTTTGGCAGAACGACAGTTTAGGTCCGGTGTTGGCACTACCTCCTCTCTGATGTCCCACGAGCAGGGAGTTGAGGTGTTCCACAGGGAAGCATACTGACACCTGCCTCGTTTAGCTATTAAGATCCCATACAATTTGCTGAAATCAGTTCTGCAGGGTTCAGACTGCTCATGTCTTGTGGAATGCTTTGCTGTCTACGCAACTGGAAGCCTAGTTCCCGAGTGTCCAGCGCCGGCTCAGCTTTGCGTAGATAAAATCCATCGAAGGGCGGAAGAAACCGGTTTCACCTCTTTCTCCAACAAAGACGCAGTGTATTCACTTCCCATTCATTTCCGTCAGTATTTCCAGCTCCTGAACTTCAAGTCGGAACATCTCCCATTCCAGCTGTTAAAGAGGCCCACTTTCTGGGAGTATTTTTTGACCAAAAACTTAACTTTCTCAGCCATATTAAAAACCTCAAACAGCTATGCCAGGAAGCACTGAATATTCTGGGGTCGTAGCGCACACCGCAAGGGCGTGATAAAGAAAACCTTTGTCCTGACTCCTTCCACGAGCCCCTGGTCGTTCCAAACCTGGACTACGGTTGTGCTGTGTACGGGCTCCCGCCACAAGACCCAATTTCCTCACAACTCTTGGAACCCTATCCACCATCAAGGGCTTCGTCTCTGTTCTTGGAGCGTTCCGCACACCCCCTGTATACAGCCTGTGTACGCAGAGGCGGAGTGAACCTGCACTGTCCAACCGCAGCTGACATCAGTCTTTGAATTATTAATTCCGACTGTTTCTCGAACCGCAGAATCCTGCCTATGACTGTGTCCTTTGACCCTCCGTTCAAAGTAAGTTTGAAAACAACCCAAATTGTATTCCGCCGTTTGGTCTTCGTCATGCAGACTCACTGCGGAATGCAGGTCTAGACCTGGGAGTAGTTTCCGATTTTTCATGTTTCCGGATCGCCCCCTCCGTGGACCTTTTCACACAGAGATTGTTTCCGATCTTGCCGCTTATTCCCGCAACAGAGTCTACCAGCCTCTCCTGGCCGTACAAGGCTTTGTATGCTGAGCTCTGTTCGAAATTCCCATCCTGGTCAAGAATTTTTCACTGACGGTTCACAAAGTTCTGACAGATGGGCCGGTGGCTCGTGCAGGCCTATGCCATGGCGCTCCTTCTCAGATACTGTTGGAACCTTATTCCATCAGAAGTTCTGTCTAATCTGCTAGAACTTATGCTCAGCGGTTAACTGGCTTCTGAGATATCCTCACAATTCATCGAGAGGGACATTTCGGTTCTGTCGGATGCGTGTCAGGTTTGGGCGGCCCCCAAAGTGGCCCGCAAACCTTCAGCATCCAGCAAAACTTTTACCTTTTTTTGAACTTATTAGCAAGTTGAAGGCGGCGGTTAACAACATTACTCTTGCTTGCGGTTCCAGTTCATGCTTGGCATCGGCGGGAACGAAAAGGTTGATGTTTAGCCAGAACGCCACAAGAGAGAAACACCTGTCCCAAACAACTTATATCCCTGCTCAAGATGTGAAACCCAAAATTAATGATTATGTGAGAGACCTCTGGCGGAGGATTGCGAAACCCCCACAGACGGAATAACAAACTCTTTCAGATCCGTCCAAACTTAAGGACTTCCTCCCTTCCCGTCGGGAGGTCGTTAAAGAGGAAACGGGTCTCTGTGCAGGCTGCCCACACGGCCATTTCGTATTTTACCCATGCCCCTCCCTTTAAAGACATGTGAAGAAGCTCGTGAGTGCATTCCATGGCATGCGCCACTCAAATTAAACATGTTCTTTTCAGAGTGTTGGGAGACTACACGATGAGAGACCCCAACCATTTTACGGCGGAGTCCATGAAGATCCTGTTCAGCGATGTCCCCCCACCTGATGTGATCCTTGAGTTTTTGGAGAGAGATTACATATTTCTTCCGGATTTAAGACTTTTACGGAACAGAACGATTTTTAACGAAGTTTCTGGTACGTTTCTAGACGTTGTCATTTAAAGAGATGTGTGAAAGTGTTTTTTTTTTTTTTTATTTTTTTTTTTTTTTATTTTTTTTTTTTTTTTTTTAATGACTGGTGAGTTGATTTAAACGTCGGTGACCAGCCCTGATGTGGCCCTTTGCCGGACGGCCGTCGGCAGGGCTATAGCACATTATCTTATCTTATCTTGATCAAGGGACTGACATGTGGTGAAAGTTCAATTAGTGGTTTTGCGTCCCGTCCCGTTCTGTCTAAATTTTAATTTTTTCCTAACTCCAACTGCCTTATATTCTTCTTCTTCTTTCCTCTCTTTCCGTTTATCTTTCTCTTCTCTTCCTCTTTTCCCGTTCTCTACTTCTCTCTCCTCTCTTTCCCGTTCTCTCTCTCTTTTCCGTTCTCTCTCCACCTTTTCGCGTTCTCTTTCTCTCTTTTTTTTTCCCGTTCTCTTTCTCTCTCCTCTTTTTTACCCGTTCTCCTTTCTCTCTCCTTCTTTTTCCCGTACCCTTTCTCTCTCATCTTTTTCCCGTTCTCTTTCCTCTCTCTCTTTTTCCCACTTCTCTTTCTTCTCCATCTCTCTTCTCCCTTTTTTTCCTTCCCTTCTTTTCACGTTTCTATTTCATATCCTTTCTTTTTCCCGGTTCTCTATCTCTATCCCTCTTTTTCCCGTCTCACTTTCCTATCTTCTTTTTCCCGTTCTCTTTTCGCTCATCTCCTCCTTTTGCACCCTTTTTTCTTTTCTCTTGTTCTTCCCGATCCCTTTGTATTTTCTGAGCCTGATTACACCGGGGCAGTTTCATTACATACTGCCTTCAGTTCGGACCCTTTAGTCCTAGAAAGGTTTTCCTTCTTCTATGAGGTCCATCTTTTTCAGCGACCTATTGTCATCAGCCCCCTCTTCCAGTCGACCATTCTGAAGCTATCTAACCCTCGATCAGAGTTTAGTTAATACAGAACACAGTAAACAAGCGAGATATCACACGATCACTTGTAAATAAGCGATCAATATAGTTGTGCTTACAAACAATCCCAACCTCAACCCAGCAACACCTAACTCATAGCAAGTTCAAAAAACAAAGGCCCAGTCTGAAAAAAAAGCTCAAGAACAAATCAACCAATGAATAACGTCTCTTCCAGGTACCGAAAAAAAAAATCTAGGTTTCACAATTCGACAAATTTGCAATCCCTTGCAATTTAACAAAAACCCAGAAATCAAAATCACTTATGGCTCATTTATGTCATCCCGGACCGACCAGTCCCCAATTTGTGAGTGTCTCCGGAATGCTCCCCTCGTTTATTAAAATATGATTTTCCATATACAGGGATGCAGGGGGTTATAGACAAAGTATTTTACGCTTTCACAACAAATGCGCTCTCGCATAGGCACACGCACTCTGTCACTCACATCGGCCCGCACCACAGGTGACGGGAAACCACTAAAATTTCATAGAAAATATTCTCAACTTTATTTAACTTGACTCGAGCCCCAACCCAGTCACTACACAACACAACTATCGGTATCATACAGTCACATGTAAACATCATACAACAATCTCATAAATCGCTCCCCCTTTCCTTCCAAGTACTCTTCATTTAACCAGGAAAGACAATATTCCACAATTCTGTTTGTACACTTATAAACTTAAGAACAAATAAAAAACGTACGTAACTTGCAGCATTCCTCGGTTGACCATGTACGTTTCTCTCATGCCCACAGTGTGATACGAGCTAAGCTGCCCACACGTTTGTATGTGTCCTCCCGATAGGCCAACTCCCCCAGTTGGGGGACACTGGCAACGTAGCTTGAGTCGTGCCTCCCACCGAAGTTCACCGGACCTCCACCGTACTTCGCCCTCTCCCACGGAAAGGGCTCTGTCGGCTCTCCCACAGGTCTTCTCTGGTGCCAAACACCCCACCGTAGTCTGGCAGTCCTGTCTAGGCTCCAAAACCGGCTGACCACGTCTGCTGTCGCGACCGTCCCACAGGGAGGACAATCTCTTCTTGTCGTCGGGCTCCGAGGCTACCAGCAACCTCCACTTGTCATAAGTTCCCCACCCAGGAGGACAACGAGGCGGACAGCTAACCTCTGCTTACGCTGTATTTTCTTGAGCCCTCAAAGACGGGCCGGTGCGAGTTCACTTTCCATTAAGAGAGTCAACCACACTTCCTGGTTTTCCAAGCCCTTATATTCATCTCAAACAAGAGAGAACCCGAGTACCTGGCTCAACCAATGGAATTCACTGGCACACACCACCTCACCGATTTGTACCCAATAAATCCCAAGTTCATTATCTTTATTCCACCGAAATGGAATCCACTGTCACCTACCCATACGCACACAACAGTGACTATCGCCCACCACAAGACTTGGGTACCAAGTGGTTAAAGCATAACCGCATGCGAACACGTGCTCGATTCCCGAAGCTACCATTGTAACTAACGCCTGGACTCTCTTACCAGCCAGGTCTTGATGACTTCGGTAGTTACTACACTTAGACAACCCAAGTGCACACACTAATATGGCTGAAGCTTCCATTCATTCCACAGACACCCCAGGACGATGAATTGTCGCGGACTCTGCCTGCCGGCTGACGGTCACCTACCCGTGACAGTCACCTGACTCCGATCGCATCCCTCGGCCATGGGAGAACCCAGTGAATAGCCAGCCAGTGGTGGATGGCACATCCTTACCAGGACCGGCAGGACGGAAAACTACTTGACCTATCCTCGGACATGCGAAACACTTCCAGTAACTCCCACCTCCTTCAGTATACGACTCCGGGTTATTCCCTACTGGTTGATGCCTGAGTTCGCACCCTTGAAGAACCAAGGACCTTTGCTCTCCTCAACAACAGGAAAAAAACTACCATTAATTTGCGTAAAGGCTCGAGAACATTCGGCCCCGACTCTGAACAGGCACCAAAACGCTATGTCCGTATGGTTGTCATTAAGCCTTTGCACTCTGGCATTGTTCGGCTCTTTCACATTCATCTAAGATAAATGTTGCCCAAGCATTACGGGTGTTTTTGATCTATGGATCCCCAATCAAACTTGTTTGTTTGGTTGAAAAGAGGTTGGGGACCACGGCCGCAGTAGTATAATGATATTCTCGTTTTGTACCCACAAATACAATGTGCCTAACCACTGATTGCGGTCTAACTTTTGTCTAAAGTCAGTTGAGGATTAATGTTAAATTCATTTCAAATTCTTTCATATGCCCATTAATGTCCCATTGGGCATTTAAATGGAATTAAACGCGTTGACGTGGGGGAGGCGGCACTTTTGTAGTTCAGTTAGTATTCGTTCTGTATCGGTCAAAAACTGAAAGTTATATATGACCTTACTGAAGATTGGGGTGTTATTACAATGGTTTGCATATTGAAAACACTGCAGCCAGTAGTTGCGCCAGTAAATGGCAAAATTTATACTGATTCTGGTTAAACGTCAAGGGTGAGATGCCATGCTGATGGCACTCGATCACTTTTCTTGGGGGATTTAAACATTTAGTTAGAGGGTTAACAAGTCTGACTTGAAGCCATATGAGTCGTCTAGCTGCAATGGTAGTAAACTGAAGTCAAAGATATGGGGTATTATAAAAACGCACATACATTGGTAAGTGGCACTTTCGTTATATATTAAAAGGTTTCCATTTTTTTAAATTAGTTTTTTTTAAATGTTATAAAAAGATGGACATCAATATTACCAAGAACAACGCGCCGTTTGATTTAACGTACCCAAATGCCAATTGGAGTGTGAGTTTTAGGATTGCCCTTAAAGAAATTGGCTTTAACGTTATTGGAGTTTAATAGTGGAAGGAGGTCAAAATAGTGGCATTAATGTTGATGAAAAACAAGGCAGTAAAAAAGCTCATATACACATACCAGATGTTATTACAAACTTTAGTTCTTTAAAAGAAAGTACTTAACGAATTTGGCAAATTGTTAAAAATTAACGACAGCAAACCTCGGGAATTACTATACATTCTCCCACTAGAAGACAAAGAAGAGCGTACAATTTCCTAAAGGGCCTAGCTTAAAATCTTGGGCTTCCACCAATAGTGACAGAACTTATAAATTCGTACAAGAGCAGATCGCCTTACCATTTGAAGGTCATAACCCCTTTTGATTTTCTAGTAAACCAATTTTGTATGTCCATTTACAACAGTAAAAAACAAATGCTGATTTGTTTAAAGACCATCCATCTCAGTTCTAAGAGTGATGCGTCATTAGGAGGGTTTAGCGATTATGTTATATAGGTTTGACCGGAAACAGCCAATTTAAAGAATTACATTGAGGGGGCTATAAATTCATTGGATGTAAAAATAACACTAATCAAGACGAAGGCTAGTTGTTTGTACTGCGATTTACTTAATAGTGCTTGAGGGCGCTCAGCGCTAGTAGAAAAGTAGTAAGGACTCGTCCGGGACGTTAAATAGCGCTGTAAGTCGTCTAGCTAATTAACCCCTTAATTTTTTATATCCTGGAGAGAATGTAAATATATATGTCACGGTCACCAACTCTTAATTTGACGGAAAACCCCCCCATTTTATATTAACAATTACGTAAAATTTTAGAGGTTTTGCGTGTTAAATCTTGTTTGTGAAAAGGTGTAAGTTTTGGCCAAAGTGACATGAGAAGGACGTGATTTTTATTTGAAAGGGGGGGGGGGGGGGGGGCGGGGGGGCACGGTGTTCCGAGCACGCACCTCGTTGAGAGAAAGGGGAGTAGATTATCGCTCGCCACAGCTGCAGAGGCCAAGCGTGAATGCAGGTCAGGGAAATGGGTGTTTTCTGCAGGCTGTCCCCACCTAGCGCTAACTGTGCTGTCCTCGGCGAAACTGAAAGTATCTGTGTAAAGCCGGTCTGGCAACATCTGTTCGGCATTGCTGACGCGGCCCTCCGGGGGGTTTGCAACCTTGCCGTGGTCGGAGGGATTAGGCGTGGTCTGTGATCTTTAAGCTTGCTGAGGGGGCATCAACAAACTCAGATAAGATGGTTAGTTGTGAACACTGCTAGGCTGTATAGCAAGTAGCTGATGGCAAGCTTTCGTGGTGGGACTTGATGCCCCCTGTAAGGGTCTCCCATGTCAGAAGGTTAGGAGATAGGAGTGCGGGCCATGGCCACATAGTAACCCACCTTTTTTCCTAATCTGTCTTCTGCATCTTAAGGATCAATTTCTTTCTTCGTTCCCCTTCAAGGCTTCTTTTCAAACCACTCCTTTTCTCTATGTGGTCTCCTTAAAGCTCCGCCCCGCGTTGGAAGTGCGGTGCGACTGTGTCGGTGGGGGATTAATCCTGGTGATTGAGAGGGCCAGCGCTTCCAAACACTTTGGCGGACCTCTCCTAGACAGGGGAGTAACCTTGGCCCGGGTGCTACTAATCGGATCATCTTCTTGGGTAGGGTCAAAAAACAGGCATTTTTCTCGGCTGGCCAAAGATACCCCTGTTAGTTCAGTCTCTGTTCCCGGGAGTTGCGGCATGATAGGTGGGGATTGGGTTGGTAGGGTTTATGTCTGTTGAATATCTCTCCTGAAGCTGAAGGTCGTCAGACAGAGATTCTCGGCCCTGGCCCCTTAGTTGGACTCCAAGGTGGAGTGGGTACGGGAGGGATGAAATTAAAAAAATATACTGGCGGCCTTTTTCAAAAACAATACCACCCCAAACGGAAGAGGAAGGCGGGCATCCCCGTTTTCAGAGGACTTTCAAACCAGACAGCGATTCTGATACTGAGGTCACGACAGTAAGAAAGGTTTCTGGGCTTCCTGGCTCGTGATGGAAGGGACGCGAGAGGAAAGACCCCTTTCATTCTGAGCCCATTTCCCATCCAAAGGGCTTTCACGGGTTAGCAGGTGACCCTCAGTCCGTTTCAAAAAGGATGACGTGAGGAATGGCTCCTTTCTCATTTTCAATGTCGATAACAAAAGCAATCTGAACACCGATGAGAGCCAACAAAGCTAGGGACAGGGAGTTCCGGGAGACTCCTCATAAACAGTTAAATGTTCCCAACACGAGTGATTCGCTGCAGAGATCTCTCAGGGGTCTCAGAGGCCCAGAACTCCGCGGAGGAAACTGGCGTCCCATGTTGTGACGGAGGTGCGCAGAGGTGGATTGGTTAAGAAAGTTCAGGAGGAGTGGACACAAACACCTCTTTCTGACGTTCTGAAACCCGCTGTGCTGCCTCCTCGTCATCAAACATGTCGGTTACCTAACTGTTCAAGTTCAGACTATAGTGCCATCCCCGTTAAGCGTGTTTCCCGATGCCAGCGGTTTGGCATGTCAGGACCGACTGTTCAGGGCAGGAGTGTGCGTTTATTTGTGCAAGGCAACCAAGCTGGGCCGAGTAAAGCTCCGGCCAAAGTGCAACGCGGTTGGGCGACATCCTCCACTTCCCGAAATTGTCCCTTGAGGATCAGGAATCTGAAATACAAAAGAGTTAAGACAGAAAGAAGATCTCCCTTTTTTGAAGCCCGCAAGCAGGTTGAGGGCAGTCAGGACGGCCACAGCATCATCATTGCTCTCGTCCGTTTAAAGAAAATTTCCACTCGGTCCGTCTGCTGCCAGATGATGAATTTATCTTTTTCAAAGCCCACTGCAAGGAAGAACTGTCAGCTCTGGTGGAAGCAGGACCACCCCCCTACCCAACCCACAGTGTATGCCCCTGGTGGAGGCAAAAATCCGCCACCCCTCAGACTGCCCAGCAGTCTAAAACATCCAGCAGTGGGCCAGATATACAAAAAACCGCCCACCCGCCCCCCCTCGAATTCTCTTGTTCCCAGTGCCCGTGCGGGCAAAGGCGAGTTCTACAGTGTGGAGATGGTGGAGATGGAGAAACCTCCACCATATCCCAAATCAGCCTCCTCCACTCCAAACTCCAGGCTTTGTCACCAGCGGGCAAGTTGCCAGAGGTCCAACGAACCACCACAGGTCCTGAGAAATTAACTAATAATACGCACACACATTAGATGCGGAACGTAGAAGAAGGAGATGACATGGCATTTCTCTCCTTTTCGCCTCTGCCACCATGGATAATACAATATTCCATTGGAATAAATTCCGTGGTCTAATTCAATTCGAGGAAGCTGCAGCTTCGTGTCAAGTCTTAAAACCTTCAGTCGTGGTCTTCAAGAAACTCAAATTCGAGCCAGAAGACCTATACTCTTTCTGGCTTAACTAATCCTTACCCGAAACTGCCACAACCCTCACGTTGGGGACGTCGGGCGGTGTTGCTTCTCGCTAACAAAATTTGTTGTATAGTCCTGTCACTCTGATCTACCTCCTCAGGCTGTAGCTGCGAGCAGTCACTATCACAAGACTGTGCCAATCTGTTCCCTTAATCTCTCACCTATCTGTCCCGGTTAGTCGTCAGGGACTTGTCAGTCTGATAGAGAATTCCTCGACCTTTTTTGCTGTGGTGACTTTAACGGTCACCAATCCTCTTTGGGGGTAGTGCCGGTACGTACCATGGATGTCTGCTACATGAGGAATGTCCTTTCAGACATGGATATGTGTAGTCTGAATGACGGATCTGCAAACCTTTACTCCACTCTTCCTTCAGGTTCAATTTCCGTGTATAGATTTGTCGGTTTGTGGGACCCTCGTGGTCCTGGACTATGAGTCGGTCCATTGTCCATGACCGATCTGCACGGAGTGACCATATCACCTTCCCTTCTACAAACTGTATTAACTGCACACTGTCTCTGTCTCTCAGATTCAATTCTAAGAACAGCAACGGGTGGATCTATTTTGCAGCACTATTTAAGGAGTTCCAGGGACACAGCTATTTCTTCAGAGTCCGGACCACCAGAATCACTGACTTACACTATTAAGCAAATGTGCTAAAGACTGTTATTCCAGTTTTTCCGACTATAACACTTCAAATGCCAAAAAAAAAATTAAAAACACCCTGGTTCGATCCAGAATGCAACAAATTCCCAAAGTTAGAAGAAAACGGGCTCAGCGATCGGGTTATACCAAACGACCCTTCGGGTCCAACGCTCGAGCCATCAGAAACTCCGTCGCTAAATCAGACACATTTTACAATCAGTACAACGTCGTCTGGAGATAGCTTCTGCCTCCCGGCTGACATCAAAACTTTAAGACAAAAAGTTGTGGAAATCAATAGAAAAACAAGGAAGAACCCCAGTCCACTGTGAACCATCTCAGTTTTCGGATCTCGCTTTAATAAGAGAGAAAGCAGTTGCTAAATCTGCTTGCTTCAACATTGAAAAGGGGGGTAAATTCCCCTCTTCTAATAATATCAGTCCTTTTGTCAAAACCAAGCCTAAACGAAAATCACCTGAAACTATCTTCCCAAATATGGAAGTACAATCTTCCTCACATTAACGAGCTGAAATCTTGATACTCTCTGGCAGCGAATCCTCTCAGGTATAGCTGACATTCTTATCAACAATTGAAAACCTCTTCCGCCAAGAAGGTCAGAAAATCCTGTTACCGGTATACAACCACGTGTGGACTACAGGTTGCTTTCCACCCTCTTGCGGAAGCTATTTATATCATCCCTACCCTGGAAAAAGCTCTTCAATCCATCTAACTACCGGGGTCCCATAGCGAGATAGACGCAGTGTCTGTCAATGATGAGAACAATATGGTTTCATGCTAAGGCTCATGTGGAAACTCGAAACCGATGGCCTTTTGCGCGAAGAACGTTATGTGGTTTCCGCCAAACAAGTCGTAAGTGACCATTTGATATCGTATGGAACATTACATTCGGCCGTATTAAAACAGGACAGCATGCAGTGGCAATTTTCTTTGACTAGGAGACGGCCTACAGATACACTGGAAGTCGGGATATCATGATCTCACGATCTGGGTTTTCGAGGTCATCTTCGCTTTTTATTCAAAATTTTTTGCAAGAACAGAACGCCCAGTTTAGGTCCGGGTTGGCACACTCTCTCCTGATGTCCACGAGCAGGAGTTGGGAGTTCCACCGGGGCGCATACTATCTCCTGCCTCTTTAGTATTAAAGATCACCAACTAGTTCATACAGTTCACCAGCAGGGTCAGATGCACATTGTTTGTGGATGTTTTGCGTCTACGCATCTGGGAAGCCTTGTTACCGAGTGTCAGCGCAGGCTCAGCTTAGCGTAGATAAAATCCATCGGTGGGGGATTGACAACGGTTTCACCTTTTTGTACAAAAACCCAGTGTAATAACTACATAATTTCCGTCAGTTTTTTCCAGATCGGAAAACTTCAAGTAGGGAAATCTCCATTCCAGCTGTTAAAGTGGCCAAATTTTGGGGAGTATTTTTGACCCAAAACACTTAACTTTCTCGCCATAATTAAAAACTCACAACTGCTGCAAACGGCACTGATTATTCTGAGCGGTCGTAGCCCACACGACTGGGGCGCTGTGATAAGAAACCTTTGTTGCACCTTCTACAGAGCCTGGTCCGTTTCCAAACTGGACTAGGTTTGCTGTGTTGTCCGCAAGATCATTCTTACATCAAACTCTTGGACCTAATCTCATCAAGGGCTTCGTCTCTGTCTTCGGAGAGTTCCGCACAACCCTGTGTAATGCCTGTACGCAGAGGAGCGTGAACTTCACTGTCCAACCGCAACAAACAGGCTGAAACTGTCTTTGAATTATTCCATCCGATGTTCTCCGAACCGCAGAATCCTGCCTAGACAGTGTATTTTGACCCTCCGTTCCATGTAAGTTTGAACAAACCCGAAAATGTATTCGCCCGTCTGGCGCTTCGTATGCAGCATCACGTAGCGGAATGCAGGTCCTAACCATTGGGAGTCAGTTCCGATATTTCAGTAACCGGAATAAAACCTCCCCGTCGGGCCTTTTTCAACAGAGATTCGTTTTTGCGATCTTGCAGCTTTTCGCAAAGAGTTCTACCAGCTCTCTGGCGTACAGGCATTGCTATGCTGACCTCTGATCCCAATTCCCCATCCTATTCAAAAAGGTTTTCACGGACGGTGCCACCATCCCCCTCCGTCCGCGCGTCTGAAGGATGGAGTGGCCTGATGCCGCCTCCAGCTGAGGGGTCCTTCTTCAGTACTGTTGAACATATCCCATTCGATCGCTTCTGTCTATTCTGACTGAACTTACTGCTCTGGTACTGGCTTTGAGAATATCTCAATTCTTCAAAGAGGGACTTTCTGGTTCTGTCGGTCATCTCGCTGTCAGATTTGGCAGCATAGTGGCCGCAACCTTCAGCATCCAGAATTTTGCAATTCTTTGACCCATTTATAGCAAGATTGAAAGCGGACGGTTACCACATTATCATGCTTGGGGTTCCAGGTCATGTTGGCCATGGCGGGAAACGAACATGGTTGATCGTTAGCCAGAACGCCACAAGAGAGAAACTGTCCAACACCTTATAACCCTGCTCAGATGTGAAACCCAAATAAAGAATTTGTGAGAGACCTCTGGCGGAGGACGGAACACACAGCCCCGCACCGAATACCAACCTCTTTCAGATCAGTCCAAACCTTAAAGACTTCCTCCCTCTACGTCGGTGGTGTTAAAGGGGAAACGGTTCTGTTGACGGACTGCCACACCGGCCATTGTATTTTACCAATCTTTTACATTTTAAAGGGTTGTGAAGCTGAAGAAGCTCCGTGGTGTTTCCATGTCACTGCCCCACTCACAATGCACTGTTCTTTAAGAGGTGGGACTTGCACGAGTGAGACACAAACATTTATACAGCGGAGTCATGAAGATCCTGTTCATGGGATTGTCCCGCTGACGCTGACTCTTGGGTTATGAGAGAAATTAACATTTTTATCTGCTTTTGAGATTTTACGGAAGAAGCGGAGTTATAAACAAAGTTTTCTGGTTTCGTTTGTAGACGCATTGTCATTTAACGAGATGTGTGAAAGGTTATTTTGGTTTTATTTTACATGACTGGTGAGTTGATTTTAACGTGGTGCCAGCCCTGCATGTGAGCCCTCTCCGGTCGAAGTGCTAATAAGCAACATTATCATAACTTATTAGCTGACAGCGGCATTACAAGTGGGGCTGTTAGTTCGATAACCCAGCTCGTTGACTAGAAAATGTACTATATCTGTGCTTTTGAGCATGACTGATAGGCAAACATCCTGGACATTTCTTTTCAATCCCAAACTCGCCCTAGGTTACTTTTCCTGTTGTTAATGTAGATACGGCATGAAAGCCTTGTACACAAGTGGTCAGTCGATATTCAAACAATGAAAACACACACCACACACAATTGTGCAAAAAATGACGTCATCACTTTCTGGGAACGTAATTTTCCCTAATTTAAAACTTAGTTACAACGTTGACTATCGCCTCTAGCTTGTGAACAACAAACAACAAAAAAACTGTTGGATTATTAGATATGTGTAGAAAGCCTTGTTCGTTGGGCCCTTTCACTAGTGTCTCGAATGGGACGGCAAAAATAAACGCTGTGGGAGGGGGTGGGGGGGTTCGTTGCAAAAAATAAGAAGAGGTGGTCGTGAAATGAAGATATTTACTTCTCTCTGACAGTCTGTAAAGGTGCAGAAAAGAGTGCCCCACCAACACCCTCTTTCTGAATTCTTGACAACCCTTTGTTACCTCCGGTCATTAAACCCTTTCACGCCGACGGCGCCTTCTTTGGCGACGCACAGGCCCCCCTGCTGCGCGACGGCGCCCTTTAGCGACTAAAGTGGGTGACCTACACTCACGATACTCCTCACGATCCCTGTTCATGACGGTAAAAAAAAGCAGCAATTAAACGTCCTAGTTCTTGGGCGATTCGTCTGGCCCTTGCCTACAGCCACTTGGCTTGTCAGAACACTATTCAGTTCAGATGTTTTACTCGGACAAATTCCGATTGTTTTTCATTAACTATGATGTCAACACAGCACCTTATGTCTCAACCTTGCGTACATTTAACCAAGATAGTGCCGGGACTATTGAATAGACGCGTCAGTTGTTCCTAATACAGATGGGACGACAGCTCCAGCCAGTCATGAGTTAAACAACGATAGTGAGGCTTGACCGAATTATAGGAAACGCGAGGCGTTGGACCGTGGCCAAATAGATGAAAGGCCAAGGGTTCCAGCGACCAACAGGACATGTATGACTTTGTGTTCATCAAAAAACTATTACTGTTGAGAGTGAAGGGATTGTGTGTGTGTGTGTGTGTGTGTGTGAGTGAGTGTGTGTGATTGTGTTTGTGTGTGATTATGTTGCTTATAGCCAGCCGACCCGCCAGGTTGTGTGAGTGTGAGTGTGTGTGTGTGTGTGTGTGTTCCCTGCTATTGGAGTAGTTGTATTTGTGGCTGTTTCTTCCACTTTTCTGTTGGAAATACCATACTTTCTTGTCTTCAATTGTGAGTGGAGTATTTTGCCTCCCTTGTTGAGAGTTTGTTGGCATTCTTTCTTCATTTTTTACGTTTAGAAGAAACATCACATTTTTTTTATATTTTGCATTTTTTTTTCACTTGAAATTACTAAAAATTTGAAATTGTTGTTGACTTACCATTACTAACATATTATGAGATAATAAAAGTACAGTGTTTCTCCTCCATTTTACATAAAATAGCATGAGAATTGGTTGGTTTGTTCCAGAGATATCCGCGTTTCACATATGCTGGTATAAAATAAGAGCTTTTTTGGAAAAATGGCTGGCGATGGGGATTTATGCAAAATAGAATGCCTGGCAGTGAAAGGGTTAAAGTAGGATACTTGAATGTCCGTGTCCAACTGTATGTCCCATCCCCGATGAGGTGTTTCAAATGCCAGAAGTTTGGACACGTCAAAGACCGCTGTTCTGGGGAGGAGGTGTGTGGTGTTTGTTGCAAGGCAACCCATGATGGGCCGTGTAAAGACCCGGCTCATTGTCAGGCATGGGAATTGTCAGCGAAAACGCTGATTTCCGCGGCAGTAAAATTTGCTTTCCGCGAAAACGAAATTGCGTCCGCGAAAAAAAAAAATCTGGGGTACAAAAAATATAAAGCACCGGTTTTAGCTGTTGCTGAACTGGTCTCGGCTGGCCTAGACCAAGTTATACTAACGCGAGCGTTATCTCGTTCTCTGTTCTCGTTCTCGCGGAAGTTTGGGTATGGACGATCGAGACTATTGCGGAACGCGAGCGTACTGTGTTTGCGTGCTGCGAACGCCTGCCTCAGTTACCCGAATCGCCAGCAACAGCAGCTATTAACTCTCGCGGGCAGCCCAAATTTGTGAATGTCGTGACTTTCTGCGCATGCGCAAACTTTGAACAGGCGAGTTTTCAACATGGCGTGCCTTGGTCGTGTGGTAAACTTCGGCGATCCGTTCGCAGACAAGTGCCCAAATAAATGGAAATGGGAGCGGATATTTGTAGTTGTGGAGGTGGAAATCGGAGATGTAGTAAAGAAGGAGCGCCTTGGGACGCGCTTTCGCAAGATAAATATCAGTGGAGCTGCACGGTGTATTGTCTGCAACAAAGACGTATCTTACGCCAGTCGTGGTGTTTCAACACTGACTGACCATCTCCGCTCAAAGAAGCATCTGGATAAGTGTGCGTCTCTGGAAAGTAATCAACGTTTGCCAGGTAAGATTCTTCTCAGTGACAGCAGTAAACAAGGGAGCTGCTTGTGTGACATTCTTCTCAGTGACAGCAGTAAACAAGCTCAGTGACAGCAGTAAACAAGGGAGCTGCTTGTATGACATTCTTCTCAGTGACAGCAGTAAACAAGCTCAGTGACAGCAGTAAACAAGGGAGCTGCTTGTATGACATTCTTCTCAGTGACAGCAGTAAACAGGGGAGCTGCTTGTATGACATTCTTCTCAGTGACAGCAGTAAACAGGGGAGCTGCTTGTGTGACAGTCTTCTCAGTGACAGCAGTAAACAGGGGAGCTGCTTGTGTGACATTCTTCTCAGTGACAGCAGTAAACAGGGGAGCTGCTTGTGTGACAGTCTTCTCAGTGACAGCAGTAAACAGAGGAGCTGCTTGTGTGACAGTCTTCTCAGCAGTAAACTTCAAATACCTTCCTGTTTTCTCTTCAGAGATACTTGCCTCAGCTCTAGAGGTAATGCCTGGTGCCAGTGTCTGTAACCAGTTTCAAGTGAATGTGTGCAGGCTTAACTTTTCTTTTGTGTGTGTGGGGGTGTTTCTTGTTTGGTTGGTTGACCAGTTGGTTGGTTGGTTGATTGGTGATTGTTTGGATTGGTTGGGTTGGTTGATTGTTGTTTTTGTTTTTGTTGTTTGTTTTGTTTGTTTTTGAGCCTGTGTGATCTTTGTAGTCAGCTGGAGATAACTCATAGAACTGAATAAAAACATTTTGTGTGAAAATTGTTTTTGTTTGTTGTTTTAATGCTAATTTACTTCATTTTTTTTTACGTTCATAAATCCATAAAAATGAAGTCAGGATAGCCCAGATTGCACAGATTTTGATCTTGAAAAAAAAAATTTTCCGGGGGGGCATGCCCCCGGACCCCCCTAGATTTCAGAGTTTTCCCTTTCAGTCAATTCCCATGTCTGATTGTGCAAACTGCGGTGCCGACCACCCTTCCTCTTCACGCAACTGCCCTGTTTGGATCCAGGAGTCCACCATCTAAAAATAAAAACCGAAAAGAAAATCTCCTTCTTTGAAGTGCGCAAACAAGATGTTGGTAGTCAGACGTCAACAGTGTCTTCATATGCTTCGGCTGTGAAGAAAGTTTCGACCCATTAAGTCTGCTGCCAGACTGATGAATTTATTTTTACCAAAACATTGCAAGGTAGAATGTTAAACTCTGGTGGAAGCAAATCCACCACCTCCGAACCCAGAGTGGGTGCCCCTGGTGGAGGCAATAAATCCACCACCCTTCAGACTGCCCAGCAGTCTACTCCATCTGCTGCTGGGCAGAATAAAAAGCCAGCCCTCCCGCCTCAAACTTTCGTGAGCGGTGCCCGTGCGGGCAAGGGAGTACCACCTAGTGTGGAGATGCTGGAGATGAAGAAGAAACCTCCACCGTCTCCAAAACTCAAGCCGTCTTCACCTGCGGGCAAGTCTGCCAGCAGGTCTGGAGACCAAAACAATCCAGTGCAACTGAACAACAAATACACTCCATTTGATGCAGACAATGACTTGGAGATGAACTGATTTCTCTCCTATTCGTCCTCTGCACCATGGATAGTAAAAATAATTCATTGGAATATCCGTGGTTTAAACTCAAACTTTGAGGAGCTGCAGCTTCTGTGTCAAACAGTAAAACCTTACATCGTAGCTCTTCAGGAAACTAAAATTCAAAGCCAGAAGACCTTCACTCTTTCTGGCTTTAATATTCTTTCCAAACCTGCACAACCATCCACACTGGGACTAATGTGCGGTGTTGCCTTCTTATACACTAAACTTTGCTGTTTAGTCCTGTCGCTCTGACTACCCCCTTCAGGCAGTAGCTGCGAGAGTCACTCTCCATAAAACTGTTACAGTTTGCTCACTATATCTGCCACCTTCTGTCCCGGTTTGTTGTCAGGACCATGTCAGTCTGATTGGAGAACTTCCTCGACCTTTTTTGCTGTTGGGTGATTTTAATGGACACAGTCCTCTTTGGGGTAGCGTGAATTCGTCATCCAGAGGTCTGCTTCTTGAAGATGTCCTTTCAGACTTTGATTTGTGTTGTCTGATCGATGGAGCTCCACTTAACTCCACTCTTCTCAGGTTCACTTTCATGTTTAGATTTATCGATATTGACCCCTCGCTGGTCCTGGACTATGAGTGGTCTGTCCATGATGATCTGCAAGTGACCATTTCCCTGTTCTCTTAAAACCTGTATTAACTGAAAATGCCTTTGTTTCACAGCATCTTAATAATAAGAAGGCTAACTGGAATCTTTTTGCTGCCAATATTTCAAAGGAACTCCAGGAAATTGACATTCTTATAAGTTCAGACCCTGCAGAATCTCTAACCAGTACTGTAATAAACTGTGCTAAAACCTGTATTCCAATAGGGTATAAAAGTTTTGACTGCCTGGGTTTTTTCACAAAGGATATAAAAAAAAGGTAGAAAAAACACTTGAACCCACTTGGGAGGAGAAGAACTGGGTACTTCGGTTCGTAGAACCTTCAAAGCAGCTAAAGAGAGCGGGTGCAGCTTAAACAAGTCACTGCAGTGACAGTTTAAGCTGCACCCGCTCTCTTTAGCTGCTTTGAAGGTTCTACGAACCGAAGTACCCAGTTCTTCTCCTCCCAAGTGGGTTCAAGTGTTTTTTCTACCTTTTTTTATATCCTGTATTCCAATATCTTCCGACAAACCCCAATTGCCCAAAACACCCTGGTTTAATTCTGACTGCCAACAAATCTCAAAAGTACGCAAATGGGCTCAGCGTCGGGTATTTCAAAGACCTTCAGGCCCCAATGCTCGAGCCCATCAGAGACTTCGTGCCAAGACGAGACACACTTTCAAAATCAGTAAATGTCAGTCTTGGAGAAACTTCTGCTCCGGGCTGACATCTAAAACATCCAAGAAAAAGTCTGGAACATTATCAGAAAGATCAAAAGGAAGAACACCAACCCCTCAATTCATCACTTGAAACTTGCCGATGCTCTGATAACTGACAAGCAAGCTGTTGCCAATTTGTTGGCCTCCACCATCCAACAGAACTCCTCATCTTCAAATAAATCTGCAGCCTTTTTAAGAAACGAACAAATCAGAGAGAAATCTTCATACAATTTCACATCAGACAACTCTGAAGCCTACAATCTTACTTTTTCAATCAATGAACTAAAATCAGCTTTGCAAACCTGCAATGATTCTGCCCTGGTCTGGATGATATTCATTATCAGGTTTTGAAACATTTCCAGAAAACTGTCTCCAGACCCTTCTTAAAGTCTACAACCATATCTGGACCGCAGGGTGCTTTCCACCCTCCTGGCGGAAAGCCCTGATCATTCCAATTCCTAAGCCTGGAACGGACCTTACCAACCCTTCAAACTATCGTCCAGTAGCTCTGACCAGCTGCCTCTGTCAGCTGATGGAAAAGATGGTCAACTCCGGACTGATGTAGAAGCTGGAAACCGATGGCCTTTTGGCCAGTGAACAGTGTGGGTTCAGGAAGTACCACTCGACAGTTGACCATTTAGTCTGTCTGGAAACCACCATCTGCAACGCCTTTGTCAATAAGCAGCATGTGGTCGCTATCTTTTTTTTACCTAGAAATAGCGTATGACACCACCTGGAAATCAGGAATCCTTATGGACCTGCACAGACTTGGTTTTCGTGGTCATCTGCCTCTGTTTATTCAAAACTTTCTGGCTGATCGGCAGTTCCAGGTGCGTATTGGCACCACGCTCTCTGACATCCATGGGCAGGAGTTGGGTGTACCTCAAGGGCATCCTTTCTCCTGCCCTTTTCAGCATCAAAATCAATGACATTGTCTAATCGGTAAACCAGGGATCCGAGTCCTCTCTGTTCGTTGATGACTTCGCGCTGTATGCAGTTGGAGCTTCTTACGCCAGCATACAGCGTCGACTCAACTTTGTGTCAACAAGATCCAACAGTGGGCCGAGGAAAACGGGTTTACCTTCTCAAGTACCAAAACTCAGTCAATCCATTTGCACAGTTTTCGTCAATTCTTTGCTGATCCTGAATTCGTCTGGACAAGTCCACCATTCCAGCTGTAAAAGAAGCCAAATTTCTGGGTGTTATTTTTGATCGAAAATGGAACTTCAGGGTTCCCCAAATGTTTTTGAAATTCACTTACCCACGGGAAAGTTTGAAACAGGTTTTTACTTACCCGGCACAAAATCAACTTTTCCTGACCCTCGACCACAAAACCACACAAGCACCAACAGTTGAAAAATAAAAGTCTATTTTTTCAGTTGGTTTGGCTTCCTCTTCTGAAGCAAATGTTACAACAGTTACACTTTTGCTGAGGAAACGCTACAGCCAGTTTCAGTTCTCGACCACAAAACCCATATTCTGCGTCGATCTCAATCTTCTTTTGCTTGGTGTCTTTTGTGGGTGCTGCACTCCCATCTTTCTTAGAAGATGTAAAACCAAAGCCAAACAACGCCATCGTGATTGCACGCTGATGCAGACAATTCTAAGAAACACGCCACCATTTTTCCAATAGACCAATAGGATCGCGCAAAACTGACCCCACTAGAGTCGACCAATGGCAGCCTTCGACAGATTTTGTGTCGCCGGTAGGAAGGGAAACTACTCTGTTGGTTTGTGCAGACGACGTTTTAGTCACAGCACACTTCGATTCTGAACTTACCCACGGGAAAGTACCTTACGGACTTTAGCTTACCCGAGCGGTTTTTCTACTTTCCCCTGGTCACGGGAAATGGTATTTGGGGAACCCTGAACTTTAAAAGTCATATCCAACACGTATAAACTGCATGTCAGAAAGCACTGAACATTCTGCGAGTTGTGGCACACACAGATTGGGGCGCTGACAGGAAAACTCTCCATCTTTACAGGGCTCTGATCCGCTTCAAGCTGGACTATGGATGTGTCGTGTACAGCTCTGCCAGACCGTCCTACCTGAAAAGTCTGTCTAGACCCTATCCACCATCAAGGGCTTCGATTGTGTCTGGGTGCGTTTCGCACCACTCCTGTTTATAGCTTGTATGCCGAGGCAGGAGAACCATCCCTGTCAAACCGCTGATTAAAACTTGCCTTAAACTACTCTTTGAGTCTCTCGTCTGAACTTCAAAACCCTGCATATGACTGCGTTTTCAACACCAAATTCCAAAAGAATTTCGATGACCACCCCAGTTCCATTCCACCCTTGGGGATTCGTATTCTTCCCCATCTGAACAAAGCAGGTATAGACCTTGGAGTAGTTGATGACTTCTCCAAGTTTCCTGACGACCCTCCATGGACTTCCAAAGGTCCGGTTTGATTTAGCCTCATTCGGAAAAATTCCACGAGTTCCTTGGCATACAAGTCCCTTCTTGCTGAACTGTGTTCCAAATTTCCATCTTTTAAAAAAATTTCACTGACGGTTCCAAATCTGAGGAGGGAGTTGCCTCTGCTTTGTTTTGTGCAGTAGACCCCCCTCAGAGATGTACCGTACACATTCCCACTGACAGCTCCATCTACACTGCTGAGCTGACAGCCTTGGTCCTGGCACTTCAGATGATCTCCAAATCAAAACAGAAAGATTTCCTTATTCTATCAGACTCTGTCATGAGTCGGCCGAATGTTCTTGAGCATTAGGCAAATTAAGGGTAGTTTTGCTGTTGTTGAGAGCAAGTTCCTTGGGTTGTTCAAGTGTGCGAACTCAGGCATCACCAGAGGGGAATACCCCGAGTCGTATACTGAAGGAGGGAGAGTTGCTGGGAAGTGTTTCGCATGTCCGAGGGATAGTGACAAGGAGTTGCCGACCTGCCGGTCCTGGTAGAGGAATGTCCAGTCCGACCACTGGCTGGCTATTCACTGGGTTCTCCAGTGGGCCTGAAGGGAAGGCGATCGTGTCAGGTGACCGTCACGGGTAGGTGACCGTCAGCCTGCAGGCAGAGTACAGCGACCATCCAGTCGTCCCTGTTCTGAGGAATGAATGGAAGGCTTCGGCCTATTGAGTGATTCGCACCTTGTTATTTATAGAGGTAGTAAATACTTGAAGCATCAGTCTTGGCTGGTAGAGAAGTCCAGGCTGTAGTACACTGGGTAGCTTGGGGGAATCGAACATGAGTTTGAATAGGAGGTTATGCATTAACCCACTTGGTACCCAAGTCTTTGTTGGCGCTAGCAGCTGTGGTGTGTGTGTATGGTAGGTGACTTGTGATTCCATTGGTGGAATAAAATAACTTGGGGATTTATTGGTACAAATCGTGTGATGTGTGTGTGCCAGTGATTCCATTGGTTGAGCCAGTTAAACTCGGGTTCTCTCTTGTTTGAGAATGAATATAAGGCGCTTGGAAAACCAGGAAGTGTGTGACTCACTTAAGGGAAAGTGAACTTGCCCGTCTTGCTGAGGCTCAAGAAAATACAGCGTGAAGCAGAGGTTAGCTGTCGCCTCGTTGTCTCCTGGTGGGGACGTATGACAGTGGAGGTTGCTGTAGCCTCGGAGCCGACGACGAGAAGAATTGTCTCCCGTGTGGGGACGGTCGACAGCAAGACGTGGTCAGCCTGTTGGAGCCTAGACAGGGAGCTGCCAGACAACGGTGGGGTGTTTGCAGCCAGAGAAGACCTGTGGAGAGGCCGACAGGAGCCCTTTCCGTGGAGAGGGCGAAGTGTGGTGGAGTCCGGGAGACTCGGTGTGAGGGTGCGACTCAAGCTACGTTGCCAGTGTCCCCCAACTGGGATTTGGCCAATCGGGAGGACACAACAGTGTGGCAGCTTCAGCTCGTAGTCGCACAGTGGGATGAGAGAAACTGACGGTCAACCGAGGAATGCTGGCAAGTTACGGACGTTTTATTTGTTCTTAAGTTTATAATGTGCAAACAGAATTGTGGAATATTGTCTTTCCTGGTTAATGAAGAGTGATTGAAGGAAAGGGGATGCGATTTATGAGATTGTCTGTATGCTGTTTACATTGTTGTATGATACAGATAGTTGTGTTGTGTAGTGGCGGGTGGGGGCTCGAGTCAAGTTAAATAAAGTTGATTATTTTCTATGAAATGTTATTGGTTTCCCGTCACCTTTGTGCGGGCCCGATGTGAGTGACAGAGTGCGTGTGCCTATGCAGAGCGCATTTTGGTTGTGAAAGCGTAAATACTTCTGTCTATAACCCCCTGCATCCCTGAATATGAAAATCATAATTTTAATAACGAGGGGGAGCATCAGAGACCCGTCACAAATTGGGGCTCATCCGGATGAACATAAAATGAGCCATAAGTGATTTTGATTCTGGTTTTGTTCAGTTGCAAGGGATTTGAAATTTGTCGTAATTGTGGAAACCTAGATTTTTTTTCATACCTGGAAAGACGTTAGTCATGTGTTGATTGTTTTGATCTTTTTTTTCATGACTGGGCCTGTTGTTTGAACTTGCTTGATTTGGTTGCTGTTGAGGTTGATTGTGTGTAGCACAACTATTTGATCGCTTATTTACAAGTGATCGTGTGGATATCTCGCTTGTTACTGTGGTTGTATTAACTAGCTGATCGAGGGTTAGATAGCTTCAGAATGTCGACTGAAGAGGGTGCTGAGACAATGGGTCCGCTGAAAAAGATGGACCTCATAGAAGAAGGAAAAGCTTTAGGACTAAAGGGTCCGGAACTGAAGGCATATGTAGATGAGAACTGGCCCCGTGTAATCGAGGCCCAGAAAATACAAAGGGAACGGGAAGAACAGAGAGAAAAGAAAAAAGGTGAAAAAGAGGAGACAGAAAGAGAACGGGAAAAGGAGGAGAGAGAACGGGAAAAAGAGGAGAGAGAAAGAGAACGGGAAAAAGAGGAGAGAGAAAGAGAACGGGAAAAAGAGGAGAAGAAAGAGAACGGGAAAAGGAGGAGAAGAGAACGGGAAAAAGAGGAGAGAGAAAGGGAACGGGAGAAAGAGGAGAAGAAAGAGAACGGGAAAAAGAGGAGAGAGAAAGAGAACGGGAAAAGGAGGAGAGAGAACGGGAAAAGGAGGAGAGAGAACGGGAAAGAGAGGAGAGAGAAAGAGAACGGGAAAGAGAAGAGAGAGAAAGAGAACGGGAAAGAGAGAGAGAAAGGGAGAAAGAGGAAAGAGAGGAAAGAGAAAGAGAGAAGATAAGGCAGTTTGAGTTAGAAAAAATAAAATTGGAGAAAGAACGGACGTGGACGCAAAACCTCAAGTGAACTTTGCACCACATGTCAGTCCCTTGATCAATATGCCAAAGTTTGATGATAATCCGACCATTTAGAGGATTTCATTTCGCAATTTGAAAGGATTGCCAAAGATCAGGCTTACCCGAAGAACGGTGGGCCACAAATTTGTCTGCGCTGCTGACACCCAAAGCTAGGATCTTTTTTCTGCTTACCACCGGAAAAACAGACAGATATGAGTCGGTGCGCGATGCTTTGTTTCAGAGGTATCAGGTAAACCGCCGATAGATATAGGAAATTGTTCAGAGAAACCGTTCGTAAATCAGGTGAGACGCACGTACAGTTCCTTTATCGGCTTAGGGCTCTCTTTGACAAATGATAAGGTTAGGAAACATCGAACAAACTTTTGAATCTTTGAGGAGGAATCGTTAAGGAGCAAATTCTCTCCACTTGTCGGAAGGATCTCACAGTATTCTTGGCAGAAAAAGAATTAGGAAGTTTAGAGGAGCTAGTGAAAGTTGCAGACAGGTATGAATCTGTCCATGATCAGCGTAATGGGATGAAGGGATCGAACCAGTCGACCCGTAATGCCCAGACCACACAGTCAGGAGTGATTCGCCGACTCCCTACAAACAGGAGGCGAGACCGCAGTTAGAAGCGGATTTTAACCCTCTGCCTACCGCATGACTTTGTGCTATATGACTATGGGAATACCATGCCAAGAGAGGTAACTCCGCAACACATACACACTTGCCACAAAGAAACCTCAATAGAAAATTTTTTTTTTAATTATCTATTCTGAAAAGTAAAAAAAAAATTCAAGCATCACTCCATCCAAAACACCATTTCCCCCCCCACATATAGTAAATGGTACACGAGGAAAAAAAAAAAAAACGCCCCAAAACTGTTTTTGGTATTTCAGTTAAAACAATTTTCCCAAAAAATTCACTGACCCACAGAAATCATGGATTAGAGCCGAGTGTTTCCAAATCTAAAAAAAGTACGAAACCTTCGGGAAAAAAAAAAAAAGTCATTCTGATGGTACCCCCACAAATAATCAATTTAAAATTGTAAGAAAAAAAACAAAAACCCCCAAATTTTCAAAAATTTTTGTTAACTAAGGCATCCAACAAGAATTTTTGTTTTCTAACTATGGGGGGAAAAAATAACAAGAACGTTTATGAATACTGGCTTTAGTTGTGGGAATTCAACAAAAAATTTTTTTTGCACAATGCATGAGCAACCCCCCCCCCCCCCCCCCAACCACACACCTGGGTAATTACCTCTTGCCCGGTTTCCTTTTGCTTTTTGATAAACGGGCATTTTTATTTTAGGCCAATTTTTATTTTCATCCTTTTCTGCTTGCTTTTTGTGCAGCAAAAAATTTGTTTCTCGAAAAAAAGTCTGCCAAATTCTTCAAATCAAAAAAACTAAAGGTGTCTCCTACAGGAAATCGTGGGGCACACCCCCTGGAAACCCCGGGTTTTTGGGTATCAAAAAAAAAACTTTTGGGGGGCTTCACTTTTTGTAGCCAAACCCCCTCCATCAAAAAAAAAGAATCTTTGGGGTTTTTTTTTTTTTCGAATTTTTTTTGGGGGGGCTGGGGGCCCCCAGCAAGGGCTATCGACACGCATTATCTTCGCCAAAAAAAATTTATTCCGGCCTCAAAACAGCAGCAGCGATCTTTATTCATAAATGTCAAGATGACTCCCAATCTCTTGCTTAAATTTTCTTCAAAGGGGGTAGCCCCAAAACCCCTTCACAAAACACTCAGAAAAAAGATTCTGCAAGTTGCATTAAAATTGATCCGCCATTTCCCAAAAATCTGCGAAAAAAACCCCAACTTTGAAAAATTTACAGCCAAACACTCCCCCAAAAAATCATGAACAAAAACCAAAATGGCGTCCCAAAAAGGAAGTACCGGGAAAACTCTTCTGTCGCAATTTTCATTGGGGTATCATGTAAAACGAAAGTCGTTGACCCTATTCAGCGGGCGATCTCGGGCTTTCCCTTAAACAAAAAGGGAAAACTCGCGTCGCCGGGAGGGATTGGGTTAAGTCCCGTGGGAACATGGGGCTGAAAAATTTAAAAGTGAAACGCACAGTTTTAAATTGGCGAAGGGGGATATCGCCAAAAGTAGCGGGTGCGAATACATTCGTTTTTGCGTTGATCAAAACAACAGGGAAGCAGGGGGCCACCACCAATACTAGGGCGGAGTAAACGGGGAAACCGGGGACCTGCTTATTAATACAGGGCTGACTCTAGCGGCAATGGGAGAGCCCGGTTTTGTGAGAGATACGGACTATACCGGGGAAACCACCTGCGTGCAATATGCAGATGGAAGAATATAATCGGCTACCTTTGGCCCGTGTCAAAGTAGAGTCAGAGTTTGTCAGGAGTACTCTCACTGCAGCAGTGCAAACCAATCTTCCCTATCCAGCTTTGTTAGGGGGTAGGTATATCCTCCCGAAGCCAAACCAGGCTGCCAGTCAAGTAGGGAAAGCAAGGGCAGTGCAGGGTAGGAAAGTAAACAGAACGCAGGTGGAGTGCACAGGCGCCGCTAGCAGTAGAGCTAGCGAAGGCCATGAAGGTGGCCGTGGTGGTGGTGCAGTGGACCATGAAATAGGTCGTAGTGGCGGTGCCGTAGGCCATGGAGGTGGCCGTAGTGGCGGTGCCGTGGGCCACGGAGGTGGCCGTAGTGGCGTGCCGTAGGCCATGGAGGTGGCCGTCGTGACGGTGCCGTGGGCCATGGTGGCCGTAGTGGTGGTTCAAAAAAGTTGTTGGCGTTGCCGTGGTAGTCAGAAATGTAGGAGCCACGGTGGCGGACCTCAGGGTCGTGGCCAAGAGGGACCACAGAGTAACTGGAACCAGCAGCTGGCTGGAATCTTGGAGGCTGTAATAACGCATGGCAAGAAGGTCAAGGAGATTTTGCCGAACAGGCTAGAAGAGGATCGCGCAGATTTTCACGCGCTCCTTTAAGGACTAAAATGTGTGAAGGGTGTGCTGACTCTCTTGTAAAGCCTGGAATGCGCAAACTATCTGCCCCAGGTACTATTGGCGAGCCACAAACGGCGGTCAAGATTGAGAGGGCAGGAGTAGGTCAAGGGTTGGAGTAATGCCTCCTGGGTGTTGCTGTTGTAGTGTGAACAGCAGAAGTAGAACAATGGTAGGAGCAATGCCTACGGGCTGCTGTGGTTGTGGTGGTGGTGTGAGCAGTCATCTGTTACGGGCAGCTACCGTGTAAATAATGTAGCTGGCTGGTTGTGTTATTTTGATTTGCGTCCCCATCGTGGGGTGGGTTGAGTCTGTTCATTTGTTGTTTTAATTTTTTTTGGATTAATGGTTATCAGTTGATGTTGCTTTTGTTCATTGTCATTATGGTTGAAGGCATGCTCATGTGTTATGATTTATGATTTTTCTGGTTGATATCTGTTTGCTTATGTTGTCTTGTTCACTGATCGGTAAAGTGTGAAAATGTCTTATTTCGTGACATCATGATAAGTGGTTGATTTGCATATTGGGTGTGAGAGCGTGTGTGGGGCCACACGCCTGAATTGAATCTTGTGCTAGTAGCTTGTGGCCACACGCCTGAACTTGATTTTTGATGTTTAGGAGCTGGGCCACACACCTGAATTTGAAACTTGGTTAATCATGGTGGTGTTATTATTAGAAGTGAATGGAATGATTAATTAACATGTATGGACATGCTGATAGCTAACGTTATAGAGAGAGTTCTTGATTATATGTGACCCCCATTTTTGGGACTGAGGGAAATTAAAAGGACTATTGATGATTTTTTTTTTTTAATTTGGGGGAATACTTTTTCCCATGTTAGGGGGTTTTGATGGAAGTAAAGTTTTAAAAAGCATAGGGGTTTGAAAGGGTTATACGGGTTTCCAAAGCCACGGTGTTTTTAAAATTTCCAATTGAAACCTTTCCCGTCCTTGAAAAAAATTTTGATTGGAAAAAAACATTCTTAGGTACGGGGGTGTCATGGTGGGCCAAATGTTCTCGGAGCATTTGGGCCCAAAATTAAGGGTATTTTTGCTTTGTTGGAGCAATTTTCCTTTTGGGTTTGTTCAAGTGTGGGGAAAATCAGGCATCACCGGGGGAAACCCCGACCCCGTATACTGAAGGGGGGTGGAGTTTGCGGGGGAAAGGTTTGGGCATGTCCGGGATAGTGACAAGGAGTTCCCCGCCCCTGCCGGCCCCTGGGTAGGGAATGCCCAGTCCGCCACGGCTGGCTATTAACGGGGTTCTCCAGGGGGGCCTAAAGGGGAAGGGGGATGGGTCAGGGGGAAGGGTCACGGGTGGGTGCCCGCCCACCCTGCGGGCAGAGTCCAGCGAAAAACCCATTCGCCCTGTTCTGGGGTTTTTGAAGGGGAAGGCTTGGGCCTTTTGGGGTGATTGACCTTTTATTTATAGAGGTATTTAAATACTTGAAGTTTTTCAGTCTTGGTTTGGTAGAAAGTCCAGGCTTTTTTTAATTTGGGTAGCTTGGGGGAATCGAACTTTGAGTTTGAATAGGGGGGTTATGTTTAAACCCCATTTTGGTACCCAAGTCTTTGTTGGCGTTGCAGCTGTGGTGTTTTGAAAGTGTGGGTAAATTTGTGGATTAATTGGGGGAAAATTAAAAATAATTTTTGGGGAAAAATTGGTAAAAATTTCGTGAATGTGTGTTTCCCGTGATTCCATTGGTTGAGCCGGGTTAACTCGGGCTCTCTCTTTTTTGGGAAAATTGAATATAAGGGCTTAAAAAACCGGGAAGTTGTGACTCCCCTTAAAGGGGAAAAGTAAACTCGCCCGTTTTTTGCTGGGGGGCCAAAAAATACAGCTGAAGCAGAGGTTAGCTGTCGCCTCGTTGTTTTGGGTGGGGGGACGTATGACAGTGGGGGTTGCGGTAGCCTCGGGGGCCGACGACGAGAAAAAATTGGGTTTTCCCGGGGGGGGGACGGGTTTGCCCAAAAGACGTGCCCAAGCCTGTGGACCTAGACAAGGGGAGCGGGCCAGACAATTTGGGGGGGGTTTTTGGGCAGCCAGGAAGCCCGGGGGGGGAGGGGCCCGGGACGGGACCCCTTTTCCCGGGGGAGGGGGCCGAATTTGTGGTGGAGCCGGGGGGACTGGGTGTGGGGGTGCGACTAAAGGCTAGGGTCCCCCAGTGTCCCCAACGGGGATTTGGCCAATCGGGGAGGACAAAAACGGGTGGCAGCTTCAGCTCGTAGTCGCACAGGGGGGAAAGAAAAGAAACGGGCCCCGGCCCAAACCTTGAATGTGGCAAGTTACGGACGAAAAATTTTTTTTTTGGTTTTAAAAGGGGTTTGGGGCCCAAAACGGGAATTGGGGAATTTTGGGCCTTTCCTGGTTAATAAGAGGATTGAAGGGAAAAGGGGGGATGCGTTTTATGAGATTGTCTGTTTTGCTTTTTTAAATTTTTGTATGATACAGTTGTTGTTTTTGTAGGGGCGGGTGGGAGCCCCGGAGTCAAGTTAAATAAAGTTATTTTTTTTCTATAAAAAGGTTATTGGTTTTCCCCCGTCACCTTTTTTGGCGGGCCCGTTTTAGTGACAGAGTGCTTGTGCCTATGCGGGGGGCCCCTTTTGGTTGTGAAAGCTTTAAATACTTCTGTTTAAACCCCCTGAAACCCTAAATTTTTAAAAATTTTTTTTTTAAATAACGAGGGGGAGCGTCGGAGCCCCGTCCAGACCCCCTTTCTGTTTTTGGGAGGCCCTTTCCCTGGCCGAAACCTCAAGCACCCACAACTGCTGAACATTTTTTAACTGAAACAATCCCTAAAATCAAACGGAAACAAGTAGCTTTGTGCTTGGGGTTCCCAGTTTTTTGGGGCTTTCGGGAAAAGAGATGGTTGACCACAAAGCCAAGAATGCCACAAGGCAAAATTTGATCAGGTTTACTGTTCCTCACACTGATCTAAAACCCAGAACACAGGCCGATTCAAAACCCCCTTTTGGCAATAGTTGGGATAAAAAACTATTTAAAATGGGGTATAAAACCCTAAGGGAGTTTTTACAATTTTTCCGAGGCGGTCATAAAGAGGAAACACCCTTTGTGCCGCTTGCACACAGGCCACCCCTTTTTTTTTACCCATTAATCTTTTTAAAAGGTGAAGGGGGCTCCTTTTGGTTTTTCCCCAAGTCTTTTTTGGGGACCCCACATTAAAACATATTCTTTTAATTTTTTGGGATTTGGGAAACGATGGGGGCTAAAAAAACTTTACCCCGGGGCCCAAAGAAAAACCTGTTCAAAGGTCCCCCCTTTGACTGATTTTTGGTTTTTTTTGAAAGAGATTAACATTTTTCATTGATTTAAGTTTTTTACAGAAGAAAGATTTTTAAACAAAATTTTTTTTTGCGTTTTTGGGAAGATGCTTTTAAAGAGATGTGTGAAATTTTTTTTTTTTTTTTTTTTTGGATGACTTTTTGATTTTTTTTTTAACGTGGTGAAAGCCCCTGATAGGGCCCCTTTTTGGGGGTCGGCGGGGCTATAAGGAACATTCCCTTTAATTACCTAAACCCAAAAAGTTTAAAACTTTACTGTTTGATTATAAAAAAGTTGTTTTGCGCATAAAAAAGGGTTCCGCAAAATGCTTACACTTTGATTTTTTTTGCTTTGAAAGACTCCAACGTTTTATTTTTTACGTAATTGTATTTTTGAGTGAAAGATATAGACATGGTCAGGGCCCCAAAAAAATATATTAAAAATGTTTTCAGAAAATCTTTAAGCTTGTGAAATTTTAATTTGTTATGCAATGTTTTTTTGAGTTTAAAAACCTTTTTACTTGATTAGTTTCTTCGGCAAAAACAGGGTTTTGGGTGTAAGGATTGAATAAGGTTAAAAGGGGGGGAAACATGATCTGTAGTTTTCAAAATTTTTAAAAAAATAATATAAATTTAGGGGGACTACAGAAAAACGCAGTTTCACAACCGAAAATTTAAAAAAAAAGTTACCCTGGTTTGGGTTCCCAAGACTTTGTAGAAATCAAGTCTATCTACCACCGGGCCCTGGGGGAGGGGTTGCATCGCGGAAATCCCCGGGGGGGAGGTCGTGGGTTCCCAATCCCAAACAAGCATGTGGGTTTTTTTTTGCCCCGACCCGGCTCCTAACCCGATTGAGTTTGCTGCGAACTCAGTTGGGGGAAAACTGGGACCACCCGTTTTACCTTTATCCACTTTAAAGGGTGTTTTCGGGGGGAAGGGGTTTGCTCAAATTTCCTGACCAAAACTGGGAGGTGCCTGTATCTTTTGGGGCCCGGTTGACGCCGGGGGTATAATTTTGAAAGGAAGGGGTTAAAATACAGCCCTTTTCAAAGTAGTCCGACTGAAAAAGGAAATCCATAGATTTATCATTTCATCCTTATTTTCTTCGATCACATAAAAAAAAAAGTTTCAAATTTTTTTGGCCCTTTATGCCCCCACCATGGTGACCTCAGTTTTTGATGTCCTCTCCTTTTCTGTGGCCTTGGTTTTGGGGCCCTTGGGGTCACCAGTATCGGCCAAATTTCCCTGGGGCTATCGTTTGGAAGGAGTGGTGCCCCTCCGGGGGAGAGCTCACTCAGGCCGGTTTCCCCGACTAAGCAAAAATTGTAGTTTTTTAGGGGGCCCTTTGTAGGGGGTGTCCTGCATATGTTTGACAAAACAGGTGGCCACTGAACACCACCGAAGTGACTCGGGCCGCAGTGCAAGGTCTCCTCCGGTGGGTTGCCTCTGGCCACTTGGGCAATTTACCGTTCCCCGTGGATTGCTGGTGCCAGGGGCTGGGGGCGGGGCCCGCTGTGTGTGGAAAAGGACGGGGGGCGGAATTAGCGGCGTGGGTGCGCTGCCTTTGAGGTGGCCCCAGAGGTTGAGACAAACAAAAAAAAAAAAAAAACAAAATCATGTCTGTCTATAAAATCCGTTCACCCTTTTCTTTAAAGAGAAACAAAGGGGGGAGGTAAGTAGTGGCCCAACGGGGGCAGAAGGAATTAAAAGGAAAGAGCTTTGGAGGGAGGTTTGGATGTTTTTGAAAGATAACAAAGGGTACAAGAAAGTGTAGGGTGATAGGGGGGGGTTCCCCCTTTGTCTTTTTAAACAGGAGCCATCCCAAAGCGTGCCATGTTCCCCCCGCAAAATAAAAATTTTCCCCGGGTCCTATGACAAAACGGGGCGGGTTTTGGAGGAAAGCTAAATACCGATTTCTTTCCAAAGTCTTGATAGGTGGGTTGTCTATGGGGGGGCTCCGAACGCTGTCCATTAAGTAATTTGTCACTTTTTTTGAGTGCAAGAGTTGTATGCAATGTGTGGGAAACAAGACAGAGTGAGGGAAATAAAATGTACAGATTGGGAAACAAGACGGAGTAAGGAACAAGGAAAATACACGTGGAGTGGAAGTAAGATGCACGGAAGGGAAATGAGGTGACAGAGCAAGAAATGAGACACATGGAGTGGGAAGTAAGATGCACAGAGTGGGAAATGAGGTGTGCAAGCAAGAAATGAGACACATGGAGTGGAAATAAGATGCACAGAGTGGGAAATGAGATGTGCAGAGCAAGAAATGAGACACATGGAGTGGGAAATAAGATGCACAAGTGGAAATGAGATGTGCAGAGCAAGAAATGAGACACGTGGAGCGGGAAATAAGATGCACGAGTGGGAAATGAGATGTGCAGAGCAAGAAATGAGACACGTAGAGTGGAAATAAGATGCACAGAGTGGGAAATGAGATGTGCAGAGCGAGAAACGAGACACGTGGAGTGGGAAATAAGGTGCATGGAATGGGAAATGAGATGTGCAGAGCAAGAAACGAGACACATGGAGTGGGAAGTAAGATGCACAGAGTGGGAAATGAGACATGCAAAGTGAGAAACAACTTAACAAGACACATGAGTGGAACCACAATGCACTTTATGGGAAACAAAATATACAGAGTGGGAATCTGTTTCCCATAAAGACACACTTAATTGGAAACAAGGCATATAGTAGCAAATGAAACAAAATGGCTGAGACGCAAGATTAAGAAAGTAGAAACCAGACACAGAGTAGAAGCAGCATGCACAGAGTGAGAAAAAAGCTTCAGAGAGTCTGAAATAAGGCATAGAAAGGGAAGGGAAAAACTTCAGAATAAAACTGAAAAGTAACAAAGTAAGATCAAGGGGCCCCGAAAGAATGAATTTCAAAAAGCATAAGGGGAAACAAAAACACACAGTGCCAAAAACAAGACCAAGAGTTGAACACAAGACACACAAGTTGGGGAAAAAAATACCCCCAGAGGTGAAGTAAGACACAGAAAGGGAAAAAAAGATACCGATAGTGGGAAACAAGAACAAAACAAATTGGAAAAGAAATATTAGGAAAAAGGAAACAAGAAAACACAAAAGGGGGGAAAAAAAAGTCAAGCAAATCGGAAACAAGACCAGAGTGGGGAAAAAGGAAACTGCAGATTGGGGGAAAACCCGTTACACAGAAATTTGGGAAAAAGGACACAAAGGTTTTGGGTGAAAACCCAACCCAAAAAGAGTGGGGAAAAAGGGCAAAACACAGATTTGGGGGAAAAACCCTTTACACAGATTTGGGAAAAAGGGCACAAAATTTGGGGGAAAACCCAAAAACACACAGTGGGTAACAGAACACACAGAAAGAAAAAAAAAGACCAAGACTTTAAAGGAAACAAGATGAACAAAAAATGGAAAAAAAAAGTACAAAACAAATAGGGAAAAAGTTTTAAAAACACCAAAATTTTTTAAACAAGGCCAAAAAAATAAACCGGGACAAAAAATAGAACAACCGAAAAAGAAATTTCAAGAAAAAAACACACAAAGATGGAACCCCAAATCCAATTGGGGTTGGAAAAAATTTACAAGAGTGGAATCAAAGGTTTATAAAGGAATGGGAAAAAAAGGTCACATGGATGGGAAAAAAAGGGCCCCATGGAGTGGGGAAACAAGTCACATGGAGTGGGAAAAAAAGGTCACGTGGGGTGGGAAACGGGTTTCCCTGGAAATGGGAAACAGGTCATATGAAAGGGGAAAAGGTCCCCCTGGAAGGGAAACCCGGGCACTTTTATGGGAAACAACCACCAAAGAGGGAAACAGCCCGGGGGAGTTTTAAACGGGGCACATGGAGGGGAAAAAAAGTCACTTAAATGGGAAAACATTTAGTTTTTAAACAGCCCTAAAGGAGGAAACGGCCTTGGGGGGGGAAACAGGTCACATGGAGTGGGAAACAGGGCAAATTCGTTTGGGAAAAAGGGCATATGGATGGGAAACAAAAACACTTTTAAATGGGAAAACATTGGAAATTTGGGAAAAAAGGCCAAAAGGAAATTTGAAACAAGTCACTTGAAAAAAGGGAAAAAAGGTCACATTTGGGTTTGGGGAAAAATTTATATGGGGTTGGGGAAAAAGGGCACAAAGGTGGGAAAAAAGGGCATAAGGAGTGGGAAAAAAAGTCCTTGAAATTTGGGGAAAACATGGAGGGGAAACAGGCCCCAAAAAAAACCCGGAAACAAGGGCCCTATGGGGTTTGGAACAGGTTTATAAATTTGTGGGGAAAAAGCCATAAAGGAGGTTTGGGAAAAAATTTACTTGAAATGGGAACACATGGAGTTTTTAAACAGGGCCCTAGGAGTGGGAAACAGGTCACATGGAGTGGGAAAAGGGCACATGCAATTTTTAAAAAGGTCATATGGAGTGGGAAACAAGTTTACTTGAAATGGGGAAAACATGGGGTGGGAAACAGGCCCTAAGGGGTGGGAAACAGTTACAAGGAGTTTGGAAACAAATTTCCTTTAAATGGAAAAAGGGCACATGGGGGTGGGAAACAGGTCATAAGGAGGGAAACAGGTTTACAGGATGGGAAAACCCGGGCACCCTCATGGGAAACAGGGTTAAAATGGATGGGAAACAATCACTTTAAAAGGGGGAAAACATGGAGTGGGAAACAGGCCATTGGGGTTGGGAAAAAGTCACTTGAAATGGAAACAGGTCCATGGGGTTTTGGGGGAAAAGTCAATGGGTGGAAACAGGTCCCCATGGGGTTGGGGAAAAAAGGTCAAAATGGAGGGGGAAAAAAAGTCACTTGAAATGGGGAAAAACAAAGGGGTGGGAAACCCGGGCCCTAAGGGGTTGGGAAAAAGGCCCTTGGGGGATGGGGGGGTTTTAAAAAATCACTTTAAAAAAGGAACACTTTTTGTTGGGGAAAAAGGCCATATTTAGTGGGAAAAAAAAGGGCATATGGGGGGGAAAAAATCCCAAAAGGAGTGGGAAACAGGGAAAAAGGATTTAAAAGCCATAAGGAGGGGAAACAGGGCCCTATGGAGTAACAGGCCCTAAGGAGTGGGGAAACAGGCATGGGAGTAACAGCCATTTTTTAGGGAAAAAAGGGCCTAGGAGTAACAGGGCCAAAGGGGTGGGAAAAAGGCCCTAAGGAGTAACAGGCCATATTGGGGTGGGAAACAGGCATATGGGGTTTTAAACAATTTACTTTTTAAATTTGGAACACATGAGTGGGAAAACAGGCCATAAGGAGTTGGAAACAATCACTTTAAAAGGGAAAAAAGATTTACGTGGAATTGGGGAAAAAGGTTTACAGGAAAAAGGGGAAAAAGGTCATATGGATGGGAAAAAGGGGCCATGGAGTGGGAAACCCCGGTCCCCATGGAGTGGGAAACAGGGCAAAGGGGTTTTGGGGAAAAGGTCCCAAAGGGGTCGGATGTGCTGGCCCGACTTTTCAGGGGGTAAACGGCGCACCCAAAGCATCCCCGCCACCTTACAGACAAAACCTTTGGGGAAATTTTCCCAAATGGTGCTCGAACCCCGGGTTTAGGAAACCCCCCAGGGTGGAAGATGCCGGGCCCTGTGCCTCAAAGGGGGCCCCCAAACCCAAAACTACTGGGTTGGGCCCCCGGGCCCCGTTTATGAGGGGGAAACTCAAAGGAAACTCTGGGGGAAAACCTTTCCCCCGGAAAGGGAGCCTTCATCATTTCCAAACTGGGGGGCCTGCTGAGCGAACGAAGAAGAAAAAAAAATATGGAGTTGGGAAAAAAGGGCACATGGATGAAAAAAGTTCATATGGAGTGGGGAAAAAAGGTCACATTTGGGGTTGGAAAAAAAGTTTAAAGGGAAAGGAAAACAGGGCACATGGAGTGGGGAAAAAGTTTATATGGAATAAAAACAGGGCACCCTGGGGTGGGAAAATAGTTCATAAAGGGGTTTGGGAAAAAAGGGCACATTTGGGGTGGAAAAGTTTATAAAGGGGTGGGAAACCCGGGCCCAAAAATGGGTTTGGGAAAAAATTTTTAAAATTGGGAAGGGAAAACCCCGGTTTACATGGAAATGGAAAATAGTTCATATTGGGGTGGAAAACAGTCACATGGGGTGGAAAATATTCATATGGGGTGGGGGGAAAAAGCCACATGGGGTGGGAAACAAACTGTTCAGAGTGGGGGAAAAAAGGGAACAACCTGGACAGGAAGCATGGAGTAGAAAAACAAGGCACAACGAATGGAAATAAGACATTTGGAATGGAAAAGAAAAGGCAAAGGACCCGAGACTTTTAGACACATGGGGTTTGGAAACAAGACACATGAAGTGGGGAAAAAAGACATGGGGTGTGAAACAAGACCCCAGGCCAAAAACCTTCCCCCATGACATGGGAAAGAGACCCGTGGGGGGGAAACAAACACAACAGGGTAGGAAAAAGACATGGGGTGGGAAAAAGATGCATGGGAAAGAGAAAATTTAAAAACAAAATTTGGGGTTTGGGAAAAAAAACACATGGAGTGGGGAAAAAAAATGCATTTGGGAAAGAGAATTAAAACACCTTTGGGGTAAGAAACAAAACCCCAAAGGAGTGGCAAGCAAAATACACGTGGGAAAACCCGAAAAAATTTGGGAAAGGGGAAAAAGGAAAAACGTGGAAAAGGGAAAAAAGAGACATACAGAGTGGGAAGGGCTTGGGGAAAAAAGATAGAAAGAGTGGGAAAAAAGACACATGGAGGGGGGAAACCAAACACACAGCATGTTTAAACCAAATTGACAAAGTAAATTTTTTGATGTTGCAGGGCATGAAAGAGTGGGGGAAAGGGGGTTTGTGTTCTTTCCCCCCCTCGATGCTTTTTATGGGTTTTGGGGCCTTTACCCGAACTGCCATTGTGTGGGGCCGGCAGGGTTTTTCCCACATCCCCTCTGCCCACCCCACTACCACTAAACCCTCCCACTTTTCCCGCCCCCCCCCCCCCCCCCCCCCCCCCCCCCCAACCCCCCACACACACACACAATAAACCCAAAAAAGTTCCTCTGGCCCCTTTCCCGGGGAGGAGGAAGGGAGTTTTAAAAAACAATAACAGGAAAAAGAAAACAAACAAGCCACAAAAAAACCCTAAAAGCTAGTTAATGCTTTTAAATAGACCCAAAAAATTTAAAAACACTTGAGAGAATCTAATATACTTTTACAATAAAAAGCATTTTTTTGTTAGTAAAGACATTTGACAAAAAATTTTGGGCCCAAATTTTGGGGGGAGAAATCTTTTTGGGAAATACCTTTTTGCACAAAAATTTAACATAATTTTGATGAACACTTCCCTTACAAAATGAAGTTTTATCACCCTTTGCAAGATGCCCCCTTTTTTACATAACCTTTTTCCTTTGGAATAGCAATCGACGATCAAATTCAAAATTGGGAATTTTTTTGATTAAACATCAAAAAATTTATAAAAAGGGGAAAATAGATATCTGGTAAAATAAAAAATATATTTTTTTTCCCCCTTAAAAACAGATCTGTCAAATTTAAACCCGTCATGTTGCCACATTTACGAAAAGGGCATTGCAAAAATTTTTTTCATTCCTACAAATGTAAAAATTTTTACGTCGTAAAAAAAAATTTATTTTTCCCAAAAACAAATCCCAAAAAACCGGGTTTTACAAGTATTTTTTAAAAGCACTTTTAAACCCGGAAACACAGTTACTGCCTATTTAAAAAAAAAACATGACGAATAAGAACAACTGACCTTTTTTTCCCAAAAGGGGAAAAGAACCGACAAACCCCAAATCAAATCATTCAAAAATAAACAGTAACCCGATAAAGGTGAAGTCCTGTTTTCCCCAAATTTTTTTATCTTTCGTTGTACTTCCTTTTTTAAGGGGAAATACATATTTTTTAAAAATTTTAGCTGAAATTTTTTCAATAATATTTTAATTTTTTTGTACCCCCACGTTTCACAAACCATATGATAAAAAATGGAAAAAATCATTTTTTTCAAATAAACCCAAAATAACATGAATAGGTTTAAAACCTTTTTCTAAACCTTTTGTATCTATTTAAACTGTCAAAAGACGCTTTAACAAAAGTGTTTTTTTACATTTAGCAAAAAAACCCATTTTAAATTAAAAAACTACCCCTAAATATTTGAAGCTGGTGACATCAAATTTTTCACTTCTGTAATGAAGTGTGTCCTGTTTATTCAGCATTGCACTGTTAAATGTCATTATTTTAGTTTTAGCAGCACTGACTGTTAGCTTCTACTTATTACAGTTATAATAGCAAGGAATCTAGTACTTTTTGTAGTCCCACTTTTGTCTCTGAAAATATAATTGTGTCATCTGCGTATAACAGGACAAAAAGTTTGACATAATTTGTTATATCAGTATCCAAAGAAAGCCTAATTTCTAATGGTGAACACCCACTGTCTTTCAGACAGCCTTTAAGATCTCACACACACACACACACACACACACACACACACACACACACAAACACACGCGCGCACGCACATACACACACACACACCCTCCTTGCCCTCCCCCCACTCCATCCGACACTTGTTCATTGTCAGTTCTTGTGTTTGTCCTTGAACTGGAAGAGTATTCTTATTTAGCTTTTCCAATCTCTCTCTGCATGTATGTAGTTGTCTCTGTCTGTCTGTCTCTCTCTCTCTCTCTTTGTGTGTGTGTGTGTGTGTGTGTGTGTGTGTGTGTGTGTGTGTGCATGTGTGTGTTGTTTATCAGTTCATTTATTCATGTTTGTTGTTTCAGAGATTTTTTTCCTTTGAATTCATCACTGTATTTATGTTGATGGAAAAATGGCTCCAACACAATTTAAAAAAAAACTTTTGAAGAAATATGTTTGTTAAAAAGTTTTGTCAGTTTTAGTTGCTAGTCACATGTAGTCCCATACCAGGGCAAAGGCCAGATGAAAAAAGCATGTATTTGCTTGAATGTCTGTGACCCTTGGAAATAAACATGATCATCATCATCATCTCTTTCTAGTATTTAAGAATAGTAATGGCAAGTAAAAAAAAAAAGGACTGATTAAGCCAATACTTTCAGCATTGTAAAATAAATAATAATTGTCATTGTTTTTCTCTCTTTCTCCCTACCTCAAACCCCCTCGGTCTTTTCCTCTCTCTGGTCTTTCCCTCTCTTAGTCTTTGCATTTCTCTTTCTCTGTCTCTCTTTCTCTCTTGGGGAGGCAAGATGGGTAAGGGCATCTGGTTAGCAGCTTGTGTTTACTGATACAAGAAATGTTGCTTTGTATAGTGTTGTTTTGAATTGCTGTTATACATCATAATTATTCAGTAAGTAGACAGTGTCATTGAAAGCATGTGACATTGGTAGACTTGTTGACGTGGAGGGCCGCTGTTGGCATTTTTTGTGGTAGACTGAATGCCAGGTCAAAGGTTATTCAAAATAATGTCGATGTTTTTGATCAGGAGAACAGGGACACAAACAGTGAATGGTAGGTAACTTCGGCTGAAGTCTTTGTTACATTTATATTGTACTGTGTTATCTTAGCTCTGATTAACAGGTTTGTAGAATGTGTGCAAAACACTATCAACAGACAATGAATAGTGGGGCAGTTAAGGTAGTAAATATCAGTGAATCATTGCACTTCATAGTAGAAGCATGCCATTTGGCATGTGGGTTCCTAGATCCTTTCTGAATGATATGAGAGAGGGGAAACACAATGGGCGTGACCTCTAGAGGGCGTGGCCATACATTTAATTAGGTCAGTGTGTCATGTTCTTTCTTTTTCGTTTTTTTTGCACAAAACAATGCATTCTTGCAACAAAAAAAACTAGCTTCAGAAATAACCCTGAGTATGTATTTTGATGAGACATATGAAGGACAAGCCTTTATTATAGCTAACTTGTATAGACTCAAATAAAGTAGGTCATTTAAAAGTAGGTCAAAGTCCTTAAAATCTTATTGTTTTTATTTTTTACATTTGTTTTTGGCTCCAAGTAGTTTGCAAAGTTCATAACTAACAGTGATTACCTTTATAGCAGAAAAAGTGATGTAAACTTATTTTTGAAAATAAAAACAAGCATTTTGTCTCTTTAAAAACAAGTAGGTCAAGTATTCTTGACTACTTAATGGCTTATCTTTACATGTTTTGGTATCAGATTTGACCTATTCGGCTGCTTCTAGAAGGGAAAGATGGGGTTTCAGTACTTGTTTGTCTCTATAACCTATTGCATAAGTTGACAGACTGTTGAGTTGCCTTTTTATATCGCAAGAGTTGACATTATTTAGGACTCATTTGCTATCAATATACTATGTGGTTTGTTACAATATGTCATATAACACTAAAGCACCATTATATTCCGATGAACATTAAAGGGAAACAGTTTGTGAATTGTCAGTGCCAAGCAAATCACATAAATCACACACACACACACACACACACACACACACACACCACACACACACACACACCACACACACACCACACACAAATAGAAAAAGGTTAGATATACTAAGACACCAGAGAAAGAAGACTGTGTTTGGAATGTAATGAAGTAGAAGACGAATTCATTTCTTAGATAATGTACTAAATATACGATATAAGGCGGCAGTTTTTAGAACACATCAAAGACAAATATAATATACAAAAATGCGCTGCCATCGTCTTAATATCAAATGACATGCTTATCAGCGAGATCTCAAAAATATGTGTATGCTATTTCAAAGTGTCGATAAGGTAAAATGTATGACAAGGACAACTTGATATAACATGATGATAGTTGGATACAAACAACAAGCATAAATTTTTGTATTTCGTCATTTCGTTTCGTTTATCTTTTCTCTACTTATTTGTGTCATTATAAAAAACCTGTTACGGTTTTTCAAAGGCATTAAACTATTGAATCTTGAATCTTGAATCTTGAATCCACACACACCACACCCTTTTTTCTTTCAAAGAAGCAAGTTTGCTTTACCTCACGTCACATTCAAATCAGCTCATCTGTCCTGGTAGCAGTTTCCCACCACAAGCGCAGAGGGCGGTACATTGCAGGTTGGCCTTCACACATTTGCAACGTCCTTTGCAGCCTTGCTGGCATCACAAGTGAACCAGTTCAAGACATGAATCTGTGCCTGTAGAAGTTGTCCACAGGGGGGCTGCCACATTTGCCCTCTTTTTTCCAACCCCAGTCTGCAGGAGATGGGAGCCCAAGGTTGTTTTTGCTAAGACCTGACCCCAACATATCCAGCTTGGTAGATAGCAGGGAGAAGATTGTTGTCTAAGAGCTGCTGAAGTTGGGGGGATGTTTCAGAAGCCTTCCTTGCTGGGCAAACAGTTTCTTCCTAGCCTGGTCAACTTTATGGAGTGCACTCCTGCGTTCGTTAACATGGAGTACAACAAACCTCTCGAAGGTTTCCAACAAAGATCATGTCAGTGAACTGGTCTGTCCACGATGGCCAGAAGGAGTCTGTCACTTCAGGAAAGTAGTCCATGTATTCCACGCTGTTGTCTTGCCCCTGCTGCTGAAAAAAGACCACGTGTCCTATCCAGTAAGGCATGAAGTGCTGGGATAGGCCTACGATTATCTTGGTCCAAGCTGTCTGGCTATCTGATGAGCTGGGACATATTTGGAAGTGTTTTCCAAGTGCCCAGAGCTAACCAGATTTCTTGTGCATCGGTGACCTGGAAATTAGCTACTGCAAGGACAAGAACATCTGTGTCCGTGGTTCGTACTAAGATCTTGCCCAAACCCTCCTGCACACCAATCTGCAAGGTGAAGTAAGATCCTAGTATCACGCTTACTCGTGTGTGCAGGCTTGCAGACAACTTGTTTGTTTGTTATGCAGGGATTGCAGAGCACCTTCTCATCAACAGGTAATTACTACCACCTTCCCCTGCGTGTTGACTGTTTCAATCATTCTTTCAGCGATGTACTGAAACAGTTCTGTTTTGTTGTCATCCACCTGGAGAAAAAAACTGTGCCAGTTACCATGTAGCAGTGCGGTTGGCAAAACTCTTCTCCGAACACCACATCCCCTGTGCTGTCTTGCACCTGCCTTTCAGACTTCTAGAGTTGTAACACGTCAAAAACGACGTCAACTCTTGATGTCGATTCCAAATTCTTTTAAGACGTTATGGCACAAACATGTTGTCAACATACTCCTGCAATGTCTTATTTAGTTTGGGCGACAGCATCTGGACCACTGCAGCTCCGTCAAGCAATTTTGCGTCAACTTCAGGGGGAGACAGAAGGATCAGAACAGCTTCAGCATCCAGCAGGGGCATCCAGCCTCTTCAAAAGGATCTTCCGTTTCAATGATGTCAGTAATGTTGTCAAACACATCAGGTGGAATATCAGCCATGGTTTGGGAGAAATCTTCATGTGTTATCTTCCATGTCCTCGTTTAGTGCCGGAAATCGTCACAGCCTTACTTCGAGTTAAAGTCGCAAGTAGATCGCTTTAGAACCTGTTCTCAGTTGACCAAATCTTGAAAGTGATGGGGGGCCATGGTGGTTTTCATGCCTAAAGAAACTCTTCAAGATTTTCCATTTCGGAACTGGCATGCGATGTAGAGCTTAGAAAACAGAGCACAGTCATTTTTCAACATTGCCAGTTACTCTTCACACTGGACGGCAGTCTGCAAACTTGGTTTGAGAACAAGGGGAATCTGTTTCTTTTGATGGGGTTCAGAAAGTGGCTTAATTCTCTTTTCAAAGCGCTCTTCGATGAATGTTTCATACTGTTCCTGATGGAATACTGCCATCACACTAGCCGGGAATAGAAGTAGAAATGTCATGCCAAAGACGGGGCTGTTTGGGATTATCTCGGAAGCTTTCAATATGAGCCACAAATTCAGCAAGTGCAATAGCATGTGCTGTTGATCTGTTTGTTGTTTCTTCTGATTCTTGTGCCTGGTTTGCTGGTAACGTCTGTAGAAGGCAGACAGGCATTTAATGTGATAATGACAATCCATTGCCACCATGTCTTTGACAGCAAGTTTTGTGAGTAGCTCTTGATCGTTCAGTTGCTGAGCATGTGCATGAACTTTATCATCCAGGGGCAAAGTAAGAGCTCGATGAAGCCCTGCTGCACTGGGAGATCCATTAAAAAGCATGTTGGTCCTGTGCCCATCTCATCTGTCTCACAGCTAGATCATCTGCAAGTTTTCACAGGACTGGGTTTATCACTTGCTGGCTTTCTTTTCTGTTTAAAACAGTGTCGCTTTTTTTTTGCACAGCAGGATTTTGTTCAAGAAGCTTTGTGCTCCTCAAGGTCTCCTCAAACCAGTTCCTTCATCCAGTTTAGACAAGAGAATAGAAAGTGGGGACTCACCCAACTCCTGAAAAGCTGTCAAATTGTAAGCAACGTAGGTATACCCTGCTCCATCTCCTTTTGCTCCCTTTGCTGGGCATATCAAAGGTGCTTTGCTTAATGGGTTCTGGCACAGAGCGCACAGATTCCAGTCAACTGTCAAGTCATCAACTTCTTCAGAGGAAAATGGTACACTGGGGTCGTTTATCCTCTTATAGTCACGAGACATCGCCACTTTCTGACTGCCTACAGACTCGGAACTGCAACAAGACAAAAAAACAAAACCTGAGTTTTGACGCCAATGGATGACCATACAATTTGCACTGATCAGTTTTGATTCCGCTATAATGACAACCAACTTAGCAAGTTCACAGAACTGATTTTTATTTTTTGTTTTATTATTTGAGCATTTATCATCAATACAATTAAAATTCATGTTGATACGAGCTTATAACTGATATTGTTCTTGTAAATAAGAACTGTGGCATTTGTGATCAAACAGACACTGGCAGTAATATAAAAAAAAAAAAACAACAACCAAGAATCGCTTTGGAATTCTGGCTGAATGCAGTCTTTATCTTAAGAAGAACAACGTGAATATTTCTAATATCTAAAAACCGATTTTTAATCATTAAAAGTTAAAATGGAAATAAAACTGGATTAAAAATAATGTATGTAAACTCACCAGCTGTGAAAAGGTTGTTTAGTCACATTCAGATAGCTGCATTATGCTGAAAGCCGCTCCAAATGCACTGAACTTGATTTTACAAAAAAGACATCAAAATAGTACACTAAGAATGAAAACAAGCCGTTGCGTGATGGCCACGACCGGTGATACATTTTTTTGCACCCCCATAGGAATATTTGCAACCATATCAGTCTTATATGCATTTTTCCCTGATTACAAGTAATGTACACAGACATTTCTGTTCTCAATTTTATTTGATATTCACATGTTTCAACGTTATTTAAACGGAAGAAACTTAATAGAACACAAAGTGAAACGTTGTTACTTTTCACGTGGTTGACTCATCTAACTATACACCGCTGGCGGCGATGACAGATCTAGGGCAGGCGAGTCTGCTCCCTGACCTTGGCAGGGCGATGCTTTGGCTGGGCTATGGTGTTCTGATTGTGTCAAAAATTCAGTTACTGAAAACTTTGATCGATTCACTGCTCCTAACACAGGGAGCTGTGATCGTGTTTCCCTCTCCAGACATAATCAGCATGGTTCATAGTATTATTGTGCAAGAGGAAATGTTTCTACTAAAAAACGCAAGGTCATAAATCTTACCTCCTCCACTAGAACTCTTTCACCCTTATGCAGCCGATGTCGCATTTCTGTGACCAGTCGGCTCACCGCGATGTCGCCGCGCCAAAATGCCACCAGCTAGGGTTACCTAACTCCAGATACTCTTACTCTTCAATTTGATGATATAGAAAGCCAGCTATAAACGTCATAGTTGGGGAATTCCCTGACCTGTGCTAACAGCCATTTGCTTTGTCATAGCGGTGTTTCAGTCAAGTGTTTTTATCGATTTATACCGTTTGCTTTTCAATTCACTATGACTCACAACCAAGCACTTCAGGTACTCGGCCTCGCTGTACATTTACCACAGATCAGGTGCTGGAAATATTTAATAGATGGTCAGCTGATCCTGATTTAGATGAAGAACACCCAGATGATGACCAGGAAACATGGGATAGCGAGAGCTTGACCGATTACTGCAAAGTGAGGCTTTTGACACGTGCCAAGTGGAGGGGGAGAGAGACGAGACGAGAAGCAGGCCAATGTGGTGTCCCAGTGTGTTGGCTTTGAGCCAACTAGCAGTGATTTACAGTTGAAAGTGTATTGTGAGGGGGCTACTACAAGCACAGCTGGCTTGCAGTGGGGTCGAGGTTGAAGGAGAGTGGCTGAGTGACACAAGTAAGAGATGTGCAGTAGAGATGTGCTTGAGTAGGAATTATGATCAGCTTGACTCATACGCCTGAGGAGAACGGCTCTCCAGGTTCCGGAGACCAACACGCAAGTGAATGACTTTGTTTTCATTTTTTTTTAAATCATTGCTTTCAACAGTGAGAGTGACAGGGATATGTGTGTGTGTGTGTGTGTGTGTGTGTGTGTGTTGTGTGTGTGTTTGTGTGTGTGTTCCCTTTTTCTTTCTTTCATGTGTGTACCAGTGGGGCATAAGAAGTGTGTGTGTGTGTTCATTCCCTTTTTCTTTCTTTTATGTATGTACCAGTGGGGCATAACAAGTGTGGCGTGTGTGTGTGTGTGTGTGCGTGTGTGTGTGTGTGATTGCTTTTCTGCATCATCTCATAAGTCATATCACTAATTATTCCTCTGAATGCTGTTTCAGGAGTGCTGTGAACAAGGATGATTTTCAACCTGTGGACCACTTTCAGCTCTTCTTCTCTGATGCTGCATTCCAGCTGATGATGACACAGTCCAACCACTGGCATGCTTGATGGAGCGACACTTTTTTGAAAAGAAAATTCAACAGATGATGACAGCCATCCTGACTGCACTTTCTGTAGCTCCAGGACACAGAGAGGGTGGAAGAGAGTGTAGACCAGTTTTCAGTGTAAAACCTGTGAGCTGCCTATGGGCCCCACCGTCAGCTTTGAACTTTTATTACACACAGCAAGATTTCTGGAAGGCTGCCGGTCAGCTGATCCATGGGCTGGACTAATGCCTCTAAGTTTGCCCAGTCATCTTGTGTACAACAGAGACAGTAGGAATAGAGTCGTTTGTAGCTGTAGAATACTTTTTTGTCATTCTGTCTGAAATCTTCACCCTGGACATAACCACTAACTGGACACTTTCTTGTCTATTGTGCACTGCTGTCACCAGTTTTCTGCTATAGGAGTATGCGGATTAATGGCTGTTTTTATATTTTTCATTTTTCTGTGGGATATTACATACTTCCTGGTCTCATTTGGTGAGTGGAGTATTTTTCCTTCCTTGTTGAGAGTTTCAGTTAGGCACACATATGCAGTGCTTGGTCTTGTTTTTTCTATTGGGTGCGCTGTGTTTTTTCTGCAAAGACGGCTTTTCAGTGGTTGTAATAATGAAGATCACTCAAAAACAAGAAATCATAGCAGAGCAGATGAACCTTTCCCAGCATCTGTTTTTCAGCAACGGTTACCTACAACGCAACATCCTAAACAAATTGCTGCGTAACTTCCTCTATCCATAGATAGGTATTAAACATGTAGCGACACTAAATCCCTTCTCTCCTTGGAATGGATTTCTTGTGCAAAATAACGTGTTGAAATATGCAATTGAATTTTAGAATATTTAGCCAATCTACTAATCTTGTCTTAAGCAGGTTATGATGAAATAAGCAGATAATTTTCAAATATTTAGAGTCAGTTGATCGAGCTTTGACATAGATGAGAAAATATGCAGCTTCAATCGAAACGATTCAAAACGATTTTTGAAAAAAATCACAGAACAATATAAAAATGTAATGATCAAAATGATTGAAAGTCAATTAGCAAATGGACAATAGTCAGAGAGCTTGGCGGAAAGTCTTTCTGCTCTTTTCCATCGCTTTTATATAATTAAGTATGAACACAAAACAGTCAAATGATTGTCATTTTGGTCAAATGATTGTCACTTGGGAACATAATATTCCAAATACAGAGGTTTGCGACGCTGGCGACTGGAATGTCTTGGGCTGCCCAGCTGTAGAGCAGGGTTGCCTCGTGTTGGATTGGTAGAGGTTTGATCACCGGTTGTGGTCACAGAATTTGGTGCTTCAGAGATGTTTTCCTCCTCATCTTCAGTTTCTTCTGGAACTGCAGTATCAGGGGATTTGTTGAGGGATGAAGGGATCTTCTTGAAGAAGGAAGAATTTTGGGTGATTTGGTGGGTAAAGGAACGGGCAGTGACCATTGTTCCTTTGCGAGCGGTCACTTTCAGAGGAGATGGGAAATAGTGGGGAGTGAGTTAGTTCTGGCTGGGATGACGTGCCAGAACAGTGTCTCCAACCTGAAGGTCACACTGTGTAGTATGACGTGCCAGATCTGCAGTTGTTTTCATCTTCTGTTTCTTTTCAGCATCTTTAGTGCGGATTTTCATATTGAGAGTCAGAGTTGATGATGTTTCAAGAGTAGGGAGTTTTGATCTTCCTGTTGAAGAGTGCTTTCTGCAGGACTAACTCCAGTTGTGGAAGGAGGTGTTGCACGGAGGTTTTCGTAGAAACTTGAACAGCTCTTGCTTCCATGTTTTGTTTTCAACGTGTGCTGTTTGAATTGTTTTCTTGATGATGGACATAAAGCGTTCGACTTGACCATTTAATTGTTGCCAAAGAGTGGTTAATTTGCGGTGGTTGAAGCCTAGATAGTTGGCAAACTGAGGGAATTTGTGACTGTTGAAAGGCGGGCCATTGTCAGACTTGACAATATCAGGAACACCATGTCTTGCAAATATGGCATCTAGTCTGGAAATCACAGTGTTGGCCTTTGTTGATGACAGAATTTCTACTTCTGGGTAGCAAGAGTAAGCATCAACTGCTACAAAGATGTATTCGCCAGATGGAATGGACCAGTAAAATCAATGCTTACTTCAGACCAAGGACTTCCAGGCAATTGTCATTTTGAGAGGTTCTGTGGAGTGATCAGGGATTGTTGCCAAACACGCTAGGCAGTGTTTGATCTTGGCTTCCACTTGACGGTCCATATGCGATATCTTGTCACGAAGACGTCTCTTTGTTTTTGATGATGCCTTGATGACCTTCGTGTGCTATATTTATCAGGCATGAAATTCGTCCGCCTAAGGCGGATTTTCCGCCCATTTTTTTCATCTGCGCCGCCCCCCAAAAAAAATGTGCCGCCCAAAAAAAAAAAAAAAAAAAGAAAAATCCTGAAATAAACTTTCGTTCGATGCTATTCCCATTTGGACAATTTGTTATTCTCAAAAGAGTCAACCGGTCACTTCCGCCGTCAATCAACATCCGGTCTTTTCGCGCCTGTCGAACGTCGGACATCGTTAAATTGCCGAAGTTTGTCAAGCGCGTCGCGATTTCACGCCAAAAAAAAAAGGGATGAGAAACGATTGGAGGTGGGACTGGCTAGACCAGGAAGTGGACGATGTTCGAGTTGGTGATGTGTTTCGCAAATTAGACGAAAAAGGCGCTGCATTTTGTGTTCCATGTGGAAAGATTGACCGACTGAATCAATGTTGTGATGAAGGCTGCCTCATTGTTTTCTTCTTCTTCTTCTTAAAATACTGGTTCACTCAAAAACGAGTAGGTCACCAGTGCGCATGTTAAAAAGTAAAAATAAAATAACACAAAATAATGCGAGTGAATGAGTCAGTATGCACATATAAAAGTATATTATTGTATGATCTTTTGAAGTATTATTTTCATTTCTGAAAACATATAAATGTGGCTTATTTGCCCTTCTTGACAGCGCTGAAATAGGGGTTTATTTGCAGTTTTAGGCCTTTTATTTCATAAAAAAAGCTTCAGCTTCAGGGGGCTCTGTCCCCTGACCCCCGCCGGGGCGTTGCCCCTGGGGCCCCACTGGGGGCCTACGGTGGCCCCAGACCCCCGCCGATTTTTCAGCCTTTTTTACTGCTGGTCACTTTCATGCCTGATTTATAGCTTGCTGCTGAAGGCTTCTAAGGATGACAATCAGTGTTCCACTCAGGATCACTTGATGTTCTTCACTGACTGACAATTCATTGCAAACTGTCTTGAAGATTTGGAAATCAGACGTATCAACAGCGATGTGTGATGGGGTTTGCCATACACTTGTTTTGACAGCGTACTGAATGGCTTCTAGAGTTGGATCTTCTTTGTTGCTTTGGCAATTTCTTGCACTGTCATTCTTTTTGGAACTGTATGGTCAGCAGTAAAACTGATGTATTCTGCAGCAATCTTGGATGCATGACTTGTCTTGACATCAAACTTCTCTACTGGGTGTCGACTGAGGAAGTCTGCAGGATTCTTTTCACCTGGTTGATAACGTACAGTGAAATTTCTGACTGAAGGCGAAGATTCCAACGTTCTATACGCGCTGATGGTCTTGATGTTGGGTTTGCTGAAGATGTTCTCAAGAGGTCTGTGATCAGAGATGACAGTGAAAGGACGACCAAAGATATACAGATGAAAATGCTCGCAAGCCCAAGTGCTTCTCTTTCAGTCTGTGAATATCTGGACTCCACATCTGTCAGTGCACGACTGGCATAGGCAACAATGTGGGTTGTGCTTTTGTCATCTCGTTGTGCAAGAAGTGCTCCAAGTCCAAATGGGCTGGCATCAACAATGACTTCCACTGACAAATCAGGGTTGTAGTAAGCCATAACTTTATTGTTGATCAGCCATGGTTTTAATTCTTGAAGTGCAACATCATGTTCTGTGTTCCATTTCCATTCTGCATCCTTGTGAGTGAGATCTTGAAGTGGTTTGGTGACAGCTGCGTAGTTTGGAATGAAGCGTGAGACATGGCTTGTCAGACTGAGGAAACTTGGTAGATACTGGTATCTTGTGAATTGCTTCTATTTTCTTTGGGTCTGGTGAGATGTCATGTCGACTGGAGACAAAACTATAGAATTCTGTGTCATCCTTGTTGAACTCACATTTACTTTTATTCAGAGTGAGATTTTTATCTTTGAGTGTTGCAAAGACCTTTTTTTAAAGTCTTCTCATGCTCCTTCTGGTTCTTTCCGTAGATCAAAATGTCATCACTTGTGTTTAAAGATCCAGGAATGTTTGCCAATATTTCAGCAATATGATTTTGAAAAATTTCAGCAGTGCTGGTGACACCGAAGTTCAGGCACTTGTAATGACTTAAGCCAACGTGCATAGAGTTGTCATGTTTCTTGATTCTTCATCAAGTTCCAGTTGGTGACAGCCGCTGTTGAGATCCAACTTAGCGAAGACTGTTGCTTGATCGAGTTTCATCAGAATATCGTCAGTTATTGGCTTGATGTGCCTTGTGCGCTTTATTGCCTGATTTGGAAGATGCATGTTTACACATATCCGGATTTCATCTGGTTTCTTGGAAAAATCTTAATAAATGTTGGCGAACCGCCAAGAGAAACGTGGACAAACAAGTCACAAGACAAATTTGTCTTGTGACTCGTTTGTCCACGTTTCTCTTGGCGGTTCGCTTTTTCTTGTGACTCGTTTGTCCACGTTTCTCTTGGCGGTTCCCTAACATTTATTTAAGATTTGTTTAGATTTCCGCCTGCAGTCATCTCACTTTGCAACTAGATTTGGTTTTCTTGGGTTTTGGAGGTACTACTATTGGTGATACCCATGGAGTTGGCCCATCAGCTTTCTCAGTGATGTCCATTTTTCAAGTCGTTCAAGTTCTGCTTCAGCGTTCTTTCTCATATGGTAAGGAATGCAACGGTGAGGCTGTACAGTTGGCTGGACATCTGGATCAACATATAGTTTCACCTTAACATCTTTAAGTTTTCCCATTCTGTTGAAGAGTTCTGGTGACTCCTCACACAGTTTGTCAGCAACGGTGCATGATGGAGGTGTTGATGCCATGAAAGCAAAGTTAATCAGCTGTAATGTTTGGGCAGTATCAGCACAGAGCAAATTTCCGCTTTTTGCACGTGGTCCAGACTGAATGACATAGACAAGTGTGGATACATTGTTATCTTTGTAAGAAATATATGCCTGAAACTGTCCTAGCACAATGAGTGGGTTGCGAGAGCATATGCAAAAATCTTTGTTGATGTAGGTTTTAGATCATGGCATGAAGACAGGTTGTTGAATGTCATTTCATCAATGACATCGGTAGAAGTGCTGGTATCAAGATAAAAAGGAATGGACTCACCCGATATCTTGAGGTTGACCTTGGGTGTAGATGATGAATCTGCACTACACCAAACACATATTCTTCTTGAAGAAGCCGACTCTGGTTCAGTGTTCTCTTGAATGTTTACAACATGCACATTTGCTGCTTGGTAGGGTCTGTAACGACACACTTTTGCGAAATGTCCAGGCTTTGAGGACAAACGACACTGTTTGTCTCTGGCTGGGCAGTTGTCTCAAAGCATGTTGATTACTACGACACCACCCACAAGGCTTGTTGTTGATTGATGTGATCTCTGGTTTGGCTGATGTGGACCTGTTGTACACCACTTTTAATTTGATTTATTTTTGGCAGGTTCCATTTTCTGCGAACAAAATTCACACAGGCTGCATCACTGGGATTTGCTTCCATCTGTTGCTTAATGATAAGAAAGTTCAAGGGATCTTGCAAGTTTCAGTAAAGTGATTAAAGTCATTTCCTCCCGAAGACCGTGTCTCCTGAGGCGATATTACAGACAACCTTGAAGAATCTGAGTTTTGATCTCTATCAGAATCTTGAAATTCACAATGGGCTGCTAACATATGTAGACGAGTACAGAACGTGTCGATGTTCTCACTTGGTTCTTGTAAAGTTTCAAAGTACGTAATGTTCTCATCCTCAGCTGATGCATTTGTACCACAGTGTTCAAGTACTTCGACTGTTCGGATGATCCTTGGAGTCTTTTAGCCAGGGTATGACAACAACAACAACAACAACAACAACAAAGTCAACTTTTTTCTGTGGCTCAGAATGATCTGACAGTGCTTTGGTGAGAGTTTTGTAGCTATCTGCATTGTCTTGGCCTACCTGGTCTTCACTAAACATTGTATAGATGTCATACACTTCTTCTCCAGCTGAGTGAAGCAGTAAAGCTTTCTTTCGTCCATGGTCGGTAATGTTCATCGCTTTCAGCATCAGTTCGAACCGCGCTAACCATTTTTTCCATCTTGTGCCGACCCTGTCAGCATGAACAGAGAATTTCTCAAAGGTAGAGAGTGCAGTTGCCATAACTCGTCGCCAATGTAATAATGAAGATCACTTGAAAACAAGAAATCATAGCAAAGCAGAAGAACCTTTACTCAGCATCTGTTTTTCAACAACGGTTACCTATGACGCAACTTCCTAAGCAAATTGCTGGGTAACTTCCTGTATCCATAGATACGTATTAAACACATACAACACTACAGTGGTGACTTGGAGACAAACCCTGGCCCCAACCCTGACAGACAGGTACACTGACACTCGGAAGAACAATTATGGCGACAAATACTATGACAGGACAACAAGACTTGATTGACAGACTTATTCAGACCATACAGCAGCAGTTTCAGCAACAAACAAAATTAACCAGGAATGATCTTGGTGAAAGTAAACATGAATTTAGTCAAGTGAAACAGCAGTGTGAGGAGATCAGCAGAAGATGTGACAGACTTGAAGTTGACCACAGACACTTGACAGAGACAGTGACCAACATGACAACAGACATACAACTCTTGTTTGCTGAGTCAGATGACAGAAAAGAAGATGAGCACCGGTTGACTAAAACACTTGAGGAAATCAAGGAAGAGGTTGAGAAATTAAAAATAGACACGGACAGACTAGAGGACTTCTCTTGCAGAGATAATCCGTGTTTCTTTGGGATTCCCCAAAAGCAGTCAAGTGAGACATTTGACACATGTGCCAGTGCAGTGGTTGAGGTTCTTGATAGTATAGATGGTCATAGGCGTTTGACAGATGATTAACGAGCTCACCGAATAGGCTATGTACATTAAGGTCAAACCAGGCCCATGATTGTGAAAGTTAAAAGATGGAGAGAGAAAATATCTCATGATGAACAGGAATACCAGGCAACAACTGCAGGAAAAGGGAGCTAGAGTGGCTAATGATCTCACTAAGAGGCAGGCCCAAACAGTTGCACAAGTTAGAAGGGAGGGAAAAAGAGCATTCTTTAAGAAAATTAAGTTGGTCGTTGGTCCTCAGTTGCCAGAACCTCGAACATATGCCAAGGTGGTTGGAAGCGGGGAGGACTGCAGTACTGTGATGGGTATGAAAATGAAGGCTGACAAGACATGTTCAGAACATTACTGTTGTGAATGAGGAAGGTGCATCAGTCTCAAACAATCGATGTGTTGAAACTAGTCACCGTGACGACACCCTGAATCAAGGCAAGAAGCACGTTGGCAATGGTGGTTCTTTCCTTTCTCCTGTTCATGGCATTTGGCCCACCCAGAGTCAACAGCAGCCTGACAGTGGTGACAGGAGTGGAGGACACGTCTCTTGCAGCTACACAGGGAGCATGCGGTACGGGTCAGAGACAACTAGTGGGGATTCCCTGAGTTGTGTCACTGGAGGATGCCGTGGCACTGACGTGCAAGCATCACATGGAGGGTGCATGTCAGGCAGGCAGGCATGCTTGCAAATGTACATGGGTAATTGTCCAAACAGGTCTGCAGCTCTGGGTTGTGGCGGGGGGACAGGCAATGGAGTGAATGACAGAAGCCTGCGTTTGGGCGCCGTGAGAAAACCGTAGGACAGCCCCAAACATTCAACTCAGTGCAAGTTTTAAATTATGATATTGAAAACTTGTATAGCAAATTGCATGCCTGTCTTTTCTGAATTATGTAAATGAATTTGACTTTGTTACCTCACTAAAAGCTTTCCTTTGATTTGCGTTTGATTAGGTAATGAATTTTTTGTTTAAAAGTTTATGTACCACCAAAAAATCTTTTTTTAGGCGGAATTCAGGAGGTGTTTGTTGAAAATAAAAAAAGATTTTAAAAAAAAGGGGAAAAAAAAAACTTACTCGACAACGTTGTGCGAAAATGATAAGGTTTTTTTGGGCTTTGGGCAAAATTACATGATTGCTTTAAACGGGCAATTTACCGAAAATTTAAACTGTTAAAAGAGAAATCTGAAATTTTTTTTTAGCTGTCAGTCCCGGGGGATTTTTTTTTTATTTTGCTGGGACTTTTAAGTTTTAAGGGCAAAAAAAAAAAACATAAATTAAAAGGCTGAAAAGGCTAAAATCAAGAGTGATTCAGACGGGGCAGCCGGAAAAAGCCAATTTTGGGCAGTTCAGACCGACCCAGATTTTGGAGTCATACCCAAATCAGCCCACCACACAGATTGGGGGACCGGCTCCAATCCTCCACCACACATTTTGGAGTGACAGTGCTCCAACAGCTCCACCACACAGTTTGGGATGACAGGCTCCAACCCACCCACCACACAAGGCCTAGCCCCCGCTAGAAAGAAAATGAAATCAAGCATGATAAATTCGAGAATCTGGCTGAAATTTTTCAGATGGCTGGGGGGTTGATGCAAATGATGAAATACAAGTTGTAAAGTGTCCCAAAAAAACCCAAACAAAAAAAAGGGTTTTAACTAGGGGACAAAAAATTTTTCCGTATCTACCCGGGAAACCCATGCAAAGAGTGTATCTCAAAAGGGGCGCAGTGCAACGACAAAAACAAGCCTCCAGGTCCCACACCCGAAGCACCCTGCGATGAAAAAAAAATGTTGAAAGCGCATTAGAACTGGTTAAAATTCAAAACGCAACACGCTGCCAATAATTTTGGAGCATGATTGAACTTCAGGAGGTGAAGGGGTTACAGTCCGAAGTCAGGCCGGGGTCACACCCCTTCCAATGTCACAGATGGAACAGTGTTTGTTTTAAATTCCCAAAGCGGAAAATCAGAGAAAAACCGAGAAAAGGATTTTTGGGGGCTCATCATAGTGAAACTTGAACGTCTCAGACAAGAAGCCATCGTGATGCTGCAAGAGACAACGTGTTGCTGAGACACTTTTCTTGGGCAACTACACCATCGACGGGGGAACATCAGAAGGGGTTTTTTTGACATTTGGTCGAAGTGCTTCAAAAATGGTTGATCACAGAAGGCAGCTGCCGGATTGGGGTCGGAGGGTGCCCCCGTTAGACGGGCCGACTGAAGGTGGGGGGCATTCGACAAAGGCCCGTCAAACCTGCTCGGGGTACACATTCCTTTGCCGCCACCGTGTAGCCTGGTGACAAAGGGTGCTACAGAAAATGGCAACCGTACGAACAGACCTTTGTTTGCGCAGATTTTCAAATTTAAAAGGGCTTCGGGCGACAGAACCCATCTTTTGAAAGGAGTGTGATCCCCAAAATTTCGGCCGAGTACATGCTTAACATCCAATCGTTGGGCGCTGGCTGAGTCTGGGGAAAGCCGCTCAGCTGTCAGAGTGGTACCCGCCTACACGGGAACTTAAGAAAGCCCAGAGAAAGAACGCGCGCTGGGGTTTGAGTCGAAAAGCAGAATGTTTGCATTCGTTGCAATACTAATGTTTCAGAATTGTACCATCATGGAAAGACTAAACCCTGACTTTTCAGAAAGAGGATTACTTGTAACATTCAGCCAGCTGGGGAAAAGGGTGCAAAAGCAAACGCAGCTCTTCTGATGATACCGGGCCAAAAGGAACAGGAGTTTTCACATCGTGACACGTATGGGGGGGGTTTTTCCAAAAAATCAGCCCGACCAGTGGACAGAGAAGCTATTTCCCAAAGCACCCATCAAACTTTATTAAACCAGCTCCCCAATCTCGAGAACCGTTTTCCCCCCGCGATCGTTTGGTACAGTGTCAGCTTTGGGCAAAAATCTTCGAAAACCCCCAGAGATACCCCCCATGCAACCCAAATTCCCGACCCTGATATTACCAACCCAGAATGACAGACGACCGCCCCTATGCGACAGTATAAAAGGACCACGTGCACGACTGACTTCAATCATTCAAGCGAACCCGGTGGACGGGGGGGATGATATTTTTCCATGTCTTGTCGCATTTGATGAAAACTTGGGGTGGCTACCCAGACTTCGCTTTGTTGGCAAAAATTTCCTTGGTTATCCCCCTGCCACTGGCCCGGAGAGGTTTCATGTCCAGAACGGAAAACAAAAAAGAGGCCGTTCCCGGGTGGGCAGGGAGAGTGTCACAGCTGTCCCTCAAACCAGCTAAATGTTCGGACTTTGAGTTCCTCTGCCACTGATGTTTCTTTCGCAAAGAAGTGCGTCGAAAGTAGGTAAAATGAACCGCTTTTGTTTTACATTCTCGAATTTGCTTGCAAAAATTACATCGTTTTTGCAATGCACCGGAATTTTTTTCACAGGGATGGGTTTTTTTTCAGAGGCGCTGAAAAAAATCGGGGGAGGGGACGAGGGGCTGGTTTTGAAAAATCCTACGCGAACCCGATGTTTTAATTTGTTGCTTGCTAAGTTTTCCGGAAGGAGGCCCTAATACAATGAAAATTGTTAAACACGATTTTTTCTGCAATTGGAAGAAGTACTACGCAGCATTTTTTAAAAAAAACATGGGGGGAACTTTTTTTTAGGTTGTAGCAGATTTAAAAAGCCAGAACAGGCACAATGTTTTTAAAAGAACATGACAAACTATGCGGGGAGTAAAGGATGTTAAAAGAAAACGAAAGTTGGACGTTTTCAAAGATTCAACTATTAAAAATTTGGCAAACGTTGTTAATTTCATTTCATTTCATCGATATTTTAAAGTTGTTTTTTTTTAGGGGATATTTAGGGGGAGTATCTTTTGTGTTTCCCGTGTTTTCAGTGTAAAGGATTATTTCTGGGCCACAGGATTTTTTATCTTTCTTGATTTGTGGTTGGTGACTGTATTTTCTCATGGCACTTCCATTGGGTAACGGGGAGGAACTGCTGGATTCAGAGATAACATTTATGACTGCAAGATGAAGAAAAAAATTGAAATTTGGGCAAAAAAATGGTGCAGTCACTAAACAAAAGGTTACAAAAGGGGTGAAAATAAGAAAAGGTAGATAGAAACAAGCAGGTTTTTGAACCAATTACAGCACCATAGACCATAATTTTTCTCTGTGCTTGATACAGAAATGTTACCCGTAATACAAAGCTTTATGTCCCTTTTTAACTTCATGAAAGCATTGATTCTGTGAATTGCAATGTATTGTGAATGTACTTTGGAAAGTGGGTTAAGGTAAATTTTAAAAATTCCATTAAAGTGTCTACAACTTTTGGGGCTTGCAGGTAAGTGTGAGATTGAGTATTTAGATTATTTCATTTTCCAAAGGATAAAACAAGTAATTTTCAAACCATTAAAGTCTAAAAGAAGAAGCAGTCGTTCTGTTTAACTTTAACTTAGATAAGACAAACTTTTAGTCTTCAGACACCAAAGGTGGGGAAAATCTTTTTTTTAAAGGGAAAGGGAAAAAATGCGCATTGAAAATTCAGAGATCCAAGAAAGCTGAACATCTGATTTGGTTTATTTTTGGAAAATTTTGATGCCAATAGAACCTTTACTACCATGGGAAATGAAGTTTTGGGGTTAAAGAAAATCCACAGATGGAAAAAGTACTCAAGTTGCTATGAAGCATTTTCTTCAGGTGCCAATTCATTCATCCAACACTCTTTTATACGGAGAGATGGGCTGGACCCTCTTTACATAAGGTCTATTGTGAAATGTGTTAGGTATGGTTGAAATATATTGAAGCGACAAGCTTATGACATAAATGCTTATAATGGAACGAGGCAAAGATAATTGGTCTAATAATGTAAAGAAAGTGCCATCAGAACAGGGTTTTGGATAGTGTGGATGACCCAAGGAGTGGGAAACGAACAGCAGTTTATTACATAATTTAAAGATACTTATTTATTCTTTGCATTCAAATTGTTGGTTTTTCTCTTTTAAGAATATATTCCATGCAAAAAAGTTTCTTACTGTTATTACAGATAAATGGCATAGAATTCATTAGCAAGATTTAGGTTACGAACTTTAGGTTTCAATGCAAACAAAAGATGGTTTGAGTGAGGAACATCCACAGAAAAGATGGTTTGGAGCGAGGAACATCCACAGAATCACCATGCCCTTTATATGGATTCACAACTGGCAACAAAAAGCTTTTTTTATTTCAATGAACTGCATACAGTGAAGTGTTTGTGAAATGTTCATTTTCTACTTTGGATGCTTTTGAAAGGCAAAAGTTGCATCTTTGTTATCACCTGATGATGATCGTATAATCAAATCATTTTTCTAAATTCATTGCAGAAGCAATGAAAATCAGACGGAAGCAATTATGATATACTGTATTGAAAAAGTACCTAATCCGGGAAAATACAAATTAAAACAGGTGGAGTTCAGTAATATAATCATCGCCTGACTGAGTGAGTGGTCGATTTAATCTATAAATCTTACATTTTCCTTTTGTATCTGTTGTTGTTGTTGTATAATAATAATAAAGGAGTACTACTTGTGTCTGTGAGGATTCCAAAGATTCTATTTTACTTTTTCTACATGTTTTGCCTGTTTTGATTTGATTGATCATTGAGAATAACCCTTTTTAATATTGTTTGTAATGAAAAGGGGAATGTGTTATTACCCTGTTACCCCCCTTGTCATAAGGCCTTTTGGTACTGACAATTATAATATCAAAGTGTCCCGAAAGTGTCTCTTTCTCTCTTTATCTGTCTTTCTCTGTCTCTGTACTATAACTTTGTGTGTGACTGTGTAATTGCTCTGTACTCTCTCTCCCTCTCTCTCTCAGTGTCTCTGTCCATCTGTCTGTCTGTCTCTCTCTGTCTTGCTCTTTTTCTCTGTCTCTCTTTCTGTGTCTCTCTGTCCATCATCATAACAGATGTCAGTGTGATGTGTGGGCTGCTCTCAGCAGGGAGTGATATTTATCCTTCCCCTTTTCTGACTCCCCCCCCCCTTCCCCTCATCTCACCCCATCCTGTCCTTGTTTTACTGGGTGTGGTTGGTCTAAGTGGTGAGGCGGGAGACCGAAGGGATGGGAAGTGAATAAATTCTACTTATAACAAAGTTTGCTTGTCAATAGTGTGTGAGTGGCCTGCAACTCAAATGGTTAGAGACTTCATCTATATAGCTGATTTTTACGGCTTGAAAACCTGTTCTGCTTTGACACTGAAAGTATGACAATTCACTGCTTCTTCGACGTTGGGCGATAAAACTGGAACTTTCAGCCCTTCAACAGACTGTGTGGTTTTGCATGTGCCTTTGTTGTTGTTTTCTTTTTGTACTTAAGAATGCCATTATGAGATGGAGATGAGAAGGAATGTGTTATTCTTAGACAGTGTCGGCATTATTTGTCAGGCTGCAGACGTTCAGATAGATGGTGTTGGTCCATCATCCACCAGCTGTTTGTAAATTCCTTTATGACATGCGTGCATGCACTGTGTGTGTGTGTGTGTGTTAAAACAGGAGGGGTGCATAGTGAAGACGCTGACAGGACATACCAGCCTGGTGCAGTCCATTTCCTTTTCTCCTGACCGACAGTTCATCGTGAGTTCTTGGATAACTGTAGCAACAAAAATAATGATAACACCAGTTATGATGAGTATGACAAAGATGATAGAATGATGATGAGAAACATGGCTGGGAGTTTTTTTTAAAGTAGAAATTCTTAATTCAGTGTAGTGTGACACACATACATACAGACAAACAACAGTCAGCAACAACAACAACAGCAACAACGACCAAACCCTCCTCAATCTTTCAACGTGTCTTCACACGCAGGAAGCCTCTTCACACCCAACTTGTGCTCAGAAGCACACAGGAATATCTGTGGCCGATATATTTCATTAGCTCCATTTATGTTGATCCTTACACCTCGCCACAGCCGTACAAGTATCAACTCCCACTGACTCATTCCTCGCCACTCATACTATGGAATAATGACAGTTATAATAATAATAATATGATGATGATGATAGTAATGATATGAGTAGAATAGTGATAAAAATGATAAGCAAATCATGTGTACTTGAGCCAGTCAAGTTCTGCATTTTTCCCTTGTCTTTTTTTTCCTTTCTTTTTCTTTTCATTTTTTTCCTTCTTTCTTTCTTTTTTTGTGTGCATAAAGCAACTTGTGAGTGTGACTGAAGAGACATTGTGCCCATTCTGAGCTTAGGAATGTAGGTTTATTTTGCGAGCAAATTTCACCAGATGCTTCAAACTGTACAGATTAGAATTGAAGAAAAATAAAAGAAAGGCTGATTGTCAAATGCGTCATGTTAAGATAAGATAATGTTGCTTATAGCCCAGCCGACAAATGCGTCATGTGCCCAGTTATCTAAAAGCCCACAAGTATCTTAAATGGTGAATGACGTCATGTGCCCGGTTATCTAAAAGCCACAAGTATCTTAAATGGTGAATGATAAACTCAGCCATTTTGCTAGATACAAACAGAAAATGATTTAAGAGGATGCAATTGTACATTTATGTTTATTGTGCATGCTTAGTTTCACTTGCCGACCATATAGTAGAGACTCGGTGACCCCTTCCCTATCCCCTACCTGCGCCCCATCCTCACTGCATGGCACACATACATACCTGCTACTAGTCCTGTCTTCCAAGAACCAAACCAAAATAAACCAGAAGGGTACTTGGGAGAGCACAGAACTCTGCCAAAGTAAAATTGAATCTGGATCAGCCCTTCGATCATAATCAGTGGAAATGATTGTGGGTACAGATTGAAAGAATTACTCCCTATTTACTTCTTTTTTTTTAATACAGAATATGAAAAGTATGAAATATCAGTTCTCATATTGACCTGTCTGAATGAATGCCTTATTCCTACTCGGTGTGGAACATCACCATCCCTCCGGGGGTTGCAACCTTGCCGTGGTCGGAGGGCTTGCGTGGTCCTGTGATCCCTAGGCTTTGCTGGCGGGGCATCAATACTTGGAGATAGGCTGTTTTTTTCAAACTGCTTCTAGGCCTGAGAAGTTAAGATGCTGTCTGGCCTAAAGCATAACATGGTAAGGAGTTGATGCCCCTGGTAGGGCTTCCCATGTCAGATAGGCTAAGGGTGAGGATCCTGACTAAGAGTACCCGCCTTTCTCCTTTTCTTGTTTTTTTGCCTTTCTTATTTGGTCCTTTTCTATCTTCGTCTCCCCTTCAAGTCTTCTTTTCCACACTCTTTTTCTCTCTGTGGTCTCCTTTAAAGATCCGCCGCGTTTGCCGTGCGGTGCGACCTGTGTCGGAGGGGATGAGATCCTGGTGATTGAGAGGGCCAGTGCTCTAAAACATCACTTTGGCTCGGACCTCTCCTAGACAGGGAGTACACTCTGGCCCGGGTGTACTGCTCCCCTTCTTGGGGCTGGGTCAAAACAGGAAATTTCTCCGGCTGGCCAAGGTAACCCCTGCAGTGCTCAGCTCTCTGTTCCCGGGAGTTGGGCATGATCAGGGGGGATAGGGTTGGTAGGTTTTTGTCTGTTGTATGTCTCTCCTGAAGCCTGGAAGGGGTCAAGACAGTGATTCTTGGCCCTGACCCCTTAGTTGGACTCCAAGGTGGGTGGGTAAGGGAGAGATGAAATTTTTGCCTATAAATATGACTTCAATCAAAAATCACCCCCCCCCCCCCCCCCCCAAAAAAAAAAAAAAAAAGGAAAGTGCAGTTAATTTCGCTAAGGTCGCACAGGAGCTGATGGAGACTCTATTCTGATAGTGAAAAAAGGGCATTTTCAGGATTTTGGTCCTCTTGGTTAACAGGGAAAGCAAGGAGCGGGACAAACCTTTTTTTTGCACTTACCCCTTGCAATTCAGAAGGGCTTCCAAAGGGTATTGCAGGAGACCCACAGTCCAATTAAGCACTCAAAAACGGCCTTTTCTCATCCAATGTAAAACAAAAAAAAATCAACAGCGCTGAAAGCTACAAAGTGGTAGACCGAGAGCCCGGGTGCCCCCCAAAAAACACTAATTCCCTAAGGGATCATTCGATCCCCCAGATTTTAGAGGTGTCTCAGAGGAGAACAAGGGGGAATTTTGGCATCCCAGGGTTGATGGGAGTGCCGGGGTGACGTAAAGAAGGGGGCAGAAAGATGGCCCCCCAACACCCCTTTCTACATTCGCAACCCGTGCTGTCTCCGGCATCAAAGTCGGCTACCTGAATGTCCGATTCAGTTGTATGTTCCATCCCCGTTGGGGTGCCAGATGCCAGAAATTTGGACATGTCAGAGACCGCTTTCGGGCGGGAGGGTGTCGGTTTTTGCTGAAAGGGCAACCCATGATGGCCGTGTAAAGACCCGGCACATTGTCTAACTGCGGGGGCGACCATCCCCCCCTTTTCACAAACTGCCCTCTTTGGGGATTCGGGATCCACCAAAAAAATCAAAACAGAAAAGAAAATCTCATTTTTTGAGGCCCGAAAACAGGTTTGTGGAGTCAGACCCAACAGCATTTTCATATGCTTGGGGCCGTAAAGAAATTTTCCCATTGATCATCGCGCCAGACGAGTTTTTATCTTTTCCAAGACACTGCAAGGAAGAAAGTAAATCGTGGAAGCAGGTCCACCACCCCCCAACCCAAAGTGAATGCCCCGGGTGGAGGCAAAAAATTGCCCCCCCAACTGCCCAGCATCTACAACATCTCTGCTGGGCAGTTTAAAAAGCCACTCCCCGCCCAAACTCCTCTGTACGTCCCGGGGGGCGGGGGATTCAACCATTGGAGATGGGGAGATGGGAAAAAACCTCCACCACTCCCAAATCCAGGCCTTCTTCCCCCTGGGGGCAAGTCTCCCACAGGTCAAAGATGCAAACGCCCCGTACAACTCTAAAATAAATTTACATCATTGAACAGATTTTTGAAGGAATACCTAAATCCTCTCCTTTTCGCCCTCGACCATGGATAGTACAGAAAACCATTGAATATCCTGGACTAAATCCAAAATTTTCGGGGAGCTCAGCTCCGTGTCAATCTAAAAACCCTTTCCCGGGGTCTTCAGGAAACGAAAATTTCAAAGCCAGAAGACCTTCATCTTCGCTATAGTATTCTTTCAAAAACCTCCCAAACCACCACGGGGGACTGCGGGGGGTGTTGACCTTCCATACATAAAACCTGCTGTATAGTCCTTCGTTTCTGACTCCTCCTTCAGGCTGAAGCTGCGAGAGTCACCTCCACAAACGGCAACGCTCACTCTACTCCACCTTCACCCCGGGTTTGTCGTCGGACCTTGCATCCCCGGGAGAGCTTCCTCGACCTTTTTTTGCTTTTGGGGTGATTTTAAAAAGGGTCACAATCCTTTTTGGGGGTAGTGCAGTTCGTCACCCAAAGGGGGTCTGTTTATTAAGTTTCCTTTCGATTTGGATTTGTGTTGTCTGAACCGGGGGATCGCAGCTTACCCCCCCCTTTTCCCACGGGTCACTTTCGGTTTAGATTTGTCGATTGTGCCCCCTCCTGATCCGGACTATGAGGGGTCTGTCCCCTGACGACTGCACGGGAAAGGGCCATTTCCGTTCTTTTTTCAACCCTAATAAATGAAAAAATCTCTGTCTCGCAAAATCTAAATTTAAAAAAGGCAAAAAAGGGATCTATTTGCAAACCCTATTCCAAAAATTCCGGGCCGATTTTTTTTTCGGAGCCGACCCAGCAAATCCTTTAAACAAATTCTTTAGATCTTTTTTGCTATTCTGCTGAACTTACGCCTGGTTCTGGCTTTTAAGATAATCTCACATTCTACGAAGAGGGACTTTCTGGGTTTTGTCGGATTCGGTCAGCCTTTGGGGGGCCATACTGCCGCAACCTTCAGCATCCAAACTTTTACATTTCTTTTAACGTTTTTTGCAAGTTGAAAGCAGATGTTACAAATTTTTCTGGCTTGGGTTCCGGGGGATGTTTGGGACGCAGAACAAATGGTTGATGTTTAAGGGCCAAAAAGCACAAAAGAAACTGTCCAACATTTTTTTCCCCTGCTCAGATGGAAACCCCCAAAAATTAAAGATTGGAGAGACCTCTGGCAGGAGGATTGGAACACACAAAACGAATAACAAACTCTTTTAGATCCGTCCAAAACCCTTTAAGGGCTTCCCCCAACTATGTCGGTGGTCTTAAAAAGGAAACGGTTCTGTGCCGGCTGCACACCGGCCATTCGTATTTTACTCATTCCTACCTTTTAAAGAGTGAAGAAGCTCCGTGGTGCATTCCATGTCATGTGCCACTCACAATGAAACATGTTCTTTTAGAGTGTTGGGACTTGCATGATGTGAGACACAAACATTTTACAGCGGAGTCCATGAAGATCCTGTTCAGGGATGTCCCGCCTGACGTGATCCTTGAGTTTTTGAGAGAGATTAACATTTTTCATCTGATTTAACTTTTTATGGAGGACAGATTTTTAATAAAGTTTCTGGTAGGTTTCTAGACGATGTCATTTAAAGAGATGTGTGAAAGGTTTTTTTTTTTGTTTTTTTTAAATGACTGGTGGGTTGATTTTAACGTGGTGACAGCCCTGATGTGGCCCTTTGCGGTCGGCTGGGCTATAAGCAACATTATCTTATCTTGTCCTAACATCACCATATTATCAGGATCCCCATAAGATCATTTGGGTGAGCAAGGGAGCTAACCACGCCTCCTGTGCTAGCTAGATCTACTGAGTGATTGCCCCTTTATGTAGTCAGGTTATATTAGAGAGCGTAAAGCCCAGTATCAGCACGCAGAGGCTGTCACAAAATATGGAAAGTAAATATTTATATCACTAGAGCTTATGTTCAATGGAAAAGTGGTGATAATCTTGCTGAATGGGTCCTAGATCCATGCTTGATCTGGATCTGCACAGTAGAATGGCACCAGAATGTAATGTGACTGTCCTTGTCTGCCATTTCATCTGTGCACCCAGTTTGGTTGAAAATTTTGAGGCAGTGTTTGTGTAATCATGCTGACAAACAGACTGGTGTAAAACATAACACCCTTAGCGGAGGTACTAACAATAACATTTCCATTTCATCATATCCCTGAAGATGGAACAGTTCTGCCTTAAGAGTGGGACTGAAAACACAAATGCACAAAAATCTGACTACTGTTAAACCTGGGTGTACTATTCAAGGAATGAAGAAAGAAAGACTATGACGTCAAAGCCTAAAGTGACTATGACGATGTCTGTGACTCTAAGGAATGAAGAAAGAAAGAAAAGTAAGGAAGACTATGGCTGTGTGCATAGTGGACCTGGACTCAGCCGTGCTTTGCACAGCCGTGCGCCGCCCGTCCAGGAGAAAAAACCCTGTTCCAGTTCATCTCTTTTCCTGCTTACTGGCGACGGCCAAAGCTGTGCATAGTGCACCCGACCCGACCCGTGTGATTAGAGACGTGATTTTGCCAGTAGTGCAAACCGTACTTTCCCCGTCTGAAAAAAAAAAGGGACCAAACTTCTATGACCTTTTACACTAGTTATCTTTCTTTACAACATTGATGATGAGAAACTGATAGCTGCTGTGAGGCTGAGGTCATTCATTTATGCAAAAAATTACCATAATCATACCACAGAGATGTTCTGTCTGCTGCTAAGGACAAAAAGAGAAGTGGGAGGAAATAGAAAGGAGTTAAAATGCTGTCGCCTTTTTTTCCACCAAATGAACGAAGTTACAAACAAATCTTCAGCTTTAGATCCAGTATGATTCATATGAACCCTTACACTGGTTATTCAACAATGTTCTGTTAAGTATGTAGTCTGATGAATTAACAGAAGGAAAGTTTGAAATAGATAAATACATTTGTATACTATGCATAACCTTTCAACGATTAGTATTTGAACATGACATGCAGACTGAAAATTGTTAGTAACTGAATAAAGAGTAATATATAACAGAACTGGTGTGCTTGTGAGTGTTCGATTAGGTGCTTATCTGTGTAGAATGTGGAAAGAAAACAGGTGAAAACGATGGCACATCCTGCTTGTCATTCTCAAGAGCTTTTTCTCAAATAATCTAGTCAATGATGTTCCACAGTATCAAGAAATAAGTTACAGCCTTTTTCAAAGGAAAGTCAGTGTGGATTATACACGTCTTCCATGCAGATTATCTAGGTAAGAATGAATAAGGTACAGTTCAGTTTTCACATTGAAAACGTGCTGATAACACAAAAAACAATGGTCACTATCAACAAATGTAATAGTTAGCCCACACTGTCCTCATTTACGTTTGGAAGGTTTAGGATCATTTTGAAGCACTACACTGAGTTTTTCTTCCCTACTGAATGGCATCTTGAGATTCCCCTCACCCTTAGGCACTCATCCAGTCATTGTCTGTGCCGATCTCAAAATCGTGATTACATGGTGCTTGATCTAAATCAAAACTATCACCAACCACACCCAGTTCATTCAAAATGTCCAAGGGACTGACCATGAAGGTGTCTGTGACACTAAGGAATCCAGAAAGCAAGGAAGACCATGACTTCAAAGTCCAAGGTGACTATGATGATGTCTGTGACACTAAGGAATAAATAAAGAAAGAAAAGCAAGGAAGACCATGACTTCAAAGTCCAAGGTGACTATGACGATGTCTGTGACACTAAGGAATAAATAAAGAAAAGCAAGGAAGACCCTGACTTCAAAGTCCAAGGTGACTATGACGATGTCTGTGACACTAAGGAATAAAGAAAGAAAGAAAAGCAAGGAAGACCCTGACTTCAGAGCCCAAGGTAACTATGACGATGTCTGTGACACTAAGGAATAAATAAAGAAAGAAAAGCAAGGAAGACCCTGACTTCAGAGCCCAAGATGACTGACTATGACAATGTCTGTGACACTGAGGAAAGAAGAAAGCAAGGAAGACCCTGACTTCAAAGTCCAAGGTGACGATGACGATGTCTGTGACATTAAGGAATGAAGAAAGAAGGAAAGACTATGACATCAAAGCCCACTGTGACCACGATGATATCTGTGACGCTGCAGGCCACAGGGTCCTGGGACTTCACTGTGCGTGTGTGGGCCACCAGAGAGAACAGTTTGGTGCCAGACGTGCGTGTGCTTGAAGGACACACAGGCAACATTCATGCCGTCACCTTCTCCAAGGACGGAATGCTGGTGAGTTTGTGTCGGTACAGCTGTCTTGTGAACAAAGGTGAATGCAGATGTATCGACCTCATTTATTATCTCAGAGTGTAATATGGGAAATTTGTCAGTACAAATTACTGTTATTACAGTTCTGCGTTGTATCATCAAACAACTGAAGGAAACTAAAATCATAAAGTCAGCTGTTTTTCCAGTTGAATGGCATTAATATATAACGGGAAAAAAACAACAAAAGAACACACTGCGATACACATTATCCAAGTCTGTCATGAAATATTTTGAAACTGAACTTACAAACAGGGCTTCTGACATATGTTACATCAGCTTTTGATGGTTGAACGCTCAGGCATTTGAGAGTGATCTAGTAAACTGGCAAACATTTCTGTTCATAGATATTCTTGGAATTTTCTGTTAATGTATATTCTTGTATCTTTAAAAAAAATTTCAAAAACATTTTTATTTTCCTTTGTTGTTATCATACAGACAAAAAACATATAGCAACATTAACCCCTTCACTGCCACAGTATAATAACACATTTGAAAATCTGTCTGCCAAGGCAAAATTTAGCTTTTTGGGGTAGGTTCAATAAAATGGTTACTGTGCGCTTATTTCTTGACAGATCTCTCTGCTTTTTTGCATGTTTTGTTGTTATGCATTTGTCTACACTCTGAGATCTAAATGACTTCATTATGTTGATAATTAGTATAGAAAAATTCACATAATTACGACAGTTATACAAAAAATAACAGTTTTCGAGCACACACAAACATATTGCGCCAAATAGAATGAGTCAAAACACTGAAAAAGTGGTCTTGCTATTTATTCAACATCACCACTAACACATGATAGTCATATAAATCCAGGGAATTGTTCTGTGACAAACTTAATTGGGTACGGGCATCATGTTCACGGTAGAGATGTTCTGTCTGTTGCTAAGGACAAAAGAGAAGTGGAGGAAAAGAAAGGAGTGAAAATGCTGTCGCTTTTTTTCCACAAATGAACGAAGTTACAAACAAATCTTCAGTTTAGATCCAGTATGATTCCTATGTTTAACCCTGACATGGTTATTGCAACAATGTTCTGTTAAGTATTTAGTCTGATGAATTAACAGAGGAAAGTTTGAAATAGATAAATACATTTGGTATACTATGCATAACCTTTCAACGCTTAGTATTTGAACATGACTGCAGACTGAAATTGTTAGTAACTGAATAAGAGTATATATACAGAACTGGTGTGCTTGGAGTGTTCGATTAGGTGCTTTTCTGTGTTAGATTGTGGAAAGAAAACAGGTGATAACATATGGCCCACATCCTGCTTGTCATCTCAAGAGCTTTTTCTCAAATAATCTAGTCAATGATGTTCCACAGTATCAAGAAAAAAGTTACAGTATTTCCACGGCCCGATCGTGTGGATTATACACGTCTTCTTGCAGATTATCTGGTTAAGAATTGATTAAGGTACAGTTCAGTTTTCACATTGAAACCGTGCTGATAACACAAAAATACACAAATGCGTCACTATCAAACAAATGTAATAGTTAGCACAATGTCCTCATTTACGTTTGGAAGGTTTAGCGTTCATTTTTGAAAGCACTCAATGAGTTTTTTTCCCTACTGAATGGCATCTTGAGATTCCCTCTCACCCTTGGCACTCATCAGTCATTGTCTGTCGCGATCTCAATCGTGATTACCATGGTGCTTGTTCTAAATCAATCTTCACCAACCACACACCAGTTCATTCAAAATGTCAAGGGACTGCCATGAAGGTGTCTTTGACACTAAGGAATCAGAAAGCAAGGTAGACCATGACTTCCAAAGTCCAAGGTGACTATGATGATGTCTCGTGACACTAAGGAATAAATAAGAAAGAAAAGCAAGGAAGACCATGACTTCAAAGTCCAAGGTGACTATGACGATGTCTGTGACACTAAGGAATAATAAAGTAAAGCAAGGGAAGACCTGACTTCAATCAAGGTGACTATGACGATGTCTGTGACATAAGGGAATAAAGACCGACACGCACCCGCAGGAAGACCCTGGCTTCAGAAGCCCAGGTAACTATGACGGCTGTCTGTGACACTAAGGAATAAATAAAGAAAGAAAAGCAAGGACGGACCCTGACTTCAGAAGCAAGATGATGACTATGAACTATGTCTGTGACACTGAGGAAAGAAGAAAGCTAAGGAAGACCCTGACTTCAAAGTCCAAAAGGTGACGATGACGATTGTCTGTGACATTAAGGAATGAAGAAAGAAGGAAAGACTATGAATCATGCCCACTGTGACCACGATGATATCTGTGACGCTGCAGGCCACAGGGTCCTGGGACTTCACTGTGCGTGTGTTGGCCACCAGAGAGAACAGTTGGTGCCAGACGTGCGTGTTCCGTGAGGACACACAGGCAAACATTCATTGCCGTCACCTTCTCATGGACGGAATGCTGGTGAGTTTGTCGTCGTTCAGCTGTCTTGTGAACAAAGGTGAATGCAGAGGTATCGACCTCATTTATTATCTCAGAGTGTATTATGGGAAATTTGTCAGTTACTAATTACTGTTATTACAGTTCTGCGTTGTATCATCAAACAAACTGAAGGAAACTAATAATCATAAACTTTGTAGCTGTTTTTCCATGTTGAATGGCATTATTATATAACGGGAAAATAACAACAAAAGAACACACTGCGATTACATTATCCAAGTCTGTCATGAAATATTTTGAACTGAACTTACAACAGGGCTTCTGACATTGTTTCTATCTGCTTTTGATTGTTTGAACGCTCAGGCTTTGAGAGTGTTCTAGTAAACTGGCAAACATTTCTGTTCTTGATTTTCTTGGAATTTTCTGTTAATGTAATTCTTGTATCTTTAAAAAAATTTCAAACACATTTTTATTGTCCTTTGTTGGTATCATACAGACAAAAAAAACATCATAGCAAACATTAACCCTTCCACTGCCACAGTATAATAAAACATTTGAAAAATGTTGCCAAGGCAAAATTTTAGCTTTTTGGGGTAGGTTCTATAAAATGGTTTACTGTGAGCTTATTTTCTTGACAGATCTCTTGCTTTTTTTGCATGTTTTTGTTGTTATGCATGTGTATACACTCTGAGAATCTAAAAAATGACTTCATTATGTTGAGTAATTAGTATAGAAAAAATTTCACATAATTCCCCCCCGCCCTGTTATCACAAAAAATAACAGTTTTCGATAACCACATACATTATTCTGCGCAGCAAAATAGAAATGAGTCAAAAACTCTGAAAAAGTGGTCTTGCTATTTATTCAACATCACCACTAACACATGATAGTCATATAAATCCCAGGGGAATCTTGTTCTTGATGACAATCTGCTCATTATTGGGGGTACTATGTTTTAGGTAACAAGGGGCATAATCATGCTGTTCACGGGTTTGTTTCTAACATATACATTACTCATCCATTTGTTGAGTTATTTCTTAGATGTTTGTGTGCCCCCCCCCAGTACTTCCTTATACTTGTCTACAATTGTCCACATCTTCTAACTTGATTTTGGGGCTAATTAATGATGGTTCGCACCTAAAAACATATGTCGTCTATCACAGAGTTGGAAGAGTCTTGTTTTCCATTTGAGAGTTTACAAAAAATCACCACTAAAAGCCCACTAAAACACAGCAAAAATCATTCTGGTGTTTGCTCAACAATATTACAAACACCTGGATTCATATTGGTTGTCAATTGATGTCCTCTTGTGAACAAATCTCTTATGTTACTGGGTGTTTACCCAATGCTACTAGAAAGGGGCATAATATTACTATATGGTTGCCTAGCCCGTTCCCCACACTACAACCCTGTGTTTGTACTGCTTATTTAATTGTTGACTTATGACTTGATTTCTGGTTTTTTCTTTCCTTATACCCAAGCTATGAAGCGTATAAACAATAATGTAGTCTGTTGGCCTTTAGGGGATGGATAAGGGTATAATGAATGGTGGTTTTACTAAAAAAACACTTTTCAAGTATAAAAAAACAAATTGCCCATATAAATCAGTGAAAACAATGAAAAAGTGGTAGTTGTGACAATGATTCAGCATCAGCCTAACACAGTGATAGTCATATTAATCCAAGGGACTTCTTGGTCTTGATGACAATCTGCTCATAAACTGGAGGTACTGGTGTTTTAGGAAAAAGGGGGCATAATATGCTTTTTCCGGTATGTTTACTAATCGCATCTTACATTATTCCATCCACTTGTTGAGTTAGTTCTTAGAAATTTGTTTGTGGAATACTTCACATACCTTGTCTACAATTTACATCATTCCTACTTGATTGTTGGGGCTAATAATGATGGTTCACATAATAACATATGATAAAACAATTTTTGGTTTTGCTTTCCAGTTTGAGAGTTTTACAAACAATCACCACATAAAAGCCCACTAAACAGCAAAAAAACACCGTTGGTGTTTGCTTCAACATCATTACAAACACCCTGGATTCATATTGTTGTCAATAAATGTCCCCTCTGCTGTTGTAAGAATCTCTATGTTACTGGGGGTACCCAATGCTACTAGAAAGGGCATAATTTTACTATTTTTTGGGGTTAGGCTCAGTACCTCAGTTCACTGCTTATTTATTTGTTGACATATGTCTTTATTTTATGGTTTCTCTTTCCTTATAACCCAGCTATGATGCTGTATACAATAATGTAAGTATTTGTTGGCCATTAGGGGATGGATAAGGGTATAATGAATGGTGGTTTTTACAAAAAGAAACAATTTTCAAGTATACAAAAAACAATTGCACCTTATACAATCAGTGGAAAAATCAATGAAAAAGTGGTGTGAATAATTATCTCAGGAATCGGCACTAACACATGGACAGTCAAATAAATCTCAGGGATTCTTGTTCTTGATGACAAATGCTCCATAATTGGGGAGTACTATGTTTTAGGAAAAAGGGGCATAATCTTGTGATCATAGTATGGTTCACTAACATCTACATACTCATCCATTTGTTGAGTTATTTCTTAGATTTTTTGTGGATTACTTCACATACCTTGTCTGACCAATTTCAACATCATTCTACTTGATTTTGGGGCTAATAAGATGGTTCTCACTAATTAACATATGATAAACAGTTTTTGTTTTGTTTTCCATTTGAGAGTTTTACAACAATCCCCACATAAAAGCCCACTAAACACAGCAAAAACACCTTTTGGTGTTTGCTCAACAACATTACAAACACCTGGGTTTTCATATTGTTGTCTATAAATGTCCATCTGTGTAGAATCTGTATGTTTACTGGGGGTACCACTGTTTACTAGAAGGGGGCATTATTTTACCATTTGGGGTTGGTTCAGTACCTCAATCACTGTATATTTTATTTAGTGACATATGACATTAGCTTTTATGGCTCTGTTTCCTTTTACAAAGCTATGATGGCTATATAGTAATATATAATTGTGTTAGCTTTGGGGTTGGGGGGGGCGGGGGGGGGTAGGGGCACAGAGATATAACGGATGGGGGTTTTACAAAAAAAGGAAAGTTTCTGAAATACAGACAATGTTTACAACACAAAAAACCCTGGTAAAACACTGACAAGAGTTTCTATATTTAGTGTACTACATTACTGCCATGTGTTTTATAGGAATCCGCACGTGCCGTAATCCTCAGGTTGTCTGCATTCACCGCTTCATAACTTAGGGATGGTGTTCTTTTTGATTTGTTTGTCCACATTGTGGTGAAAGAGAAAACACAAAAGGGGATTCATTTGTACTCCAACTTGCACTTCTTTCACTGATGGCCACTCAGTTGGTCACACGCATTCCCAAAATAATGAACACACGCCAGGTGAGAAAAAAAAATACTGTGTGGAATGGAAAAAACTAAGAATGCAAAAATGCAGAAGAGAAGTGATGTACAAACTAAGAAAAATAAAAAAGGAAAACCGACAGAGATGATCTATCCCAATACAAAACTTGGGTGTGATAGTCCATGAAACACTGGCCTAAGCACCAAACCAGGCTTCGAGGAGGCAGGAGGGCAATAGTAGCGGGATTCCTTCCACGTTGAGTTTCTTAGTACTAAACTCGACATTTCTGGAAGGAGCAGCCTTGTTTGGTGTCGGTGCAGTTGGAACAAAGAAGTGTTAGCACCCATCCTACCTGTCATCTGTTTTTGCCTCTTCCACAGCTGGCACCTGGTTCTGGCCAATATCCAAGAAGTGTTGATAATACTCTCCATAAACTAAGAAAGTTTACAGGAGTCATCACTCTTGACTTCTGCAAAAATAAGGAATTGCAGGCTGCAACTGCAGGAAATGGTAAAATTATTTCAGACTTCGTCATTTCATCGACTTGCGGGGTGCTTTCATATGGGGTGATGAAACTGGTCCTGTTTGTCGACCCCACCTTATTCTGTTTGTACTGGTTGAAAACTGCGATGGACGCCATGTTGTTCCCCGTCACGTCCGGTCTGGAATTGGTGCCTTAGTGTGGCCGTGCCACAGTAGACAGCAGGTGCAACCACTTCTTGTGCTGTGGTTACTTTGTGCGATGATCTTGTTGTCTCACAAAGAGCAGCTGATTGATCGGGGCCCAGCTTAACACCACGTTGCTCTTCTGGGAATACCCCGGTTCTCCCGGACGGTGCCGCAGGCCAAGGTGTTCCTCTTCCTGGAGCGTAGAGGTACAGCCTCAGAACTACTGTTTAACCAGTTGTTGTGTAGATATGGTAGCCTTTTCAGCTGGGAGAGGCGGCTACCAGGTAACAGCACCATTTTCTCGCTGACAGAGATGAGTTGGGTTGTATGCATTTACAGACTCCAGGACAGGCTGGACCTCGTTGATGGGGTCCTCCCTTCAGCATACACTTGTAGCACGGTAGCAGTAGCCAAGCATTCCCTTGACACCGCCATCTGACTCACAGCTGGTAGATTTTTATCCGAACCGGGCACGTTCAAGGGTATGTATTGACGGAAATATCAATCGACCCTTCCAAAGAAGTAGAATTTCGTCACACACAACTGCTTACCGGGGATCATACACTTCTGGAAACGTCTCTTGCAGATGGTCCGAATGGGTCGAATTTGTAGAGCCGGGTCGTACCTGGATCACCTGCAACTGGCATGGGCTGCATTGTCATTGAATGCAGAAACTGAAGAAGAATCTGAAATACAGAATAAATTTTCAAAGATCAGTAAGCAGGACCCACAACTGGGCACACACACACACACTCACCACACACACACACACACACACACACCACACACACACATTCACACACACACACACACACACACCACACACACACTCACACTCACACCACAATCACACACACACACACACACACACATCACAACACACCACAATCACTACATCACACACAACACACACTCACACTAACACACAACACACACAACAATCACACACACACACACACACATACATCACAACACGTCACACCGGACAGCTACCACACCACACACACACTCAACACACAACACACACACACACACACACTCACATGTACCCATATACACCCAAAACACATGCTAACAGTATCACCACAACCACACCAACACACACCCACACACACACACACCACACACACACACACACACACACACACACACACACATGTACACATTTACACAAACACACACGACAGTATCACACACACACCATGAAATGAAAAACCACACTGGTACCATAGAAGTGCTTTTTGTGTTTTACAAAATAAACTTTTAATGGAAAAACTTGCATACATAAATAAAATAATGTTTATGCACACACACCACACACACACACACACACACACACACACACACACACAACCCACCACACACACTCACACAATACAGTGTTGTACACATTTACATAACACACACAAACGTATCTCACACTCATGTATGTTAAATACACCACACTAGTGCAAAAAAGTACTTTGTGTTTTTGAAAAATGAACAAATTGTATGGGAAAACTTGCACCAGAAATAATCATGCTTATGCACACATGTGTGCCACACATGCACCACCCAACACAAACACCACATCACTCCAAGCCACACAACACAACAACACACACACACACACACACACAACACACACACACAAACCCACACACAGAGTCCACCTTTCCTACAGTTATTATTTCCTAAACATGTACTTTCAGTTGAAACAGGGCAAAGAAGAGAATATGGAAATGAATAGTGGAGGGATGGAAGAATCATGTAGTAAAAAAGCAAAAGAAAAAAGAAAAAGAGCTACTTGCCGCGGAACCGGTTTCTGGCATGACAGAACTGAAGACTGAGAACTCTTTACAGGCACCTTCTTCGTCTGTTAGTTCAATGGAAGGCAGGCGCACAATCCCCATAAGTTAGAACTAGGCCCAGAAACTTCTCTTTTCTGCTCCATCCCTTTCTCCCACTTGTTGGCCTTGAAAGCTGGGAGTTTGGGTGTGCTTCCAGAAACTGCGTCTGCATAAAGGTTTGTGCTTGAAACAACAGATGGTTTACAAGGTCAGCAAAAAATAATTCTAAATAGTCAACAGGACGAATATTTAGCACAAGTTGACTTTGACTCTGATTTCCAGTTAAAAACTACACCAGGGTTGGGGATCCTGTGCATCAGCATCTCTCAGTCGATGATCAGCTGTTGCTGTCACGCCCCATGCCAGCCCCCGGCCTCTTCCACCGGGTCTAACTCTGCCTTCGTCTGAGGGGCCCCTGCCAAGTCACGACCCGTCCCCTTCGGCAGGAGGGGTGCAGTACTCGTAGATGGCCGGATCGCCATTTCTTGCTTCCTCAACCCTCGCTAGCGTCGCTTTCCTTCATGCTGTCACGCGGAGTACGATTAAAGATCGACGGTCTCACCAGCACCTACCTCCGATAAAAGCGGATGGTGCTGATTCCCATCCGTCTCCTCATACATCGCTACTATCAGAACTTCCACCTCAAGGTCTTTCATCGCACAAATCTTCATAATTTAGATTTTCATCTAACACATCGAGCGCAGTATATTGCCATGAAAAAAACTTGGACGACTAGACGATGTGATAGGTCGCGCTGCAATGTTGTGTATGCTAATCAGCTCTGACCTCACAACTCGTAATTTTGCATAACCTATGGTCAGCCAACGGTCCACGTGAAAGGAAAAAGGGCCGTTGCTTGACATCAGTTAGAGAGGTGAAAACTTTTTACTCCGGTCGTCTCCCATTTAGGTTTTTTGCTTTCGGTGACGAAGTTAGGACGTCAACTTCTCGTCTGTGCGTAGCGATTTTTTGGTTTTTCGCGGATAAGTTCGGACGAGCGTTACAACCGTTCCAGGCAGTGGATTCGGGTTAAGAATTAAGAGAAATAGACAAAAGCAAAGTTCCAAATAGATGTCTAGATAAATATGTAATTAAACAGGACACAAAAGAAGGTTTACAACCTCTGCATATCATCATGCACATGAAGCTTGGTTATTGGTGATATAAAACTCATTACAATGCATTGTATTTAGGTAGGTGCTTGTTTGAACTGTAAAGCATGCTTAAAGGGAAAACAGAAAAAACAATAAGAGGTTGAAGAGGAGAGTGGTAGGACACGAAATGCATGTGGAAAGGACATAAGGAGGACAGACATACGGACAAGCAAGAGACAAAAGGGAAGACAGAAGGGGTTGGTTCAAGCTGGGGGGGGGCGCGGGGGGGGTCGGGGTGGGGGGCTGGTGGACAAAAGGAATTCGTGGGAGGGTGTTAAGCAGAAACCTAACAGACTAACACATTTATGCAGTGCTAAATTTACATGACTCGGAGAATTTTTGACTTGAGTTTTATAATATTTTTTAGAATTGTGGTTTAGTCAAGGTTTGGATTAAATAAACAATGGTTCCAATCTTGGCCTGATTATGTAGCACCCCCCCCCCCAATTGATCCCGAAAATTTTCTGTTCTTTTTTGTAATTCTGAATAGTTGATGGTTGGTCCTATGTAGGTCATATGATGTTAACTAGTTAAAATATTTTTCTCCATGTGGTTTAGCACCTAACATTAATGTTATTTCCAAACATTATGTATTTTCCTTTTTCAGCTTTACTGTCTTTCTTATCTTAAGCTCAAAGTTATATTTACGGATAGGCTACTCCCTCTTGATTTAGTTACTATTTAAAGCGAATATACATTCATAACCCCATCCTGCTCTGACTTGACGAGTATTTTTCAAAATAAATGTTAGCAACTGACAAAAAAAAAAAAGTGGACAAACGGAATCACAAGACAAAAACATGAAATGTTTTGACTCTTTGAGTCTTCAGGCAAAATACAAAACAAGTAGGACAATGGAAATTGAACGAGCAGTATTTTTTGTCTGAAGTGAGTGTTCCTGTTGGAAATAGATAGAGTGATTTTTTGAAAGAAGAAATTGAAACACATCTCCTCTTTCTGAAAGTTTCCTACGCCTGGCCAGTTAAGTGATGATATTGTCATATCTTTCATTGTCTCACTCTTTTTTCCTTTGTTCAAAAAAACTTTGGCAATGCTCGTTGTACTTATTTCATTGTCGTTTTGTTCTTCTTTTAATTGGTATGGTACATGACAGAAAAAGGATAGACCAGTTACCACAAAAAAAGAACCAGTCTCCAAAAATTTCACGCTATTTAAGATACTAGATATGTTTACCCAGTATCGCAAAAGACAAACAATGTAAATAGGATCCATGAACAGTTTAGAAAAAAACGGACATTCTCTGGACCATCGTATGCGAAATGTGTGCAGTTCAAACACCAAAAAAAGGCAAAATTAATGAACAAGATATTACAGAGAGAAAGCCCCCCCCACTCCGACTGCACTCAACAAATGTCACAATTTGATTTAAACTACAGTGTACAAGTCACTTTCTGAGTACATATCACCAATAATCATCAGTGTTTTTTTTTTTGTTTGTTTTATTTTTATGAGTTGATTGATAAAAAGCACAAAGGACAACATCAGCTTTATTAATTCAAGATGAATATTGATTGCCATGAGTGTGTGTGTAAGAATAATTGTAGGCACTTCGGATTGCAAGTGTATGCAGGGTCTTAAATGTGTGCTTTTCTGTATCCTACTGTGTATGTGTGTGTGTGTGTTTGTGCAGCGCACGCGCGTGCATGTGTGTTTGTGGGTTGTGTGAGTGAGCGGACCTACCAACTCTTCGTAGTGTGCGATGGTCATACGCGATTGTGGTATCTGTTCATGAGAGAGAGCACACGTGCACATATTTGTGAACTCGCGTGCGAGTGACCCAATGCGGGCATTTCACTGAACTATTTTTGTAAGGAGGTGAGGGTGAGGGTTAATGTGTGTGTGTGTTATGTGAATTCTCATCAGCAATGTTGCTTTCAAGCGATTTCATCTCTTATTTCGCTCTGTGGACATGTGTTCAAACTTAAACTTTCTAGAAAGATATTTTTAAAGTAATTAGTAGCAACCTCTAAGAAAACGTAGACAAACATATCAGAAGACATAACAGGATGCCATTTCGACCTTTTCAGCCAAGATACAAAACATCGGGAAACGAAAATGCGGAGAAATCGAGCAATCACTTATCTTCATTCACTTCAGCACAGATGGCGTTGAATGATACATTATCTTCATTCAACGCCCGTCTTGTGCTGAGTGAATGAGGATAAGTGTTTGCTCGTTCATTTGCGTTTGTCCTGAGTGTTTTGTATCTTGCCTGAGGAAGACCTAAGAGGGTCAATAAGCGTCATGTTTTGTCTTGTGATTTGTTTGTCTAGCTTCTAGGCCCAGATAGCCCCCCCTTACATTTAAAATTGTTTAGATATCCGCTTGCGTCGCCTCAGTTTTGTTTACTGGAAAGTATACTTACTTACTAACTTAGGCCCATAGCTCATGGGTGAGCATAGGCCATCGACAACCCCTCCGCCATCGCCACTCGGATTCTGGGTGCTCGCTGAATGCTGTCAGTTGGTTCCCTGCTCTTCATCTCTGCCTCAGTGATCTCACCTCCAAGCTGCTGCGAGGTCAGCCCTTTCCTTTTTCCCCTGCGGGTTCCATGTCAGGGGCTTGGCGTTGGGTGCTGGATGCTGGTCCTGAGAGTGTCGTCCAGCCAGCCCCACGTCCTCACAGAATCTGCTTGGCCACACTGGTTCCTTGTCATGCTTGCTTCCATAGATCTTCATTGTGATTTTTTCTGGCCATCTGATTTTGAAGATGCACTCAGGACCATGTGTTGATAAAAGGTGTGAATTTTTTGCTGTTCTTGCCTGGTCATTCTCCAAGTCTCGCAGCCATGAGCAGAACCGACTTCTGTTTTTGATTTGAAGATACACAGTTTTGTTGTCCTTCTGATTCTCCTGAGGCCCAGATGTTCTTTAGCATAATTGAATGCTGCTCGCGCCTTGCCTATCCTGGCCATGATGTCTCGGTTGGTGCCCCCCTGTTTTCAACTTACGTCCCCAAAGTAGAAAGAAATCTACTCCCTTGATGGGATTGCCTCGACTGTGACTTGGCTTCTGCCTGTTGGTGTTTGATCTCATCAGCTCGGTCTTTCTTCTACTGGAAAAGTTATGAGTATTCAAATCATGCAATTCACGCGTAAAATAGCCCCTCGCTCTCCCCCGAATAATAGATTAAATGAAATTGACACACAAGACCAGCCCCCCCCCCCCCCCCCCCCCCCCACCCCCCCCCCCCCCCCCCCCCCCCCCCCCCCCCCCCCCCCCCCCCCCCCACCCCCACCCCCCCCCCCCCCCCCCCGCGCAGATAGGCCAGAAGCTATAACCCCTGGACATTCCAACAGAATTAAGTTGTTAATGCTGTTTATTTGGGGCCTTTTCTACACACCATATTCCCAAACACAAGAGGTGATGTACACACATTGTAACCACAGCAAAATTTGTGTGCTTTCATCATGAAACGGTTATCATTTTCCAATGTGTGCAAAATACATAAATGGAAAGGAAATAAAGTGTGACGGTCGAGGGGGGGTCGGGAGAGCAAGGCGAGGGAAAAAGGGGACGGCGAGCGGCAAATAATATTGTTATTTATATAGCGCCTCAATCTCTTTAATTTAGGGCTTTAGCGCTTTACATTCCAACAACACACACACAATAACATACACAGGCTCCCCGCCTCGCGCGCGAGCACACCCGTGCAGGAACCGCGCGGTACACCGGCTCACGCATGACCACACACCCACGCTCTCAGACCACCTGCACGAACACGCAAGCACTCACTGAACATGGCCTGCACGTACAAAAAGCAACACAACCACCAGGCACTCACACGTGCACACAAAAAACCCACTCAGGTGGATTCGGAAGGTTGGGGGGGGGGGGGGGGGGGGTGTTACGGATGATGAAAGAAGTTAGTTTTGACTGCAGAATTTGAAAGAGAGGGTGGTAGGTAGGTGTTGACACTGATGGAAAGTGTATTCCAGACAGTTGGGTCCTTGGAAGGAAGAGAGAACGTTGACAAAGCTTTTGTTTGACAGAAGGATTTGCGCAAGAGGCGACTGTCGGCAGAGAATGAAGTTGGGCGGGTGGGTGTAGATGTGGAGGATGTGAAAGATATTTTGGTCCAGTACAGAACACAAGAGAACGATAGAAAAGCCAGCTTGTAGTCAACTCGCCTTGGTATTGGAAGCCAGTGGAGGGACTGCAACAGAGGAGTGAACATGTGTTTGTTTTGACGCTTTGCAAACAGCCTGGACAGCGCTAATTCTGAAGGCAAGGCAGGCAAGTGGATCGGGGAGGACCAGGGAATGGAAGCAAGTAAGACTTCAACAAAAAAGAAAACTAAAAAAATAAAGTGGGAGGTTGGTCAGAATGAGCGAGGCGACAGGATATGGCGGATGCCGTGCGGCAAGGGGAATGGGGAGGACAAAGGGAAGGGTAAGCAAGTAGACAAAAAGAAAAAAAACAACAGGAAAAAAAAAAAAATGGGGGGGGGGGATCGTGGGCCAGTCGAAACCTACGAGATGTAGGAGGGGGAAAAGAGAGAGAGAGAGAGAGAGAGAGAGTATGAGAGAGAGAGAGAACTCCATTTTTGATCCACTCCACCTACCTCCCGACCCACCCCCCCATTCCCCCGAACCCTCCAGCCCTCTTCCCTCCCACAGTACATGCCCATGCACATATGCCAGGCGTAAAACCCCATGCTGAAGAGAATGGGGCGACTGCAGCAAAATCATACGCCCTTCTTGTGCTGAAGTGAATGAAGACAAGTGATTGCTGGTCATTTTCTGTCCTGGAGTGTTTTGTTTCTTTCCTGAAGATGACCTAAGAGGTCGAAAACAGCCACCGTGGCGAACGTGGTTAGCTCACGGACTCCGGCTGGCGAGGTCGTGGGTTCGAATCCCATCAGAGTCATGTGGGTTTTTCTTGCCCCGACTGGGGGGTTTTTCCTACCAGAGTTGAGTTTGCTGCGGACTCATGTTGGAAGACTGGGACCACACAGTCGAGTGTAATCCACTTAATGGATGCGTTTCTGAGAGTGTTGCTCAAATTTCCTGACCAACATGCAGGTGCTTATCTCTCAGGGGCCTGGTTTGACACCGGGATTATATTATGAAAGGAAAGCGTAGAGAACAGCCCCTGTCACGTAGTCTCAAGACCGAAATGGTAACAATCCAGTAGCTTCATCTTAATCATCCTCTTCTCATTGTCAGCATAAAAAAAAAGTTAAAATTCTGTGGCCTCATGCACCAGCTTCTATGGTGACCTCAATTCGATGTCCGCTCTCATTTCTGTGGATGGTTTGGTTCCATCTGGGGTCAAAGGTATCAGCGAAGTCCATGGGGGCTATCGTTTGGTAGAGGACGTGGATGACGACCCTCCGGGGGGAGTGCTTACTCACGCCAGCCCTCGATTAAGCAATTATTGTCGTCAGTAGGGTAGCTTAGTAGGGTGGTGTCTGTGTATTTAGATCTGAAAAAGGCGCCATCTGATCACAATGAGTGACTCTGCAGCAGTGCTGTGTGTCCTCGGTGTCTACGTTGCTCTTGACGACTTGGACATTGACTGCTTCTGTGGTCGTGCTGGTGCTGGGGCTGCGGCGGGGCTGACAGGGGCAGTGGCTTGTGGACAGGTTGTTTGAATGAGCGGCGGGGTGCAATGCCTCTGAGGTGGCGCCAGAGGTTGGAACAGCTTTTCAAAAAAAAAGAAGAAAAAAAGACCTCAGAGGTCGAAATGCATTGTGTTTTGTCTTGTGTTTCTTTTGTTATGTTTTCTTGGCTGTTCGCAATAGTTAGCTAATTTGAAATTTGTTTTGATAAGATAAACTTACAGTTGAGCAATACATCTTTCTTGCACTTGCGGGAGCTACCCACCCCCCCCCCCCCCCCCCCCCCCCCCCCCAAAAATAGATCAAACAACATATTTCGCAGAAGTGGATTGCTTAACGATTTAGTGTCCAACACATTTCGGCGTTGACCCCTTCCCCCCCCCACACTCCCATGTATCCAAATATCATGGATGGTTTTCCATGCAGGATCTGGAGAAGGCAACACCAAACGGGCAGAAAAAACATGTATTTCACTGCATCACCTTGAAAGATGCCAGTGTTCATTTAATACATTTTTGGGACATAGGACGTCTTCAACATTCATTTGTACATCTAAACTTCACAGTCTGCCAGTCTTGAGCTTGATTTAAATCTTCCCATTTGGAGACCATGCAGTCATGGTGCGGAGTAGAGTGTTCTGAGGCATTTTTAACTGTTTATAATCTAACATGTGTGAGGTCCCTCAACCACAGTACCCTGAGTGTTTCAGCCTGCGCCTGTTGGCGAGCACTCGAATACGGAGTCTCCTTGAATAAAAAAAAGTGCGATGATAGGGCGGGGTCTGGTTCCTCCTGGCCTTGGCGACTTGGTGGGCCATGTCGATATCTTCCAGTGCTCCAACACACACAAACCCCTCACTTTTCACTGAAAATATTTTACACAGTTTTGCCACACAGTTGTCCATGTTCATCACCCCACCCCCACCTACCTGCTATCAGGCACCTAAACCGAACGTTGAACAGACAGTTGTGTTGTTCTTGATCATTTAATTCTTTTTTAGCACACAGTTCTTATTCTTGTGCTGATCCAGCTGTTGCTGCAGGTTCTACATTCTCTGCTTTCAAGTCTTGCGATCTTTGCACTTAGGCTATCTCTCCCCCCCGTTCAGTTAATCAAACTCAATTATGTCACTTTTTAAGCTTATCCATTCTCACCAGGGCCATGGCCAAAGTGGTTAGCAGCGCGGATCCTGGCCTGGGAGGTCGTGGGTTCGATTCCATCAGAGTCATGGTGGGTTTTTCTGCCCCGACTGACTCCTACCAAGAGTGGAGTTTGCTGTGGACTGAATTTGGGAGACTGGGGACCACCACAGCCGGGTTTAATCCTCTTATTGGATGCGTTTCTGTAGAGTGTTGCTCAAATTTTCTGACAACACTGCTGGTGCTGTATCTCCGGGCCGGGACTATATTATGAAAGGAAGCGTAGTAGAGTACAGCCCTGGCATGTAGTCTCAGAAGGATATGGAAATTCCCGCTGCATATCTTAATTCATCCTATTCTCATCTGATCAGCCTTTTAAAAAAAAAATTGTCTCAAATTCTGTAGGCCCTTCATGCCCCTTCTCTCATGGTGGACCTCAGTTTCGATGTCCTCTCCACGTCTTGTGGCTTGGTTTGTTCCGTGGGGTCACCCGCGTATCGGCGAGTGTCCATGGGGACTGTTGTTGGACGACGTGGTGGCGCCCTCCAGAGGGAGAGCTCCCTCACGCTGGCTCCGTGACTAAGCAGTTATTGTCGTCGTAGGGGGCTTAGTAGGTGGTGTCCTGCGTCTGTTAGATAAGAACAGGCGCCACTGGAACTCACAACGTAAGTGACTCGGCAGCAGTGCAGTGTCTTCTCCAGTGGTTGGCCTCTTGACGACTTTGACTCTTGAATGCTCCATGTGGATTGTCTGTGCCCGGAAGGCTTGCGGCGGGGCTGACCGGGCTATGCTGTGGACGGGGTGTCGGAATGGAGCGACGTGCCCCCCCCCCCCCCCCCCCCCCCCCCCCACTCTCAAGCACTGCCTCAGAGGTGGCGCAGATGTTGGGACAGCAAAAAAGAAAAAGAAAAAGTTATCCATTCTCATGTCCTGCTTGGCGGCTATCCTGTTCATTTCATCTGTTTTTTTTATATGTCTTCTTTAGTCGTTAAATTTACAATACTCAGTTTAGTTTTGTCAAGAGTTTCTGGTGGAGTCATGGTCTTCTTCTTCATGCCTACACCAGCTGCTGTGTGTTTCTTTCTGTCTGTTTTTGCTTGTCTTTCTTGTATTGGACTGACACTAAGTATCACTAGCAGACGAAGTTGACGATGGTTTCTTTTGTTGTAACCAGTGACAAAATATCTGGAGATAGTACTTCTTGCTATAATTTGGTTTTAGATTTAGTGAGTATTTTGTTATTGTAATGTGATGTGGGGTACTTGTGTATGTATAGGTAGGAATGTTTGTGTGTGTGTGCGCGCAACCTGCGAGTGTGTCTTTGCTTTTTATTTTTTTTCATCTTTACTTTTATTATTTATTCTATTTGCTTTTTTTTATTTGATGTAATATCACCATTTATGGTGAAACAACACATTGAATAAAAGATTCATTCATGACTGCAAGTTTTATTGTTTTTCGGGTGGTGAATTTGTCAGATTGATGCTTTGCCAACTGAAAAAGCATTTTTGTTCCGCTTTGGGACTCTTACGTTGCAGTTCTTAGGGACATTACTGATTCTAAATCTGTATTACAGACACTATGCCTTCCCTTTTGGACCTTACTGTGCTGGTCTTAGGGAAGGTCATTACTTGTTCTAAATCTGTATTAACAAGACACTATGCCTACTTTAGTCCTTACTGTGCAGTTCTTAGGGACATTACTGTTCTAAATCTGGATTAACAGTCAATATGCCTCTTTAGGACCTTACTGTGCAGTTCTTAGGGACATTTACTGTTCTAAAATGGTTTTAACAAGACACTATGCCTCCTTTAGGGCCTTACTGTGCAGTTCTTAGGGACATTACTGTTCTAAATCTGTATTAACATGACAATATGCTCCTTTTAGGACCTTTACTGTGGCAGTTTTTTGGGGACATACTGTTCTAAAACTGTATTACAAGACACTATGCCTCCTTTAGGGACTTACTGGGCAGTTCTTAGGGACTTTACGTTCTAATTCTGTTTTAACAAGACACTATGCCTCCTTTTGGACCTTACTGTGCAGTTCTTAGGGACATTACTGTTCTAAATCTGTATTAACAAAGGAACACATCAATGCCTTCCTTTAGGCCTTACTGTGCAGGTTCTTTGGTGGACTTTACTGTTCTATATCTCGTATTACAAGACACTATGCCTCCTTTAGGACTTAATGTGCAGTTTTAGGTTCATTACTGTTTCTAAATCTGTATGAACAAGACACGATGCCGCCTTTTAGGACCTTACTGTGCAGTTCTTAGGGACAATACTGTTCTTAAATCGTATTTAACTAGAAACTATGCCTCCTTTAGGCCTTACTGTACTGTTTCAGGGACTCATTATGTTCTAAACTCTGTAATTAACAAGACACTATAGCACTCCTTTAGGACCTTACTGTGCAGTTCTTAGGACATTTCTGTTCTAAATCTTGTTTTTACAGACATACTATGACTCTTTAGGCCTTATGTGCAGTTCTTTGGGACCTTTACTGTCTAATCAGTAAGACAAGACACATGCTCCTTTTTTAGGGTCCTTTTTATGTGCAGTTCTTAGGGACATTACTGTTCTAAATCTGTATGAACAAGACCACTTTGCCTCTTAGGGCCTTACTGTGCAGTTCTTAGGGGGGGGACCCCCCCATTTACTGTTCTAAATTCTGTATTTAACAAGATACTATGCCAATCTGTATTAACAAGACACTATGCCAATCTGTTTTAACACGGACACTATGCCTCCTTTAGGGCCTTTCTGTGCAGTTCTTAGGGACATTAATGTTCTAAATCTGTATGAACAAGTCACTATGCCTTCCTTTAGGCCTTCTGTGCAGTTCATAGGGACATTACTGTCTAATCTGTATTAACTAAGACTCTGTGCCTCCTTTAGGGCCCTGTACTGTGCAGTTATTAGGGACATTACTGTTCTCATGTATTAACAAGACACTATGGCCCTCCGTTAGGGGGGGGGGGGGCCTTTTTTTGTTTTTTAACTGTAGCAGTAGTTCTTAGGGACATTTATGTTCTAATCTGTATTATCAAGCCACTGGCCTCCTTTACGGACCTTAATGTGCAGTTCTTAGGGACATTACTGTTCTAAATCTGTATTACAAGACACTATGCCTCCTTAGGACCTTCTCTGTGAAGTTCTTAGGGACATTTCTGTTCTAATCTGTATTAACTAGACACTATGCCCTCTTTAGGACCTTACTGTGCAGTTCTTAGGGACATTTACTGTGCTAAATCTGTATTAACAAGACACTATGCCTCCTTTAGGACTTACTGTGCAGTTCTTAGGGACATTACTGTTCTAAATCTGTATTAACAAGACACTATGCCTCTTTTAGGACCTTACTGTGCTGTTCTTAGGGACATTTACTGTTCTAATTCTGTATTACAAGACCTATGCCAAATCTGTATTTAACAAGACACTATGCCTCCTTTAAGGACCTTACTGTGATTTCTTGGACATTTAATGTTCTAAATCGGTATTAACAAGACACTATGCCTCCTGTAGGACCTTTCTGTGCAGTTCTTAGGGTCATTACTGTCTAAATCTGTATTACAAGACACAATGCCTCTTTAGGACCTTACTGTGCCGTTTTCTTAGGGACATTACTGTTTAAATCTGTATTAACATGACCACTTGCTAAGCTGTATTAAACAAGACACTGTGCCTACTTTAGGACCTTACTGTGCTGTTTCTTAGGGGCAGTTACTGTTCAATTCTGTATGAACAAGACGCTATGCCTCCGTTAGGACCTTTACTGTGCAGTTCTTAGGGACATTACTGCTTCTAAATCAGTATTTAACAGGACACTATGCCACATCTGTATTACAAGTCACTATGCCCATCTGTATAACAAGACACTTTGCCTCCTTTAGGACCTTACTGTGCAGGTTTTAGGACATTACTGTTCTACAATCTGTATTAACAAGACTTATGCCTCCTTTAGGACCTTACTGTGCAGTTCTTAGGGACATTACTGTTTAAATATTATTAACCAATGACACTATGCCAATCTGTATTAACAAGACACTATGCCAATCAGTATTAACAAGAAACTATGCCATTCTGTATGACTAAGACACTATCTCCTTTAGGACCTTACTGTGCAGTTCTTAGGGACATTATGTTCTAAATCTGTATTAACATGGACACTGTGCCATTCTGTATGAACAAGGACACTGTGCCAATCTTTATTAACAGACCACTATGCCAATCTGTAATTTAACAAGAGTCTCTATGCCTATCTGTATGAACTAAGAAACTATTACTCCTTTAGGAACTTACTGTGCAGTTTCTTAGGGCAATTAATGTTTTTTAATCTGTATTAACAAGACACTGTGCCAATCTGTATGAACAAGACACTGTTCCAATCTGTATTAACAGGACCACTATGCCAATCTGTATGAACAGACATTGCCTCCTTTAGGGCTTACTGTGCAGTTCTTAGGACCATAACTGTTCTAGATTCTGTTTGAAACAAGGACACTATGCCATTATGTATGAACAAGACACTATGCCAATTCTGTTCATGAACTAGACACTATGCCTCCTTTAGGGCCTTTACTGTGCAGTCTTAGGGACATTTACTGTTCTAAAATCTGTCTGAACAAGACACTATGCCCTAGTCTGTTGAACAGACACTATGCCAATTGGTTATGAAACATGACACTATGCAATCTGTATGAACAAGACACTTATGTATGAACAAGACACTATGATATGAACAAGACATATGTATGAACAGACACTATGACTATCTGTATGAAACAAGGACACTGTAGACCAACCTGTAGGAACATCGACTCTGTGCCAATCTGTATTAACAAGACACTTGCCAATCTGTATTAACAAGTCACTATGCCAATCTGTATGACAGACACTGTGCCAATCTGTATGAACATGACACTATGGTTGAACAAAGACACTATGTATGAACAAGACACTTGTATGAAACAAGACACTGTGCCAATCTGTATGACAAGACACTATATATGAACAAGACACTTTGTATGAACAAGACACTGTGCCAACTGTATGAACAAGACACTGTGCCAATCTGATATGAACAAGACACTATGTATGGACAGACACTAGGTTTGAACAAGACAATGTGCTCCTTTAAGAGGCAGGCTCTGGGATAAGAGCGTACGACTGTGGAATCCAAGACAGGGCGGTGCTGGCCATATGTCGTAGGTCACATGAGGATGGGTGCAGGCCCTTGCTTCTCTCAGACGGCACCTACATGGCATCGTATGGTGACGATGATACTGTCCGAGTGTGGAGGACATTGTCAATGGACAGTGTGTACGTAACCGGAGGGTTGCAATGAATTGATGATTGTATCGCCGGTGTGTTGTCATGTAATTTGTTCAGTGCTTTCGTGACTGTATATTGCATTAATATGTTCTGTATTTATGATGTAGTTTTGAATTATGTTGTATTGAGTGAAGTGAGAGCTTCGGTAGCTACCCTACGCCTGAGCAATTCTCAGAGGCACTGAACAGCACCATGATCTGCATCCAACCAATGCTCAGGATGCACAGACAGAACACTCACACTGGATTAATGCTCAAAACTGTGCAAGTTTACAGTTTTCAAAGCTGACACAGCTGAAAATAGCGGCTTTGTTTATTACACATGTTTAAAGTTTTTAAGTCTTTTGTTTAAAACTGGATTTGTATTGTATACATTAAACATGGAAATATGTTAAAAGTGAAATAATGTTTTAGTTTATGAGTGCATTGTCAATCCAAAGATACGGAAGCATGGTATGGAGTTCAAATATGTTGCCTAACAGTTAAAAAAGAGATGTTGCCCGTATGCTAAGAGTTGGTTTTTGTTAAACCAGTAGGAGTTTCATAAATCTCAGTTGATTTTGTTTTCAGATAGTTAAAATTGAAATGAAGTGCTTTGGCTGTTCATGTAATAATGAAAAAATTAATGTTTTTGTGTATCAAAGAACTAAAGTCCAAAAGTATGCCAACATGACCTGTTATACTTGCATACAGTGACTTGACATGTAAATGTTAGTGAATTTTTGTGTGTGTGCGTCTGTAAAAAATTGCTTTGAGATTTTAGAGTTGAGGTACCCCCTGGTTCGACCAGCGTGCAGACTTGCTAGGCAGAGAGGCATACATGGCTGTCAGATCAGTAGGGTAGAAAAGGGTTAATCGGAGAGCTGCATGTGTTATGCTTCCAGCATAGCAAAAATGATATTTGGGTTTGGTTGACAGTGGCACGCTGCTACACTTTGGTGGAGAAATGCTAACCAAAAAGCCCAAAACATTTTGTTATTGGAAAACAAACCAAACCAAACAAAATTGCTTCCCATACTTATGCAGCTTAACAGAACAAGACAGTGTAGAGCATTAGATCTGTAGACTTGTCAGGCTTCAGTATAAGGAGAGGATGGAAACAGTAGCAGAAAATGATTGTAAAGAAGATCAAGATTTTGCTGCTTTGGTTGGTTGGTTTCTTTGTCAGCATTTTGATTATTCTGGATTGGACATCAACATTATTTTATTATTATCTAAGTGAACATGGTCTTTGAGCTATACTGCCTCCAGTTTATGGAAATCAGTTCAGTTGCTTGTCTGTGTCCTCACCATTCGTCACACCCATCATGACATGGACCTGCTCCAAGGCTGTGGCTAGGATTTCTAGCAGATCAGATTTGAGTGTAAAGAAAAAAAACTGTTGCGTGGATCCTCATTACAGATTAATGAAGAAGGAAATAGTGCTTCTTATATAATAGCATTATATGTTTATTTTCCAGGGGCAGACGGACAAGCTCAACATTGCTCGTTCATCCTGGGTGGTGCTCTTGTGGAGTCAGGTGCGTGCCATTGGTTACACGGCTCTGACCTGTTTCGTTCTCCTGCTACTGTTTAAAGCAATGGTGGCGTGCTGCTTTTTGTTTTTTTTTATGGACCTCCAAAGATGTGTGTATGGAAACTAGTCGATGTCATTTTAATTGCTGTGTGAAAGGTTTTTTTTTTGGTTTTTTAAATTTTTTTATGGACTGTGTTGAGTTGATGTTACGTGGTGTCAGCCCTGATGTAGGGCCCTTTGCGGCTCGGCTGGGCTTTAAGCAACATTATCCTATCCATGTGGTATGGAAGAAGGTGGATGCCATTCACACGAGAAGTTTACACTGAGCGCAGTGTTCATGGAAAGCCCCAAACTACAGATAACACACACGAAGGTGCAAAATACTCGCAACTTAAATACACAAAACAAAACAACTAGCCAGTTGTAATGTTCAGACAGGGTATGGGGAGTTATTGTTGTTATTCATTTTATGTCTGCTATTTGTGAGGTCGGAAGAAAAGTCTGTTTGAAATCAAAGTTGTCTGTTGTGTATTTAATAAAGGTGACTTAGCAATTGTTTTTGTGAGTTCATTTGTACTTTGACCATTCACATCCTTCAAAAACAAGACAGGTAAGATAGATAAAGATAATGTTGCTTATAGCCAGCCGACCGCAAAGGGCCAATCAGGGCTGTCAAAAGATAGGTAAAAAGACAGACTATCAACATTGGTTTGAGGTCAATGTGATTGTGCGAAGTGGTAAGAAAAAATTGCCGTGGGTGAATGAAACAGAAATTTTTTTTTTTTTTAGCGGATGAGATGTTTTTATACATCAGAACTCCAGTGAAGTTTTTTTTTTGTTTATTTTTAGTCTCGACTATCACTACTGATAGATGGATGTTGATTTCTTTGGAACAGAGTAAGTGTAGCTGTTTGTTCTCTCTCTCTCGCTTTCTGTCTGCTCACTCATGTGCACATATGTGGGCTTCATGGTTTGGTTTGCGTTTTTGCAGTGGAGTTCTCTCTCTGCATGTCTTTTTTCAGGTGTGATTGTTGCATGGCAGGGTTTGATGTCTTGCAAAGTCCATACAGAGGGTTACATTCTGTTATTGTTTTTTCCCTGCCAACTTAAGTGCAGAAAGAGCAGTCCAGGGGGATTCAATTCAGATGACTGGAACCACACAGTCAAAGGCATCTGCTCTAGGGATACATCTTTGAAAGTGTTGTTGTTTATCCTTTCTGATGGGACACTGCAGGTGTCTGTGTTTCTTAGCCAGGTTGGTTGCCTGGCTGTTTTGAGGAAAGTGAGTAAAGAATCCCACCAATCCTTCACCAAATATTTTCATTGTTTCCTGAAATCACATGTGAGCCCTTAATTTTCTCACTTATATTTATTTATATGTTTTGTGTGTGGACTTAAAGATGATCATGCACTTGTTTATTTTTCTAATATAGTAGTCTCTTTTTTGTGCAAAGAAATCAGTAATTTACAGTTAGGTAGTCGTTTTTGTGTTTTTATACTCTGTCAATGTTTTCAAAGTGTTCTATCTTGGTCTTAGGTGTCTGTTTTTGTGTTTTTTACTCTGTCAAAGCTTTCAAATTGTCTGTCTTTGTCTTTTTTAATTGGGAATTTCCATTTTCTTCTTGGGGATTCTCCATTTTCTCCCAGTTCCGGAATAGACATGTGCAGGAAAGCATGTGGATGGAGCCAACAAACTGCTGTCTCATGATTCTTTAGGCAGAAAATGGCCTTTATTGTGTGTGTGTGTGTGTGTGTTGATGATTATAAAAAGTCCACATGAAAATGAGTACATTCTCTTAGATTACCATGCTTTACTTTTTAAAGCAGTTTGGTTGTTCTTAGGTGATGGCTTCGCAGATATCAGTTTCTTCTTCTTCTTCTTCTCGTTCGCAATCCGTTTTGATGAGGCAGCGGTTGTCCGCGATGAATGAAGGCTGCCGTCCGGCGCAGCTCCACAGGGTGCGTAACAGCTTGGCTTGCACTGCTGTCGTTGTTGGCCAGTACTTTTGTCCCTGATGCTGCATACGTCGTACTGCTTGCAAAGGATGTGGTCAGAGTTGTCATGTTGTGATTTGGTCCTCACCACAAGGGCCGCTCCACTCTGTCCAATGCCAATTTTTGTGTGCCTGTGTGGAGCAGGCGTTTGTGTAGTCTCAGGCGGAAGATCTTGACCTGTTCCCGTGCGTCCCAGCAAATGGTATGTGTCTTCTGGAGTTGTATTTGGAGATGCAGGAGCACATTTTCTTCCTTGCTGTGCTTGAGATTGTCCTAATTTCTGTATGACACCGGGTTGTGGCCTGCTCTTATGTGCACCGTTCTTTTGACACCTGAATGTCCACTTTTTTGTTGCCTCTGATGCCACCAGTGTGCTGATTACCCATTGTTTCATCACCTTTCTCCACTCTGGCATCGGGGCAAGCAAGGGCTGAAGTGAGATGGTTTTCCGTTCTTTGCAGCGGGAGTTCTTGAGGGCTTGGAGCAGAGAGAGAGCGTCAGAGAACACACCACCTGCCCTGTTGTTCTTGTGGACGTGCTGCAAACAAAGACTGTTGTGCTGCCTCACAGAGGCTTTCTCGCTCAGCTCGGTAGTTGTGGAGTATTTTATGTTGGAATTTGCAATTTCTTCATCTCCGTCTTTTACGGAGGAGGAAGATTCAGCTTCCACCATCCCTTGTTGCTTCTGTGGCGGAACATCTGTGAAGACATGGGTCAGTCTTCTTGGGAGTACTGGTTGCAGATATACTCCCATGGCCAGGGCCTTCCTTTGGGTGTCTGACAGTATTCCTTCTTCTCCACTCCGGGATGCTGGTGAGACTGTTGGGAACTCACCTGCCTCTTCCAAAGATGGGCGTGGTGTTGACATTTGCAGGGATAGGCTTTGCTTCATGTTCCATCAAGAATGGGCTTTGTCTTTCAAGGGTTTGACTGAGGGATGAAGCTGCCTCTTTTCAACCGGCTCTTGGTGGGTTATGCTTTCATTCTGCGTGTCATTGGTATGGTTTCAAGTTGTTTGAATTTTTGTCTGCTTGGATGTGGATCTTTGTGTCCCTTCTCTTTCTTCTTCTTCTTCTTCACTAAAAACACGGTTCACTCAAAAACGAGTAGGTCACCAGCGCGCATGTTAAAAAGTAAAATAAAATACATCAAAACAGTGCGACTCAGACTGTTGCCCTGGAGCAAATTAGCAACATGGGGTCGCCACTCGTTATTCTGTCCTCCAATGACTGTAGCGGTGGTCTCCTCCATCTTCAGGGTTTGGGTGGTGGATCTCATGCGCCATTTATGACGTGCTGAGCTTGGTTCTAGTTTTTTATTGAGATGGTCAGTTAGACTGTGCAGCTGATGCCCTGCTGACGTCCCGTAACTCAACTCAGGTCGGACTCTCCCTGTATAGAGTCTCTTAAGGATCGTTCGCTGCCCCAGTCTGGTCCCGCAAGGTTTTCGCCATGATCGCCAGTCTCAACTTGGCCCTTGCTACGCATCTGGTGATCTGCTCTCTTTCCAGGAGCCTGCGGTCAAAGGTCACTCCCAGGTAGGTAGGTGTGGGTTCCTCTACATGCCTTGGGTGTATTAGTTGTCAGCTTCGCCTTCTTGCTTCTTTCTGGAATAGGCTGTAGACTGTGTAGGTTGTTTAGCTGAGTTGATACAGAGACAAGCCATTCCTTGGTCCAGTCGCTGATCTTGTGAGCGCAGTCTGGGGAGGGTACCTGTGCTGTAGTGGTGTAATCTTCAGAGCACCAAAGTACCAGTGTTCATCTGCGTAGATCACTCCTCTGACGCCATTTGGCAGTTCTCTGACGATGTCATTATGAAGATGTTGTAAACAGCGTTGGCGAAAGACTCTCCTTGTGGTCTCTGTCTCAGCACCTTTTTTCTTTCTTTTCTGGCCCTGAATACTCCGGGGGGTTTGCGACCTTGTCGTTGGTTCGGGAGGGTTTGGTGGTCCAGTGATCCTTAGGCTTTGCCTGGCGGGGGATCAATCTTGGAGATAGGCTGTTTTTTTCACACTGCTTCTAGGCCTGAGAGGTGCAGATGCTGTTTGGCCTAAGCGTAACGTTAGGTAAGATGTTGATGCCCCTGGTAGGGCTTCCCATGTCAGATAGGCTAAGGGTGAGGTCACTGATAACAGTAACCCGCCTTTCTCCTCTTTGTTTTTCTGCCTCCCTTATTTGGCCCTTTTCTATCTTCGTCTCCCCTTCAAGGTCTTCTTTTTCCACACTCCTTTTCTCTCTGTGGTCTCCTTATGATACGCCGCGTTTGCGTGCGGTGGGACTGTGTCGGAGGGGAATGAGATCATGGTGATTGAGAGCGCCAGCGCTCTCAACACATCACTTTGGCTCGGACCTCTCTAGACAGGGAGTACACTTTGGACCGGGTGTACTATCGGCTCCCTTCTTGGGTTTTGGTCATGACGGGCAGTTCCCAGCTGGCCAAGTAAACCCCTTGCAGTGCTCAGCTCTCTGTTCCGGGAGTTAGAGCATGGATCAGGGGGGATAGGTGTTGTTGCTTTGCTTGTCGTATGTCTCTCCCGAAGCCTGGAAGGGGTCTTTCAAGACATGGTTTCTTGGCCCTGGCCCTTAGTGGTCTCCAAGGTGGTGGGTAAGGGAGAGCTGGAATCTACAATAAAATAAAAATTTGACTTCATTTAAAAAATACCCCCAAAGGAAGAGGAAGGCAGTATCCCTATTTCAGGGGAATTAGAAACAGACAGTGATTCTGACAGTGAGGTAAGACAGAGGACAGGTTGGGTTCCTGGCTCGTGGTGAAGGGACAGAGCAGGAAAGACCCTTTCAGCTATGAGCCCTTTGCTGTCCAAAAGGGCGTTCATGGTATAGCAGGTGATCTAGGTCATAAATCGGTTGAGGGAATGGTTGTTTCTTTTCAATGTCGATCACAGAAGCATGCGAACAAGCTGAGAGGCAAAAAAGCTGTGGATAGGGATGATCAGGGTGGATCCCTAAAGCAATTAAATTCATCCAAAGTTGGTGATTAGAGGCCAGAGATCTGGGGGTGTTTCGAGGCGGAAAATAAAAACGGAGCTGGCGTCCCTGGGTGTGTGACGCGAGGTGCGCAGGGTGACGATAAAGGAAGGGTTCATGAGAGAGTGGCACCAACACCCTCTTCTGTCTTCTGGCAACCCTGTGCTGCCTCCGTCGTCATCAAGGTGGGTTACCTAAATGGGTTCAGGTTCTAGCTATATGTGCCGTCCCATTGAGGTGCTTCAGGTTGCCAGAAGTTTGGCCATGTCAGGGCCGCTGTTAAAGGGCAAGAGTATGCGGTGTTTGTGCTAGGCAACCCATGATGGGCCGTGTCAAGATCCGGCACATTGTGCTAAGCGGAGGTGCGTGGGACCATCCCTCCTCTTCAAGAAACTGTCTCTTTGGATATTTCAGAATCCGCATTCAAAGTATAAAGACTGAAAGAAAATTTCCTTTTTTGAAAGGCGCAAGAGGTTGGCGGGGCAGTTCAGTCGCCGACAGCTTCTTCGTATGCTTCGGCCGTTAAGAAAAGTTCTACAGTTTAAACTCGGTCAGTCTGCTGTCAGACTGTTAACCTTGACGTTTTCGAAAACATTGCAAGTCAGATCGAGTCAGTCTGGTGGTTGAAGTCCCACAACCTTACCAACAAAGAAGACTGCCCTGGTGGAGGGCAAAAAATCCGCCACCCCTCTGACTGCCCAGCAGTTACAACATCTGTGCTGGGCAGATTAAAAAAACCAGCACCCTACCTCGAACTCCTCTGTTCCAGTGCCAGTGGGCCAAGGGTGTTCCACCCAGTGTGGAGATGGTGGAGATAGGGAAAAACCTCAACCATTCCCCCCCCCCCCACAATCCAGACTCCACCATCTCCAAAACTTCCAGGCCTTTGTCACCTAGCGGGCAAAAGTCTGCCAGAGGTCCTAAAGACAAACACATTCCAGTAAAATAAATAATAAATTCTCTCCATAGGACGCAGACGTTGAGGAGGAGATGACTGATCTCTCTCCTTTTCGGCCTGTCTGCACATGGATAGTACATTACTCATTGGAATATGTGGATTAAATTCCATTTGAGGAGCGGCAGCTTCGTGGTCAGTTATAAAACCTTCCGTCGTTGGCTCTTCAAGAAACTCAAATTCAAAAGAGAAAGACTTTACTTCTTGCTGGCTTTAATATCTTTCAAAAACATGCACAACCATCCACGTTGGAGATGTGGGCGGTTTTTGTTGGCCCTTCTATACATAAACTTTGTTGTATAGTCCTGTCGCTCTGTCTACTCCCTTCAAGTGTTGCTGCGAGAGGTCACTCTCCACAAGACTGTGACAATCTGTTCTCCCCTTGTTTATTTACCTACTTCTGTCCCGAGTTTGTCGTCAGGGACCTTTCAGTCTGATAGAAGGAACTTCCTGACCTTTTTTGCTGTTGGACTATCCTTTTAGGTGGTATTTAAAGGTCACAATCCTCTTTGGGGTGGTCTGTACGTCATCAAGAGGGTGATAATTGTGGATGTCCTTTCGGATTGGTTTGTGTTGTTCTGAAGACGGATCTGCAAATTACCTCCACTTTCCACAGGTTTCACTTTAGTGTTTGATTTGTTCGTTGTGACCTCGTGGTCCTGGACTATGAGTGGTCTTGACCATGACGATCTGCACGGAGGTGGACCATTACCTGTCCTTCTACAACCTGTAATAAACTGAAACACGTCTCTGTCTATCAACCTCTCCCACTTATCAAAAAGCAAATGGGAATCTATTTGAAGGCACTATTTCAAAAGAATTCAGGACACTGATTTTGTCAAGAGTCAGACCAGCAGAAATCTCTGAATAACGCTATGATCTAAATGTGCTAAAGCTGTATTCAGGTCGTCAGATTTAAACTTCAATTGCCAAACACCCTGGGTTCGAGTCAGAATGCCAACAAATTTTCCAAATTAGAAAACGGGCTCAGATGCGTCAGTATAAACCAAACGACTTCGGGTACCAACGCTCGGAGCCATCAGAAACTCCCGTGCTAATTCAGACACACTTTTAAAATCAGTAAAACGTCGGTCTGGAGAAGCTTCTGCTCCAGGCTGACACCAAAAAATTCTAAGAAAAAGTGTGGACATTAATTAAGACATCCTCCGGGAAAGAACACTGTCCCACTGTGAACCTTTCATGTTTTCGGATTCTTTAATAACAGAAAAGAAAGGCAGTTGCTAATCTGCTTGCTTCAACCATTGAAAAGGATTCCTCATCTTTAATAAATTCAGTCACTTTTGTCAAACTCAAAGCCCTAAAAGAAAAAATCTCCTGCAAACTTTTATCGAAAAACATGGAAGACTACAATCTTCCTTTTTATTTTAAGAGCTGAATCTGCCTTACTCTTTGCAGCGATTCCTCTCCAGTTATTGATGACTTACTTTATCAACTATTGAAATCTTCTTCCGCAAGAAGGTACTGAACATCCTGTTACAGGTATACAACCACGTGTGGACTAACAGTTGGCTTTCCACCTCTTGGCGGACGCTCTCATTATTCCCAATCCAACCTGGACACCGCTCTTTCTAATCCATTAACTACCTTCCCTAGCTTAGACCAGCTGTGTCTGTAAATTATGGAAAAATGGTCAATGCTAGGTCAGTGGGAAACTCGAAACGATGGGCCTTTGGCGAAAGAACAGTGTGTTTCCGCAAATGGTAGTACAGTTGACAGTTGATTCGTCTGGAATCTACACTTAGGAACGCTTTTTAAAAACAGAACAGCATGCGAGTGCAATTTTCTTTGGACTTGGAGAAGGCCTTACGATACCACTGGATAGTCGGGGGCTACTTCCATGTATACCCCCCCCGATTGGTTTTCGAGGTCATCTTCCGCTTTTTATTCAAATTTTTTGGCAGAACGACAGTTTCAGGTCCGGGTTGGCACCTATCTCTTTTTGTCCACGAGCAGGAGTTGGGTGTTCCAAGGGGGCATACTATCTCTGCCCTCTTTAGTAATTAAGATCAACAACATTGTGAAATCAGTTCCAGCAGGGTTCAGGACTGGTCATTGTGTGAGGATGATTTTTTGCTGTTACGGCAACTGGAAGCCTGTACCCGACAGTGTCCGCGCAGGCTCCAGCTTTTGCGTAGATAAAAAGCCATCGGTTGGGCGGATGAAAACGGTTTCAACCTTTTCTGCTCTACAAAAACCAGTGTAGTCACTTCCATAATTTCATTCTTGTCTGTTTTTTCCAGATCCGGAATTCAAGTAGGGAAAATCTCCCCATTCCAGCTGTTAAGAGGCCAATTTCTGGGAGCATTTTTGGACAAATAACTTAAACTTTCTCAGCATATTAAAAACCTCAAAACTGCTTGCCAAAGGCACTTGATATTTGCGGGTGTAGCACACACCGACTGGGGCGGCATGATAAGAACAACTGTGTTGCACCTCTACAGAGCCCTGGTCCGTTCTAAATGGGACTACGGTTGTGTTGTGTACGGATCCGCAAGCTCTCTTACCTCAAATCTTGGGACCCTATCCACCATCATGGCTTCGTCTCTGTCTTGGAGCGTCGCACCACCCTGTGTACAAGTGTTAGCAGAGGCAGGTGAAACTTCACTGTTCAATCGCAGGCTGAAACTGTCTTTGAATTATTATATGGACTGTTCTCAGAAACCAAGATCCGGCCTATGACTGTGTTTTGACCCTCGTTCCAAAGTAAGTTTGAAACAAACGAAATGTATTCCGCCGTTTGGCTCGTATGCAGCCTCCGTGAGGAATGCAGGTATAGACCTGGGAGTAGTTTCCGTTTTTCCAAGTTTCCGGACTTCAACCTCCATGGACTTTTTCACACCAGAGATTAGTTTTGATCTCGCAGCTTTCCGTAAGGAGTCTACCAGTCTTGGCGTACAAAGGTTTGTATGCGAGCTCTGTTCCAAATCCAATCCTATCAAACAGTTTTCACTGACGGTTTCCAAGTCTGAGGATGGAGTGGCCTGTTGCAGCTACTGCCCTGGGGCTCCTTCTCAGATATTGTTGGAACATATACATTCAGATGATTCTGTCTATTCTGCAGAACTTACTGCTCTAGTACTGGCTTTGAGTATTCTCCCATTATTCGAGGCGGGACTTTCAGGTTCTGTCGGATTGCTGTCAGCTCTTGGAGGCCATAGCTGGCGCACTTCAGCATCCAGAACTTTTACCTTTTTTTGAACTTTTTTGGCAAAGTTGAAGGCGGTCTGTTACAACATTACTCTTGCTAGGGTTCTGGCCATGTTGGCATCGGCGGGAACGAAATGGTTGATCGTTTAGCCAAAGAAGCCCACAAGAAGAAACTGTCCAAACATTTATCCCCTGTCAGATGGGAAAACCAAAATTAACGATTATTGTGATGAGACCTCTGGCAGAGGATTGAACCCACAGGTCGAAATAACAAATCTTTCAGATCCGTCCCCCACACTTAAAGACTTCCTCCATTCTCTCGGTGTGGTTCGTAATGAGGAAACGGTTCTGTGCCGTCTGCACACGGCATTCGTTTTTTACACATTCTGACCTTTTAAGGAGTGAAGGAAGCTCCGTGGTGTCATTCCATGTCATGCGCCACTCACAATAGAAACATGTTCTTTTAGAGTGGTGGGAAATTGCACGATGTGAGACACAAACATTGTACGGCGGTCGTCCATGAAGATCCATGTTCAGGGATGTCCCGCCTGACGTGATCCTGAGTTTTGAGAGAGATTAACATTTTTCATCTGATTTAAGATTTGCGGCAGAAAAGATTTTAACAACGTTTCTGGTGCGTTTGTAGACGTGTTCATTTACGAGATGTGTGAAGTTGTGTTTTTTTTTTTTTTATTGACTGGTGAGTTGATTTTAACGTGGTGACAGCCCTGATTGTGCCCTTTGCGGTCGGCTGGGCTATATGAAACATTATCTTATTCTTATCTTCTGGCCCTGAATATTGAATGGCTTAGCTGGTTGTGTAGGTACTGCTGATCAGTGTTACATCCTCCCCAGGACAACACCACATCGCCGAGTTTGAGCCTAGTCCGTCCTTCCAGCTTTGTCGAACGCCTTCTCCATGTCATCAGGGACTGCAAGCATGTTCTTCTTTTCTTGGAAAGCGTCCTCAATGCCTTTGGTGTTGAAATGTGATATGGTCTTCTGTTCTTTCTTTGTTGGCGGGTGCCTAACTGTTCAGGGCTAAGCAGCGATTGCTCCTCAAGGTGCCAGGTCAAGCCTTGCGGGTTAACAAAGTGCTCTTCATCAGCTTTCCTAAGCAGCTTGTAAGGCTGAGTACATTCTCTTAGAGCTACCTTGCTGTACATTTTAAAAGCAGTTTGCTTGTTCTAGAGTGATGACTATGTCAGAATATCGGTTTAACATGTGAAATAGGAAACAAGTTGGGTATGTTTTGCTCCCATAAGGAAACCTAACACAGAGTAACTTTTATTCAAGACTGGCACAGCCTTTTAAACTTGAATAAAGTCAGACAAATACATAGACGAACAATCTAATAAATTCAGTTGTTGGCCTGCGCTTGTTTTTTCCCCCACTATAAAGTTACTCTGTGTTAGGTTTCCTTATGGGAGCAAAACATACCCCACTTGTTTACTGTTTATCGTTTACTGTTCCCTACCTCATTTCATTTCCGATGTGAAATAGCGCCAGGCTCATTGGGTTTAAAAAATTTATCGTTTCTATTAAGAAATGACTTGAAAAAAATGTTTCGAAGGGATGCATACTTTTGCTTCATGTGTAATGTGTGTAATGCCTGCACATTAAGAGCCTATTTTTCACCAAGGTCAGATGTCAGGATTTATTTTAATCAGTGAAATGTTACTCGCAATTGCATGGCTAAACCAACAAAATAGTTTGCAAAATTCTTGTCTTTATCAGAAGTTAATTGGCAAACAAATGATGTAGAAACTTTGCAAACAAGTCATAGGCGAACATTGTTTCCCCTCATTTTGTTGACAGTTTAAGTTCTATGGCATTTACATATAGATTTTCATTAGTATTATTCTTATAGGTCATAGGGCATTCTCACATTCTGCGGTGACACTTTGGATCCGACTCCCTTTCAAACTGCCTCATGCTACTCTTTGCTCGTGTACAAATATGTTGTATTTACTTTGTGTGCATGTATGTGTTTGTTGGCGAGTTTGTGTGTACACGCAAGTCCACACATATGAATATGTGTATGCGTTACGAGTGCAAGAGCATGTGTTTATGTGTGTGTCTGTATGTGGTTGTGTGCGCTTTTATGTGTGTATCCATATGAGTATGCATGTGTATTTTGTGTACATATTTTCTGGACATGTCGGACTTTGATGGGTTAAAGTTTTTAAAGCACGCAGTAGCTTGCATTGTTATACTGAGTGTTAGAAATTATTATTATTATAATTATTCTTATCGTTGACCTGAGACAAAAAAAGAAAGAACATCTGGAAGGTATGTCAATTTTGAATGTGATGCATTTTGTGTAGTCTGTTATCTTTTAACTCTTTCATCCATCACGGCCGCGCCCGCACACTCACAGCGACTGCATTTAGTTCGTCCAACGCTTTGCCTTGTGACTCGGGCTAGGCCCTTAACTAGTCAGCCACCACACGGCCAGACGCTCTGTGTGGTTTTGGACGCTTCGAGACTGGTGCAACATCTTTAAGTTATATTTACTGTACAGAGGTTTTTTAACTATAATTTCTGTATGAGAGCAATGGCGCAGTGAGTACTTGAGAGTGTGACAAAAGCTGGCATTTCAGTCTTCTCTGTGAGTACCATAATTAAGTTCGTGTTTAAAACTTTCTGACAGAACTTTGCGACCGGCGCAACCTGTGCTGCACGCGCGCGCCGTGCGTCGTTGGCCGGCCTGGCACTTGACGCCACTATAACCTTCGCAGAAAATAGCTCACAGGGTGTTGTGGACAGAGACAATTCCGCTTTTCTCGGTTTATCCGCGCTAGCTGTGTGGAGTCGTTGTGTAAACATTGGTCAGCTATAGGCGCGATACAGACAGCAAAGCAGTGTGTGGTTCGCTATTCTCCACGCTTTCAGTACAAGCGCGAGAAGCCCCCTTGGGCCCTTATCTCCTGACACACTAGGGTGTCAGATACAAGACCGCTCACAGACTAGACCCGGGCTTGTTGGGTGCGAGCGCACAATTTGTTTCTTTTCCTTTTCCGTCTCACGCGTTTGAAGAATTTGACTCAAGCGACTCAATGCAGCAGTCAGAACTGCCGTGCCATACAACCCGGTTTTCCGGTTTGCAGAAATCCTACCCTTCCTGCAGCCTGGAAAACTGGGCAGCACAAAATTCCTCCTTTCCTTCTTGCAGCCCGGAAAATTGGTTCTCACGGTAAGCACTTTGAACTTCGCGTGAGTTGTGTCATCGGTGCATGTCATGACCGGGTTGCTCGCGCGGCAGTGTTTATGAATGGAACGGATGCCAGATGGCCCCTACAGTGTGGGAAAGTGGTCGCAGCTCTATTCTGGCCAGTTTGCTACTGCATACGTGGCAGTTCTCAATTATACTTTTTCTTTTTTTGCTCTAAATCCAGGAATGAAGGGAATACTCGTATACTGAGAGGCAAAGAAAACGCAATTCCATTGTCAACTGACAATTTTATTGAAATGAAACAAACACACATCAAAGCAAATACGTGTGACAAAAGTGCGACCACTGTACATTAGTTTGCCTGTAACAGGTGCACATTCGCCTGAAGTGAAGCCCATTTAGGCGCGACAGAAGGAATACACTGTCAATATCTGGTGTGTCCCCCTTGAGCACGAACACAAGCTTGCAAACGTCGGGGCATTGAAGCGCACAAACGACGGATGATACGGATCGGTATCACGTTCCAGTGATGCTGCAATGCTTGGGTGAGCTCAGCAACGGTAGTTGGGGGATTCTGCTGACCTTGCACACGTCGTCCAAGTTCGTCCCACAAATGTTCAATGGGATTCATGTCTGGGGACACGGAGGGCCACTGCATGACATCCACATTGCTGTCCCGAAGGAAATTTCGTGTGAGAACGGCTGTGTGGGGTCGAGCATTGTCCTGCTGAAACACTAGTCTGTTGCCACCATGCTGTCTCCAGAGAGGAAGAAGAACTGGCTCAAGAACAGTGTCAATATAACGCCTTGCCGTCAAGTTGCCTGGCACAAACACAAGCTCCGATCGAAATTGAGCATTTATGGCACCCCAGACCATTACCCCTCCACCCCCATAACGATCTCGCTCAATGACACAGGGTTGCGCAAAACGTTCACCCTGACGTCGATACACACGATCACGGCCATCCGGGAAAGGGACATTGAACCGGGATTCATCCGAAAAAAACAACATTCCCCCAAACCCTGTTCCCCAGAAAGCCACCTGCGCAGCCCATCGCTGGCGTGCTAGTCGATGGCGATGGGTTAAGATCTGACCTTGGTATGGTCGACGTGCCCGTAGCCCTGCTGCTGCCAGACGCCGACGCATGGTACGGCTGCTGATTGGTCTTTCTCTAGTCCCAATAGTGTTGCGGGCTGTTTGTGCAGCTGGCTGGAAATGATTCCGGAGGTGCTGCGTGACAGTGTAGCGGTCCTGTCGTGCCGTCGTCACACGTTGGACGCCTGGGCGTGGACGGTCGTTTACACTTCCAGTGTTTTGGTGCCGAGTCGCAAGACGGGTTATGGTTGATGGGTGTACATTGAAATGTTGTGCGGCCTGATGTGAGCAGTGCCTGCCCTCAGCATGCCAATGGCTTGATTTCTCTGGTCTGTAGTTAACCGCGGCATGGTGCGTACGAGTGTCAGTAAAACGCCAATGCAGGGTTTATTTTTGTAGCGCGCCCTGCGCCAAATGACGCATTGAGTCTAAAATTGACCCATTACTTTTGCTCCTAGCGGGACATCGGGCGCATCATTTTTATATGCACGCGCGCCAGCCAAACATAAATATAAATAAATAGATTGCTACATCGTGTTTCAAAAGCAGTAGTCTTTCAACAAAACGATCAAGCAACAAAGACCCTAACTTATCTTAACCGAATGCTTTAAGAATAGATGAGTTCGTTCGGATGATTGTTAGAGGTTTATGTTCCAACCAATGAAAATTGCCGTTTTCTTTGGTTCTTGGAAAGCGGACACTTTCCTTTTCTTGGAAGAGTTTGCTGCTTTCAGTTTCAGAAAAAGTTGATATCATATGTTCGTCAAAGATGCCTCCTAAGAAAAAACCTAGACCAGAAAAGGGACAGAGGACGTTATTTGCATTCACACAAAAAACAGCGAGTAGTAGTAGGCCTCCGAGTGAAACAGAAATTTCAGTTTCCGAGTTGTCTGCTACTTCAGATCGTGATGCACAGCCATCGACATCGAAACAACATGAACAGGCAACACGACATTTTCAAGTTGGTTGGCTCCATTCCTACCCATGGCTCAGTTATGAGAACGGTCTTATGCACTGCAAACAGTGCAGGAAGCTGAAATTTACAAACACAATGGCTCAAGGGACAAATAACTTCCGAACGAGCACACTGACTAGACATGTGTCTGGCAGCGATCACCAGCGAGCAATGGCAGCACCAAATGAGCAAAAGAGGATGTCAGTGGCTGCAGAAAAAGCGTTATCCAAAGAAGAGGAGGCGGTTCAAGTTGCTATGAAAGCTGTATTCTGGCTGTGTCAAGAAAGTCTGCCGCTTCATAAGTACCAGTCATTGCTGTCATTTCTTAGACTGTTAAATGTGCCCCACATTGAACACCTGCAGTGTTACCCATACTCTCTTTCACACACACACACACACACACACACAAACACAAACACACACACGCACACGCTCGTACACACTTTGCTGGATACACAAATGAAGGACACATAATTAAAAAACATCTATTTTATTTTCATTGTGTATTATAGACGAATGTAAATAATATTGGTCTGTGAGGAACTCTTGCAAATCTGGAGCAACAGGGAGATCTACAGTGCCCTCATCTCATGCCCTCATTCTCCACACAGTCTCACAGAGTCACATCCGCCCCGCCATCTTCTCAGTTCGCATGCACTCCAATAAAACCAAACCTTTATTGTTTTTGTCACTGCCACCGATGACCCATTAATCTTCAGATTGACCCATTGATTTTTAATAGAGTGGGTCAACTGACCATAGGAATTTTTCACAAAAATAAACCCTGCTGAATGTGTGTTTTTATAGGGGACAGTCATGGGCTGTTTGCATGCAATCACAGTATGCCTGTGTTGCACGTGTTTTGCAGTTATCAGTAAAAGATGTGTTGGAGTGGTTTACTCATGACCCCAACTGTGCCTGTCAATACAGATCGTCGCAATACAACATACGCGTGCTAGGTTGCATGCCTCGTGCATAATTCACATTATTTTGGCTGAGGTGACATTTTTCGGGGACGAAATGGGGATTGCGTTTTCATTGCCTCTCAGTATATTATAAGAATCTAGGAACAAGAGGAAGTAATGGTTCATAGAAAAGTAGGAATGAAAGAGTTAATTGGGACGTGTATGGACGGTCCACCATCATGCTTTATTATTAAAAATGAAGTGGTTAAGTTTGTAACCTGCTACGCAATCTCTCTTTTGTTGAGTGACCATTTTACGTCCAATCAAAGTTGCTTTAAATATTGAGCCAAAATCTTTGTCTTTTGTTATCTTTCAACCTTCATCTTTTTTTTCCGTTTTCTTTTTAAGCAAAATATATGTGTTTGCATGTGTGTGAGAAAGTGTTATTTCAATGTTTCTTTGCCGCTGCTGAATCCAGACTGCTGGCATTGCATTTGAAAAATGTACAATTCTAGTGTTGAAATTGTCGAATTTGTATAATTGTTTGTTTTGTATGAATCATAGCTTAAGATCTTCTTGTATTCGAACTTATGGTGGTGTCTTTAAATAACATTTCTGAGATTTTTTTTTTTTGGTCTCTGTCATGTTGTTGCATGATGAAATTAAAGTGACTTTGAAGGTTACTGCTTTTGATCTGTAAAAATTGTAATCTCAGTTGTTTTTTTTACTTAATGCTGATGTACTGTTTCTGTTCAGTTTGTTGAACATGTGTTATTTTTATAGACTTGAAAATTATTGACTGTTCTTGAAAATCCTTTATTGGAAAATGACATTGAATGGCAGTTTTTTTTTGTTGCAATGTGATACAGATAGAACATTTCATATCATATATATATATATAATCTAGTATTTACATCACTGTGGAAAATGGGCCCTGAAGATGTGACAGATTAACCCCTAAAGCACTGGAATATGATGTTGTCACTTTCCAGGATGAATCCTACCAATTTCATATGTTAAAATAAACTCAGATAGCACTCCTTCATTCAGTGTAATTTGTTGTAAAGCTTCACAGATACTAATGTATTTTTATTTGGGAACTAGTCTCAAAACGGAGTGACTGAGGGCAGAAAATGAAGCAAAATGTAGAAAGAGAGGCTGTTAGGACACAGACAAAGCACAGGGAATACACTCTTTCATAACCCTATTGAGGTTTGAGTTCTGTCAGTGCTATCTGTCCAAACCACTTGCTGTAGTTGCACAGCTGTTAATTCTTGAACGAAAATAAATGTGCAAGTTCACAAAAGGGGAAAGTGTTAAGATCATGAAGTAGACTCTGCTTTTCCATGAGTTATCACTGGGTGAGATTCAGCATACACCGACTTATGCCTTCATGTTCTTTGCAGCCCAGTCTGTCACTGCTCTTTGCAGCCCAGTCTGTCACTGCTCTTTGCAGCCCAGTCTGTCACTGAGGCCTTTCTGGAGTTATGTATGCATGATGGAAGAGAGAAGAAATAAATCTTGTATGTGTGCTTGAATTTTTTTTTTTGGTCAACAGTATTGTTTGTGTGTGTGTGTGTGTGTGTGTATTCTGAGCTTTAATTGGTTAAGTTTATGAATGTGTGATATATCTAAAATTCCATTATTGTTATTGCTGGATTTGTAGGACATGTACTCACCACATTTTGTCTGAATGTAATAAAATAGTTGTTGACTCTCTCTGAATGTGTGTGTGTATGTGTGCACATGTGTATGTGTGCACATGTGTATGTGCATGATTTACAAAGAATAGGCAAGGGGTGAGCGAGTGGGTAGGTAGATCATCTTAAGTCCATCATTCTTGCTATTCAAATATGCCTTCACCTGTTCCAGCTTGTGTCTTGTCTACATTGAAGGAAGGTAGAGCAGGTATCGCATAGTTTGAACTGGTGTGTCCTTTGTGGTTCCCAGGATCAATCTCATTGCTTCATTTTGAATTCTTTCTGATTTGAGAAGGTTGCTGTTGGACAGTGTTGAAAGCCCTAATCCATCACACCGAGTACAAGAGCGTGATACAGTCGGTAGAGATGGCGCTGTTTGATGCCTTCAGCTGCCATTGCTTTCATGGCAGATAAGTCTTTTTCGCATTTAAGAACACTACTCTCAACATGCTTTCTAAAGGTTAGCATTCTGTCAAAGCCTACACCCAAATAGCGTAGGTTTGTTGATTCAATCAGTATTCCATTTAAGGAAACTGGTGAGGGTACTTGTACTGATGTCTTGTTGTTGAGAGTGCAATCTGGGCTTTTGTAGGGTTGATGGACAATCCAGTTTCTTGACACCACTGAGCAATGTTGTTCAACTGTTGTTAAACTGCTTTCGTTCTTTCTTCAGCATTCTTTGATGTTTTGTAGATCAGGCCGTCATCTGCAAATGTCATCACTCAAGCAGTTCTGTTTCTGTTGAGGTCTGCTAGGCCTTTGGTTTAACATTGTACAAAACAGGGGAAAGAGAAGAACCTTGAGGTAATCCCATAGAAAGTTTATGAGGCTCAGAAGTCCAATCTCCAAATCATAGGATGGCGGTTCGCTCCCGAAGTGCCGCTGCTATCCATCGTGTAAGTGTCTCACTGACTCCATAGTCAAGTAGTTCCATGAGAAGTGAGAACTGGACTTTGTTGTATGCATCTTCCAGATCTATTGCAACAGTTAGTGTTTCTTCCTTTCTTTGGAATCCTTTGTACACTTCATAGGCAAAAGTGGCTGCATTTTCCCATGTACTTTTACCTGTTCTGTAGCCTCTTTGATTTGATGGAGGATTTGTTGACTTTCAAGATCTCTTGCGAGTTTTCTTGCTATGATGCGTTCAGTGAGCTTTCCTGCTATATTTTGCTTAGTGAGTATGCGGTAGCCATTTAGCCGATGATGATCCTTTCCTGGCTTTGGTAAAGCTTTCAGGTGTCCGTGTGTCCAGTCTTCTGGGACATAGCCTTTATCAAAACTCTCCTGGTAGAGACTGAAGAGTTTGGCCCTCTCCTCTTCCGAGGGCTGTTTGATATCTGCATACCATACTTTGGTCCTGGAGCACTATCCTTAGTGCATGTAGCTATTGTGTCATCCTGTTCAGATTCTGTGATTTCATCAATCCCAGTCTGAGCTAGGTGTTGGTTTAAACTTGGTCACATTTTTCTTCCTTTCCTCCAGATTTCTTTGATCACTCTGTTCTATGAAACGTTTAAGTAGAGCCGACCCTTTCTCTAAATTTGTCTTCAGTTTTGTGATCCCATCAGCGTCTAAGATATCTGGGGTTGTGTTTGTTTTGTTTTTTCTTTCCATGCGACTATAAAAGCACCAGAACTGAGTCAGTCATAAGTAAGTGACAGACAAAACTGTTGCCACTTGGTTTCTTTTGCTTCTTCAGCTACTCTTTCGAATTGTTCCCCTCCGGGGGTTGCAACCTTGACGTGGTTGGAGGGCTTGCGTGGTCTGTGATCCTCTTAGGCTTTGCTGGCGGGGGCATCAATACTTGGAGATAGGCGGGTTTTTTCAAACTGCTTCTAGGCCTGAGAAGCTAAGATTCTGCCTGGCCTAAGCGTAACGTGGTAAGGAGTTGATGCCCCTGGTAGGGCTTCCCATGTCAGATAGGCTAAGGGTGAGGATCCTGACTAAGAGTAACCCGCCTTTCTCCTTTTCTTGTTCTCTGCCTTTCTTATTTGGCCCTTTTCTATCTTCGTCTCCCCTTCAAGTCTTCTTTTCCACACTCTTTTTCTCTCTGTGGTCTCCTTAAGATCCGCCGCGTTTGCCGTGCGGTGCGACCTGTGTCGGAGGGGGATGAGATCCTGGTGATTGAGAGGGCCAGTGCTTGAGGAGGCCGGTGCTCTCAACACATCACTTTGGCTCGGACCTCTCCTAGACAGGGAGTACACTCTGGCCCGGGTTTTACTAATCGGCTCCCCTTCTTGGGGCTGGGTCAAGACAGGCAGTTCCCTGCTGGCCAAGTGAACCCCTGCAGTGCTTGACTCTCTGTTCCCGGGAGTTGAGCATGATCAGGGGGGATAGGGGTAGTAGCGTTCTGTTTGTTCTATGTCTCTCCTGAAGCCTGGAAGGGGTCAAGACAGTGATTCTTGGCCCTGGCCCCTTAGTTGGACTCCAAGGTGGGTGGGTAAGGGAGAGATGAAATACAATAAAATACATAATGGCTTTTTAAAAAAATATCCCCCCAAAAAGAAGACGAAGGCAGCATCCCCTATTTCAGGGGATTTTCAAACTGACAGTGACTCGGATATCGAGGTTAGACAGAGGACAGGATTCTGGGCTTCCTGGCTCGTGATGGAAGGGACGGAGCAGGAAAACCCATTTCAGCTCTGAGTCCTTTTGCTATCCAGAAGGGCTTCCAAGGTTTAGCAGGTGACCCTCAGTCCATCAAAAGATTACGGAATGGCTCATTTCTCGTTCAGTGCAAATAAAAAAAACAGTCAGAACAGCTGCTGAGAGCAACAAAGCTCGTGGACAGGGAGATCAGGGTGACTCCCCATAAACAATTGAACTCGTCCAAAGGGGTGATTTGATGCCAAGATTTGACAGGTGTTTTGGAGGCGGAGATCAAGACGGAACTGGTGTCCCAGGGTGTGACGGAGGTGCATAGTGTCGCCCTATAAAGAAAGGTGCAGAAAGAGTGGCCACCAACAACCCTTTCTGACATTCTGCAACCCTGTGCTGCCTCCGGTCATCAAAGTCGGTTACTTGAATGTTCGAGTTCAGTTATATGTTCCGTCCCCATTGAGGTGCTTCAGATGCCAGAGTTTGGCCATGTCAGAGACCGCTGTTCTGGGCAGGAGGTGTGCGGTGTTTGCTGCAAGGCAACCCATGATGGGCCGTGTAAAGATCCGGCACATTGTGCTAACTGCGGTGGCGACCATCCCTCCTCTTCACGAAACTGTCCTCTTTGGATTCAGGAATCCACTATACAACGCATCAAAACAGAAAAGATCTCGTTTTTTGAGGCCCGCAAACAGGTTGTTGGTAGTCAGACGCCAACAGCTTCTTCATATGCTTCGGCCGTAAAGACAGTTCCACTCGGTCAGTCTGCTGCCAGACTGATGAATTTATTTTTTCTAAGACATTGCAAGGACGAATTGTAAACTCTGGTGGAAGCAGGTCCACCACCTCCCAACCCAAAGTGAATGCCCCTGGTGGAGGCAAAAAATCCGCCACCCCTCAGACTGCCCAGCAGTCTACAACATCTGCTGCTGGGCAGATTAAAAAACCAGCTCTCCCGCCTCGAACTCCTCTGTACAGTGCCCATGCGGGCAAGGGAGTTCAACCCAGTGTGGAGATGGTGGAGATGAGGAAGAAACCTCCACCGTCTCCCAAATCCAGACCTTCTTCACCTGTTGGCAAGTCTGCCAGCAGGTCTGAAGATGCAAACAGTCCGGTACAACTCTCAAATAAATTTACACCATTAGAAGCAGATGTTGATGAGGAGATGACCTGATCTCTCTCCTTTTCGCCCTCTGCACCATGGATAGTACAATATTCCATTGGAATATCTGTGGACTAAATTCCAACTTCGAGGAGCTGCAGCTTCTGTGTCAATCTCTAAAACCTTCCATCGTGGCTCTTCAGGAAACTCAAATTCAAAGCCAGAAGACCTTCACTCAAAGCCAGAAGACCTTCACTCTTTCTGGCTTTAATATTCTTTCAAAACCTGCACAACCATCCACGTTGGGACTGTCGGGCGGTGTTGCCCTTCTCATACATAAAACTGCTGTATAGTCCGGTCGCTCTGACTACCTCCCTTCAGGCTGTAGCTGCGAGAGTCCCTCCACAAGACTGTGACAATCTGCTCACTTTATCTGCCACCTTCTGTCCCAGTTTGTCGTCAGGACCTTGTCAGTCTGATAGAACTTCCTCGACCTTTTTTGCTGTTGGGCGACTTAAACGGTCACAATCCTCATTGGGGTAGTGTCAGTTCGTCATCCAGAGGTCTGCTTATTGAGGATGTCCTTTCGGATTTGGATTTGTGTTGTCTGAACGACGGATTTGCAACTTACCTCCACTCTTCCACAGGTTCACTTTCGTGTTTAGATTTGTCGATTTGTGACCCCTCGCTGGTCCTGGACTATGAGTGGTCTGTCCATGACGATCTGCACGGAAGTGACCTTTTCCCCTGTCCTTTTACCCGTAATAACCGAAAACGTCTCTGTCTCTCAACATCTAAATTATAAGAAAGCAAACTGGGATCTATTTGCAACCACTGTTTCTAAGGAATTCCAGGACACTGATTTTCTTCAGAGTCCAGACCCAGCAGAATCTATGACTAACACTGTGATCAAATGTGCTAAAGCCTGTATTCCAGTGTCTTCCGACAAACTCCAAATGCCAAAAACACCCTGGTTCGATTCAGACTGCCAACAAATTTCAAAAGTTCGAAAACTGGCTCAGCGTCGGGTATACCAACGACCTTTGGGTCCCAACGCTCGAGCCCATCAGAAACTCCGTGCCAAATCGAGACACACTTTCAAAATCAGTAAACGTCAGTCCTGGAGAAGCTTCTGCTCCAGGCTGACATCGAAAACTTCCAAGAAAAAAGTGTGGACATCATTAAGAAAATCAAAGGGAAGAACACCTGTCCCACTGTGAACCATCTCAAGTTTTCGGACTCTTTAATAACAGAGAAAAAAGCAGTTGCTAATCTGCTGGCTTCAACCATTGAAAGAATTCCTCCTCTTCTAACAAATCAGCCAGTTTTGTCAAAAACAAAGCCCTTAAAGAAAAATCACCCTGCAACTTTTCGTCCGACAACATGGAAGATTACAATCCTTTCACTTTAAACGAACTGAAATCTGCCTTACTGTCCTGCAGCGATTCCTCTCCAGGTATAGATGAAATCCATTATAAACTGTTGAAACATCTTCCGCAAATAGGTCTGAACATCCTGCTACATGTATACAACCATGTGTGGAATACTGGTTTCTTTCCACCTTCTTGGAGAAAAGCTGGAAAAGACTTTCTAACCCATCAAACTACCGTCCCATAGCTTTGACCAGCTGTGTCTGTAAATTGATGGAGAAAATGGTCAATGCTAGACTCATGTGGAAACTGGAAACCGATGGCCTTTTGGCGAAAGAACAGTGTGGTTTCCGCAAACATCGGACTACAGTTGACCATTTGATTTGTCTGGAATCTACACTTCGGAACGCCTTTCTGAACAAACAGCATGCAGTGGCAATTTTCTTTGACTTGGAGAAGGCCTACGATACCACCTGGAAGTCAGGGATACTTCATGATCTCCATGATCTCGGTTTTCGAGGTCATACAAAAATTTTTGGCAGAACGACAGTTTCAGGTCCGGGTTGGCACCACTCTCTCTGATGTCCACGAGCAGGAGTTGGGTGTGCCACAGGGGAGCATACCGTCTCCTGCCCGCTTTAGCATTAAGATGAACAACATTGTTCAATCAGTTCAGCAGGGTTCAGACTGCTCATTGTTTGTGGATGATTTCGCTGTCTACGTAACTGGAGCCTGTACCCGAGTGTCCAGCGCAGGCTCCAGCTTTGCGTGGATAAAATCCATCAGTGGGCGGATGAAAACGGTTTCACCTTTTCTGCTACAAAAACACAGTGTATTCACTTCCATAATTTCCGTCAGTTTTTTCCAGATCCTGAAATTCAAGTCGGGAAATCTCCCATTCCAGCTGTCAAAGAGGCCAAATTTCTAGGAGTTATTTTTGACCAGAAACTTAACTTTCTCAGCCATATTAAAAACTTCAAAACTGCTTGCCAGAAAGCACTGAATATTCTGCGGGTCGTAGCGCACACTGACTGGGGCGCCGACAAGAAAACTTTGCTGCACCTCTACAGAGCCTTGGTCCGTTCCAAACTGGACTACGGTTGTGCTGTGTACGGCTCTGCAAGATCGTCTTACCTCAAACTCTTGGACCCTATCCACCATCAAGGGCTTCGTCTCTGTCTTGGAGCGTTCCGCACCACCCCTGTGTGCAGCCTGTACGCAGAGGCGGGTGAACCTTCACTGTCCACCGCAGGCTGAAACTGTCTTTGAATTATTATATTAGACTGTTCTCAGAACCGCAGAATCCTGCCTATGACTGTGTCTTTGACCCTCCGTTCCAAAGTAAGTTTGAAAACAACCTGAAATGTATTCCGCCGTTTGGTCTTCGTATGCAGCCTCGCGTGCGGAATGCAGGTATAGACCTAGGAGTAGTATCCGATTTTTCCAAGTTTCCGGATCAACCTCCGTGGACCTTTTTCACACCAGAGATTCGTTTTGATCTTGCAGCTTTTCGCAAAGAGTCTACCAGCTCTCTGGCATACAAGGCATTGTATGCTGACCTCTGTTCCAAATTCCCATCCTATCAAAAAGTTTTCACCGACGGTTCCAAGTCTGAAGATGGAGTGGCCTGTGCAGCCTACTGCCCTGGGGCTCCTTCTCAGATACTGTTGGAACATATACATTCCGATGCTTCTGTCTATTCCGCTGAACTTACTGCTCTGGTTCTGGCTTTGAAGATAATCTCACAATCTTCGAAGAGCGACTTTCTGGTTCTGTCGGATTCGCTGTCAGCTTTGGAGGCCATAGCTGGCCGCAACCTTCAGCATCCAGAACTTTTACATTTCTTTGAACTTTTTAGCACGTTGAAAGCGGACAGTTACAACATTACTCTTGCTTGGGTTCCTGGTCATGTTGGCATCAGCGGAACGAAATGGTTGATCGTTTAGCCAAGAACGCCACAAGAGAGAAACTGTCCAACATTTATATCCCCTGCTCAGATGTGAAACCCAAAATTAACGATTATGTGAGAGACCTCTGGCAGGAGGATTGGAACACACAGACGAATAACAAACTCTTTCAGATCCGTCCAAACCTTAAGGACTTTCTCCCATCTATGTCGGGAGGTCGTAAAGAGGAAACGGTTCTGTGCCGGCTGCACACCGGCCATTCGTATTTTACCCATTCTTACCTTTTAAAGAGTGAAGAAGCTCCGTGGTGCATTCCATGTCATGCGCCACTTACAATGAAACATGTTCTTTTAGAGTGTTGGGACTTGCACGATGTGAGACACAAACATTTTACAGCGGAGTCCATGAAGATCCTGTTCAGGGATGTCCCGCCTGATGTGATCCTTGAGTTTTTGAGAGAGATTAACATTTTTCATCCGATTTAAGATTTTACGGAAGAAAGATTTTTAACGAAGTTTCTGGTGCGTTTCTAGACGATGTCATTTAAAGAGATGTGTGAAAGGGTTTTTTTTTTTTTTTTTTTTTTTTTTAAATGACTGGTGAGTTGACTTTAACTAGGTGACAGCCCTGATGTGGCCCTTTGCGGTCGGCTGGGCTATAAGCAACATTATCTTATCTTTTGAATTGTTCAGTCTTCTGATTCATGTCTGTTTCAATAGCTAGATCAGGGCAAGGTTTTCTTCTTTCTCTCTGCCAAATTCTTAGACTTGCGTTTCTCTTTCCAGGCCGTTTCTGTGTCTATATTCCACCAAGGGGTTGGACGATTTGTTTGGTTGTAGCATTGTTTCTTTTGCATCTTCTACTCCTTAACATTCCTATGGTATCCCCTTCATTGTTGTTGTATTGAAAAGGGTCCTTTTGTTTTGTTTGTGTAACTTTTGATGGTTTCTGTAAACTGAACACAACAGGGAAATGGTCACTTCCATGATGAAGAAGTGCTTCCGCACTCATACCTGCTGTGAATTTTGGTCCAATGAGTGCAAAGTCAATGACACTGTCAGTGTCACCCTGCCTCCCTGTATGTGTTGAAAATCCTCCAAACCCACTTCATGCGGCACTCATCTAGGACTTGGAAAATTACGGATGGGACAGGCAGAAGACAGTATACAGCTTGTGTGCCACTTAGCAGTCAAAGAAACCAAGCATGGGAGAAATATCCAGACCACTTGAAGCACCTCTACCACACTGCCATCGCTCCAGAACTTGGAAGACATTGTAGAGAATGGCCAGAAGGCAAAACCAATGCAGAAATCAGATGCTGGTAGAAGACCTTTGCACAAAAGATGATATTTTAATATACACTGACGGTTCTGTCACCAAAGGTAAATCAGGCTGGGGATACACACTGAAGCAAAATGGCTGAAACGATTCAGGAAGACAATGGTGTGCACAGTTTAACAATGGAGGTAGAAGCAGTGACACAAGCACTCCACTGGCTTACATCCATAAGCCAGTTTTAAAACTCAACAAGCCATGATACAGACTGACTCCATGAACCTACTTCAGAAAGTGAAAAGTGGAATGGGAAGCCCTGCTTGGAATGAACTGATGCGCAGCCTTCCATTGGAGAGACTCGTATGGATGCACTGCCCTGGACATGCTGGAGTTAAAGGAAACGAGAGAGCAGACACACTGACTGGAAAGGCAACAACAAGAACTGGATTACTGCTTGGCCGATCTGATGTGATAAGAAATCTGAAGAATCACTTAAGCAAACAAAACAAAGCCACTATACCATCGACCATCTTTCAGATATGAACAAGAGAGGAAGTGGCCGCACATCCAGACTTAAGGAAGAGCAAGAAACATCACCAACCAAACAAACATTGGAATAGAAACATTTCAAGGCCAACGTTGCAAAGACTCCTAGAGATTGGGGCAAACTCATACTGGGCCTTTCCAATAACGGACACAAAAGATGGAACACATGTCAACTGAGATAACTTTGAATCTCTTAGGGCCCCCATCGTATACTGTAGATGCTGGCACGCTGGTGTGTGTTGATCAGTGGGGCGATGCCAGCATGTTAGAGTGTCCATGGACATCATGAATGTGGAAGCGTCGGTGTGTGGGAAGAAAGTGAGCGAGTGTGTGTGTGCGCGTGTTCATTAGTGGGGTAATGCCAGCGTGTTGATTAGAGAGTCAACAGACGTGTGTGGAAGCTTTGGTGTGCGAGTATGTGTGTGAGAGAGAGTGTGTGCATGTGTGTGTGCGTGCGCGCGTGTGTGTGCGTGGGATGTGTTTGAGGGGGAGATTGTTGTTCTTATGTGTGTGTGCGCGCGAGTGTGCATGTGCACTTATATGCTATATTTGATGGTCTTGTTCTTGTTCCAAAGTCACCATCTGAACATTCACGCACGCAGTCACAACACACACATACGCGCGCACACCCATACACACACACACATACGAACGTGTGCGTGTACATTCGCTAGCTCTTACCCACACACATATACACATGTGTGCATGTGCACTTCCACACCAACACGCGCGCACACACACGCATACACATAAGCGCACACACCCACATACAAAGACACACACATACACAGATATATACACATATAGCCTATATGCAGATGTGTGCTCACACAAACCCACAAATTACACATACACATATGCACACACACGTGCGCGCACGCACACACACACAAACGCGCACACATGCATGCACGCACACACACACATGCGCCCACCCACACACACACATGGGCCCATGCCCACACATCATACACACACGTGTACATCCACTACACACACAATGGTAGGTAGGCACTCGAGGTCTGACCAGCGCGTTGGGCTAATGAGTAGGTCAGACATCCGCTGAGTCGTACAAGAGACTCAAGGGTAGCCATGAGACCCTCTTCTTCAATTGTCTCATCTTTGTTGTTAATTCATTTATCCATAAGCTTCAAATCATGCGTAGTGTGGTCTCAAAACTTTAGCGGATGTGGTGTAGCGTATATGGACTAGTCTGCACGCAGGGACGCCTCCTTGATGAAACTGAACTGCTATTCAAATGTCAGAATATTGATGCCTAATATAGATGGGCATCAATCCATAGGCCTGATTATCCATCTGTCTGCAGCAACAAACACATAGCCTGAGCTTACGTTTTGTCCACGTGAGACTATAGCAGTGTTCTTCACGCTAGATGTCCTAAAAGCTATATAGAGTGTACTGACAAACTCCAAAAGGTGCTCAATTCAGCTACAAGGCTTGTACTCAATGTTGAAAAAAAACCACCAAGACCTTGTCGCACCTCTACTATGAACCTACATTATGTTACCTGTTGAAGCATGCATTCAGTATTGGCTATCCCTCCTTTTGCCACAGTTGGTCTTCTCTGGCTTACATTTCCAATCTACTGTCTGCCTATTCACCATCTTAACCTCTCCATTCATCACAGATTACCTCACATTGTGCATTCCAAAGAACCACTCAACAGATTTAGAGAACATGCCTTTTCATCCACTGCCCCAAGACAATGGGACTCTCAACCAAAAACTATTCAGCGCATCAAATCAAAAGCTGCATTTAAGAAAGCATTGAAAACGTATCTATGTCAGTACAACACACCTTAATCACCCCAGCCTCATTACTTTCTCGGCATGCACTAAAACAGGTGTACGTAAGTAATTACTCTCATATGCTGACTGCACTGTCTTTACCAGTTGTTTATTTATGAATGTATGTCGTAGGTCCTTTTTTAATTTAGCCTGTTAACCCTCTTGTATTCATAACGGGCGCAGACGGGAGCGCTGAGACAGCGCGCTAGATTTCGTAACGGGTGCAGACGGGAGCTGCCTGCCGCATGTGTACGGTACTTTTCCATCACGTGCTGACTCCGTGAAAATACTCGGAGAGCCACTAAAAGTTGTTGGGATTTCCCACTATAGCCCAGTAATCTGGCAGCACTATTTTTAGATGCTGGAACCACTTCCATTCACTAAGAAAGAGGAGAAACTGCAAGCGAAGAGTTGTGCGCGAGACTGACCGATTTTCACAATGGCGTCGTCTGCTAACAACAGTGAGTTTGATGATATTCCTGTGTATTCAGCAGAGGAGTGGGATCAAATTATGCCAGAAGAAGAGAAGTATGAAAATGGAGAGTTAGAAGAGAATGCTGTTGAAATCGGCACCAATGAAGGAGAGGAAAATGGTGAAAGCGACCCTCAGTACAACGTGCTACTCGCCGTTCTGCAAAACAATGGCGACCGGCTACACATCCTGCCCATGTGGTCGCGTTCCAACAGCCGACAGGCCAAGCGCACTCACTGCCGAACACTGCCACCACACTAGATTATTTCTTTTTTCTGCCTCCCACATTTTTTCAACCAGTAGCAGAAGGGGGATGCGCATGTCCAGCGAGGAGGCTGCCTGGTTTTTGGAGCTCCCGTTTTAAATTCATTGTTACATCTTTTACGCCTTGCATCTTTTACTCATACGAGTATCCGTGAATTTTAATAATCAGCACTGTTAGCTGTTGGTAATTTAACGCTTATTTCTTTCTTTTTCTTAACGAAATTGTGTTTTAAACCCTTTCAGGTAAGGTGAGTCTTATTTGGCTTTTCAAGATGGCTACCGGCGTGTTGTTCTCGGCTTCGTTAAAAGTTTTCTATTTTTCCTTGCTGTTTCCACATGTGACAGGAACAACAATATTCCTAGCACTCAGTTTAATTTTGAAATTTTAGATGTTGATGTAGACGCCTTTAGTTCCATTTTTGCAGGTTTTAAAACTTTGTGCAACCTGAACCATGTTAGTCTCCTGTGTGCACCTGTGCCGAGTACTGTTCTTACGTCTATTACTAGGCCCAGATTTGAAACCCCTGATTTCAATTAACATTAGAAATAGTACAGTGATAAGGAATTGTTTGATTAAAAGTTAGACATAGAGGAGTTAAATTATGGTTTTTAAGCCTTATTCTATCAGGAGACATTGAACTCAATCCTGGTCCGTCTCCACCAAAGTAAAAGTAGAAAGAAACTCGTGGAGAGCGTGGCAGCAGAGAGTCCTCAGAAGAGAAGCCCCCTTCAAGCAAGTGTTCGGCCCTTATCTCCTGACACTCTAGGGGGGTTGGGCCACACCCGGTTCATGACTCCGGATGTCCTCTGCTGCCCCTTTTTTTTTTTTCCCCATCTTGGGACGAGCCTGGGCTGGGATTCGAACCCATGACCCTCTGGACATGCTCATTTTTCTATTAATGACTCGTGCTTTAACCACTGAGCCACAGGGACACCTGATATTTGTAGGGAAATTAAGCCTTATGAAGTTCACTTTTGTTCCGCCTTGACCAGATCCAGCTTGAACACCTCTCTGCCGCTTCTGCCATTGCTTTCAGGGCTCTGGTTTTTTCCTTCCCTGCAACTGAGAGCTGTTTCATGAGGCTGTATGCAGACGTTCCTACAAATCCCCTAGCTCCAATTTCTGCAGTGAGGACTTTGACCTGATAGCTTCTCTCCTCAGGCTGTTTGCCAGATCAGCATACTTTCGTCTTGTAGATTTGAGCTGCCTCCATTCTGTTCTCATATGGCACCGTGAGCTCGATCATGATCAGCTGCTTGGTTGACTTAGAGTGGACTACTATGTCTGGTCTCATGCCACTCCTGCTGATGATCTCTGGGTGACTCTTCCATTCTGGGAGGTCTGCAGTGCACTCCAGTCATCTGCCCCATCCAGCAGACTCTGCTGCATGTTTCGAGTGGCACTGTTGTTCTTGGCCATGATTTGCTGCCTCCTGCCGTGAAGAATGTTGCGGGTGCTTTTGGAGTCCTGATGCTCCCTTTTGTGGTGTTGGTACTAGCCCAGCTACTTGCACAATCTCTTTGAGCACTTGGTTGTGCCTCCATGTGTACCTTCCTTTAGCCAGGGCTATTTACATGAGCTTAGAACATGCTCCACTCCTTATTCTATCAGGAGACATTGAACTCATCCTGGTCCGTCCACCAAAGTAAAATATCCATGCGGAGTTGTTGCAATTTGAGAGTCACATGGAAACATAAAGCAGTTGCCTGTGACGTCTGCAATTCATTGTATCACACTAAATGTATGTTAATGAATTCAGCAGTTTATGAAGCATTATGCAATAGTGATATATCATGGACTTGTTTTACCTGCGGGCTTCCAAACTTTAGTTCAAGACTTTTTGAGGATTCTATTGAAAATTGCAGCTCAGAAAGCAACGTTTTGACCCATTCTCACCAGACCGATCCCCAAAAGAAAACTTGAAATTTTGTCCTAAGTTTGCATCCACCCCTGATTCTAAAACTGATAAAATCCCAAATCATAAAGTGCAACTGAACCCTAAATCATTAAGAGAAAAAGATAAACTTAAATGCATAGTCGTAAATTTTCAATTCTCTTATTAAGAAAAAGGAATGAACTCAGTAATTTAGTCACTGAAAAAAACATTGATGTTGTAATTGAACAGAAACTTGGCTAGAAACTGGAACACCCAGTAGTGAACTTTTAATGGAGGATTTTGATATTTATAGAAAGGACAGACTTGGAAAAAGAGGTGGGGAGTCTTGATTGCCATTAGGAAGAATTTAGCCAGTGAGTTTTTATATCAAGGCAAAAATAGTGAAAGTTTATTTTGTAGGATTAATTTTAAGATAAGAGACCTGTCATTGTTGGATCAGTTTACAGACCTCCAGACTCAGATGAAAATGTATGTTTGTCTATTTGCAGAGACATTTCTAACATTGTTTTGGCCAATAGGAAGGCAATATTATGGATTGGTGGAGACTTTAATTTAACCAGATATTGATTGGGGTGAAGATGCCATACTTGGTAATCAATACAGTAAAATATCAATACTCAGTTTTTTGATGCCACCAAAGACCTTGGATTAGTACAGTCAGTTGAATCACCAACTCGTGGTAAGGCATTCCTGGATTTATTTTTTACCAATTGTCCAGGCGCTTTTGGCAATCAGGAATTAATTGCAGGCCTGGGTGATCATGACATAGTTCTTTTAGAGAGTAATTTTCAACCTTTCGAAGAAAACCCCCTAAACATACCATCAGACTCTGGAACCAAGCAGATTTCCAAAATTGCGCAGGGATACTCATAATTTCAGTCGTCTTTTTTGAGGTCCCATAGTGTTAAAGATAATGTCAGTGATCTTTGGAAGTGTATAAAAACTAATTTGGAATTTATTATGGATGACAACATACCTACTAAAATAACTTCAAGCAAGAACCACCAGCCATGGATTACTACTAAAACTAAACGTTTGTTGAGAAGGAAACATCGTTTCTTTAAGAAATGAAACTACATCCTAATTCAGAAAGATTACTGGTTAGGTATAAACATATTAAGAGAAGGTGTCAGAGAGAATGTAGACTTGCTCACTCCAATTATGTTAATTCGATGATTTCGGAAGGTGATCATCAAAACAAGAAATTATGGTCTTACATAAGGAGTAAGAGACAGGACAACATTGGATTCCAGACTGAGAAATAACCAGAATAACCTAATACAGGACCCTGAAGGAAAGCAAACTTACTAAACAAGCAGTTTTGTTCAGTTTTCTCAAATCCCAAACCTTTAATTAATGTTAGACTAAAGGATGATGATAAACTCCCTGAAATGCAAAACATCAAAGTAAACAAAGCAGGAGTATTTTAAGTTACTGACCAATATCAATGAAAACAAAGCTACTGGTCCCGATGGCGTTCCTGGCAAGCTCTTAAATTATGTGCCAGTGAATTGAGTGAGGTATACCAATTACTTTACCAAGCTTCACTGGACCAGGGAGTAATACCTGATGAGTGGCGAGATGCGAGCATTGTTCCCTTATTTAAAAAGGGTGACAAAACAAAAGCAGAGAATTATAGACCTGTATCTCTTACATCCATATCAGCTAAATTACTTGAACACATAATATATAGTAGCATAATGGACCATTTTTGACAAATATGATTTCTTAAATAACGCCCAGCATGGTTTTAGACAGCGAAGGAGTGTGAGACTCAACTTATAACAAACTCTCAATGGTTTTTAGTAACTGTCTTAACAACAGACAGCAAATAGATGCAATTTTATTAGATTTTTTTAAGCCTTTGATAAGGTTGACCATGAGGGCCTGCTGCTTAAATTAGAAACACATTGGCATTGGCGGTTCTTTGCTAAAATGGGCTAGATCATTCCTCGTTGGGAGAACGCAGAAAGTTGTTGTGGAAGGTCGTCATCCCATTGTAAACCAGTCTTGTCAGGTGTACCACAGGGAAACTGTTCTGGGGCCCTTGTTTTTCTTAATTTATTAAATGACATAAGTAGAAATCTCTCTCCTGGAACTACTATAAGGCTTTTTGCAGATGACAGTTTAGTATATAGAACAATTAGAAGCAAGAATGATACACGCATTCTACAAGAGATCTAAACGCTTTACAAGAGTGGGAAAGAACTTGGAAAATGGAATTTCATCCTCAAAAGTGCCAAGTGTTGCGTATATGTAACAAACGCTCACTAATTAGATCAGATTATTCTATCCATAATACTATTCTTAAGAAACTAATGCTGCAAAATATTTAGGCGTGATTATAGATAGTCGTCTCAAATGGAAAGAACATTTACAATTTAGTATGTAAGAAAGCAAATAACATCTTAGCTTTCTTACACAGGAATATCAATGACTGCCCCCAAAAGGTTAAAGACGACTGCTACAAAACACTGGTTAGACCAGTAACTGGAATATGGTTGCTCAGTTTGGATCCTTACCATCTAAAGGACATTGATAACCTTGAAAAGATCAGAAGAGAGCAGCACGGTTCGTAACAGGGAACCACATCAGAGAAAAGGGGAATACTAGGAAGAACATGAGGAAATTAGAATGGAAACCCTTAGAAGAGAGAAGAGCTTTTATTAAACTTAACACCTTTTTCAAAGGCAGAGCTAAAGTAATTGATATTCCAATGGAACAAACTAGTATTGAATAAAAGTAGCACCAGGAGTGGCGGTCAGTGTTATACCATACCTGCATCAAATATTGACAGCCACTTACATTCTTTTTATCCCAGTTCTGTACGGCTGTGGAACTCACTGCCGGTGCCATCAAGATTGCCACAAATGCAATCTCTTTTAAAAAACAAATTGATACAACAGTTTTGAGATCTGCATATTGATGTTTTTCTATTTTTTACTTCCCCAGATATTTTACTGTTAACTGGGCCTGAATTTTGGCCATTGCTTTTAACTTCTTGAATATCGAGTGCGACCCTTGTTGCCAAATTTGCTCCAGGGGCCACAGTCTGAGTCGCACTATTTTATGTTATTTTTTTTTTCTTTTTAACATGCGCGCTGGTGACCTACTCGTTTTTGAGTGAACCAGTATTTTAGGAAGAAGAAGAAAGAAGAAATTAACAGATACGCTCAACAAAAACAAGCAGCTAAGGGCACACCTGACTCCCTATGGTTCGACACAACACCTGACGAAATGCGGGGCTATGTCACTGTACTGATTATTCCATATAACAACAAAGGGACGACGCGCAGAAACGTCATATATGTGTTCTTTCTGCCAGGTGCCTTTATGCTTTCATAAGAATGACTGTTTCCATGACTACCATGTGCAGAAAGTGGTCAACAGTAGGGCAGTTTGCTAGTCTCTGTGTACGTGTATATATGCTTACCTGTAGTTTATGGTGACAGTGCTTTGATGACACTTGGCAGTGACACTCTACTCAATTTGGTCACAGCTATACAGTGTGTAAATACATATGGACATGTATAAGGTGCTTAGAACAATGACAGAAAAACAATGAGGAACTGTGCTTGAATCTACAGTAACTGTTCAGTTGTGACAATTGACACTAGTTGTGTGTGACATTCTGTGGATTACCTGTGGGGACTGAACAGGCGGACAGAAGACAGATCATCTTACTTAGGCTGCAGCTTTCATTTCACAACACTAACATGCATGTGCATGGGATAACTGCATGTTGGTGTGCTGTATTAGAATTGTCACCATCGCATGCGACACATTGGGTGACATTTTGGTGACAATGACACGACCTTTCACCTCGAGACACACACAATCTTGGTCCCATTACAGAACAAAGCCTTGTGACCATACATGCGGAATTTCGTAGCTCTAGAGGTTTATTCCTGGTTGTGGTGAAGCATGAACCATACATACCCATTTTAAGGCTAAATTCACCCAAAAAATCTGAAAACTAGGGGGAATTTGGCCTCAGAGAATCTGAATACAAGAGGGTTAATGTTGTGTGTATGTGTTGTAGTATTTTGTATACATAGACTTACTGCATAAACAATAAAGCGTTGTCACTGCCTGAACACACTTTCAGGTACCATACGACTCGCAAAACTATTTACAGAGACAAGACAAAACATTTTCCAAAAATATTATTATACATGTGTTTAGGCCAGCAATAATTCCCTTCCCAATATGGAAGATGGTCTTCAAAAGTGATCATCCTTTAGAATATTGCAATAAAAACATGACAGATTACAACTTCAACAAACAGGATGCTAAAGTTGTGTATGTGTGTGTCCACTTTTTCTTTTTCTATTAAGTCAGTTAAATTGTGTTCACATTCAAGAACTATTCAATACAGTAAATAATTGTGTACAACAAATGTGGTTAAAACATCTGGTCCGACAAAACAACAACCCTGCCTCCCATTTTGTAAGTGTTGACTTCCCTTCATTTTTTCATTTGTCTTCATAGTCGGTCATACCCAGTTTGGCTAAAGCACACAGCGTATAGGTGGGTAAGTGAAAAACACTTGTCTTCCCTCTTCATGCTGCAAATCTTTTCATCATACCAATCAGAGATATTTCCTTCCTAAACATCACTCTCTTCACGCCATAAATCACTCCGTCATTTTGATTATAGTTTCCCTCTGATTGCTATAAATCATTCCATCAAACAACCACAGCTCTCCATGCCCTGAAAGCATTACATCATGTTCATTAAAAAATCCCCATCGCGTGCAACAATTTATTGTCATATTCATTACACATTTGCTTTCCATGCAATGAATCATGAAATTGTATTAATGTTAAGGGAAAAAAAAAGCATTCCTTCCATGGTATAGATGATGCCGTCATACTGATGAAAACTTCTCGAGCTAAGAAACACAAGGTCACAGTGCTGACAGTCCCTTGGTCCCTTCTCTGTGGTATAAATCCAGAAAAACAATCCTCTGTCTTCCTTTCACAACAAATGATACAAACTCTGCATCAGCCAAGGATTTACAAAAACAAAAAAAGGCTGCTTACTATGTCGTTTCCTAATTCAAGAAAAAAAAAAATCCTCTGCCTTTTGGGAGGAACCAAAAGGTAATACAAATTCTGTGTCAGTCAAGGATGAAAACACAGCTGCTCACTCCTTTTCACATTTTCCATAGATACAAGTGGTTACCCACACTCCCTCGTTTTAGTCAGTACTCTCCTGCCAGTGTCCTTGGACACAAAAATAACAGTTGGCAGTCGCAGTCTATGTTATTGGTTTCATATTGACAGACATGTGGTCAGTTGCCACAGGCCTGCAAAGCGATGTTGATGAAGTTGGCGATGCGGTTTGGATCACTGTTGTAGTTGGAGGTGGCACTGACGAAGGTCGTGGTATGGTCCACCACATGCGTCTTCCTGCACACACATACACAAACACCATCCCAGAGTTGGGTTGTTGTTCTGTTGATTGCATTACCTGTGGATGATGGTGTCTATGGCAGAGATAAACTTCATAGGAGGCTGTTGGATTTTGTGATTGTGCCCTAGGTGGTGAGAATCATGCAGAATTTTTACCCTTACGCTGGTTGTCGCGATGTAAGTCATGCCAGGGCGTTGTGTCTCTTGACTGGTTGTCGAAATATGAGTCACACAGTAGGTGAGCCTTGCGAGCCTAGTTTCACTGACACACACAGATATACGAAACTATGGCTCAGTGACAAACTAATTTGCATGAATGACTGAACTAGCCCCAGAACATGAATTTTCAGCATTTTAGCTTGGTTTATAGTTAGTAGCAGCTTGTAATGCATAGCGCAACTCGACTCGTCTGGCAAACAAAAATGGCGGCACCTAAAGGAGTATGCAATAGAATTAGGAACTTGTTTGAAGATGTTTTGCTAAATTTGTTGTGGAAAAAGCAGGTGAAGAAGAAGTTACAGACACTTTGAATGAACTGGGTGTGGTTGGTGATGGTTTTGATTTAGATCAAGCACCATGTAATCATGATTTTGAGATCGGCACGGACAATGACCCCTCTGGGGGTTGCAACCATGACGTGGTCGGAGGGCTTGCGTGGTCCTGTGATCCCTTAGGCTTTGCTGGTGGGGGCATCAATACTTGGAGATAGGCTGGTTTTTTCAAACTGCTTCTAGGCCTGAGAAGTTAAGATGCTGCCTGGCCTAAGCGTAATGTGGTAAGGAGTTGATGCCCTGGTAGGGCTTCCCATGTCAGATAGGCTAAGGGTGAGGATCCTGACTAAGAGAAACCGCCTTTCTCCTTTTCTTGTTTTCTGCCTTTCTTATTGGCCCTTTTCTATCTTCGTCTCCCCTTCAAGTCTTCTTTTCCACACTCTTTTTCTCTCTGTGGTCTCTTAAGATCCACCGCGTTTGCCGTGCGGTGCGACCTGTGTCGGAGGGGAATGAGATCCTGGTGATTGAGAGGGCCAGTGCTTGAGGAGGCCGGTGCTCTCAACACATCACTTTGGCTCGGACCTCTCCTAGACAGGGAGTACACCTCTGGCCCAGGTGTACTAATCGGCTCCCTTCTTGGGGCTGGGTCAAGACAGGCAGTTCCCCTGCTGGCCAAGTGAACCCCTGCAGTGCTCGACTCTCTGTTTCCCGGGAGTTGAGCATGATCAGGGGGGATAGGGGTAGTAGCGTTCTGTTTGTCGTATGTCTCTCCTGAAGTCTGGAAGGGGTCAAGACAGTGATTCTTGGCCCTGGCCCCTTAGTTGGACTCCAAGGTGGGTGGGTAAGGGAGAGATGAAATATAACAACAATAATCATGGCTTTTTCTAAAAATATCCCCCCAAAAAGAAGAGGAAGGCAGCATCCCCTATTTCAGGGGATCTTTCAATCTGATAGTGACTCGGATATCGAAGTAAGACAGAGGACAGGTTTCTGGCTTCTGGCTCGTGATGGAGGGACGGAGCAGGAAAAACCCATTTCAGCTCCGAGTCCTTTCGCTATACAGAAGGGCTTCCAAGGTTTTGCAGGTGACCCTCAGTCCATCAAAAGGTTACGGAAGGCTCATTTCTCGTTCAATGCAAATCCAAAAAACAATCAGAACAGCTGCTGAGGGCAACAAAGCTCGTGGACAGAGAGATCCGGGTGACTCCCCATAAACAATTGAACTCGTCCAAAGGAGTGATTCGATGCGAGATTTGACAGGTGTCTTGGAGGTGGAGATCAAGACGGAACTGGCGTCCCAGGATGTGACGGAGGTGCATAGGGTGACAGTAAAAAAGGTGCAGAAAGAGTGGCCACCACACCCTCTTTCTGACATTCTGCAACCCTGTGCTGCCCTCCGGTCATCAAAGTCGGCTACCTGAACGTCCGAGTTCAGTTGTATGTTCCGTCCCCGTTGAGGCGTTTCAGATGCCAGAAATTCGGCCATGTCAGAGACCGCTGTTCTGGGCAGGAGGTGTGCGGTGTTTGCTGCAAGGCAACCCATGATGGGCCATGTAAGATCCGGCACATTGTGCTAACTGCGGTGGCGACCATCCCTCCTCTTCCCGAAACTGCCCTCTGTGGATTCAGGAATCCACAATACAAAGAATAAAAACTGAAAGAAAATCTCCTTTTTGAGGCCCGCAAACAGGTCGTTGGCAGTCAGACGCCAACAGCATCTTCATATGCTTCGGCCGTAAAAAAAGTTCCCACCTCGGTCAGTCTGCTGCCAGACTGATGAATTTATCTTTTCAAAACACTGCAAGGAAGAATTGTAACCTCTGGTGGAAGCAGGTCCACCACCTCCCAACCTAAAGTGAATGCCCCTGGTGGAGGCAAAAAAATCCACCACCCTCAGACTGCCCAGCAGTCTACAACATCTGCTGCTGGGCAGATTAAAAAACCAGCTCTCCCGCCTCGAACTCCTCTGTACAGTGCCCGTGCGGGCCAAGGGAGTTCAACCCAGTGTGGAGATGGTGGAGATGAGGAAGAAACCTCCACCGTCTCCCAAATCCAGGCCTTCTTCACCTGTTGGCAAGTCTGCAGCAGGTCTGAAGAAGCAAACAGTCCGGTACAACTCTCAAATAAATTACACCATTAGAAGCAGACGTTGATGAGGAGATGACCTGATCTCTCTCCTTTTTCGCCCTCTGCACCATGGATAGTACAATATTCCATTGGAATATCCGTGGACTAAATTCCAACTTCGAGGAGCTGTAGCTTCTGTGTCAATCTATAAAACATTCCGTCGTGGCTCTTCAGGAAACTCAAATTCAAAGCCAGAAGGCCTTCACTCTTTCTGGCTTTAATATTCTTTCTAAACCTGCACAACCATCCACGTTGGGACTGTCGGGCGGGTGTTGCCCTTCTCATACACAAAACTCTGCTGTATAGTCCTGTCGCTCTGACTACCTCCTTCAGGCTGTAGCTGCGAGAGTCACTCTCCACAAGACTGACAATCTGCTCGCTTTATCTACCACCTTCTGTCCCGGTTTGTCGTCAGGACCTTGTCAGTCTGATAGGGAGAACTTCCTCGACCTTCTTTGCTGTTGGGTGACTTTAACGGTCACAATCCTCTTTGGGGTAGTGTCAGTTTGTCATCCAGAGGTCTGCTTATTGAGGATGTCCTTTCGGATTTGGATTTGTGTGTCTGAACGACGGATCTGCAACTTACCTCCACTCTTCCACGTGTTTAGATTTGTCGATTTGTGACCCCTCGCTGGTCCTGGACTATGAGTGGTCCTGTCCATGACGATCTGCACGGAAGTGACCATTTCCCTGTCCTTTTACAACCCGTAATAACTGAAAACGTCTCTGTCTCGCACATCTAAATTATAAGAAGGCAAACTGGGATCTATTTGCAACCACTATTTCCAAAGAATTCCAGGACACTGATTTTCTTCAGAGTCCAGACCCAGCAGAATCTATGACTAACACTGTGATCAAATGTGCTAAAGCCTGTATTCCAGTGTCTTCCGACAAACTCCAAATGCCAAAAACACCCTGGTTCGATTCAGACTGCCAACAAATTTCAAAAGTTCGAAACGGGCTCAGCGTCGGGTATACTAACGACCTTCGGGTCCCAACGCTCAAGCCCATCAGAAACTCCGTGCCAAATCGAGACACACTTTCAAAATCAGTAAACGTCAGTCCTGGAGAAGCTTCTGCTCCAGGCTGACATCTAAAACTTCCAAGAAAAAAGTGTGGAACATCATTAAGAAAATCAAAGGGAAGAACACCTGTCCCACTGTGAACCATCTCAAGTTTTCGGACTCTTTAATAACAGAGAAAAAAGCAGTTGCTAATCTGCTTGCTTCAACCATTGAAAAGAATTCCTCCTCTTCTAACAAATCAGCCAGTTTTGTCAAAAACAAAGCCCTTAAAGAAAAATCACCCTGCAACTTTTCGTCAAACAACATGGAAGACTACAATCTTCCTTTCACGTTAAATGAACTGAAATCTGCCTTACTTTCCTGCAACGATTCCTCTCCAGGTATAGATGAAATCCATTATCAACTGTTGAAACATCTTCCGCAAGGAGGTCTGAACATACTGCTACATGTACACACCCTGTGTGGACTACTGGTTCTTTCCACCTTCTTGGCGGAAAGCCTCATTATTCCCATTCCCAAACCTGGAAAAGATCTTTCTAAACCCATCAAACTACCGTCCATAGCTTTGACCAGCTGTGTCTGTAAATTGATGGAGAAAATGGTCAATGCTAGGCTCATGTGGAAACTGGAAAACCGATGACCTTTTGGCGAAAGAACAGTGTGGTTTCCGCAAACATCGGACTACAGTTGACCATTTGATTCGTCTGGAATCTACACTTCGGAACGCCTTTTTGAACAAACAGCATGCAGTGGCAATTTTCTTTGACTTGGAGAAGGCCTACGATACCACCTGGAAGTCGGGGATACTTCATGATCTGGGTTTTCGAGGTCATCTTCCGCTTTTCATACAAATTTTTTTGGCAGAACGACAGTTTCAGGTCCGGGTTGGCACCACTCTCTCTGATGTTCCACGAGCAGGAGTTGGGTGTTCCACAGGGGAGCATACTGTCTCCTGCCCTCTTTAGCATTAAGATCAACACATTGTTAAATCAGTTCAGCAGGGTTCAGACTGCTCATTGTTTGTGGATGATTTTGCTGTCTACGCAACTGGAAGCCTGTACCCGAGTGTCCAGTGCAGGCTCCAGCTTTGGTGGACAAAATTCATCAGTGGGCGGATGAAAACGGTTTCACCTGTTTCTCCTACAAAGACACAGTGTATCACTTCCATAATTTCCATCAGTTTTTTCCAGATCCTGAAATTCAAGTAGGGAAATCTCCCATTCCAGCTGTCAAAGAGGCGAATTTTTAGGAGTGATTTTGACCAGAAACTTAACTTTCTCAGCCACATTAAAAACCTCAAACGCTTGCCAGAAAGCACTGAATATTCTGTGGGTCGTAGCGCACACTGACTGGGGCGCTGATAAGAAAACTTTGCTGACCTCTACAGAGCCTTGGTCCGTTCCAAACTGGACTACGGTTGTGCTGTGTACGGCTCTGCAAGATCGTCTTACCTCCAACTCTTGGACACTATCCACCATCAAGGGCTTCGTCTCTGGTCTTGGAGCGTTCCACACCACCCTGTGTACAGCCCTGTACGCAGAGGCAGTGAACCTTCACTGTCCAACCGCAGGCTGAAATTGTCTTTGAATTATTATATCCGACTGTTCTTGGAACCAGAAAACCCTGCCTATGACTGTGTCTTTGACCCTCCGTTCCAAAGTGAGTTTGAAAACAACTCGAAATGTATTCCGCCGTTTGGTCTTCGGATGCAGCCCTCACGTGCGGAATGCAGGTCTAGACCTAGGAGTGTGTTCGGATTTTTCCAAGTTTCCGGATCAGCCTCCGTGGACCTTTTTCACACCAGAGATTCGTTTCGATCTTGCAGCTTTTCGCAAAGAGTCTACCAGCTCTCTGGCGTACAAGGCATTGTATGCTGACCTCTGTTCGAAATTCCCATCCTATCAAAAAGTTTTCACTGACAGTTCCAAGTCTGAAGATGGAGTGGCCTGTGCAGCCTACTGCCCTGGGGCTCCTTCTCAGATACTGTTGGAACATATACATTCAGATGCTTCTGTCTATTCTGCTGAACTTACTGCTCTGGTTCTGGCATTGAAGATAATATCACAATCTACGAAGATGGACTTTCTGGTTTTGTCGGATTCGCTGTCAGCTTTGGAGGCCATAGCTGGCCGCAACCTACAGCATCCAGAACTTTTACATTTCTTTGAACTTTTTAGCAAGTTGAAAGCGGACGGTTACATTATTCTGGCTTGGGTTCCTGGTCATGTTGGCATCGGCGGAACGAAATGGTTGATCGTTTAGCCAAGAACGCCACAAGAGAGAAACTGTCCAACACTTAATCCCCTGCTCAGATGTGAAACCCAAAATTAACGATTATGTGAGAGACCTCTGGCAGGAGGATTGGAACACACAGACGAATACAAACTCTTTCAGATCCGTCCAAACCTTAAGGACTTCTTCCCATCGACGTCTGGTGGTCGTAAAGAGGAAACGGTTCTGTGCCGGCTGCACACCGGCCATTCGTATTTTACCCATTCCTACCTTTTAAAGAGTGAAGAAGCTCCGTGGTGCATTCCATGTCATGCGCCACTCACAATGAAACATGTTCTTTTAGAGTGTTGGGACTTGCACGATGTGAGACACAAACATTTTACAGCGGAGTCCATGAAGATCCTGTTCAGGGATGTGATCCTTGAGTTTTGAGAGAGATTAACATTTTTTATCTGATTTAAGATTTATGGAAGAAAGATTTTAACGAAGTTTCTGGTACGTTTCTAGACGATGTCATTTAAAGAGATTGTGAAAGGTTTTTTTTTTTTTTTCTTTTAAATGACTGGTGAGTTGATTTTAACGTGGTGACAGCCCTGATGTGGCCCTTTGTGGTGGCTGGGCTATAAGCAACATTATCTTATCTCTTATCTTACGGACAATAACTGGATGAGTGCTTAAGGGTGAGGGGAATCTCAAGATGCCATTCTGTGGGGAACAAAAACTCAGTGTAGCGCTTCCAGATTATCCTAAACCTTTTAAACGTAAACAACGACGGTATGGGTTAACTGTTGCATTCGTTGATGGTGACTATTTTTGGTTGTTTTTGTGTGTGTTATCAGCACATGATTTCAATGTGAAAAACTGAACTGCACCTCATTCATTCTTACCTAGATTACCTGCATGGAAGACTGGTATAATCAACACTGACTTTCCTTGAAAAAAGACTGTAACTTATTTCTGGATACTGTGGAACATCGTATACTGATTATTTGTGAACAAGCTCTTGAGAATGACAAGCAGGATGTGCAACCTGTTTCATCTGTTATTTTACATTCTGAACAGAAAGCGCCTAATTTAAACTCACAAGCACACCAGTTCTGTTATATATTATACATTAGTCAATTACTAACAAATTATTATTCTGCATGCCATGTTCAAATACTAACCATTGAAAACTTATGCATATTATACAAATGCAACTATTCATTTCAAACTTTCTTTCAGGAAATTTACCAGACAACATGCTTAATAGTATGTTGTTAAATAGCCAGTGTACGGGTTAACTGTAACAGTATCAGGGTTCATAGCCTAAGAGCATCCCAAAATTCCCAAACTTTTCCCAAACTTTCAAAAACCACTTTCTGGATTTTTCAAAGACCTTTATTTTATTTAAGCAGCCCTAAAACTGAAGTTAGGTAGATAAAAGGGACATGTAAATAAGCACAAACACAACAGACAGACAGATTACCTTTTAATAGAACAGTTCCTTGTTATCACACCAATCTTCTAGCCTTATTATTGTCTGTTTGTGAGACCACAGAAAATTAAACTATTATATTCCTTTTTTTCAGCCACAATGCACTGCCGTTGTTTGAAAAATGAATCAATGGATTCTGTCCTATATGTCACAAGACTACAACAACTGTCAATTCAAAGGCAGCCAATGTGTTGTAGTGGAGATTACCTTTTAATAGAACAGTTCCTCGTATCACACCAATGAATTGGAGTCAAAGTATCTTGTAAGAACACAATTACGGTCCCAGAATCTGACATACACATCCAACTGTTTTTCCTGGAGATTCGTTCAGCGTTTCATCAAAAAGAGCACATGGTTTTCTGCTGCCTTTACTTGTTTTGTAAGCTCGGATGAAAAATATGGCCCAAGACCAAAAGTACACAAGTATCTTGCTTTGCTTTCCCACAGGAAAACGCTGCAGCAATGTTGCTGTCAGGAAACATGGCTGAAACAGCTGTTTCAATCATGCCATCACATGATTTCATACTGTAATGGATGTTATGCACTTCATTGCCCACAACACCTCGGCTTTCAACACTTCTGTGCAGACACGTACGATGCCAAACTACCACACTGTTTTTCTTTCTGCGTTGCAGCTGATGAGACGGGAACCCTCTGAGATGTCACTGGTGCAACAGAGGAGGAGCTGGTTGTGGAAGACTTCTTGCTGTGGATGCCCATGAAGTCACCAATGGTGCAACCACTTTGTCAATGGAAGCCACATTCTTCTTGTGCTTTGCACCTGAAATACACATTTTCTTTTGTGTTTATAAAAGTTTTAATCAAGACACCAAAAATCGTTCTTGTTTATCATCATATCAATTTTATTATTACTAGTAGGCAAAATCTTTATAATCATCACAATCATTATCACTATTATCATTATCATCCTAATTATTGTCACAATTATATGTCTTTAACATTGTTTTAAAGAGAGTGTATGATGTTACTGCTATATCTGTATCAGAAATTTTTATAAAAAATTGTAAATATTGATTGATCATTATAAAATTCTGTCATATACTGTTAAATATTAATTAAAATGAATGTTCTTGTTATTGTTGAAATAAATACCAGTATAACTACTGTTTTATATCAATTGCTATTAATGGTATTAACTTTAAAAAAAATCACTATTACATTTACAATTATGTACTCTCTATATGGAAAGAAATACTATCTTCATTCACATTAGTATTAATTATAACATGATTATAAGTTCACATGAATATTTCCTATTGGTATTGTTCCCAACCTTTTAAAAATATAATTAAAAAATAGTATGAATGAAAATAGTGGGTAGCAGTGGTGGTAGTAAACAGCGTAAGTACTAGTAGTAGTATAATAATATCAGAGCAGAAGTTCTAGGAAAGCAGTATTAGAACAGAAAGAAGTAGTACTAGTAGTAGTTGCAGTAGAGCATGAGGTAATCACCACTTTGCAAATTCTGGCAATATTTGTAACAGTGTTTCCTTCAAAGCGCAGGTCACATGGTCACATTCTTTTTTCTTTTCTTTTAAAGGGCAAAAACGTCAACCTGAACAACGTAAAAAAAATTAAAAAATCAAGTAGGTTGAGGTATGGGTGATGGGAGAGCGTTTGGATAGCTTGGCTAACTACTGAAACAAAAGGTTCACCAAAAATCATTTTCCGTCTTCGTCTCATTTTTCTTCCTGTGACCAAGAGAATGTGACCGGTGATCCCGTGCGATGAACACTGTATTGACTTACCGCCGTTATGGCTGATGAGGGCTCCTTCACCCATCGATCCAATATCGATGTTTTTTCTGCACGCTGCACAGTACGCAGACCCACTTGTTGCCAGCATTTTTCCGCAGCCATCGTTTGTAAGTCGAATTTCGAGCCACAGCTCGTTGAAAACGCACTGGTCCGGCATTTTGTTTTCTCTGAGAGACCCGGATATTCCAAGGGAAGTAACTCGCGTTGCGCTTGAAATCGAGAGTTCGTCTGCTACTCAATTCGCTGCGGTTCATCCGATCGCATTTATTATATTTTATAGTTGTTTCCTCTTGTATGTTAAAATTTCATGGTCCCTGATTTTTTTCGGAGTGGATATTTTATATTGGTGACATAACTCTAAATTCACAAACTTTCACAAACCATATTCATGTTTCTTATTTTTCAAAGACTTTCCAGGGCCTGGAAAATAACATCTTTTTTCCCCAAACTTTCCCAAACGCTACGAACCCTGCTGTTGTATCTCTGTTTCATACCTAGGGTGGACCAACATCATCAGGTTTTACTGATGAGTCGGCCAGAGGGACAAAAGTGAACTCTAGACAGGTAATACAAATGGTTCAGTTTTCAAAAGAGTTGGTGGTCCCCATATTGATAATGAAAGGCTTCATATTTACACACGGCCACTCATTTTTCATCTTTTTTCTTGTTCTCTTTGCTGAGCTTGCCTTAGCTTGCAGATGAATTGTTAAATTGTATTTTTTTTCTCTTGCTACTTCAGCATAAAGCTCTCGGACTGAAAGAATATGCTGAACAATCTATTATGGGAAAATCAAGTTATGGCAAACAATTCGTTCATTATTGTGACAAGTTTTACATGAAAAAAAAAAAAGAGGAGGTGGAAGGAGGATGAGGAGGGATAGGAGGGAGTGACAAAGAGGAGGATATTATTCAAGTGTAAATATATCCTTCACTTAGAGCAAATGGAGACCATCAAACTTGGTCTTTTGAACAGATCCATTTGCTTTGCCTGTCTAGTGTTGACTTTAATCTCTTCTGTAAAACTCATCAGTAAAATCTGGCCTGGTATGTAACAAAGATATTATAATCTATATTCTACAGTCTCTCACCACTATGGAATAAAGTGAAATCAAACTGCCCCCAAAAGCAGCCGGCAGAACAGGGAAGTGGCAAAAACATGCCATATAAAGATAAAAGTTGCAGAAAACAAGAATGGAAGAATCAATGTACATCTTTTAACTTATGTTTGAGGTTCCAAAGAGGATGTTAGGGCAGTCAAAATGTACTAACAGTCTCTTCAACTCAACTATTTGATTGATAACAGAAGTGTAGTTAGTCACATCAGTGCTGACAATGCCTTATTGCCTAACACTTGAGAACAGTGGCCTTTACTTGGATCTTCTCAGAGCTGAGATGCCCACTTGTTAACCAGTATAATCATAACCCTGCTAGATCTACAAAATAATGCAAACACTCTTCATCCTCACCTTTATCCCTGCCAAGAATTTGCATGGATGCGGTTTTTTTTCTTGTACTTTCTTTTCTACTTGTACCATATTAGACAACTTCATGAAAACATGTGACATCAAACATGTGCATGTACACACACACACACACACACACACACACACACACACACACACACACACACACACACAAAGCAAATGCCTTTATGTTAATCAATTTCTGTCAGGCTTTACTTATTTCAGACTATGCCACTGCCAAGACTTCCAAACATCGGGGTATAAATGGAACAACCTGACTCACTAACTATGGAAACAATCTTATTCCAAATACAGACATAGGTGAAAGATTTGTTGTATATGCGTGAGTGCACATATGCCTGTGAGCACATGCACCTACAAGTTTGCGTGAGAATATACATGTATAACTAACCATTGAAAACTTATGCATATTATACAAACGCAACTATTCATTTCAAACTTTGCTTCAGGAAATTCACCAGACAACATGCTTAATAGTACGTTGTTAAATAGCCAGTGTGCTCACAGGCACATGCACATGCATTTGTGGACATGTGCATGCACATGTGTTTGTGCATAGCTTATGCCTGCATTCACGTGTGGACTGGAGGATGACTGAAAATTCCAACTGTGTATTCTTGAAATTGTTTTAACGAAGAATATATTGATTATGGCTTCACCTTGAACAATTACAATAAACAAAAGGTTTGCAGGAAAATCATCCTTATGTGGAAAGCAGAACTGCAAATTTTCATCTAACAGAGACACCTTCAGCCAACGGTCATTAGGTTGGTTGGTTTTTGTTTTTTTTTTTCATTTTGGGAGTCCATAATCCACGTGCCACTGAGCCTTTTTCATGTTAAAAACGTCCCTGCTGGATGGCAAATTGCCATTCTTTTTCATAACAAAGTATTATTCTTAACAGTGGTTTGTTGTCTACTCTGATGACTTACGTTTTCCGGTTGTTGTTGTCAACGAAAATGTCAACCTGCAAACCGAAGAGGAAGTGAGAAGAGAACCCTGAGCGATACGGACAGGTGCAACTTCGGGGAGTCACCATTTGGATGTACTCACCAACTGCCACTGAGTCTGTCAACACACACACACACACATGCACAGAGGATCAGAAACGATGCCATGGCCTGGAGGCTACCCACCCACATACATTCATCCCCATACCATACCTGCCAACCTTCTGAAGTCAAAATTCAGGAACCAGGGATGAAGGGGGTGGATAAAGTGAAAAAAGAGCAGACGCTTTTTAAAGCATTTCTGACCCCCTTCTGTTTTCGTTAACAAATGCGGGGTTTAAAAGGGAAATACTAAATGGTGAACACACAATACCAAAATCTAAATAGCATCATTTGGGCTTCATTATGTAATATTTTTATCATCCTTATTCAAATGTGACCCCACAGGCCCCATATTTTTAAACACAATTTTGAAATTGAGGATCCCCCCTCCCTCCCCCTAAATTTGGGATTTCATGAATAACTTTTAAATTCAGAAAATTCCACAATTGGAAGGGTTGGCAACTATGCCACCTGGACTTTGGGTGTGTTACTGGTTCAGAAATAGCACAAAGTTCACAAGTCCGACATTGCCAGGTTGGATATTCCTGTCTGATGTCCGACATAAAACAGGACACTTCTGCAGCTCCTTGTCATGTGATTTTGTTCTGATGGAGGCAGTGTTGGGTTGGATACAACACCCTCTTTTCACCCTTCAGGGACAGATATTCCCATCTGCCTGGTCGCTTTTGGTGGGTTACACCTGAATGTATCTTATCATGTGTACCATACAGTGGCCTTTACTTGGATCTTCCCTACATACACTACCACTATCATCATTCTCGCCATGATTGTCTTAATGATCATTTTCAGCATATTTGCAACGCTTGATACAATCTCCTGCCATGCTTAAACGGCAGTTACTGTGCAGCATGGGGACTGCCTTTAGTTATGGCATGCTACAGGCACTACATTCTTTATTCTTCTCATGATAAATCCAAACACCAAATCCTGTAAAGCTGAGGGGGAGGGGGGATAGGAGGCCTGTGGGATTTCTTCTGCGTACGCAGGCTGATACTCCTGCGGACACTGCCTGTACAGACAGGCAGTGGAGTTTTGTGTGTATGACCGTTTTTTATCCCGCCATTAAGGAAGCCATACTCCATTTTTGGGGAAGGTGCATGCTATGTGTAACCAACGGCCAAACTGGCCTTCTCTTCCGAAAGTTGGTGATGGGATTTAACGTGTGTGCAAGATGTTGTGCGTGCGTTCACACACGGAACCTTGGTTTTTAGTCTCATTCGAAGGACTGTATAGGGAATGAAGTCAGAACTACTGTTAACTCCGAGGGAAAAATCCCCCTGTACCGAAATTCGAACCCGCAGCCCAGGATCACAAGTCCGGCACTCTACCAACTGAGCTATTTCGGCCCCCGGCCTGTGGGATAACATCATAATGATGCCCAAAACATAATCTTCTCAACCTTATCAACTTCCTTCATCACTTTGCATTGCTTGCGAGTGTGCATGTTTCAGGTCATCATTCAAAGCTAGGAGCAGATTTAATTAAGGAGTGCATGAGAGAAAAGGTTCAGGAACTCTTCCCTGACCCCCCCCCCAACTTATCCTTTCACACCCAGTCCTCTCTCCTTCTCCTCCCCTCCTTTACCCACCCACCTCCATATTCCCTAAATAAAGTGCCTTCCAGAAACAAAACATACATCAACGGCTGAATGGCTTTAGATGAAGGCGGATAAGCATTGCAGTGTCATCCCTCTCCTCTGGACCATCAGACTGACAGACTGTTCCAGGTAGCTGAACCTCTGCCCTCCCCACCCCCTGCTCCCACCCCACCTCTCTGCCTCCATCATCTTTTTTTAAGGGAGTGAGCGATGGGGGCAGAGTATTGCCCATCTGGTTCAGACACTGACAGCATCTTTCAGCTCCCTCTCTTCCCTTACACCATCCCTGGATCAGTCCAACCCTGAAAAGCTTTTGCTTTGCTTTTCTTTATGTCAGTTTACTCAGATTTTATGATAACAGGTATTCAAACATTCTCTGCACAAGAACAAGAATTCAACAGTTACTCTGACATAAAACGAACATTACAAAACAAATAAACGAAATGACAGGAATGCAAAAAAAGTCCATAACAAAGCAAAACGATTACACAGTGCCATATCAGAATAACTATCTGGTGCATTGTACTTTACAATCATAGAGAACGACAGAGATTCAGTAGAAACACCAACACGTAAGAATAAACTACTTCAAAGCAATCATGTAAAACTGAAAGTACTTGATCAAAAGCAGTGCTTTCTTCCCCTTCCCTTGCCCATCAAATTGATTCTGCGACTAATGCGTTTCTGTCTCTGTGTGTGTGTGTGTGTGTGTGTTGGCCTGATTAACCTTTACCAGCCGTGTCCGCCAATAGTGGCGGATGAGATTTCTTTCCCTTGCAGTCTCGTCATCCAAGGCTGGCAGACGGGCAGACAGTACATTCTGCCGTGTCTGCCACTATTTGCAGACGAGAACATGAAAAATTCCTACACTTTCCCTAAAATGGTCTAAGGGAAATAAGCTCTGTATTTTGTCTTGGGGATGTCCAGCGAGTTGTAGACCCTATGTTTAGTGCTCTATCGTGAACTTGGCTGACCCCAGCAGCTTTGAAACAAAGGAACTGGCACTCGGCTAAGCGCGGCTGGAATTTCCTGTGCCAGAAATATGTCGGTCAGGCGAAGGGGTGGTACCGATTTCTCGCTCAGTGAAGTGCTTGAAATTATATTACAAAGTTGATCTGATGATGAGGGCAGCGATAGAGATATCGATAATTACGATAGAGAAGAGGAAAGTGAATTATTTGATAGATGCAGCCGAAAATAATGATTCAACATCAACTGCAGCAGATGTGGCCACATCACACATGGTTGCCAATGAGGCCAATTCAAAAGATTCAAACACAAATGCATTTGATCAAAACACGGCCGATGCAAACAGTCACGATGTGGCTTACCCGTTTGCTTTTGATTCTGATAGCGTGTTGTAAAAGAACAGATTAGAATGTAAACAAAGAATGTTTTTTACTTGTCAGCCATGTTTTTCAATGGACAGTCGCGTCTACACATTAAAAGTAAATGATTCGAAATTACTATGTTCGATTAGTTGAGCGTTTGTCCTTTCCTAACACTGTCAGTTACTGTCTAGTTACCGTAAAAATAAATAAAAAAGTGGCGAAATATGCGTGTGCGAAAGGACTGAGCACCGTGTATGAGCGTGCTGGAGCAGGGAGCAGGGAATCGTGCTGTGCATGCCGCATGCGGCTGGATAGTATTAAACCACTGTACAAAGGGAAAAGTAGTAAACATGACTGTGACAATTATAAAGGTATAACTTTGCTGAGTTGTGTTGGTAAATTATCTACGACAGTCTTGAATAACCGATTGTCATCCTTTCTTCAACAGAATCTGATTTTATTGAAAATCAATTGGTTTCCGAAAACATCATTCTAATAATAATAATAATAATAATAATGAATACTTATATATCGCCTATTCTTGGCTAGAGGCCAAGCTCTAAGCGCTTTACAATCAACATTCGTTTACACAACGGGCTGCCTACCTGGGTAGTGCCAACTGAAGAGCTGCCAGCTGGCGCTTCATTCAGTCGTTTCCGTGTCATCCATTCAGTATCGTTCAATATCGATCACTCATTTTCTTACTTCCTTCATTCTTTCCATTTCTCACGCAGGGTGCATGCTATGTGTAACGTGTCATCCATACCAACGGCCAAACTGGCCTACTCTTCCGAAAGTTGGTGATGGGATTTTACGTGTGTGCAAGATGTTATGCGTGCGTTCACACACGGAACCTCGGTTTATAGTCTCATTCAAAGGACTACTATGGACCATGTGTTTATACTTAAATGTTTAATAGATGTTTTCCAAAGTCAGAAGAAAAAGTTGTACTCTGCATTCATTGATAATGAAAAAAGCTTTCGATTCTGTATGGAGGCATGTATTATGATCTAAACTCATAAAGGAAAAAAATCAATGTCAAAATCTTACGGGTCATAATTAATATGTATAGTAATTTGAAGCCTTCTGTATTTATGAACAGCAATTTGTCACTTTTTTGTGAGCAATAAAGGTGTTTGTCAAAATGAGAATCTTTCTCCTGTATAATTTGCTTTTTATTTGAATGATCTTGAAGGCTATCTGAAAGACAATGGATGTTCACCATTAGAAATCATGTTTTCTTTGGATATTGATATAACAAATTATGTCAAACTTTTTGTCTTGTTCTACGCAGATGACACAATTATATTTTCAGAGACAAAAGTGGGACTACAAAAAGTACTAGATTCCTTACTGTAATAAGTGGAAGCTAACAGTCAGTGCTGCTAAAACTAAAATAATGACATTTAACAGTGCAATGCTGAATAAACAGGACACACTTCATTACAGAAGTGAAAAAGTTGATGTTGTCACCAGCTTCAAATATTTAGCGGTAGATTTTAATCGAATGGGTTCTTTTGCTAAATGTAAGAAAAACACTTTTGATAAAACGTCATTAGCCATGTTTAAATTGATACAAAAGGCTAGAACAAAGGATTTACCTATTCATGTTGTTTTAGATTTATTTGATAGAATAATTGTGCCAGTATTATTATAGGTTGTGAAATATGGGATATGAAAATTTAAATATCATTGATAAATTTCAGCTAAAATTTCAAAGATATTTCGCTTAAAAAGAAGCACAATGACAAACATAATTTTATGCTTAAAAAGAAGAACAATGACAAACATAATTTTATGGTGAAACAGGACGTTACCCTTTATCAATTACTGTCTATGTCCGAATGATTCGATTTTGGGCTAGTTTAGTTCAGTCTCCTGTTGAAAAAAGGTCAGTCAGTTCTTATTCTGTCATGTTACATTTGCACAAAAGCACAGTAACTGTGTCTCCCTGGTTAATGTGCTTTAAAAACATACTTGCACAATCTGTGCTTTGTTTGTGACTGTGTTTGGAGCGATCAATCTTTTACAGACATCAAAAATAGTTCGCAATGCTCTTTTCGTCAAACATGGCAACATGACAATGAAACTAGCAGTAAATGTTTTTTGTACAAATTTCATAAATCTGATTTTAAAGAGGGAAAATATATTTCTAGCTTACCAGATGTATATATTTACCCTCTTATCAAATTAAGTTGTTCTAATCATAAATTACCAATAGAAGTAGATCATCGACTTGCTATTCCAAAAAGAAGAAAGGTTATGTAATAAATGTGACATGTCTGCAATAGGTGATGAATTTCATTTTATCATGGAATGTTCATCATACGTTACTTTGCCTAACACGTATTTGGCAAAAAGATTTCTCTCCCCAAAATCTGTCTATAATTTTTGTCAAATGATGTCTTCTACTAATCGAAAACAAATGCTTCTATTGTCAAAGTATATCAGATTATCTCAAGTGCTGTAAATTGTTGGTCTATGTCAGCAGCATTGACTAGCAATTTATGTTGTATTTTGGCTTGTTTCTTTTCCTTTCCTGTTAGTGCTTTAAACTCACCCTTCCTCCATACCCCAAAAGGGGCAAAAGGAGTAAATATTGTTCTTGTTCTTGTTCTTGTGTGCATGTGTGTGTGTGTGTGTGTGTGTGTGTGTGTGTGTGTGTATGTGTGTGTGTGTGTGTGTGTGTGTGACTATGTGTGTGTGTGTGGTGTATGTGGGCGTGTGCATGTGTGTGTGTGTGTGTGTGTGTGTGTGCATGCTGTTGTGTCCATTGTTGTGAGACAGTGTGTGGGATCATGTATGTGTGGTGTGTGTGTGTGTGTGTGTGTGTGTGTGTGTGTGTGTGTGTGTGTGTGTGTGTGTCCATAAGCACCCTTGTTTGTTGGTGCATCTTATTGTTTTCGTCAATGTTTTCTTTATAAACCTTTTCTGTATTTGTATTAGTAAGCACATTAAGGCGTATGATGTAAGATTAAGTGCCATAAATAATCATATTATATTATTATGAGACTTGTTCATGTATGTTGCACATATCAAAAGCCACAACTACAGGCAAAAGTCATGTATGTTGCACATATCAAAATGCCACAACTACAGGCAAAAGGTCATCTCACACACCACTTGCACTATTATGTACTGGACAATTACAAAGTACACCAATCAGAACACAGCACTGGTTAAAACAGTTGTTAACAGATAATTTTGAAGTGCTCTTTTCAAGATTGCAGTATTTTCTATGTGATGTAAACCTTAATCTCCATACACAGAAGGGATATTAAAAGAAAAAGGAGTAAAAGCCCAAATGTTTGTTTTAAGATCAAGGTTAGACAGAATACACAAATCTGCAAATGAACGTATAAATATAAAAAGAAATGAGAGAAAATTACCCTAAGCATGCGAACAGTTAATACAACAAAAAAATCCAAGAACAACTTGTAGAATGATAGTGACGAGACTGATAGTGACAATTAATTAGACAATAATGTTTGCTTTAAACAATGCACACGAGTGGAGATGTGTATGTGTGCTGCTTATTTCATTCATGAAGAACACAGGCACAAATTTTATGACAATCAATTAACTCAAGACAACAATTAATATGTTACCATTTTTGAGAACGTCAATAACAGCAGCAGTCATTTCCACCCAATCATCGGAAAGACGACCAGTAGGCGAATCAATCTTGTAAACTGCAAAAAATAAGAACCATGCCTTTTTTCCCTTAAACCTATAAATACTCTCCAATGAAAAGGCCAGAATAATTTAATAATTTATTAACTTTAGAACAGCTATTATAAGCTACAAAGTCAATGACAAAACATCAGAATGAAAACAATTGAATAGTGGACTAAAACAAGTGAAAGTAACAAATCCTTTGGGATTGAAACACCAGACAAAGTTAATAAATCTGGTCATAAAGAGAAAAAAAAAGTAAACAGGTCTTACGCCTTTCACTCCCAACTCTGATCCATGGATCAGACATCGTGGGATAAAATGGGAAACCAGAAACACATGCTTGTCAGTAATGATTTTCATATATGATTGTGTGTTTTTTTCTACAAAATTGAACTGAATATTCAGTACACCCATATCAAAACTTAAAGCATCACAGATTTTAGAAAGACAGCATGTCAGACTGAAAGGTTTTGGAAATTACAATCAAGTCAAGGGAGATAAAGAAATAGCCTTTGATGACAACATTTTCTTCACACGGCTGTTCAGAGCAAGTTACTTAGTTTTGAGTCGCAGGGGAGTTTACAGCTGCAGAGACCAAGCTGTGAATGCAGGTGAGGGAAAGGAATGTTTTCTGCAGGCCGCTCCCCACCAGCCAGCTAACCGCACTGTATTCGGCCAACTGAATGTCATCTGTGCATAGCTGGTCTGGCAGCAATGCGTTCGGCAAGGTTGAGCGGCCATTACAAATGGGGCTGTAGGTTTGATAATTAGTTATTGTCATTAAAAATGTAATATATCTGCACTATTGAGATGACTGAATTGGCGAATTCCCAACAATTCTTTTAATACCAAACTCGACTGGGTTTATTTTCTTTTAGATAACATAGATGCCGCATGAAAGCTTGTACGCAAGTGGTCAGGCAATATTAGAACAATGACAACAAACACAATATTGTGCAAAAATGACGTCATCACTTTCTGGGAAGTTAATTTTCCATAGTTAAGTAGCACACAAGTTTGATACATGCCTCTGCTCAGACTACAGCAACAAAAATATTGGATTACAAATGTGTAAAGCCTTGTTTGTTTGCCCTTTCACTAAGTGTCTCAATAAGGACGGAAATGTAAAGCTGTGTTCACAGCCAAATTTTTTTTTCAGTTCATGTGGAGGAACTGATTCATAGGCACTTGAACAATCTCATCCTGAAGGAAACCATTATTTTCAACCAAGCCTACGTGTATTTCAGATATCCTGCTCCTCTTCAGCATGCTCTGCTAATGGCAGAAATGTGTTGAGACCCAACAGATAGTTATCAAAAAGTTGGCTGAAAAGGTCAGATTTCAACACATTTCTGTTTGATATTTCCTGAGGCCATAAATGAAGAAGAAAATGTCAGTAAATGATATAAACATAAGGTCAGAAATCACATTTGCACATTTGCATATATACCTGCAAATGCGGGTGTGCTTGACCATACATACATGCATTCACATACTCAAAGGCATGTTTGCAAAACTCTGAAACACACACAACCATCCACACAGACACATAAGATAAGATAAGATAATGTTGCTTATAGCCCAGCCGACCGCAACACAGACACATAAGTATATAGGGATATAAACACAGATTAACATACACACCTACATAAACATACAGACATATCTTATGATGATTCGTTTTCCTTTTCTTTTAATCAATTGATGTCACAATCAATGGTGAGACATCACACTGAATGCACTCACAGTTCAAAGTTTACTCTACACAAAACTGAATAAACGTTCAAACAAAACTTTTTGTTAATAAAAACAAACCAATTTTGGGTGAAACAGAGAATACATTCCAGACAGAGAAACTCATGAACTAGCTCCTCTGTCTCTGCAGTCAGTCTGAGATTAAGCTATGTGTCAGCCCTGGTGAGTCAAGGGGAAATACTCACTGTATTCTGAGTTACAGGCCAGCATGCGGATGTTGTTGAGTGACACCTCATCTGTTCTTGTGTAGCACTGCCCACAGAGACCTGCACAAACACAGCACACCTGTTCCACTCCTCTGGTCACACACACACCCAAGTATACCACATGCTCACAAAATTCCACATTGGTGAGTCTTCAAGTTGCCCATGTGGTGTCCCATCGACAAAGAACACTTCCTGCAGGACTGTCCCACACATAAAAAGCTAAGTGCAGAGATCTGGCCTGCCAACACACCGATGAGGGAAAAGCTTTAAGGATCACTGGAGGGCCTCCACCGTACAGCAGCCTTCATCAGTGCCTCTGGGGTTCTTGTCTGAGTGAATGAAGAAGACGAAGATCCAAGTATACAAACCAGCTATTGTGGGGCAGCGGTTACTGTTGCAGACCTGTGGACTGGGAGGTCAATGGTTCAATTCTCATCAGAGGCATGTCTTTATTTTGATTTTTTGTCCCTTGTTAGCTCCTAGCATGATTTCTGTGTGCTATAGAATCAAAGGAAAAACTAGAACCATGAAGTTGGGATCCAACCGCTTAATGGACATGTTACTGAGAGTGTTGTTCAAATTACCTGACCAACACTGCAGGTGTCTGTATCTCTCAGGCCTGGTTGTCACCAAGATATTCTACAAAAGTAGAGAATGAGGCCTGTCAATTGGTTTCAAACCAGACTGGAACTTTACAGCAACATTTCCATCATCCTCATCCCATTAATCATCATCCTCATCCCATTAATCATCCCATTAATCATCATCCTCATCCCATTAATCATCATCATTCACACCAGCTTCTTGTGTATAAATAAGTATCCTCCACAAGCGAAGGTAATCCTGATTATACATGTAATCAGTATCTATTTTCACACTATGAGTGCAAACAAAACTGGTTTCAGGATTCATTATAACTACAATGTGGTATGGTAGGCCTCCATCAGTCATAGCTGACCATGGATAGAGTGTATCCGACCTAAGATTTATATCCGTCTGGGCTGTCTGCTTGCCCCGAGCAGCATCGCCTGTGACTGTAGAGGTCGATATGAGAGTGGCAGACTCTGTCACAATGGTCACATCTGCATGTTAACACTGGTTTGTTGGCTGTCATCCCTTTCTGCGGGCTCGCTTTTCTGCTGCAGCAGCTGTCAGTTTGTCTTTGCCAATCTGCAGCTGTTTCTTGAGAGTGCTTCTCCAGCTGCTGTGGTCTGCTTTGAGGTCCTCCCAGGACTCAGTGTTGATCTCAAGCGCCTTCATGTCTCTTTTGAAAAAGTCTTATTATCTCAGCTGTGGGTGGCCAGTGCTTCTCTGCCCTGCAGCAAGCTCTCCATAGAGGTCATCTTTTGGGATACAACCATCCTCCATGCGACGAACATGGCCCAGCCAATGCAGCCAACGCTGTCTCTGCAGGGTATACATGGTAGGGAGGCCAGCATGAGACAGGACTTCTGCGTTGGTCACCCTGTCTTGCCAGGAGATGTTGAGTATATGCCGGAGGCTTCTGAGGTGGAAGGAATTGAGCCTCTTCTCCTGGTGAATATGCGTGGTCCATGTCTCACTGCCAGACAGCAAGGGTGTTATACACGGCCATCTTTGTCTTTGTGGTCAACTTGGGATTTGTCCACACTCTTTGTGTGAGGTGAGCATGTGTTGTGGTTGCCTTTCTGATCCTCTTGTCTATCTCAGTGTCAAGGGAGAGGTTATCGGTGATGGTGGACCCAAGGTAAGTGAACTGATGGATGGCATCAACCTCATAGTCATCAATGGTGATGGCTGGTGGTGACAGCGTGTCTTGACCCAGGACATTTGTCTTCTTTAGACTGATAGTCAGACCAAAGACTTTGCAGGCCTGGGAGAAGCAGTCCATCAGTGACTGCAATACCTGCTGGGTGTGGGTCGCAACAGCAGCATCATTGGCAAACAGCGTATTTCTGATGAGGACTTTGCGGACCTTTATCCTTGCCCTTAGGCAGGTGAGATTGAAAAGCCTGCCATCTGCTCTGGTCGACAGGTAGATCCCCTCTTGAGCTGTGCTGAATGCATGCCTCAGGAGGAGAGCAAAGAAGATCCCAAAGAGGTGGGGGCAAAGACACAGCCTTGTTTGACACCACTGTGTATGTGGAAGGGCTTGGAGAGGTTGCCATTAAACTGTACAGTTGCTTTCATGTTGGAGTGGAAGGACTCAGTTAAGCTGTGCAGTTTGGGGGGTTCAGCTGATCTTTCGGAGAGCCCTGAAAAGACCATCTCTGCTGACTAGGTCAAAGGAATTGGCGAGGTTGATGTGTGTGCGTGTGTGTGGGTGAACAAACTGAAGAAATAAGTTTTTTTTTACAGGTCAGCTTTGTATGAGCGCACTGATTTGTTCATGAATTCTGCATGATAACTTAATTATTAGTTATTCATGTTTGTTATTTCAGAAGGTCAGATAGATAGATCTGCTACTGGTAACCTGGATCCCAGTACTACCCATCACAAGGTCAGATTGTATCACAATGTACACCTATTAATTTCTGTCATTTACAAAAATCTGAATTTGTGTATAATGTTTCATTATTAACACTCTCTGTACACATACGGCCTGATGTATATCAGCTGGTATCAATGGTATACAGAAACCAAGATTTCACAAAGAATGAACATCTGTTAGAATCCTCATTACACAAAGACCAAGATTTAACAAAGAATGTGTACATGTAAAATGAGGACTCATTTTACATGTACACGATCTTTTTCTTTTTTTTTCTTTTGCTGTCCCATCTTCTGTGCCACTACGGTGGCAGTGCACCCAAGCCGCTCACTCTGACACCCCGTCCACAGCCACAGCCAAGTCAGTTCCGCCGCAGCTCCGGCACCGGCAATCCACAGGAGCGGTCAATGTCAAGTCGTCAAGATGCAACCCACCGGAGGAGACACTACACTGCTGCGAGTCATTTTGGTGGTGTTCAGCGGCACCTGTTCTGATCCAACAGACACAGGGCACCACCTACTAAGCTCCCTACTGACGACAATAATTGCTTAGTCACGAAGCCGGCGTGAGTGAGCTCTCCCTCCGGAGGGTGTGACCACGTCCATCCAACGACAGCCCCCATGGACTCGCCGATACCGGTGACCCCGACGGAACCAAACCAGACCACAGACGTGGAGAGGACATCAAAACTGAGGTCACCATGACAGCAGGGCATGAACGGCCACAGAATTTGAGACTTTTTTATGCTGATCGATGAGAATGAGGATGAAAAAGATGATTCTATGGATTTCCATTTCAGTCTGAGACTGCATGACTGGGATCTATTCTACACTTCCTTTCATAATATATCCTGGCGTCAACCAGGCCCGAGAGACACCTGCAGTGTTGGTCAGGAAATTTGACCAACACTCTCAGAGATGAATCCATTAAATGGATGAAACTTGACCATGTGGTGCCAGTCTTTCCAACTGAGCCGTAGAAACTCAACTCTGGGTAGGAGCCGGTCGGGGCAGAAAAATCCCACATGATTCTGATGGGAATCGAACCCGTGACATCCCAGCCGGGAGTCCGCGATGCTAACCACTTCACCATGGTGGCTGGTTACACGATCTTTTTCTCTCCGTTTCATGACACACACACAGATACACACACTTGCACACAAACACATGCACATGTACGCACACACACTCATACTTGAACACATGCATGCACACAAATATGTGCAAATACAACACACATACAGAAATACACTCATTCTCTCTCTATCTCACACACACACACATAGACACACACATATGTAGGAACTCAACAATAAAATCTTTTTCATTAATATTCATATTTAATAAATAGTCATTGTAAACAGCCTTCACCTCCATGCCTTCTCATCCTAGAAAAAAAACTGATGATACTGTATCACTTTCTTTCTTCATGGAAAAAAATGCATCAAGAACTTTCAAAAAAAAAAAAAAAAAAAAAAAAGAAAGAAAAAAATTAACTCACCTGAAAAACAGCGACACTGCCCCTGATTGTTGCTCTGATTGCTGGCACAGTACACCTCCAGGTTGACCTCAGACACCAACGGGTCATAGGTATGAACACATGTCGGCTCTGGGTAACAACAAGATGACAATAATCATGACAAGAGATGTTTACATAATGCACTTTCTACAGCTCAAAAAGGAAAATGTTAAGCAAATTTCCAGTAACTGAAACCAAGAAGTATTGAGGAAAAGATGGAAAAGAAAAAAAAAATTATATTGTCAAAGAATTACCTGGCCTTTATTTCTTAATCTTGATTTCGAGTTAGGTTGCTACTTGATTCTACCTCCAGATTAGGAACTTCAAATTTGGCTGTCTCTCTGAGAATCTTTTTATTTCTTGCTTTATGATTTTTTGTTTGGTGCATAATCAGTTTGACTCAAGCATACATTTCTTCATACAGAGACATGGAAAACAGCAAAATTAAACGTGACAGTTTGGAAACAAACCTGCTTCATGATTTTTTTTCTTTTCTTTTTTGTGCATAATCAGTTTGACTCAAGCATACATTTCTTCATACAAACATGGAAACACCAAAATTAAATGTACAGTTTGGAAACAACCTGCTGACATTTTTCTTTTTTTATTCTAATAAAATTGAAGGAAAAAAAGAAAAGAAAAGCATAAATTTGAAAACAAACACATGCACACAAACACAGGTAAAAACACATTTTGGAGAAATATAAGAAGAGAGAGAGAGAGAGAGAGAGAGAGAGAGAGAGAGAGAGAGAGAGAGAGAGAAGAGAGAGAGAGGAGTTTGTCTTCCTCTTCAGCGCAAAATCAAAAACAATGCCACCAGACCAGCGTACCAACAACACAAACTCCCATCTCTAGCCTTAACTTTCACTTGCAGCCATTCTTGTAATTAAAGTTAAGGAACAGTCTGGACAACTTGGGTATGATATGTGTAATACATACATTCAGAATCATATAGCAAGATGTATTTGTTTATATGGTTAAAAATGTGTTTCCAAAATTTATCTATTTATTCATTTATGTTTGGCGATACGATCCATACGCATTCAGACGTTCTACTTTGGGATATATTGCATGTATAATTGATATCCGTTTTGATAGGAAAGATGCAGTTTTTTAATCCACTAATCTTCAAACCAAAAATGAACTTTCTGATGTTGACAAAGCCTATACCTCCCATATGCAAGCTTTAAACAACTGTTTTTCTAGTTATTTAATCTTGGTTTTTATTTCACAGAAAACTAAAACAAGTCTTTTGCAGATTGCTGATGATATCATCCAGAGGGGGGAGGGTGGGGGGCAACAACCATGATGAATGAACTAGAAATGTCAATACTGCTATCCTCCCTAGAGGCGTTATTGATCTTTTCATCCAAATCTGAAGTAGCATTTTCATTTCAAATAACTTATCTCTACATTTCTTCACAGTCAGTAGAAAAACCAAACACCCAGAATGTGAAATTTCTTAGGATTCCAATCCATTTTAAAATGAGGCAAATACTTAACCTAACAACCTTTTCTGCTACCTAGCTCTAAAATTTGTGTCTTTTCTATTTTCATATGCAAACCTGATCTTTTACCTAACATATATGTACTGTTTTCATCATCTGTTCAAATGAAACATAGTCTTCTTCTGAGAATCATCTGAGAATAATCAGCAAATATTATTGTGCAATTTTGTGTCTGTTTATTTATGTTTATGCCTTTAATCACCTTATTTTCTCTTATCATTATGCCAAGTACTTCAACAACTTACTTTATTTCATTGTTAAATGCACTTACCGATTTACAAAAAGCTGGAAGAAATCTGTAAGGTTTTAACCCTTTCATCATAAATTTCAGGTCAACAGAGTTAAGAGCCTTTTCAGAGTCCCTGGGAATCAGTTTGAAGAAGCAGAAGGCAGGGAACGTGTAGAGAGGGAGATTCTGAGGCCTTCCTTCATCACTTAGAGGACTCTTCACA
>CM031625.1:13779006-13806506 GCA_018398815.1 Conus ventricosus | reverse complement strand
TTCATTGTCGCCCCTAATGCTTCATGCCACACTCGGTCAAAGGCTTTCTTGAAATCTGTTAACATGTGGTACAGATCTTGTTGGTGTTGGTTGTACTTTTCACACAGTATTCTTAAATTGAAGATTTGCTCTGTTGTACTGCGGCCTGGCCTGAAACCCGCCTGTTCTTCGGCGATGATCTTTTCCGCTTGGGGATTCAGTCTGTTCAGGATTACTTTAACCCTTTCACCGCCGACGGCGCCTTTTGGCAACGACAGGCGTGAGCGCTGACGGCGCCATTTGGCGACTAAGTAGGGTGACCTAACTCCCGATACTCTCACGATCCTAGTTCATGAGATAAAAAGCCAGCAATAAACGTCATAGGTGGGGGATGGTCTGGCCGGTGCTCACAGCCATTTGCTTTGTCAGAACTACTATTCAGTTCAGTGTTTTATCGACTTTATTCCAGGGATGAGAACAGATTTTAAAAAAGCAGAGGAGATGTTTCTGTTGGGGGTCTGGGGGCAGAGCCCCCAGTGGGATCAAGGGGCAACGCCCCTGCGGGGGTCTGGGGGCAGCGCCCCCTGAAGCTGAAGCATTTTTAATATATAAACAAGAAAAATCCACATTTAAAACCATCAAAATGTGTTTCTAGCCCTTATCTAAATTGAACTAAATTTATCTACATTCCGTTATTAAAATCACATTTCACACAAGGCATTACTATTAAAACTAAACTATATTTCAGTTTTTCACAAAAGGCACATAAATACAAAAACAATTTGGCCTTACCTGCTAGTAGTAGTAGAAGTAGGCCTTTTTTCTTTTCTGCTTCAGTGTGTCCTTGGTAGAATATCACACTCTATGCTGGCATTTGTCTTTCGATACTTCTTTATTTAGCCTACAGTTCTCAAGAGGTTGATCTGTAGTGTAGGCCTCATACGATCTGTGAAACACCTACACCACTGAATGAAGTCTTTCAATTGAGTCTTAGTCCAAAATTACACCTCTCATTGAACTCTTTTTTTTATACTAACTAATGCTATTCTTAGTCAAAATCAACACTAATTTAACACCAGCAATCGTAATGAAGCCACGACTTCCGAAGCTGATTTTCTTGTTGCAAGCAACACATAACGCCTGCTCTTCACTGCTTTTGCATATGCTATCTCCAACTCTACTCCCACACACCTCTTCCTCGAGCCAGTTTTCTTTCCAACGGTTGGGATATTTTTTTCCTTTTTTTTGCGATTTCGTTCGACGCCATGACTCACAAATGACACTCGTCGTCGATCGGCGCTGTAAGCGGATGTGCAGTGGTTGGCCGAGTCAACCGAGTAAAAACCAGCCCATTTGGGAATCTCGCCGGAGGCGTCTCGCCGAGATTGGGAGCAAAAAAAATCGCGATAGCTTTTTTTTTTTTTTTCGGCGGAGATTTTTTCGAACGGCAAAGATTTTTTTAAAAGACGGCGGAACGGCGGAGAACGGCGGAGCTGTTCTCATCCCTGTTATTCCGATTGTTTTCCAGTCACTATGACGTCACCACCCAGCACTTTATGTACTCGACCTTGCCATACATTTACCACAGATCAAGTGCTGGGAATATTGAACAGACGGTCAGTTGTTCCAAATACAGATGAAGAAGACCCAGACAGTCATGAGTAAACAACGATAGTGAGGGCTTGACCAAATTATTGCAACGCGTGGCGTTGGACCGTGGCCAAATAGTTGGGAGACTGACCACTTACTTCCCTACCGCGTGTGCCCCTGTGTTTTTTTGCGTTGAGCCAGCCAGCACTGACTGACTATTCACTAACTCTATGTGAGGGAGCGAACAGACTTTAGGCAACGAACTTCACACACACGCTGTGGGCCAACTCTTGCTGGTCGAGGTTGAAGGGGGCGTGGCTGACTGACATGTGAGAGGCGAGCAGCACAGACTTGTTTGAGTGGGTGTACAGCTGATCATATAGATCATCTGAATGGCAAGGATTCAGAGACCAACAGGCACATGAATGACTTTGTGTTCATAAAAAAATATTACTGTTGAGAGTGAAAGGGACGTGTGTGTGTGTGTGTGTGTGTGTGTGTGTGTGTGTGTGTGTGTGTGTTTTCCTTTTTCTTTCTTACTGTGTACCAGTTAGGCTAAGAATGTGTGTGTGTGTGTGTGTGTGTGTGTGTGTGTGTGTGTGTGTGTGTGTGTGTGTGTCGGTGTGTGTGTGTGTGTGTGTGTGTTCCCTGCTATTGGAGTAGTTTATTTGTGGCTGTTTCTTCCACTTTTCTGTTGGAAATACCATACTTTCTTGTCTTCAATTGTGAGTGGAGTATTTTGCCTCCCTTGTTGAGAGTTTGTTGGCATTCTTTCTTCATTTTTTACGTTTAGAAGAAACATCACATTCTTTTTTTATATTTACTTTTTTTTTCACTTGTTCTCCTCCATCTCCTGAATCTCTCACATATGGTTCCTAGCACCATACCCTGGGACCTCGCCTCAGCAGGGTGCCGAACATGTGAGGGGGTGATGTTAACACGGCATCACTGGGCGTAACCTCTACATGCAGGTGACCGGCCAAGGCGGAGAAAGTTCCCAGATGAACCTAACGGCTACGTGTTCAGGACCAAGGACCATGGAGGAGGATATCAGCTGTGGTCTGGCAAATGTCCCTCTAAACATCCTCATAAACATCCTCAAGCTCATTTACCACCATTATCAGGCATGTCACTGTATGAATGTCTTTTCAGATTTAAAGCTTGCCTTCAATGTTGTTTTCTCTTTAATTTGTGGTCCAGTTATGCATTTACTTTAAGATGAGTTGCAGGGTAACATATGTGAACGGATGCTTGTCCTGTGGGTTTGTGTTTTCTGTTGTGTTTAATAAGTTGCTTAATTGTTGTAGGTGTGTGGTGTGTGTGTGTGTGTGTGTGTGTGTGTGTGTGTGTGTGTGTGTGTGTGTGTGTGTGTGTGTGGTGTGTGTGTGTTGTGTGTGTGTGTATGTGTGTGAGTGTGTGTGTTGTGTGTGTGTGTGTGTGTGTGTGGTGTGTGTGTGTGTGTGTGTGTGTGTGAGAGAGAGAGAGAGAGAGAGAGAGAGAGAGAGAGAGAGAGAGTGTCAGCACGTCCGTTTGTGTGTGTGTGTGTGTGTGTGTGTATGTGAGTGCATGCATCTATTTATACATGTGAAAGTGTGTCATGCAATCATGCATGTATGCATGGATATTCCCTCTATATGTGTATGTATGTACATGTTATGAATTTGTCATCAATAGTACTTCTGCGTTTTTCACTTTGGTTGATGGCTGGTTGGTTTTACCTGGTTAAATTTTAGTTCCACTGAAGTTCTCTCTGGCACATAAATCAAACTGCTTAATGACAAGGCCTCTCTCTTGTCATAGATCTGAAAGACAACACAGACATGGCAATACAGTAGGCAGTATGTGAAATCCTATTTATCCCTGAAACAGATAGACCAGACTGTTGGGTGACACACAGACAGCATCAGTATCAAGCTAACATGAATATCATTCACCTAGGGAGATTATGCTTTTATCCAATCATCCAAATTTGTTGGTTTGTTTGTCTGTCTGTCCACATTTTTACACAAAACTACAGAAGTGATCCATATCATTCACCTTAATTCAAACATTGTGATCCTATCATTCAACCTTAATTCAAACATTGTTCAGGCTTCACTGATCATCATTCTCACCTTGTGTCAAAACAGCATTTGAGCAGGTGGCCTGTTTACTCATACAAGTCTATCACACATGATTTATGCATTAAACTGCTAGGAAAGGAAGGTAACTTGCACAGAACTTCCCTCCCAATGAGCATGCTGAATTCTGGTTAGTAATTTGGATGATTAGAGAGAGTCTTTTTTATGCTCACATGTCATAACAATATTACGCGAACAATAAAACACTGAAAAAGTTTGTCAATGCATCAAAAGTCTGAAAGTGCCTCCAACTGTACAGAATTTTAATATGCTAATTTACAATCATTTCGCAATAGATTGATAGAATTATCAGCCTCTTGGTAGAGTTTAAGTGAAGGACAGGACTCCTTCTGCCCATGCAAGATCATTCCTAATTAGTCAGGTAAGAGATGCTATTTTGGCTGTAAATTCAGAACAGATAAACATTTGTGGAAAGATGAGGTGGCCCCAAAATCTTCTTCTTCCTTCACTCCTTGGGGAGTCCTTGGAAATGGGGAGTTTTTCTTATACTCCCTGTTTGGCTAGTATACTTACCATGTCATGACATAGCATACAACGGCAGTTAGTCAGCTCTGCCAGGCCGAAGATTTTGTGGCAATGCAGTAATAAGATAGTCACGTGACGCCTACCCTACTTCCGCCATGTGCAGAAGGCCGAGGTGAGCTTGTTTACCTCATTCTTCTGAGGCCACACTAAGGTAACCCCGAGAACCTTGGCGCTAGAGGGGAAGGAGGGCGGGCATTAGAGTCTGACATGGTAAGTATACTAGCCAAACAGGGAGTATAAGAAAAACTCCCCATTTTGGCGTCATATACTTTACCATGTCAGACCATAGCAGAATTTAAAGGAATTGGAGGAGGGCAGTGCCCTAATGGTTCTTGGGGTTAGATGGCAGAATGGAAATAGCTGCATTAGGCGCCACAAAAGAGATCCCTTTTGAACCATCAGCACGGGTCATTTGAATATCCCTCAAGTAGAAGTTTATGAAGGGGTTTTCCGAATGCCAGAAGGCTGCCTACAATAGATGGCGCACGGGGACAGAATGCTGAAACGCCGCAGAGGTGGCCAGTGCTCTGACCTCATGAGCTCGGGGGGATATGGCAGGGAGGTCCTTATATGCCTGGGCGTAGGCAGATCTGACCGTCCTGGACAGCCATCTGGAGATGGTGCCCGCCGAGATGTCCTTAGGATTATTTGGGTTAATGGAGATGAGGCGTCTCTGGGATGCGCGCCTGGGGCGCTGTAGATACACAGCACCTAGACGGGCACAGGTCCATGTCCCCCCCCCCCCCCCCCCCCCCCCCCCCCCTGTTCTTGACTGCCGAGGATATCCGCGAGTGAGCAGATGACGATGGAGGGGGAGGAAGAGCCCGGTTCCTGGTTCTTAGCTAAGAATTCAGGGAGGAACTTCAGGGAGACCGAGCCGTCCCTGTGAAAGGCCACGTCTCTGGGGTCTCCACTGAGGGCATGGATTTCGCTTCGCCGTCTGGCCGAAGCCAGGGCAAGGAGAAATGTGGTCTTCATAGAAAGGTCAAAGGGGATGGTGGCAATAGGCTCGAAAGGAGGTTTCCTAAGAGCGTCAAGAACAATGAAGAGGTCCCAAAGGGGAACACGCCTAGGGGACTGGGCCTCCCGTAGGGCCACCCCCCCTGGAGATCTCTCCGAGGAGAAAATCATTCTCAAAAGACGGTCTGCCTAGTTGGCAGATAGTGGTGCATATGGCTGATCGGTAACCCCGGATGGAGCAGCCGATAGCTTACGCGCCGAGGCTAAGTGAGATAAGAAGTTGCCTAGCTGGATGTTAGAAGGGGAATCATGGGGAACGGAGTTGTTCGAGCACCAGGAGACCCATCTCTCCCAGCGGTAGTCATAGAGGGACTCAGTGCTGGGTCTGCGCGAGGCCGAGGCTAAATCTCGCAGGTCCTGCGAGGCTCCAGCCCCCGCGAGGATGTCTAGGACGGACCGGGATCTGTCCGAGTGGGAGACAGGGGTAGATGCTCGCACCCGGGCGGTCACAGCAGCCAGGCGTGGAGTCGGAGCATCTGGGGGTTGGAGTGAGGGCGTCCGGAGTGGGGTTGCCTGAGCATGTCCCACCTGGGAGTTAACTGCAGAGGGGAACATGGGAGAGGGCTTTTAGGTCCGGAAACCAGGACTGGGTCGGCCACCATGGGGTTATGAGGATCAGCTGGGGTCTCTCCAGTCTCCCTTCCTGATCACTTTGTGGAGGATCGGGAAGGGGGGAAAGGCGTAGGCTACGAGACCCGACCATGACAGGGACAGGGCGTCGATCGCATGAGCCTGGGGATCGGGCACGGGAGAGACATAGACTGGCAGACGATGGTTGAACCGGGTGGCGAAAAGGTCGACCATCGGCCTGAACCAATGATCCCACACCGACGCTGGGGCTAGCATATTAAGCGTCCATTCTGTGTGTAGGAGGACCGGCTGAGGGAGTCTGCCAGGATATTGCGCGTGCCCGCTATGTGTTGGGCTCGAAGCGTGACGCCGTGTGCCAGACACCAACGCAGGAGAGCCTCTGTCCGGAGGGAGAGGCTGATGGAGTGAGCCCCCCCCGCCCCCTTGTTGACATAACAAGCTGCCAACGTGTTGTCCGTGAGGAGGAGAAAAAATCGGTGCTCGACTTGGGACTGAAAGCGGAGGAGGGCCAGCCTGGCCGCTTCCAATTCCAAGACGTTTACATGGAGGTGTGCAGTCTGAGTGTCCCACACTCGCGAGGCGTGACTGTCCTCCAAGTGGGCGCCCCAACCCGACTTGGAGGCGTCGGTGAAAGTTGAAGGGTCTGGGTTGGGAGGGAGATGGGAACCCCCAGGGTGACGGTGGCGGGGTCGAGCCACTCCTCGGTGGCCCACAGGAACCAGGGTCCGAGGGGAATGGTCTGATCCCAACTGTCGGAGGTCTGAGACCAACGGCGACGGAACTCCCTCTGGAGTTGGCGCTTGGGGACCTGCCCTAGGGGAATGAGGGACGAGAGCGACTCCATCATCCCCAGGAGGGAAGTCAGGGTTCTGGCTAAGGTGTGGGTGGATTGGCGCAGGCGGGAGATGAGGTCCACTATGCGGGCGGACCTCTCTGGGGTCGGGGAGACAGTCATGGAGATAGTGTCGAAACTCATACCCAGAAAGGAAAAGTGCTGACTGGGGTTGAGTTCGCACTTGTTGGGGTTGGTGACAAACCCCAGCGTGGAACACAGGCTGAGGAGGCGGCTGGTGTGGGATAGGCATTAGGCGTGGGAGTTCGCCAGGACGAGCCAGTCGTCCAGGTACACCAGGAGGCAAATGTCCTCCTGCCTGGCCAAGGAGGCCTGGCCAAGGAGGCCATCTCCTTGACCACTTTTGTGAAGAGGAAGGGCGCCAGGGAGAGGCTGAAGGGGAGCGCCTGGAACTGGAACACCTTTCCCTGCCAGACGAACCGTAGGTAGCGTCTGTGGGATGGGTGTATGAGGATCTGGAAGTAGGCGTCTTTCAGATCTATGGAGGTTGCCCAGTCTAGGTGGTGGATGGAGTCCCTGATCTGAGTGGGAGTGTCCATCTTGAACTTGGTGGGCCTGAGGAACTTGTTTAGAGGGGAGAGGTCGAGGATGGGTCTCCAGCCTCCCGTGGGTTTGGGATCACGAAGAGATTGGAATAGAACCCCGGGGTGGTGTGGGATATCTCCGTGATAGCCCGTTCTGGAGGAGTTCCTCGACTTCCAAGCGAAGAGCCTCTGCTTGGCCCCACGGAGGGGTGGCTGGGAGAGGGAGGGGGGAAGCGCATAAAGGGGGGGGGGGGGCGTTCGGAGGCCCAAGGCAGGCGGAACCCGTCTTGTAACACCCCCACTATCCAGGGGCTGAGCCCCAAACATCTCCACTGGGGGGCATGCCGAGATAGGCTTCCCGCCAGGGGGGCCGATGGGCCGGGCAGGGGCAGGGAGGTGGGAGGTGTTGAAGGTTGCTCCTGCCCTGGCGAGCCCGGAGGTGCGGAAACCAGTCACCTCCGGGGTCGTGCCTGTTGGCTTAACCGAAAATTCTGTGCAGGACGTTTCGGTTTCGGCCTAACGGGCTTATTGGGGCACTTGTCTGGCCTAGCGGCGCGAGCCGGTGACTGTTTAGGGTAGGGCAGGGGTCTAGCCTGGGCAGAGGGGGAACACCAAGGGGACTGCGCAGGCCGGGGGTTCTGACGTGGAGAAGTAGACGAGAAAGAGGCGCCTGCTTGCGTTCCTCGACTGCGTGAGATATGACCGCAGTCAAGTAGTCGCCGAACAGTGACTGGTCCTGCCCAGGGATGCAGCGCAAGGCCGACTTGAGCGCCTGGGAGAGATTCGACAGTGACAGCACGGCATCTCTCCCTGCTAACAGGAGGTTAAAGTGGGTCCTGGCTGCGCTGTCTGCCGCAGCCGACAGGTGGTCCGAGATCTTGTTGATCAAGATCTGCACCAGTGGGTCGCCGAAAGGGCGAGGTTGCGCCTCCTGGTCTGTCTCGGAGTCCTCCTGGGACACCGGGGCGCTGCCCTCCTCCTCCGGCCAGAGCTCTGCCAGCTGCTGAAGGAGCATATCCACAAAGACATGCCCCGCCGACGTATGGAGTAAGCCCATCCTGACCATGCGGTCCCACTCCATTAGGTGCTTGAAGGAGACCGTGACGGAGTGGGGAGGGGCGAGGTTGGGGATCAGCCGGAGGTCGTCCTGGGAGATGGCTATCTTCCTGGTCGCGGGGTTGTCCGAGAACAGGGAGGCAATGGCCGGTTTCCGGGGGTCCTTAAGGAAGGAGCTGACCAGGGCCACATTAGGCATGTGGGCACGGTTGGGGAGAGCATCGCGAGCATGTGGACGACTAGTGGGGGGAAGACTAGGGTCCAACAGCCCGTGGAGGTGAGGACGGGTGGCGATTCCAGGTGAATCCCGTCACCCGTGCTGGTTCGTGCCTCGGTAAGGGTCCCCAGGGGCCGAAGGTCATGCCACTCAGCATGATAGAAGGAGGTGTCGCCGAGCTTCGAGGTGAAGGAGGCAAGCTGTCGGAAGGGGGGGGGGGGGGGGGGGGGGGGGGGGGGGGGGGGGGGAGGGATGGGAAGGAAATGAATGGATTTCTTACCCGGCTCCATCCTCTGAGGGCGCTTTTGCCCTTAGATAGTTCTGGAAATGTCGTACGAAAGACATTGAGCAATGGTGGCAGCTTGCCTTCTTCCCCTCGGACGCAGTGATCGTGTGTCCGCCAGTCTGGTAGGGGAGGAATGGTCCTGCATCCCTCCGCCGGGACCCCCCCCCCCCCCCCTACACTGACCATACGTTCTTCCACGGGAGGAACGGATTGCCCCAGGAATCAACCGGCGGGCCCTCCGGGGCAGTGAGCGACCTCAGAAAGGTAGAGCAGCTCGACCCGACCTGGTCTGTCGCCATGTTGGGCAGTGGCGGCAGGGCAATCACGGCGCACACAACCACAAAGTGGGGACAAACCGGTCGATTGAAGGTAATAAGTAAATCGATCGACCTAGTGCTACTGCACCTAAATAAAAGCCTAGTAGGGGAAAGAAATCAGAGGACAGTCGATCCCCATAGCGTCGGATCGAGGATGGGGGAGAACCCAATCACGGTAAAGTGAGGGATAGTAAAACTTAACGGGATGTGAGGTCGCGAGAAACTCGAGCGATCTACGCTAGTGCATAGACACTGGGTCTATGGAGGTGCCGACCGAGAGAAACCTCCACAATATCCCAGGTACAAGGTGGCGAGGCAAGATGGCCGACACGACCGGTCGAGAAGAAAATGGCGGACCGGGGCACAGTGCAAATGAGATCAGTAAGAAAATCCGATGGGGTGCGAGGAAGTCGCAACCCAAGGGCCGAAGGAGACGAGGTGGGTGTGGGTCGTGGGTCACAGGGGGGAAACCGATGGGGCCCCGATGTGGGAGAGAATTTGGAAGAAGACCAAAACTCGATCACGACCAGGAATGGCGGCAATCGCGAGCGGAATGCAGCCAATCGCGCAAAGCAATAGAGTAAATAAGGAATACCTCACCCACCAAAGCCTCACACGGCAAGTGTACCCAAGGTCTATAGTGCAAGCCACAATATGAATAAGCAAATCAAGCAAACACAGCAATCTGTACACAAGACAGAAGAAAGGCGAGACAGAGCACAAGACTTTTCTTGCTTGGATGGCAGGCCGAAGAAGAATGAGGTAAACAAGCTCACCTCGGCCTTCTGTGCATGGCGGAAGTAGGGTAGGCGTCATGTGACTATCTTATTACTGCATTTGCCACAAAATATTCGGCCTGGCAGAGCTGACTAACTGCCGTTGTATGCTATGGTCTGACATGGTAAAGTATATGACGCCAAACACCACATTCAAGAAGATGACCCATCCAATTTGGTGCTCATATGGATCAAAGGTCAAATCCCCATGATCTGTTCAGTGAGATTAGGGAAGAACGATTGAAGTGATTTCTAACAACTCAGAATTGTTGATGCCCAGAACCAGAATGAATAAGTGCCTCCCTTCCCTCCTCTCAGCTCTGGAAAAAAAGGCCACCAGAGGCCACCAAGGCCACCACACAGCAGTGCCCATGACCTTTCTGATTTTGACGACTTTGGCATGGAATACAGACAGGAAATCAAAACACAAGTCATCACAGGGTATATGAATTTTTTTTCACAAAATAAATTCTGAGAAATATGTACCAGTTTGAACAACTACTTTTTTTCTGACTGAGCATGGGCATGTCCTTATCAATTTAGAACCCAATCACTACCCTCACCTTCAAAATATCAAAAAGAGAGGAGGGTTTCTCCGGTTTCTAAATGAATCGCAAATGCGCCTTGATTTAAAAGAGTTAGCTCCCCTGTTTATGTGCGCCTATCTAACCTGAAATTGGGTTCACTGCAAATCTGACTAACCTTATTACAAAATTTCATTGTGAACAAAGATGCAACAAGAACAGCTGCAATGCTCTTCTAGCCTTTACAAATATTGGAACTAATGCCGTTGTGTATTTTTTCTCTTTTATTCTAATGAATCTTTGCATGAACTTAAATGTTAGTCTCTTTACATCTGACATCTTTCTGTTTCACCTTCACCTGCCCTATCATAGTCCCATCCCCCACCTCCAGCCTTTTTCACTCCTTCAATTCTCTCTCTCTCTCAAAATAAAAATGCTTTTGATTCAAGTTTCTGATTTATGCTCAGTTTTAAAATATCATTATTGTTCTTATATATTTTTGTAATTGAAAAAAGTTAATGACATAGAAAAAAAATTGTACACACACACACTTCATAATTGATGAGGTGCAAACACATCTAGGACTCATGACTGAATTACACAGTGATATGATGCAGCTCAGCCTCATACAGTGCAGGACACAATACCGACAACATGCGTTTCTCCCAAGGACCATTCGGGATTGGAACGACCTGTCAGAGACGATGATGGATGGCACCCCAGGCGCCTTTGGGTCAGGGGTTCCACACAACTAAACCTGAAATGACAAATCTTAGTTAGATAGTATAAGTAGGATTAGGTCGACACCCCATCCCACTCCTTCCTTAGCACTTTTTTGTTTTGTTTTTTTTTTTGGGCCGGGTTCACTCTCAGAGAGAATTTGGATCAGCTAGTCTGGAGCCTGTCTCCGGATGAAGAGCGAAAAGTAGTAGCCTGCTGATAAAACCCACATAGAGTAGGTATCTCTCCTGTCATTTATATGCATCAGTTGCCCTTGTTTCTCTCACTATCTCAGGCTTTATCTTTCTATCTTGGCCTTTCTAACTCAGCACAACCTCCATAGTACGGCATAATAATCAGCTTGTTGATTGGGGCCGTCAATTGGATGATGATGATGATGAATATTGTTAACTCTAATTAGTTTGCCCATTAAAAACTGTAACAGAAAAAAAACACCACAAACAGAAGACTTTCCAAAACAAGAACAGGAGAATGGGCCACAAAAGCAGAAAAACAATTGATGATATTGAAAAAAAGCAGCAAAGATTGGGAAAAAAAAAAACACAGGTTCAGAGAGAGTGAGTAGAGAAGAGGAAATTACTACAGCAGAAGTTTCAGAAGACAGGGACACAACTCATGCTGAGAGAGCCCATGAGGTCCCCACAGGATCTTGGCAGTGCTGTGTGTGTTTTATACACTGGAATATATGGAGTCCTACCCTCTCCAGGTCCTGTGCTACTGGCTGGAAACCGCTCAGCATGCTGACATCCAGTATTGTGCGGACAGCATACATGTGATCTGTCGACCTGCAAACAGTCATCATCAGCCACGGTTTGTTTTTGGGGCGTTATAATTACTATTGTTGCACTTTGATGAAAACAGTGACTAATGCTAATCCTTATTATCATTACAATTCTTATTCTTATCACACTATTATTGTTATCATAATTACTATTATTGTTATCATAATTACTATTGTTGTTATACCTGATGCACACCTCAATGCAAATAGTGACTCGTGATGATCCTTATTATCACTATAAATTATCAATCTTATTATTACTATTATTGTTATCATAATTACTATTGTTGTTATACCTGATGCACACTTCAATGCAATAGTGACTCATGATGATCCTTATTATCACTATAAATTATCATTCTTATCATTACTATTATTGTTATCATAATTACTATTGTTGTTATACCTGATGCACACTTCAATGCAAACAGTGACTCATGATGATCCTTATTATCCCTATAAATTATCATTCTTATCATTACTATTATTTTTATCATAATTACTATTGTTGTTATACCTGATGCACACTTCAATGCAAATAGTGACTCATGATGATCTTATTATCCTATAAATTATCATTCTTATCATTACTATTATTGTTATCATAATTACTGTTGTTGTTATACCTGATGCACACTTCAATGCAAATAGTGACTCATGATGATCCTTATTATCCCTATAAATTATCATTCTTATCATTACTATTATTGTTATCATAATTACTATTGTTGTTATACCTGATGCACACTTCAATGCAAATAGTGACTCATGATGATCCTTATTATCACTATAAATTATCATTCTTATCATTACTATTATCGTTATCATAATTACTATTGTTGTTATACCTGATGCACACTTCAATGCAAATAGTGACTCGTGATGGTCCTTATTATCACTATAAATTATCATTCTTATCATTACTATTATTGTTGTCATAATTACTATTGTTGTTATACCTGATGCACACTTCAATGCAAATAGTGATCGTGATGATCCTTATTATCCCTATAAATTATCATTCTTATCATTATATTATTGTTATCATAATTACTATTGTTGTTATACCTGATGCACACTTCAATGCAAATAGTGACTCATGATGATCCTTATTATCACTATAAATTATCATTCTTATCATTACTATTATTGTTATCATAATTACTATTGTTGTTATACCTGATGCACACTTCAATGCAAATAGTGACTCATGATGATCCTTATTATCACTATAAATTATCATTCTTATCATTGCTATTATTGTTATCATATTACTATTGTTGTTATACCTGATGCACACTTCAATGCAAATAGTGACTCTTGACGAGTGGATCTGGCGTGTGGGGCGTTGCCTCTGTTCATATGACGACTCCATGGTGCCTCATTCGGTCTGGCATGTTTCTGCCTCTGTTCCTGTTGTTCTCTTCATCATTGTCTCTATTGTCATCAGGGCTCTCATCGTCACTGCATCCATGTTACAGTATTGGCACACCTCATCTCTGGGATAAACAAATACAATTTCAAATGTTGTTCAGAAATTTTTGTTACAAAGTCCAAATGTTGAGAAAAAGACAAGCAGAGACAAAGAGACAGGGGACGAGGGAGAGAGAGGTAAGGAAAGGTAATGTTGCTTATAGCCCAGCCGACTGCAATGGGCCATATCAGGGCTGTCACCGCGTTGAAGTCAACTCACAAGTCATTCATTCACACAACTCTTTAAAATAATCTTCTAAAAAAACACCCCAAATTTTGTTAAAAATCTTTCCACTATAAAATCTCAGATCAGATGAAAAATGTTAATCTCTTTAAAAAAATGGAATGATTGCATCAAGTGGAACATCTCTGAACAGGTTTTCATGAGAGAAAGAGAGAAACAGACAAGACAGATAGACAGACACGGACAGACAGACACAGACAGATACAGAGTAACAGAGAGGACAAGACAAGACAAAATTCTTTATTTACGAGGATAATAGATAAGCACTAACGTGCTTTTTTACATCCAGTCCTCCCCTGAGTAGGGACTACAATATACAGTGAAATCAATTAATGTAAGAAATCAAAGAAGCAAGCAAAGCGGTCATGTAATCATAGAGGAACATCAAATGAAAACAGAAGATAAATGAAAACAAAACAAAAATAAGAATAATAACAAACAAAACAACAATAAAAATAATAAAAAATAAAAATGAGAATAACAATAATGAAGAGGAAGGAGAGAGCGGGGGTAGGGAGTGAGGTGGGCTGGGGAAACATATGGAAGTGTACTACAACGTACAAGATTGGCATGTATGAAAACAGACAGTGAAGTGAATACGACAAAGTGCGTACATATTTTTAACACACAAATACACGCACGTTCGCACGCATAGAGAGAGAGAGAGAAAGAGAGAGAGAGAGAGAGAGAGAGAGAGAAAGAGAGAGAGAGCAAGGTACAACATGTATTCATTTTTCGCAAGGCATGAAAATACGTAGAAGGTATTAAGCAAAGCGAGATGAAATTGGGGGGGGGGGGAGATTCACTGTTGATGATGGATCAGTGGTATTGAAAATGGATAATTTTTGCGTTCTGTAATACAACAAATTGAAACCTGACAGATGGATCGTCATAAATTGGGCAGAAGTACAAAAAATGGGTTTCATCTTTTTTTAAAACATGTTTATTTGTTTTTATTGTTATTCCACATACAAAGAGAAAAAAGGGGGAAAACCCAGACAAACACATATACAGAAGCCAAACAAAAAAAGAAATAAACAGCAACATTCATAACTAAAAGTTAGGTATAAAGCAACAAACAACAAACAAGCAGACAGACAGACAGACAGACAGACAGACAGAAAAGCAAACCACACCACATGAAAAAGAAGAGAGGGAGAGAGAGAGAGAGAGAAAGGAGAGTGTTTCAGCATAAGATAAGATAAGATAATGTTGCTTATAGCCCAGCCGACCGCAAAGGGCCACATCAGGGCTGTCACCACGTTAAAATCAACTCACAAGTCATTAAAAAAAAACAAAAATAAACTTTCACACATCTCTTTAAATGACATCATCTAGAAACGCACCAGAAACTTCGTTAAAAATCTTTCTTCCGTAAAATCTTAAATCAGATGAAAAATGTTATCTTTCTCAAAACTCAACAATCACGTCAGGAGGGAGTGTTTCTGCATAGCATTGTCTATGTATAAAAATATGGTTACTTACTGCAATGCTATTACATAAACCTGTATGCATTATATTCTAATATTACTACCCAAAAGAGATGTATACATGCGTTTGATAAAAGAAGAAAATATATATATATATATATACTGACTTCCATAAAAAACGCGAAAGCAAAACAAGCTGAAGGTTAGGGGCGAATTTTATGGTCACAATTGTACAGAGTGGAAGCGAGAATTCAACGTGATTTGATTCATTACACCGGTAATGTGTGAAAATGTCATCAGCAATATGTCTTTGTGTGGATTACAGGAACAGCCCTTCAATGGTTCAAGTCCTACCTGTCAGATAGACACCAGTCAGTCATTGTCAACAACGTCAGATCTCGTCTAGCCAAGCTGGAATCTGGGTTCCACAGGGCTCCGTCCTGGACCTGTCTCTTTGTAATGTACACGCATCCTCTTTCTCAGATCCTTGAAACTCACTCCTGTCCTCACCAGATGTTGCCGACGACACCCAGCTGAGACGCTCGGGGAATGTCTCTGATCTCGACCAGATGAAGGGCGAATTGTCTGAATGTGTGTCCGACGTTCGGGACTGGATGGCTGAAAACAAACTTCAGCTAAACCATGAAAAAACTGAAGCCTTACTGTTCAGCTTACAGGGGCAAAAACACCCGCTCTTTCTGTAAATTCTTCACTTTGATCTGCAGTACTGTTATTCCCTTCTCAGTAAAGGTTAAAAACCTTGGTGTCTTATCGACAGCGGTCTTGATATGAAGACACAGGTGAACCATGTCTGTAAAATATACTTTCTGGAAATTAGAGTATAGGTGCTATCCGACATCTCCTTACCACTGAAGCAACCAAAACTCTCACCACTTTCCTCGTGCTTTCGCGTCTCGATTATTGTAATTCTCTACTAGCAGGCCTTCCCGACTACCTCACCAAAAAACTTCAGCACGTTCAAAACTGTGCAGCTAGACTAATCCTCAAAGCTCCCTTCAAAGAGCACCCTCAACTATTATTACGCAGACTTCACTGGTAGCCGGTCAAAAACCAGGGTGACATATAAAATCGCATGCCTCTGTTTCAAATGCTGTTAAATCTGGAACTCCAGCCTATCTGTCTGACCTTCTAAACTCATACTGCCAGCTAGAACCCTTCGCTCGTCTTCTGACTCGTTGCTCCTGGTTCCTCCCAGATTCAAATGCAAAAGAAGGGGGGATCGTTCGTTCTCCTTCCTGGCTCCTAAAACTTGGAATTCTCTTCCACACGACATCAGGCACTGTGACTCTTTTCCAGTCTTTAAAACGAAACTAAAAACTCATCTTTTTACCCGGTCATACACAGATGTCATTTTATGTTAGTGCGTGTGTGCGAAGGTGAGCGTGAGTGGTTGTGCGTGTCTGCTTTCCCGTGTGTGCTGTACGTATCTGCTTCCCTGTGCCTGAGTATGCGGTTTGTGTGTGTGTGTGTGTGTGTGTGTGTGTGTGCGTGTGTGTGTGCGTGCGTGCGTGCGTTGCGTGCGTGCGTGCGTGCGTGTGTGTGTGTGCGTGCGTGTTTTCGTTAGTCCTTGTATTGTAAAGCGCTTAGAGCTAATCTAGGATTTGCGCTATAGAAATATTCATTATTATTATAAATCCAAGGTCACGTGACAAACCAGCTTGAAGTCCTAATACCGTGTGTGGCCACCATTTGCATGGACAACTGCTTGACACCTGCGGCTCATTGAGTGGACCAGGTGGTTGATGCGTCCCCTTGGCACACCAGCCCACACATGGACGATGGCCTGGTGAAGTTGAGCCGCTGTTGCTGGTCGTGGACGCAGGAGGTCCAACCGTCTGCCAAGTTCATCCCAAAAATGTTCTATTGGGTTTAAATCGGGACCGAGGGCTGGCCAGGGCAGCACATTGACGTTGTTATGCTGAAGAAATTGCTGGGTGGCCCTGGCTGTGTGTGGTCTTGCATTGTCCTGTTGGAATGTCCAGTTTGGGTGTTGCCCAAAAAAAGGAACGACATGGGGTCTGAGCACTTGGTGGATGTAGCGCTGTGCATTGACACCCTGTCCACGACCAGGACCAATGTTCTGAAAGATGACTGGTCCTATGGCGTGGTTAATGCCAATTGCACCCCATGTCATAACGTTCGGGCCTCCCAGGGGTTCCGCTCTACCACACAGGAGTCAGCATAGCGTTCACCAGGTCGACGCCATATTCTGACACGACCGTCAGCCATGTCAATACAAAAACGGCTCTCATCTGAGAACAGTATGCGTCCCCACTGCTGCATGCGCCAGTTGATTCGGGCTTGTGCCCACTGCAGCCTGTCCTGCCGGTGTCTTGGTGTCAGTACCGGACCTCTGTGAGGATGCCTACATGCCAGCCCGTTCTCCTGAAGACGCCGCCGCACAGTGTTGAGGCTGATTCGTTGCTGGAGATTCCCAGGCACCTGTCGAGCAGTGTTAGCGCTGTTTGCCGCCTGTTCGCAGATGGGTTCGAACAAAATGGCGATCCTCTCTTGGTGTGGTGACCCGAGGACGGCCTGGCCGGGGACGATCATCAGTGGTACCAGTGACTCGCATGCGGTGCTGCAGACGATAGATGGTTGAGATGTGGACGTTAAAGATGTTGGCGACCTGCCTGGCATCCACACCAGCCTCCAGATGGCCTAGGGCACGATTGCGTTCCTCTGCTCGTAGTCTTGGCATCTCTGTAGCGCTCAGACAGCAAGTCTGTCCAGGACGGGGGAAATCGTGATGGTATTGCTTAAGTGCACTAAGTTGATGTATTATTAGTCAGGCTTAACACACCAAGGGTATCGTTGCACTCATACACGCATATGCACACTCATGCGCACACCAAACATTCACCTCTCTCTGGGAATGGGATGTCACGCATTCGTTTCTCTCCTAACACGACTGAGAACAAGAAATACAATTTCTATGCTACTTATAATTAATCATGTACAAATCAAATCACACACAATGAAATATCAAAACATAAAAGATCAATACTTTCTAATCCCGGGTTATAATAAAATGACTTCTTACCTGGCCAGGTTTTCACACACACAACCACGCTTTCACACCACACCACAGTTCTTGAAAAAAGTCTCTTCACGTCTTCTTCAGCACTGCTTGATGGTGATGCCCTTGGTTGACTGGCTCCAGGCTGCAGGACTGGGTCTTCGTGGTCGTTTCTGGGATCTCGACGTCGAACTCTTCTTCTTCGTCTTCTTCACCCACCTCTGGGTTCAAATTCAGTTTGTCTTCACCCACCTCTGGGCTTCAAACTTAGTTTCCTTCTCTTCCAGCTTGTCCTTAACTCTAAGACCTTGCTGTCTCTTCTATCTCCCAGACCACGTTTCTCTCGACCCTTCTCTGTCCTGCTCACTCCTCTCCTCTCTCTCTCTCCTCTGCCTTCTCTCTCTCTCTCCTGGTGTTGTTCTCTCGACACGTTGTTCTCCCTCAGTTTATATAGGAGGGAAACAAAGGATTCCCTTCGGGCCATGCCTTTGTCCACGCTGCTTCTCAAGCCCCTAGTTCACAAGTACCCTGAATTCTCCCTCGCTACATTCCACACACATCAGCATTTACACACACCCCTACCTAATTGATTAGCAAACACACTCTTAGCCCCAGATGGACATCGAACATTCCCGCCGACTTCGGTGGTCAGTTAACACAGTAATTATCTTAAGGAGGGTTACTACAACCTCCACACGCATTCAGCCAGCCTGACAATAGAACCAACACAGTGACCCACGGCAATACCATCTGAACAAATCCAAGGCCCCTGCTCTTCACTGACTGTTTACACAAGAACCTCAGCTGACCGAGCATTTAGCACTCACTTGGGGCCCCGAGGTCGTAGTGGTTACAACCCTTCCCCTTTCGCCACTGGGCAGGTCCGAACTCTCTCCTAGGTGTTGTTTGTCATCTGACCACTTCGGCCGTGTGCGGTGGGTAACGTACCCTGGTTAATTGGTCAATTACTTATTTGTATACTACGTACAACGTCCCTTTTTGCCTCCAAGCGTCTAATGCCTTTTGTGAGAGGTTTCACGCTCCTTGACAAAGTCGTTATCTGAACCTTGTAGCGCGGCTTTATAAAGGCTGCATGCCTGCGTACTTGTCGCTGGTTAACTTTGCTCTGCATGGTGTGCACGTGCCTCACATGCAGCAACCAGTTTGCCATTTTTGTTGACCCTCCAATGCCGGGAATGATGTGTTGCTCACACAATTTTTTCACTGCACGTGAGTCATGGACCCAAACAACTTGTCACAATGGTTCAATATGTATATTCACCCCTTTTCACCCGAAAAAAAGCCTTTCAATTTTTCGCGTTTTTTATGGAAGTCAGTATATATTGCAAAATAAATCAGCATGCATACACAAATAGTATAGGAAAGACAGATGGATAGACAGACAGATAGACAGACACACAAACAGACAAGCAAAGAAACAGGGAGACAGAATGGGTTGGGTCACAGCAAGTGAAGGTAATATATGTTAGTATCATAAGGTACATTATTTCTTGAGTACCAATGACAGAAATATTTCAGCAGCAGACAAGGCCACACAGGATATCCTCAGCAAAGGATCAAAACAAAACAAAGAAAAGGAAAAAATGACATGATTAGTCTAGTAATTGTTGTACATTATGCATCATACGCATTTATATATTAATGCAGAAAAGACATCTTCCAGAGACGGTAACTGAAGCAGCTAGGTATTAGAAATCAAAGCTTCATAAACAAGCCATCTGGCATGAAAATCCAAGTGGTTCATGGTTAAGTATGAGTCATATTTTTCAATGCTATATCTATAGGTCCAAATTTCAAGAAAACTGCTACATGTGGAAGACTGCCTTCTAACTTACACTTATATAGGTAATGTTTTCCAAGAAGAATAATGAAGTAAAAAATGTAGTCAATTGCGATTGTTATGTCGAAACCTAAAAGTATGAGAGACTCTGTTAGGCGTATATTCTGTGCATGAGTGCATTTCTCTTTTACTAAATCAATTAACCTACTCCAAAAACATTTGACATGAGTACATTTCCAAAACATATGGTCAATAGAATCTTCAAATAATCCGCAAAAACTGCATTATCATTATCAGTAACTCTGATTTCTTTCAAAATAACATTTGTACCTAAGCACCTGTGAATTATTCTCAGCTGAAACCACTTATTTTACATCTGTAATCTTATGTGCATAAAAAAAGCATGGATTCTAGTCATGAGCTTGTAAAAGTTTGATGTCCCATTTGTCACAGCACCGAGCTCTCAACTGATTATCAATCAGTATATCATAATAAGCTTTTGAACCTTTGTAAGTGGCAAACAATATCTTATCTTATAACAGAATGGAGAAGTAATACATTTGTTGTTTTCGATGGTAATGTCAATTTTTTTTATGAATTCAGTTATTTCTAACTTATACCCTGTATAAGTTAGAAAATCAATGTTGACATCATATTTTTCCTTAACCCTTGCACCGCCAAAGTCGCCTTTTGGCGACGACAGGGCTGAGCGCCAACGTCACCATTTGGCGACAAAGTAGGGTGACCTAACTCCCGATACTCTCACGATCCAAGTTCATGAGATAAAAAGCCAGCAATAAACGTCATAGTTGGGGGATGGTCTGGCCCATGCTCACAGCCATTTGCTTTGTCAGAACACTATTCAGTTCAGCGTTTTATTGACTTCATTCTGATTGTTTTTCCATTCACTATGACGTCACCACCAAGCACTTAAAGGGGTCCTCACCCCTAAATAGCATGTTTGGGTTGTTCAAAAGTATGATCGAGCATGTTTCGATGTATGTGTTACTTTTCTTCTAGAACTCACTTCTATCCATGTTTCGGGCCGTGCAAGTAGCCAAATCGTGACTCGCCACGGAGATTGCCGAGCACAGTACGGAAAGAGACGAGAGTCAGGGATTCCGCAAGTGACGTATAAATGCCAAGACTACTGTGAATGAAAGACATGTCCCTAAAAGCCTTCGCTATGAGGACGTAAAACTCAACTATTTTCCGGCGATAATGGCTGATGCTCCCAGCTACGAGTCAAGTTCCAACGAAGAGGACATCGAACGTGAAATTTTCACTGAAGTGTATGGAGTTCAGCCGTACCAGTTTGAACCTACAGCTCCTTGTACAGTACCACCTCCCTCGCCATCAGACGCTTGTGTTTCTTTCCAGGCAGTTCGACATTTTACAGGTTGACCATATTATGTACAGGTACACACATACGCACGACACAGATAGTACATGATATAAACATGCACACACATACATCTGTTTTACACACACACACACACACACACACACACACACACACACACACACCACACACACACATTACTGTAGTATGTAAATAACTTTAAAATGATTATGTGATAAACCACATTTTCTTTCAGTTGTTTAGATCTATCAGATAATGCCTTTTCCTTTGAACAGGAGTTTGTCAGCTACTGCATCATCACACTAATTCTCTTCCCTGCTGTACAAATCTTTTCAATAGCTGTTCACTTCAGTCCCCCCCCCCCCCCCCCCACACACACACACACACACTTTTTTTACATTCCTCATTTTCAATCTCACTCTCTCCACTTAAATTCTGAAGTTCCACAATGACAATTGGAATCTGAGGGGTCTTTTACAATATATATTGCAGTCAAAGATTCTGGCTGTTATTGTAAAAACTGATGCAGACCTAAGCAGCAGATCTAATCTCATTTTCTCTTACCAGGGCAGTGTATAGCATACAGACATACCACACCTGCATATATCTTAAAATGCACACTAAATCACCATCCTGTATCCAAATACTGATAAATAATTCACTTACTAAAGCATATGGTTGTTGGGCAGAAACTTGAACTTGCAGGGGTGCCTGATGTTCAGCAATGTCCTGAAAAATTAAAAAAACAAACTATTATTCACTGGAGTCCAACAAGTTGTTATTTGTGGACATGGACACTTTCTTGTAATAAGAATCGTAACTTCAGTTTTGTTGGAAACGGTAACAGCAGGGGAAAAAAATCAATCACAAACATGCAACAGTTTCAGTGGCAGCAGGCAGTGTGACTGCCTGACTGCCACTATGACAGTAACAATGTATGTTTCAGTTTGATGCCAACACTCAACAAAAACCAACAACTTTCTTTACAACCAACCATACACTGAGAATGAAATGAAACCCAAAAAGATCAACCACCCATTCCACAAACCTTACCTTCTTTACACCTCTGAGTTTGGCTCTCTTGCTCCTGACAGAATCCGTGTCACGGTTGCGTTTGAGGCTTGCACTTGCAGCTGGCGAATGAACAGAGTGCTTTAATACATTTTTCTGTTATAATAGTTGGCACAGCATCCTCTTTCAGCTGTCTTTGGACCCGAATTCCAGCTTCCACCTTTACTTTCCAGGTGTGTTGGTCTTGGAAACTATGCTCTTCGAAGTGACGACCGCAAATGCCAAGAACCGAAGAACAAAATCTCCTCGTTGTGGTGACAAAATTTATCCACAATCGCCTAAACTTGCTGGAAGCACCTGGAAAAGCATGAACGCGTACTCTTTGCATATTTCCTGATGAAATTCCACAACCAGACACAGCACACATATCTCACTTCAGCCGAACACGAAGAGCGACTTGGCTTTTCTACGTCATCAATCGGGAAAACCCCCCTATTATCGAAATCGAGGCTCTCATTCCCGTTTCAGCCTCTCGCTTTCCCAATCCACAGGAAATGCTGCTCTCACTGCAAAATGAGAGCACAGGCGGCTGATTCGGGGCTGGGTTTCGCAATACGACCACATGCCAAAACCGTGTATTTGGTCAAAATAGATTTGTAAAAATGGGTGAGATACCCTTTAAGTACTCGACCTTGCCGCACATTACCACAGATCAAGTGCTGGGAATATTGAATAGATGGTCAGTTGTTCCTAATACAGATGAAGAAGACCCAGATAGTTACAAGGAAACAACGATAGTGAGGGCTTGACCGAATTATTGAAACGTGAAGCATTGGACCGTGGCCAAATGGTTTGGAGAGGAGGCGTGCTGACGAGAGATAAGACTAGACGCCCACTTACTACCGCTGTGCCCCAGTGTTTTTGCGCTGAGCCAGCCAGCACTGACTGACTGTTCACTGACTGACTGATAGTTTGTTAGGCAGTGAACTTCACACACACGCTGTGGGCTGACACTTGCTGGTTGAGGTTGAAGGGGGCATGGCCGACTGACACGTGAGAGGCGAGCCACAGAGACGTGTTGGGTGCGTTTTATGATAAGCTAAATGGCTCTCAAAGGTTCAGAAATTAACAGGCACATGAATAACTTTGTGTTCATAAAAAAATATTACTGTTGAGAGTGAAAGGGACGTGTGTGTGTGTGTGTGTGTGTGTGTGTGTGTGTGTGTGTGTGTGTGTGTGTGTGTGTGTTCCCTTTTTCTTTCTTACATGTGTACCAGTTAGGCATACGAATGTGTGTGTGTGTGTTGTGTGTGTGTGTGTGTGTGTGTGTGCGTGTGTGTGTGTGTGTGTGTGTGTGTGTGTGTGTGTGTGTGTGCGCGAGTTCCCTGCTATTGGAGTAGTTGTATTTGTGGCCGTTTCTTCCACTTTTCTGTTGGAAATACCATACTTTCTGGTCTTCAATTGTGAGTGGAGTATTTTTCCTCCCTTGTTGAGAGTTTGTTGGCATTCTATCTTCATTTTTTACGTTTAGAATAAACATAACATTCTTCTTTTAATTTTGCATTTTTCTTGCACTTGAAATTACTAAAAATTTGAAATTATTGCTGACTTACCATTACTAACATGTTATGACATAATAAAAGCACAGCGTATCTCCTCCATTTAAAAAAAAATAGCATGAGAATTGGTTGTTTAGTTCCAGAGATATCCGCGCGCTGGTGACCTACTCGTTTTTGAGTGAACCAGTATTTTAGGAAGAAGAAGAAGTTTCACATATGCTGGTATAAAATAAAAGCTTTTTTGGAAAAATGGCTGGCGATGGGGATTTATGCAAAATAGAATGTCTGGCGGTGAAAGGGTTAAATGGTCCATGGGAAAGGAACTGACCATTATCATAAAAAAAATGTGCGAGATAATAGACACTTTATGTTTTGAAGCATTTTAGAGACAATGTATCTTTTCCCAACTTGAATACGTTTGTTGAAGCAAACTTGTTCAGCTGTAGTTCAGCTGAATTTTTTGGCAGACATTTGTAATGAAAAAGTTTGTAAGTTTCAAGGACATCTGCCCAGAACGGATTATATTTTTGTAAATTTTGAGACAATCTCTGGACTATGTTTGCTCATATGAGGCCAATGAGGAAAATTACTGAGAAGAATGTGTTTCCATTTGTGGTTTGATCTCTCAGTCCTACGGATCCAGGATAGTTTTAAAGATGTGACGTAGGTTTTTACATCAGGAAGACCTATACCTCCATTCCGTATGCTTTTGTGCACTGTTTTTCGACTGATCTTTTCTGTTTTTTTATTCCACACAAACTTGTAACATATTTTCTGGCATGTTTGAAAGAAAACATCTGGTGGGTTTGGTAGAAACGGCCAAAGATGAGTCAGCTTCAAAAGGATGATGGATTTCAAATTGCTATTCTACCTAGGGGCGTAATCTGCCATTTTACCCATATTTTGAACAGATGATTTACGTCTGCAAGTCTTACTGCGTAGTTTATTTCTATGCAATCTTTCAAGTCATTTCTGAACCATATACCAAGTATTTGAATTTTTTGTAGATTCCATACAATTTCTAAGTGGTCCATGTAGTAGGTTTGACTATTTTTTACACTTCCAAGCCAAAGTGCGCTTGTTTTACTCAAATTCATATGAAGACCTGAGACACAGTAAAATCTTAAAAGAATACAAGTTTCAAAGGATTTAATATCCCCTGCGAGTAAGAACTTTGTGTCATCAGCATATTGAGATATCTTAAATTCAGTTTCATTCTTTCTGATTCCCCGAATATCCCGATTTTCCCTTAACATAATGGCTAATATTTCGACACAAATTACGAGCAGTTATGGTGAAACTGGGTCTCCTTGCTGACATCCTTTTTTAATATCAAACCAATGTGAAACCTGTCCATTCACAATAACACAAGACTTGATATTTTTGTAGAATATGCTTATCCATCTACAAATATCCCTTTGGAAACCAAATGCCTTTAGGACTTTAGACATAATTTCCCAATTAATCGAATCAAAGGCATTTTCAAAGTCTATGTTTAACAACAAACCAGGCAGATCATTTTCATCTAAATAGGATATAGTGTCAAATATCAATCTCATATTGTCGCCGATGTCTCTGTTTCTAATAAATCCGGTCTGATCTTCATTTATGATTTTAGGCAACACAGATTTTATTCTGCTGGCAATGCAAGAGGATCCTATCTTATAAATGACATTTAACAAAGAAATAGGTCTCCAGTTTTTTATGAACTGCTTGGATTTATCACCTTTTGGTAATGATTCCCTCCTTTGTACACATGACAGTTCTCCTTTCTTGAAACTTGCATTTGATGCTCTGACGACAAATACACCAATCTGTTTCCAAAAGATTTTAAAGAATTCAGTATGAAGCCATCGGAACTGGGGCTTTTATTATTTTACATTGCCTTTTGAGACATATGTCGCTTCCTCCAATGTAATAAGACCTAAGTCCGCTGCTTCTGTTTCATTTAAATGGGGATGTCTTCCACCAAATCTTTTATAATACAATTTTCTACAGCATTTTCTGTGCATAATGTTTATAAAAACTATATAATTCTTTCAGTATGTTTTTTTTTAATTTGTTAAAACATTATCTTGTTTATCAATTAGTCCAGCCACTTTTTTTTTTTTTTTTTTTTTCTGTCCCAACCTCTGCGCCACCTCAGGGCAGAGCACCCACACTGCTCATTCCGACACCCCGTCCACAGCCACAGCCCAGTCGGCCCCGCTGCAGCCCCGCACCAGCAATCCACAGGGAGCAGTCAATGTCAAATCGTCAAGAGGCAACCCACCGGAGGAGACACTGCACTGCTGCCGAGTCACTTCGGTGGTGTTCAGTGGCGCCTGTTCTGATCTAACATACGCAGGACACCACCTACTAAGCCCCCTACTGACGACAATAATTGCTTAGTCGCGGAGCCGGCGTGAGTGAGCTCTCCCTCCGGAGGGCGCCACCACGTCCGTCCAACGACAGCCCCCATGGACTTGCCGATACCGGTGACCTCGACGGAAGCAAACCAAGGCCACAGACGTGGAGAGGACATCGAAACTGAGGTCACCATGAGAGCAGGGCATGAAGGGCCACAGAACTTGAGACATTTTTTTAATGCTGATCAATGGGAATGAGGATGATTAAGATGATGCTACGGATTTCCATTTCGGTCTGAGATTTCATGACACGGCTGTACTCTACGCTTCCTTTCATAATATATCCTGGCGTCAACCAGGCCCGAGAGATACAGGCGCCTGCAGTGTTGGTCAGGAAATTTGAGCAACACTCTCAGAAACGCATCCATTAAGTGGATGAAACTCGACTGTGTGGTCCCAGTCTTCCCAACTGAGTCCGCAGCAAACTCAACTCTGGGTAGGAGCCAGTCGGGGCAGAAAAAACCCACATGACTCTGATGGGATTCGAACCCAGACCTCCCAGCCGGGAGTCCACGACGCTAACCACTTCGCCACGGCGGCTGGTGCCATGTTTTTACTGATGTAAAGCCGTTTTTTCGAGATTACAAAAATAACTACTAACTTTCTCTCCATCTGCTATCCATCTAGCGTGTGATCTTAACAAAGGGTTTCATCTTCTTGAGAGGCTGGACAAAAGAGACATTGTATCATGTCGATATTTTCTGATTTGTATCTATATCTGTTACAGTTCAGATCTGTTATTCCCAAGCAAAATTTAGTGCACATGTTGCTAACTTAATGTGAATTGATAACATCAAAATATTGTTCACGCTCTAATAAGCTTTTAAAACTACATAACGGTTGCTGTCAGAGAGCTTTGACAACCAGTTTTGTTCAGCACAATCAGTCAATCGTTGCTTAACTTGCTTCAGGAAAGTTTCTCTGTTTCCGACACCCTGTGAACACCATATATGTCCAAAACCATTTACACACAACATTCTTCGGACTTTAGTGGCCCATGTTTCCTTTCCTCTTTCGTCCATTTCTCTAAGCATTTGGTAAGCCATGTAAGAAAATCTGTTTTCAGGTAATGCACAAAGTCTAAGCCAATAAGAAATACACCGTACTGAAGCTTGAACAAAGAGAGGAAATCAGCCAAGTTCACCAAACACCATTAGATTTGGTGTATGGAGAGCTACATTCAAGAACCGTTTACATGCAAATATATGTACTTTTTCTATCTCTTCTATTTCATCAGTACCCCAAATTTC